>JAJOZX010000014.1:0-602500 GCA_023014485.1 Bathynomus jamesi | reverse complement strand
CTCGAGAGGAGGGGCGACAAGTTTGACCTTCGTGAAATGAGGAATCATCACCCGGAACATTTGAAAGGAAGGAAAGGAAAGGTGTGTGTGTGTATATATATATATATATATATATATATATATATATATATATATATATATATATATATATATATATATATATATATATATATATACTATCTGTAGTAACTTTTCATTCTTTCGATACTCCACCGTTTCACCCGAAAATTTTTGGAGGATAGGAGATACGGAATTAATATCAACATATAGAACAGTCCCGTAGCCAGGACTTCCCAAGGGGGGGGGTTCGAAACTGTAGGAAAGCGGACCTTTTGCTGCAACGACAAAGTCACTGCGGAGTGGTTTTAGAGTAGTTTAGAGTAGTTTGTGATGTTTCAAAAGAAAAAAACGCAAAAAAAATGCAAGTGTTTCTTTACTAAAAGCAGGGGCTGATTAACGGTACTTGGGGCCTGAGGTTAATTTTATTTTGGGGGCCCTTTACTATAGATTTTTATTAACAATACATGTACATGTACAGTACATAGTACATTTACACGAATTATATGTACGGTGCTTAGGCTAATTGAGAAACAAACTTAAAAACCTTAACAAAGTGTATTTTGCCGTTTGCTAAAACAAACAGTATTAAACAAACTTTACTTTAGGGGCTATAAAAAATAAAATAAAACAGGGAATTTGTCAGTTTGTGCAACCTGTCATATTTAATCAAAGGAGTTTGCGAAATCTCGAATTATATCATCGAAACTCAGTTGATTGGGGGCCTCCTCAAGCATGCGAGCCTGAGGCTTCAGCCTCAATTGCCTCAATGATAAGCCGCCACTGACTAAATGATGTTATATATTATAATATCACATCATAAGTTATAACTATGGTTACAGAAGTGGACCTTTCCTCTCAAGTGAGAGGTCGTTCGACTTTCCCCGATCCTCTCTAGCTACGAGTCTGTAGAAGAATTAGAAGAATTTCGCCGAAAGAAGATAAGATGTACCGAACATACTGAAGAAAGAAGAAAGAAGATCGAGAGAATAATTAAGAAGAATCACTGCAAGAATTACTACAAACAGAAAACCGAAGAAATTCTTCTATTTTTTTACATACTAAAGTAATTTAATTTAATGAAGAAGATAAAAGATGAGAGAGATTATAAAAGATCTTACGGAGGAAGAGATTTTTCAGGTAACAGAGCATTAAATAATTACATTTACAGAGATCAGTCGGAAAGTAAAAAATATTTGCCTTTGGTCTCGACATTTTATAATGTAAATGAAAAAAATTAAGTATAATGAAAACCTGTTGAAAGAGTAAGAAACAATGATTGTAATAATGAAAGCTATACTACTGAGAGAGATTACAAAATACCTTACAGTATACCTTATAACAAAAAAGTCATAATAGCAAAATTAGTGAATAACATACTTATGGATGAGTTAGATTTGTTGGAGAATCGCAATAGATTCTCTGTGTTTATGTCTCAAGTTTGATGGGATTTTGAATCGGTTATTGTAAAGCATTCTGATTGCGAACCTGTGTATGATATCATATTTAATAACTGAGTCATAGCTAGAAAATCTAATGAGTTATGTTGATCATGATATAGAAATCTGCGATTCTCTGATGCGTGTACACAGTGGATATGAAAATAATGAAGGCGGAACAAATTGAGAAAATGATAGGGAGAATGTCCTAAGAGAGATTAGCAGGATGCATGATTTAGTTTCTTGCGAGAAGTGCGAAGTGTCGAATGTGTTCGTAAGAATATATAATTTGTAGAAATGATTTTACACTGGATGAGTCGGAGAATTATGTTTTAGATATTTCTAGAAATTATTTTAAAGGTAAGGAATATATAATTTGTGAAGATTCCATGTATGACAAGATCAGAAAGATTTATGAAAAAATTGATTTATGCTGATGAGCATTTCGAGGAGAGTGTTAATACAAGTGTTCTGAATTTTGTATGCAATAAAAGTAAGAAAACTGGTATACTTTTTGGGGATATTATTTTGCGCGACAGGGTGGATGACAGTCGAGCACTTGATAGCGAGGAAGAGATTCCGGATCCTGAAAGAAATTTGGAAGACAATTCCCAACGACGGGTAAGATCGGCATCCATAAATCGCGAGGGGGGAGCACGTCTATGAAAGAAAGACCGAAATAGTTCTTGTTCAGATTTGCTGAGAAATCTTCGATGGTGAGCAGGGCTGGATCCACCAGTTTTTCAGGTGCTCCTACGGGGTACAGATTGTCCTTCATCACGTAGGGATATAAAGAACAGAAATCGTAGTAACGGAGTTTCACGCCCTCCGTAGACGGAAAGTGTAGCTTGAATGGGTTTCTACGCCCTCCGAACAAGCTATCACCACATTTGAGAGGGTCCATCACCATTGAGCGCTTGATGGTGTTTATTTCTTCGCGGTACTGCCCATCTGTTTTCATCCGTGCACCATACTCACGCTCCCACAAGATCTTGTGAGTGAACTGGGAGCCTATCAGATGATCGCGGGTGCGGGTCCATACAAGACTGTCTGCAGGAGATCTACCATGGATATCTCCGACGATTAACCGCAACCGTTAAGGGAGTACACAGTCTTTTCACCAGTGACCCGGTCTTCGCTTAGGTCTTCAACCCAAAAACACGACCAGTGACCTTAATGGGTACCTCCCCCGTGTTGCGGGCATGTTTTTTGTATACACCGGTCTGCTGTTGTAGGTGTATTAGCCAGTAAATAGCCTTATGCCCACAACTGCGAGGGTTATTTCTGTGAATGACAGCTAAAGTGTCTTTTATCATGAAATTGTTCTTGAACACAGTAAAGCACAATGAGGCGATCGTGGTTGCGACTTGCAGCAGATCGAAGTTGAACCGCTCTACATACATCCTTCTAAAGGCCTGGAAGCATACTCTAACTACGCGCACATCATTCACGCAATAATGCTTACATTCATCAGCTATATTGTAAGTTTTATCTTCATTAAAGCTGTTGTAGTAGCGGTCAAAATCTTCACGCTCACTATCACACATGTTGGCGTAGTTAAAGTAATGTTTTGGGGTAGGTAGTCCTACGTAATTTAAAGTGTCGCTGGTGAGGAAAGTGTAAGGGAAATAGCTTTTTGAAACTTCAGTGGCCACGCCCATTACCTTGGGTAGCTTTGCTAATTTACAAGGTGTGACTAATAAAGTGTCTTTAAACTGAACATTACCTCTTATTTGCATTTGTATAAGTTTGTTTCCCCTTTTCAAGGGGTCTCCTGTAAATATCTCAGATTACTTGTGTTCAAGCAGTTCCTTATAAAGGAATTGTGTCAAATTTTGCCCCGTTGTGGGCAAGAATATAAACATCCATTTTTTTTAATTTGTCCGCTAACTTGACAATATAGGATACAAAGGTTTTCATTGGGTTATCGTGGGCGATCGTTTTAAAAACGTTTGTCCGTTTACCACATTTGTGACACTCATCACACTCAGTCGTCATGCACTCATCGCAGATAGTCTGACTTACAAGTAGGTGTGGGATAATCTCTTTGGTTTTAGCAAACGTATATGTTTCTATATCGTAGTACACAGTAATACAAGGTCTATTTTTAGGCTTAGCGTCTTTCATATAACATACATGCTTCACTCCATCCGCCTTATATTTCTCATGACATGTAGGATAGTGAATTTCATCACATTTATGCTTGAATTTCCTCCAATTACACTGATATGCATCAATTTTGCTGTTAAGGGTTTTGTATGTGATTCTTATAGAGGTTTTCCTGCTGATTTCGAATCTGCAATCCGTTTTTCTCAATCAGCTCAGGTTATCCGGCTATGACCTCATAAGTAAAATAGAATTTTTCGTGATTTTGTCGAAGCGGAATTGGAACAGTAACATCTATCATCACTTGTTTCACTTGTATAATATCTTTTTTTACTTTTCAGGCATATAGATAAAATATTTCATAATGAATAGAGCGTGTAAAAATGATCCCAATAGATTCTGCTACATATGTGGGACGGTTACCATGCCAAATAACCAGTCCCAAATCACTAAATTTGTGAAGACAATGTATAGAGCATACTTTGGAATTAAGCTAGGGGACCAGGACAAAAATTTCGCCCCTCATATGTGCTGCAAGACGAGCATTGAAAATATGAGAAGATGGAGCAAAGGCAGAGTGAAATCTTTGCCTTTTGGAATTCCCATGATTTGGAGAGAAGGAAAGGATCACGTGACAGATTGCTATTTCTGCATGACAAACCTCCAAGGTGGGCTTATAAATTTATTTTTCTTAAATATTTTGAAATCCTCGTATGAAACTTGACATAATATTCACCATAATGTAATATTCACCATATATAGCATAATATTCACCATAATGGTAATCATACATTTACATATACATATTGTTATAGAAAATACATTTACACATACATATTGTTATACAAGTTACATTTACATATACAATGATTGTATATTTTCTCTCTTTTTCATTCATATTGTCCCCGAAGGGACAATATGAATGAAAAAGAAAGGTCGATGGAGTCTGTATATTTTCTATTTCATATCTTACAGACCGCAGCCTTCCCTCACGAGCCGCCACTGTCTGAATGCTTCTTCTATTTCATATGCAAGTTTTATATCCATGTTTCTGTGTTTCTATTTTCAGGAGTTAACAAGAAGAATAAACACATTGTTGTATACCCTGACATTCCTTCTGCTATGAGACCTGTACCCCATGGTCCTGGAATTCCAATACCCGACCCACCTCAAACCCTGGACTTCGATGATTCTGATGATGAATCAATGACCAATGCCAATGACCAGTCCCAGTCGTATATACACCTCAAAATACCGCTTCAAATGAGCCGAGGCCTCTCAACCAGGCCAAACTTAATGATCTTACCAGGGATTTAGGACTTTCTAAATTAGCTGCCGAGATCTTGGGCTCACGACTTCGAGAGAACAACTTGCTGGCTCCGGGAACAACATTCTCCTGGTATAGGAAACGAGAGGAAGAATTCCGCAAGTTTTTTGCAGTGCACGAAAATACCTCTTCCTTAGTGTACTGCTGCAATGTTGAGGGGCTAATCGAATCCTTGGGCCTGCCATATAACGCATCAGAATGGAGGCTATTTATAGACTCGTCTAAACGAAGTTTGAAAGCAGTACTTCTCAACATTGGGAATAGGGTTGCATCAGTCCCTGTAGCACATTCCGTACAACTTACTGAGAGCTACGATAACATGAAAATTTTACTGGATGCTCTCTATACGACCAACATAACTGGAGGATCTGTGGAGATTTGAAGGTAATACTAATATCATAAGTAAACTATTGCTATTGACTATGTTGTTTTTCCAAAGGTTATTTGAGAGCGTATAAGAACACTTAACTTCCCCACAGAAGTGATACAGTCCAATGCATAGATTTTTTTATCTGATAGAACAAATTCTCTAAATTCTTTAAATATTTTCATTTTTTTTCAGATTGTGGCATTTGTATTGGGAATGCAAGGGGGATACACGAAATACCCATGTTTCATCTGCAAATGGGATAGCCGAGCGGATGAGAAGCACTATGCACAGCGTGAATGGGCATCCAGAGAGAATTTTGAACCTGGGTCGCATAATGTCGTTTCAGTGCCCCTTGTACCACCAACAAAAATTTTGCTCCCACCACTTCATATTAAGCTGGGCTTGATGAAAAATTTCATCAAATCAACGAATAAGGAGGGTTCAGCATTCCGATATCTCGAGAGTAAATTTCCTCATATATCTGATGCTAAACTAAATGCTGGGGTTTTTGATGGTCCTCAAATTCGAACTTTGATCAAGGATACTCAGTTCGAAAACGCAATGACTCCAACTGAGAAGAATGCCTGGCAGGCATTCAAATCAGTTGTCACTGATTTTCTTGGCAAGCGTAGAAGTCCAGAATACGAGTCCGTTGTCGAAAACTTGATGGAAGCTTTCAAAGCTCATGGGTCGCGCATGTCCATAAAAATGCACTTTTTGTGGTCCCACTTGGACTATTTTCCTGAAAATTGCGGGGATTATAGTGAGGAACAGGGTGAACGATTTCACCAAGATATCAAAATAATGGAAGAGAGGTACCAGGGAAACTGGGATATCAATATGCTGGCGGACTATTGCTGGTGTTTGAAGCGAGACGTGCCCGAAGAAAAACACAGACGGAAAGCCAAAAAAAACTTCCTTCCTTCCTCAATAAACTTTTTTCCATATTCAATGTATGAATAAAAGTATTTATTCACACAATGTTTTCATTTTTCACGAGTGTTCTTATAATATTACTCGTATCTACAGTCAGAGATGGGCAAGATCACCAACTTTGGTGATCTTGAAGATCAAGATCAGATCACCAGAAAAATGTGATCTTGAAGATCAAGATCAGATCACCAGAAAAATGTGATCTTGAAGATCCAGATCAAGATCTACAGATCTACAGAAGCTAAGGCTAACAAAGACCCTAAGATCCACTCTAAGGCTAGCCCGAGAGAAAGGAGAGAGTAGGGGGTTAAGAGAAGAGAGGAGAATAAGGGGTTAAGTAAGGAGCAACACCTATCATTCGTGGGTTAACATTCATTCAGAAAAAGAGGGAAAAAGTCTCACCATCATCATCCGCCGGCCACTGCCGACAAGTCAGAAAAATAGTCGGAGAATATAGGAGAGGGGTGAAAGATGAAAAGAAGTAAAATAAGAACGCTTACAAACCATGCAAACACAGTCTTAACTCACTGTCATACCATGCAAACTACAAACATGCAAGAAAAGAGTTAGAGACATGCAAAGTAAGGAGGATAAGAAAAAAAAAAAAAAGTAGGTAAAGTTAAACAAAAACTGGGTTAGTTTACGCTATGAGCTACATCTACATTCGTGTTAGTCTAATTTTTTTTTTTTTTTTTTTTTTATTGCTGGCATCACGCTGGCATGTCACAAGCTGGCATTCATCGTCAACAGACTCATCCTCGAGCACCACCACCAGAGCTCCTGTTGTTAACTTTCTTTTTTAATTTTAAACAACGTTAATATTTTTAAAATGTCTGTCAAGACGGTTCTTAAACACATTAACGCTGGTAGAATGAACGACTGACGCGGGAAGATTATTCCATTTATCAATTACTTTAAACGTAAAGAAGTTTTTAGCGATATTAGAAATGAAACGTTTGCCACGCAACTTGAATCCGTTATTGCGAGTATTACTATTATCGAAAGTGAACAATTTGTCAAAATTTACGTTATCGATGTTATTAACGATTTTGAAAACTTCAATAAGCTCCCCCCTTAATCTCCTAGTTTCGAGTGAATACAAGTCTAACACTTTAATCCTATCTTCATAAGGCTTATTGCGCAATGCCGGAATAAGTTTCGTGGCACGACGCTGAACCCTTTCTAACCTATCAATATCCTCACGCAAGTACGGGCACCAAAACTGAACGGCATATTCCAAATGAGGCCTGACTAGGGACTTGTAAAGGGGCAATATAATATCCTTCGATTTAAATTCGAAATTACGCGCTATGAAGCCTAACATCCTATTAGCTTTTGCGCAAGACTCCAGGCACTGGTTCCTAACCTTTAAATCTTTAGTTACGCGTACGCCTAAATCTACTTCCTCGTCAACGCTCGCTAAATCCCTATCATCCATCGTGTACACGTAATTATTGTTGCGAGAACCTATATGCAAAACTTTACATTTATCTACGTTAAATTGCATCTGCCACTTATCCGTCCACTCCATAATCCTATCTACATCGTCTTGGATCCTATTTCTATCGTCCTCGTTAACAACCTTACCGCCTATTTTAGTATCGTCCGCGAATTTTGACACGTTACTAATCAATCCTACATCTATGTCGTTAATGTAAATTACGAATAACAATGGGCCTAACACTGAACCCTGTGGGACACCACTACCTACCTCTAACCACCCCGATTCACTACCATTAACTACGACCCTCTGCCTCCTAGCACGAAGCCATTCTTCTAACCAGTTAGCTACCTGACCGCGGATACCGTGCGCTTTAACCTTCGCAATTAGTCTCCTATGCGGAACTGTATCGAACGCCTTTTTAAAATCTAAATAAATAACGTCAGCTGCCCTATGCCTATCGTATTCGCGCACTATTTCGTTATAAAATTCTAACAAATTTGTTAAACAAGACCTATGGCGTCGAAACCCGTGCTGACTACTATTAATCAAACCCCTACTTTCTAAGTGATCGATAATACGATCCCTAACTACGGATTCCAAAAGTTTACCGACAATTGACGTTAAGCTAATGGGCCTATAATTGCTAGCTACCGCGCGGTCCCCTTTTTTAAAAATAGGCGTGACGTTAGCTAATTTGAAGTCTTCAGGAATAATCCCCGTTTCGAGTGACTGATTAAAAATCTTCGCTAAGGGGCCTACGATAACGTCTTTCAAATCTTTCAAATGTCTAGGATAAAAAGCGTCAGGGCCTGGAGCCTTGCTAACTTTTAGCCTATCGATATAATGCGCAATCTCAGCCTCGTAAACAGTTATTTCATCTAAAATAGTCTCGCTACTAAATGGAACGATATCGTCAACGTCGGGGACATTATTTACGTCCTCTACGGTAAAAACTGTCGCAAAAAAGTTATTGAAAATACCCGCCATCGCCTGAGCGTCAGAAGCCAAAGCGCCATTTACATCCAATAGAGGGCCTATGTTATCCTTTACCGGCTTACGATTATTTACGTATTCAAAAAACTTTTTGGATTATGTTTACTATCCGCAGCTATAACTATCTCTAAATTACGCTTGGCATTCCTAACTGATCTTTTAACCTGACGTCTAAGCTCGATATATCTATTAAAGTTAGCTACCTGGCCATTGCGCTTGTTAAGTCTATACGCTCTATTACGCTCGTTTATGAACTCGCCTACTTCCCTAGTCCACCACTTCGGCCTACCACGATTTCTAACGCGCTTGGGCCTACGAGGAATAAACTCCCTTTCAATATTCCTAAAACTTTCTTTAAACGCCACCCAACGCAAATTCGTATCATTACCCATAAATAAGTTATCCCAGTCCACTACTCTCATCCTATCAGCAAAACTATCAAAATTAGCCCTACGAAAATCAGGGACTTCTATTACGTTACTATTCTGTGTGTTTTCTATCAATAACTTAAACCTAAGAATTTGATGATCGCTACATCCTAAACTCTCGCCTACTTCAAACTTTCGACTATATTCTCGCCGTTCGTCATCACCAAATCTAAGATATTATCACCGCGCGTTGGTTGGGTAACTATCTGTCGTAAAAAGTTATCGTCCATAAACTCAACCAGTCTCAAACCCTCTTCGTTACCCGTAAAATTCTCGTAATTAACATTAGGACAGTTAAAGTCTCCGACAATTATACTATTCCGATTGTCAATAAAATTACCAAGAAGTGAGTAAAATCTAGTATCTATATCGAGGGGTTGAACGGGAGGTCTATAAACAACGACAAAATTAAAACTAATACTACGCGCCCTAACTTCAACACAGATCGCATTAATTGCTGCCGGAAAATCTAACTTAACCTCGATAGCCCTAAGGGAATTATGAATGTACAGCAAAACGCCGCCTCCAAATCTATGTAACCTATCATTAGTAAAGATTTTAAAACCCGGTATATCAAGTTCCCCCAACAAGTCCCGAGTCACGGTATTTAACCAAGTTTCAGTGATAGCAACTATATCATAGTTGCCGGAATAAATTACCGCCTTAAATTCATTTAATTTATTTCTAATACTACGCGCAATGCAATAAAAGACGTTTAAGTTATTTTTTACCACGGGCCCGCTTTTTAAACTATTTATCACGTCGGGCCCGCGTTTCCCGGACCCACAACGTTTAAAGAAGGCTTCGACCTATACAGCTTTCGCACGTTTTCGTCTATTAACCTACCTAGCCTAGCATTACCTATTTCATTAAAATGCACCCCATCTTTTATAAAAAGGCTAGGATCATTGAATTCGGACCACAGCTTTACGAAGGGTACACTTTCCTCAGCACAAATCTCTTCTAATTTGTTATTCAAAAATATTGTTTTAGACGTAATTCTAAGACCCAAACCGTGCCTAGGGGTAATACCTAGAACTAAAGACCTATCTGACCTCGCCTTCAGGGACCTAATTAACCCCCTATATCTCTCCAAAAGGTCAGGCACTCTCGTATCTGGCCTATACGAGTCGTTGCCTCCTACCATCGTCACCAACATTGAGTGACGGGAAGCAACGTCAACCCTATCCACTTCGTCTCTAACTCTGTCAACCCTGGCCCCCGGGAGACAGACCCTCCTCCTATTGGTTGGATTCCGTTTAACGAACTCTTTGTCCATGTGGCGCACTAAAGAGTCCCCAATTAAAATAGTTTCCCCCTCATTCACATCCCTTTCCAAATGGGCGAAAGGGTTCGAAACCTCGATAGGGGGGGGATTCCTATCACCTAATGTACGCGGCCTAGCTCCACCCTTAACCTCACTAAATCCCTCGCTATCTACTACTCTCGGACTAACCTTAACCTCTTCCTCGACTCTATCTAACCTTCCCGACAAGCTACCTAAACTAGATCGTGATCTTGAAGATCACTTTTCAAGATCACTTTTTAAGATCACTTTTATATGAATTGAAAAAAGTTGTACTCTTGTAGAGTAAACAAAAACAAATTATTTTGTTAATCACTCCTGAAAAGTATCACTCCTAATACCCCTGAGGGCTGAGGCAATACAAGCATCGCATCCTACCCGTCACCTGATCTAAACCACGGGGATTGACGATTCCCCTTTCAGTTTTTCAGGTGGTAAACTTAAAACTTAGTATTATCATAACTTATCAGCAAAGAAAAAACTATTAAATGACCTACATATAGTTTTTTAGTTCTATTTTTCTCAATTCTCATTTCACCAGGTCCATAACCCATATCAATGAATGGTCAGCATATATAAGTAAACATTTTTTACATAGAATTTAATTTTACAGTTTTACTGCAGTACGCAATTACTGACAATATAAGGGTAAAAACCGCAAGTTAAGAGTGTTAATTTAATGTTCAACCGCTGTAAACATTTGCTTTCAGCAAAACCAATTGTTCAAAGTTACCATCCGAGAGACGACTTCGTTTGGGGCTATGAACCATGCCAGCAACGAAAACAACCGTTCCACTGGTGCAGAGGAAGGTAGCGTGGTGTTATACCTCTTGAAGATCTTCTTTATAGCAGGATACCTATCTAAAGAGTCGAGTGCCTTACTGGTGTCCTGCAAATAATTGAGGACTTCCAAGTCTTCCTTGTTGTTAGGAGCAGAGAATGAGCCGTCCATAGTTCTGAAGAAATCGTCTTCAGATGATGAGTCTGAGTTCACCGAACTATTACCACTGCTGTCAGAATTACAATTTCTTACAGCCATTTGCAGCTTGTCTTTTACTTGAGACTTGATTGCTTCATGATCGCCGAAATTAGGCCCTTGCAACAATGATATCCATCTAAGTTTGAAATACGGATGAGATACTGAGGCCAAAACGGCATCAGTTACCTCGGGGCTCAACGACAAAAAATGACCAAATCTGGCATTGAAGCCAGAGACGACTGCTGCCAGTAATGGCATGCAGTGTCTCAAGCGCAGGTCGTTTGGTTGGATAGGCTCCAATCTTGCGAGGGCATCTTGAGTCACTAGGACTGTTGGAAGAAGACAACCGTAGTAGCATTCTTTCTCTGCCTGTAATTTGTTGAGGGCTGCTGCAATTGGTTTTAGAACAGACAAATATTCTGAAATAAATTCCAATTCATTGTCTTTGAGGATGGGTAGATTCAGTTCTTCAAGAGCTACATTCACGTCGTTCTTATGTTTATATTTTGGCTTAATGAGTCGTACATTGAGTTCCATCGGGTGACGCATGGGTACCTAAATTGGACGCCAGTTATTTCCTGTATTTTTTCTGCTGACTTGGGTTTACCAGCAGCATTCCACAGCGCCGAACATTTTCCCATTGCAGAATGCTTTATCTTCTTTAGTCCAGGTGAATTCAGTCCTTTATCTGCATCAGTTGTTGCTACCAAGTTCAATGTGTGGGAGGCACATCGAATATGGGATGATAGTTTCACTGACTTCTCTCCATGCTCTCCTGAATGTTCAGGAAAGTTGCTGATGATAACCTCTTCATCTGAATCTTTTTCATCATCATCTTCATCTGCATCATCTTCATCAATGTCGTCAGTACGATTCTGAACACGAACACCGAACTCTTTAAAGCATTTCACCATGTTCGATGCATTGTCGGTGACTGTAGATACAACTTTTCTATAAGATAAACCATGCTCCGAGTTGATCCTGTCCAATATTCCAGCAATTTTATCAAAGCTATGTGTTCCACGAAATCTTCGGCATGCCAGTGCAGCTGATCCTCGCGACAAGTCATCATTGATCTGTAATGTAAGAATATAAAATCAATGTTTGTATGAACATTTTTTTAAGCTTAATTTAATAATATTGGTTAGACACGCACCAGCTAAACTGCGCCACCAAACATTGAAGAGAAGAACTATGTGATATAAAGGAGGCAATTCAGCGATGAGTCGCCTACCATACCACCACATCAGTGACCCATCCCATAAGAGCAAAATGTGGAAGAGTCCATATTCACAGCATGTGAATATGGACTCTTCCACATTTTTCTGTGAATTAGACACAATGACAGATGACAGAATCAGTGAATTAGTGTGAAATTACTGTGAATCACAGCAAAATGAAGACTCACCAAATTAATGAATGAGGAACACATGTCGAATAATTGAAAAGATTATACTATAAGTCTATCAGACTATCAGTCTATCACCAATGGTCAATTTATCAATTATATAAAAATAATACACTAAATCAATAGCATACCCAATGCGCAGTGACTCCCATGAAACTGCGGTGATTAGTTGACCATATGTCGCATGTAACACACACATGGTCAACTGCTGCCAGTTTTGCTTGTATGTCTTCCTTCATTGTACTGGTTGTTGTTGCAAGAGATCTAGCCAGGGTGCGTCTAGATGGCACCTGAACAGCCGGGTTGACGTCTGAAAAAATATTTAAAAATTAAAACAAATACAATAGATTAGCTATGGAAAAAATATCAAAATATTTAGCTAGGCTAGCGATAGTCTAATGTTCATACAAATAATATGATTAATTATTTTAATCAGATATTAGCTATGGAAAAAATAGCAAAATATTTGAGTTATACTAACATGAAAGAAGATCCTTAAATTCATGTAGTTCAACTAGGCTCAATGGTAGGAGCCCATTAGCCACAAGCGAGAGAATCTTCTTTTCAAGGATATCCTTGCATATTGGTGGTCCTGGTTTTTGCTTGGAAATGTGGAACATGCTTAGTGTTGACTGCTTGGCAATTTTGGCAGGGCCAGCATTGCTGCCGCTGGCATCTTCTTCTTTAGCTGGACGCTTGCGAGATTTCTTCTCCGATTCATATTCACCCAAAAGATCCGAATGTAGTTTCTGCACAAGAAAATAAATTATTATCATGCGGAGAGACTTCTTGAACACCCTGTATAATATTTATCAGAGTATCAAACTTCTAGTTGAAATTAATACTTAACAAGATTCTAAAATTTTGTTATCTTTAACTAAAATTATTTTCACCATGATCAGTGCATTTTTATCCTATGTTAAATTGAAAGCCGAATTTCGTCCTTCAGTAACTAAATAGGAGAAATTACAGACATGGATCAGACAGAGAGAAAGACAGATACACCTGGCGTTTTATTATAGTTGGATATCGGCAGTTTTTAATGTAGTTACTAGTCCATAATCTATTAATATCTGAAGTGCACAATATATTCAAATGGACGTCTATGTAAATGTAGCATTAGTCTTGTATGGCACCAGTCACTTAAAATATGACTTGAACCATTATGTTAATGTTGCTACTTACTACTTAGTTACTAAGTAGTACTAACCCTGAGGTGCCTCAGAAGATTGCTTGTTGAGTCGAGGCCAGCAGACAGAATTGTAGTTTTCTTTGTACACTGCCTACAAATAACTTTGATACTGTTTCCAGTTTTTTCGACAATTTGAAATATTTTCCGTTCAATAGCACAGATTGATCCTTAATACCAACATTGTTATCTAAATATATTGAATACTGTTCTGTGACAACCTAGAATATTTGGTTCCCTTGGGAGCCTGTTGAAGTTGTAAAATTGCACTCATTATTAAAAAATTCAATCTGTAAATAAAATATGTTTAGAATTAATTTATTATGAATACGGACCTATAGGCTATATTTTATGCCTATATATAATAATATATTAATAGAACACTTTTAACATAATTGCACAGTAAATTACACTTTTTACGAGCCTAAATTCCACAGCAACTACACCTTCCATGAGCCCACGCATGACGCAAGTCACCCAACTAACAGAAAACATAAACAGTCGGTGTTGAACAAAGTTGCCACCAGATGTCGCTTGGACAAAAAACAAATGACATTCGCATAGCGGCATATTTAAGAATCTGAAATTAAAAGTGATCTTGAAGTCTAAAGTGATCTTCAAGATCAAGATCACAAGAAATAAAGTGATCTTAGATCAAGATCAAGATCACCATAATAAAAGTGATCTTCAAGATCAAGATCAGATCACGATCTTGATCTTCAAGATCACGATCTGATCTTGAAGATCAAGATCGTGCCCATCTCTGTCTACGGTGTTTAAGCTAAAAAAAATCAATAAATTTGGGGATAAAATTGGACTTATAATAAATGGCCAATAGAGAAAAAACCTGACCTGATTGAGGAAAACCAATGTCATTTTCGAATTCAGCATGGTCGAATTATATAATATGAGTTGAGAAAACCCTCACAGCAGACAAAAACATTTCATATGCATACCAGTGTTATCCATCATATGAAACATACTACATTTACAGATTCTCATTTTCCTGCAAGTACCAATTAACTTATGGAGCTCAAAGCATTTATTATTGAAAAATGTACGGCTGCGCACACATTACATACCCTCTTCTCAGCTTCAACTACACGACTTCCACATATGGAGCTTTTACACTGCTCACATACCATGTGGCACTAGGGTGTGTTGAATCTTTCAACTTTCAAATTCCAAATATGAGGGTGCTAAAAAGTTGCAGCATGACTTAGGAATTCTAAAGATATTTTTGTTAATTTAATATAATTTAGTTTTGCTTGGTAAGAAGCTACATAAAAATAGTGACTTTTTTGACTTTTTTGTGGAATTATATAATAATTATTATATTAATAATTATATATGCTGTATATATAATGCACTGCTGTTTTTGCTTATTTCACAGGTTGAAACATATTCATCAGTGTGCTGAAGATTACTTGTCCGTCAGTGCTACCATCCTAACCAGTGGGAATTGACCTACAATGGCTTCTAAAAGGAGGACAAGACTGGGGACATTCACACATATGAGCAACCTAATTGGAACTGGTAGAGAGTTGTTGCCCTCTGAACTCCCAACTCTGCGAGACGTTCTGAAATATGGGCTACTGCTAAGAGATCAAAGTGGTGAGGATGTGAGAAACTACCCAGCAGCCAGCCTTGCAAAGGACATTTACCCTAAAGTGCTTGAAAAGTGGGAACGAGCAAACAGTTCTTTTGTAGCCCCCGTTGTAAATTCACGAGTCACAATCTTAAACAAGATCCAAGAGAGCTGGGAGCAGGCCAAAAACATATCTCTTGGGACAGGAAAGCTACACGTCAAAGAGGCTTTCATTGCAAAACTTGACAAGCTTTTTGACATCCTCAATTGCAAGTGTAAAATTGTTCTCTGCTCTGAATTTGGCTGCCTTGCAGATGCTGGTTGCAAAAACGAAACTCACATTAACTGTACATGCCCTAGGGAGATGAAGATCCCTGTGAAGGAACTTGCTTTCATTAAAGGTCAGAGAGACAAGTCTGGTTCTATTGGACCACATCAGATTGGCTTACCAGATCAACCTGAGCACAACAGACAAGTCAAAAAGCAGAAGCGGCAAAAGAAGACGAAAGAAGAAGGCTTGCTGAATATAAGCAGACAAGTAAGCAGGATGTTTCAATGCCATCAAATGAAATAATTTTCTCTGATGATGAAAATGAAGAACAAATAGCTGATGCTCAAGATGGAAAGGATGGAAGTTATGAAGTGACATTAGAAATACCAAGCACGTCTTCAACTTCCAATAAAAAGCCAGAGTACAACACATTAGAAATACCTAATGTTGCTATGCATAGCATCAGATATGGTGTTGGCCTGCGTGCCACAGCTGCCATCACCACTGCTGCCTTTATGGATGCTGGCTTGATCACTGAAGAAGGCAAGAGACTTGTAGTTAATCACAAGAAAGTCAAGAGGGCCCAAGAAAAAGTTATGAGATCCCTGGATCAGGAATTTGATGGTCTTTGTAAGAAGGGTGAAATTGACTGCATCTTCTTTGACGGCCGTCAAGATACAACTAAAGTTATGCTGAAAGCAGACAATTCAGATCGTCAGTTCCCCAGCATCATCAAAGGAGAGCATTATTCTGTGTGCAGTGAGCCAGGTGGAAGATATCTCTACCACTTCACTCCTAAGAAAGGCTCAACGGGAAAAAACCTGCTGAAGTTATTGCTGATAATCTTGTAGATTTCATGAAGAAGAAGGGCATTGATAAAAGCCTGCAGGCCATTGGAGGTGATTCTACAAATGTTAACACTGGCTGGGAGGGTGGTTCCATGCATTGGGTAGAGGTCAAGCTTTGCCGTAAGCTGATCTGGTTGGTTTGTGCCCTCCACACTAAAGAGTTACCCCTGCGACACTTGATCACAGCACTGGATTGGAAGACCTTGTCTAACAACAAGTGGACAGGTAACATTGGCAAGATGCTAGACACTGCAACCGAACTTGAAATTGATCCTTCATTCACCAAACTCTCAATTGGAGAGCCTCTTACTTCACTGAGTGGCAATGTCGTAAAGGATCTCTCTACTGATCAAGCGTACGGGTATAGGATCACACAGGCCATAAGGACAGGAGAACTTCCCACAGATCTGGCCCTTCTTGAAATTGGTCCAGTGAGCCATTCAAGGTGGTTGACAACAGAAACAGGCTTTGTCGCATATGGGTTTCAAAACATGGCCTTAAAGGCAAAACCCTCAACAACTTAAGACTGATAGTGGAATACATTGTTGGTGTGTACTACCCCTGTTGGTTTAACATCAAAGTAAAACACTCTTGGGTGGAAGGCCCACGCCACATCTTGTTTCAGCTGCGGCTAGTTAGGCTGCAAAAGAAGGCTGTAGTGGATGCTGTTTTGCCAACCATCAAGCGCTCAGCATGGTATGCATTCAGCGAAATGATAATCCAGACACTCTTGTGCTCAGATGACAGTGAGGAGAGGAGAGCTGGTGTCCAAAAGATTGTTGACATGAGGGGTGAAGATGATGACACACTTGGAGATCTTTCTGTACGTCCCAGGAAGACACCTTCCATCAACCCCAGTTCTTCTTCCGTGTTGGAGCTGACAGACTGGTCTGACGGGGTATTTGAACCTCCTTTGACATGTAAACTGACTACAGCGGAAGTAAAGAAGTTCTTTGACAAGCCTATGCAAGTTCCACAGTGGCCCTGTCATGCTCAGTCAATAGAGAGGTGTGTGAAACAAGTCACAGAGGCAGCAGGCAGGGTGTATACACATGAGAAACGTGAGGGCTATATCAGAGGCCAAGAAGCAAGTCGGCGGCTGATGTCCAAGAACGAATCAAAGCAAGACTTGATGAAACTTGTTTAAATATTTTTTTTTACTGATGTCATTACTTTCTAATGTTGTTTTATGATTACAAGGATATGTTTTATGATTACTAGGATATGTTTTATGCAGAGAAACTAAAATTTTTATAGCATTACCTGACATTTTGAGAAGCTAAAATTAATAAATGTTGTTTTCCGAGAGCAATTTATGTGCTTTTTAATCAAACGTAGATTTACCAAGCTAAGTGTTCAGCAATCACAAAAATAATAGCAGATTTGAATTCTTCACATCCAAAAACATTTTTAAAACCCCTCAGTGAAGGAATTGGCAAAAATTTATTTTCACCTCCCAAATTGACACACCCTAAATTGTGGCACTTCTTACAATGTTTCACTATGTCATCCGCAAACTCGAGACATTCCTTACACAAATCATGATGCCGTCCATATTTTCAACTTTTATCATAACTAGCGTAAAGGTCTCTTATATTACGGATGGGGAGATACGTTGACCCTGATAGCCCTAAAATAAGTAGAGGTCTTGTACGATCTCGCACACAGCTTTTAAAAACATACACAGTCCTACGACGATCATCCATTCCAAATACAATTATATGAACATTCACATCCTGCTCTACCCTTCTCAGTTCTTCAGGACCCATATTACACTCAAACTCAAGCTTGCAATCTGAAGCCAGTTTACGGACACGCTGCACAACCGTAGACAACCAAATTTTTCTGGCCCCATATTTAGTACAATAAACATATGGGCCAAGACTAATGCTATAAACCCGCAACCACGATCGGTGTTTATATGTTGTCTGTAAATAGCCTGAGAATTGAAGTTAAGAGTATAAGGTGTAGCACTATGACCCGCAACACGGAATACATGGTCAATATCTCCTATGAAGTTGTCCATATTGAAGGCTGTACTACTTTGAGAGGCCTGCATTATACGGCTCAGAATATAATCTATATCTACAGCAGCCAAGCGTCTGAATGGTATTACTACCCGTCGCAGACCGTGTTCAACACCGTTGCTATACAGGGTTCCAGGGTCAACCCTGACAACGTAACGATTTCTAGTCAGGGCTGGGGTGGGGATGGCGGTGCGCACCAGTTCGAATGTTATACCTTCCTCTACAACACGAGAAGCTGCTGCTGCTGTTGTGGAATTGTCCGGAATTGAACAGGAATGAGGGGACGTATTTTTATTTGACGAGAGAGCTAGTGTGGGGGTTGTATCGTAAGACGTAGAGGGCTGGGGCTCTATTACTGGGGGTCTAACAACCGGTGCATTCCTGGCACGTTTTATACTTGACGTGGAAGGTTCTTCATCATGCCTCCGCTTTGAATTTTCGCGTGGTGGTGTTACAGTTGTCGCTGGTGTGGGCTCGTCAGCGGGGGTGGATTCTGTAACCAGAACTACACTGCATCGGGGTCGTCTGTAATATCGATGATGGGGACATTATGCTGTACCTCGTCGTCATTCATGGTTCTTTGGAAGAAGAGGAAAAACAAGACTGTAGAATATGAGGAACATCACTTAAATTTTTATTATATTTTGTAGATGTTCCACTTAGGGATGTGACGTGTTAGAGATGGATTCTGTAGAAAAATTCAGGTTCACGAGCCCGTCCATATGTATTATATCTGGCCCTCCAGGATGTGGTAAAACTGTGTTTATGCTTAAAATCATTAACGATAAGGGGGACATGTTCCTAAAATTTGTGCATAAAGTCATAGTGCGCTATTCGACGAGTACCAAGATGATATTTTGTTCCACAAAGATGTATATGACGTTAATTCGTTAAAAGGAAGTAAGCATACAGTCATTGAAATTGATGATCTCATGTTAGAAATTGATAAAACGTTTGCCGAGACATTTACAGTGTTCTCCCACCATATTAACATAAGCGTGTTCTTCATCAATCAGAATCTATTTTTCAAAAATAGATACATGCGCGATTTGTCGTTAAATACACAATATCTAGTCTTATTCGCACAAAGTAGAGATGTGTTACAAATTGGGGTATTAGCAAATCAAATGTTCCCCAATCAGCATAAGGAGTTTTTGGAAGTTTGTAAAGAAGCGACATTTCATCGTTATGGGTATTTGATTTGTGACCTTCACCCGCGAAACGTTTAGAGTGCTTCTAAGGACAAATATATTCCCAAATGAGCCTGAAACGGTGTATATTCCAGAATGGCAAAGAGGCTAAAGAAATATCACGAATTAATAAAAATCTATCATACACTGCTCCGGGCATTGCAGCAGATGTTTGTTAAAAATATCGACTCCGACTTTTTAAAATGCATCTGTGAAATCTGTCTTAATGTTATAAAATGTAATGTAACAATGAAATCCCCTCAGAAGGCTCGCCTACGTCGTTACAAGAACATAATCCGCACACTCCCTCGTAAAAGTCAAACTATGGGGAAGAAAAGCGAATTATTGTACAAAGAGGGGGATCGTTCCTTCCCATCTTATTTTCAGTTTTGGGGCCTTTACTGACTAGATAAATATAATGAAGAAAGTGGTAGTGATTCCACATAAGGTGTATGCTTCTGCAGAGTTCAAAGAGAGCAGATACGGTCCTAGAACCCCTTAAAAGCAGGCTTAAAAGAATGGAAAGCGAATTGTTAGAACCATTAAACAGTGAAAAGTCGTCTGATGAGATAAGATTCCTATACCAAGAAGCTCTGCAGAAAATTCTTCATGAGTACGAAAATTATAAGAATCCGACAGAGATCCCCGTGGTTATTAGGCACAGCCCGGACAACGATGAGCATGGTGACATAGGACCTGGGGTCGACGTTAGAGATGACCAACCCAAGAATAACGGTGCGCCCCCACAACATGTCGAACATGTATTAAAAAGCAGTCTACCACATACATTGAGGAATAAAGGTTTAATTCTTTATAATCTATTGAGCAAGGACTCCCATCATACTGTGGACCAGTACAGGCGAGTTCATTGTTGAAAGAACAAAGGTACAGGCTCGAATATCGTCGACATCGTCCACGATCTGGTGAGAAAGTGGGATAGGCCCTCACCATCAGGATGGAAGCATATTAAAGCAAGACTACAACAAATAAATATCTCCAAAACATTGATAGGAAATCTGAACAGGTTAAAAGACTTAGAACAATCCTCGCATTTGCCACATCTCTGAAGAGGAGAAAGAAGAGACCAAACAACAACGGTGAACCCTCTCCACGTGCCTCTAAAATATGCAAATGGCTAACATATTAAGACACTCTTATGACATTTCTAGCCCAACCTCCTACGGCGGCGTTGATAGACTGTACAGAGGTGTTTATAATGATGGAGTAGGGAAAAAAGATATGGAGAGAATTTTGCGGGAGCAAGATGTTTATACACTTCATAAGCAGGTGAGAAAAAGGTTTAAAACAGCCAAGACAACAGCGGCTTCGATTGACTCTATTTGGCAAACGGATTTAACAGACATGCAAAGATCTTCAGTATATAATGATGGCTATCGCTACATTCTATTCATAATAGATGTATTCTCTAAATATCTGTGGCTAATTCCTCTGAAAAATAAATCGCCTGAAACAGTTGCTAAAGCTACCAAAACGCTGAAAGAAAATAGGATTCCAGGCTATTTTTACAGATATGGGGAAAGAATTTATAGGCCGAGCTTTTCAGAACATGCTGGCAGAGTTTACTATCAGCTACTACACTACCAATTCTATACACAAGGCCTCTTTAGCTGAAAGAGTTTAACGTACCATAAAGGAACGCATGCATCGTTATTTTACACATACAACCGTTTACACCATCGTGCGAGTGGGACAACACCTAACAAAGTTTTAGAAAAAGGTACGCACACAGAGCGTGAGGTGGGAAGAGATATTCGTAGAGCACCGCCACACTCTACACGTTTGAAAATCAATGATTATGTAAGGCGATCGCGTCCGGGAAATAAATTCGCGAAGGGATTTGAGCAAGTTGGACACGTGAGATTTTTAAAGTTAGGGTTATGAGACTTAAAGGCGAGATAATGCTGTATTACGTTGAAGAGTTGAATGGAGAAGAAATCGCAGGAGGCTTTTACCGCGAGGAGTTGCAGAAAGTGACATTTAATTTAGGAAAAAATGTGTTTAAAATTGAAACAATTTTAGGCAGCAAAGGTTCAGGAAAGAGAAAAATGTACCTGGTGAAATGGCTAGGGTACCCAGAAAGCTTCAACACCTATATAAAAGCTGCTGCAATAATGAATCTTAAACAGTATGCAACATGGCGTCTAACCATTTCTATGTCACACTACCGTCCTCTTCTTCTCTGCCTGTACATCCTAACAACACCATGGCCAACTTTGTAACAGAACTCCATGGGCCCATTGAATTGGATCGTGATTCGTATGAGGTGGAGATATGCGAAATTCAGCTATCCACCAGCTTCTTAAGTACTGATTACAAAGAACCCTTTTTACGGATCTTAGAGACCTTAATGAGTGTGAAAAAGCCAGGTAACTCGGGATGAAACCATGCGTACCGCCCGGAGTGGGGATGCACGGTATTACAGTACAGTAGTAACACTAGGCCCGGGTCGTTATGTGCGGCTGAGGATGTTGTGAGAGACTTAAACGTTGATTTAAAAAGCTCAAATCTTACGGCTGATTTAGTATACGAAATCGTAAACAAAGAAAACCCTGCACATACTCTGAACCTAAAATCACAGGATAATGGAAATATTAAAGACAAAGGATTATTCAAAATTATAACCGAGGGCAGATATGGAGCAGCCATCCAAAGAGATACCTTTCACGAGGCACAACATGACTTGTCCAGCCTAATGTATCAGTTGAAGAAATTGAAGAAATTGGGCGATGGCTATACACCCCCAAATATGTGCTATATTTATAGCAACATCGTGCAGCACCAGTTTGTTGGGGATACTCAGGCTATACACCCCCAAATATGTGCTATATTTACAGCAACATCGTGCAGCACCAGTTTGTTGGGGATACTCAGGCACGCCTGCTGCGCATCGCTCACATACTCAACCATAGAGGGAAGAGCTTGAGTATGACATATGACAAACCCCACTATGTGAATGTCGCCACTAATCTATTAACCAATATATATGAGAACGATTCATGGAAAAAGTTTCCCATTCGGCGACGGGAGCTTAACAGTGAAGCTGCGCTTTCGTTGCACTTAATTATAATGGAGCGAAGGCCTTTCACAGTCTATCGAGGGGTGAGATACCAGCGTGGGAGTGGGTTTGGACCATTTTTTCAGTCATACTGCGTACGGCTGTCCCTTTATTGAAGAGGGGCGCCAGATACCTCGGGAGGAAGGCGTTACAATCAGGTTTTAACACGGTAGAAGACATAATGGCGGGGCTAAACCTAAAGCTCTAAAAAAGTACTTAAATGGTACACGGGACGAAATCATCAAAGATGCAAAGAGAAAAATGCGTGGTGGTAGGAAGAAGAGGGCTATCCGGAAGAAGAAGAAGAAGAAGAAGGGGTTACCAGCACGTGGCGTTAAACGTAAAAAGACAACAAAAAAGATGTGTTCTAAGCGAGTGACACCTATGGTTGATCATTTTTTTGACTGATATAAGCTAAGGACTTTGCTCTCACGAATCATAGGCTGTTTACTACTTGTCGAAAGAGGTGGCACTATTTCTGACTCGTTATGGCACGCTTCGTCCATCCGTGTAGCTCACAATGTTGTAAATCGGAGCTGTCCCTCTTTGATATGCCCCGAACACAAGTTTCTATTGAGCACAGTGACTTTATTACGGTTTACCCGTAAAACACAATTAGTTCCCCGAGTGCTCCAATAGAATTCGTGATACTCAGCTCAGGCCCTTACTTTTTTGATCCAAGCTGCATGCACATGTACGCTAAACTACGTATAGCCCATTCAGATGGAACGGACTGCAATGATAAATATGTTGTATTTCCTGAAACAAACTTTCTACACTCCATATTCAGCCAGTGTGATGGGTTTTTAAATCGGATCGGGTCAACATCTCGGCAGAAACGGGTTATTATCACCTACGAACCTATCTGGAAAATGTCCTCAACTTTTCGTAAGAAGCGAAGGATACCTTTTTAACTGCCGAGGGCTATTATCAGACTAAAGACGAAAGTAGTATAAAGGATAATTTTACAAATTCTAAAAAGAAGATATACGAATGTTTTGGACGCCTGCATACACACTTCACATTCCAGGAGAAACTGCTTATGAATGGCATCGACATGAAATAAAGCTTACCCTCACGAATCCTGCATAAATCTGCATAACTCTGGGAGCTGATCAAGAAGAGGGCGCAAAACCAGTTGTGGTTCATGTTATGGAAACATACCTTCGCGTACGGCGAGTGAAATTAAGTTCACCAAAACAAATAGAAATTGAAGAAAATTGACTACATGCCACAGTAAAATACCCAATTAACAGAGTACAGATCAAACTATACACGATCCCCGCAGGGTTGGCCTCGAAACAGATAGAAAACATCGCCCTGGGAGTTCTACGAAAATATAAAAAGAACGCCTTTAAATTCGAAAATTTCGGCCTTAAAAACATAACTCTACACGTCAATGGCATTGCGCTGGGTGGGACAATTGATATGGATTATTCATCAGACGCTGTGTTCCCGCTTTGCGCGAGAGCATATAGCAATCTGGCCCGTATTGCCGGTGCTTGTGATGAGTTTGGGATTAGGGTAAAGCAGATAGAATTCATCGATCAATTTAACTTTAATTCGTTTGACATCACTTCTGACTTATCTGCTAATGTAAATACACACTTACGTCCACAGCAGAGTGGAAACATCTCAGTCAGATTCAATTCTCCGAGCCGCTAGACGCGCCCATTAGTGTACTAGTATACCTCGAGTCACAAGCCCTAATACAAATTGATCGCCGTAGGAGTGTAGTCACTGACTTTTAAAATGGATGCGAATACACTTCAGAGAATAATGAAAAGTGACCGAATCACACGCTCCAAATTTATCGGTGTGTTTGCGAAGAATGAAACATTAAAACTGCCAAATACGAGACTGCGGTGCAAATATTGTGAACACCTATGTTATTGGTGGTGAAGGGATTCATTGGATAGCCATCTATTTTAAAAATAGGGAAAGAATGTACTACTTTAATTCAATGGGTGGCCATCTTCTCAGCGACTGTATTATTGTAAAATTTCTCGAACAGCTGCACATCCCAGAAATTGTCTGAAATCCATACCGATTCCAGGGATACTTTAGTAATACTTGTGGCATGTACCGTCTTTCATTTCTCACACACATGTCACGTGGAAAAGAATTTATAAATTTTTAAAAATTATTCGACCTGTGCCACACTGAGCTGAATGATGAAATGGTATGCATGCAGATAAAAAACCGTTTTCCGTTTGTGCGCACTCGATGTGTTGTACGAGGTTTTACGTGTATATATAAAATGTATAATTGCAACAATATTGTGTAAAATAATATAAGTTTGTGTACTGTGCAGCTTATTTAAAATGTAATGAAAACTATTTCTGTAAGTAGTTTAAGTTGGATACAAAAAATGTACTATTTTATAAAACATTTCCTTATGATTCTATCATTTAATAAATTGATGAAAATACATTGCGTCTTCTTACCCGAAACAAAAAAGAAAAAAGCTTACATTACTTCGCTGATGATGTGGCAATTACTGGATCGAGTGTCCAGTAAAACTTCAATCTCCAAATCGCCGTCGGCTATTTGCTTTTCTTCACAGCTATCACGAAAAGTTTCTAAAACACGAGTCAGTTCCTCGTCAGACCTTTAAGAAAAAAAGCCAGGGATGTAGACAGAAAATTATTTTGGTTGTTCATACATTTTTCTAATAATTGCCCTATTGTGTGGAAGGACGACTAGCTGGGCTCACTAAGCACCGCCAACCGTCACAGAGTCTCGAGGCCCTGGGCAAATATTAAACAATTAACCTAATCGAATCATCCACATTGAATCTTTTTTAATAATAATTAAAATACATTTGTTTTCATCAAAATATACACAGAGGAGCACATGTACAAGGTGTTTCAGGAGGAAAGGTCAATATTTCGGGAGGTGATAGTATCGGTCATTGTGAGAAAAAAAGTTCATATGAACATGTGTCTAATTCTGAATGGTTACGGAGATAGAGCTGTTTGAATCTACAAATACAAAAGCATTGTTAATGGTAATCAAGAAATAGAAACTAATTACTGTTTCTAACATTTAATGTTTAAACATTGGCATTTTGAATGGTATCAGATACAGAAATGACAAATTTGTTACATGCTTACATTAGAGCTTACATAGTTCAAGTTTATATGGGAGGGAAGGAGGAGGAAGAGCTGCGCGCGCATCAGACTCAAACAGCTCTATCTCCGTAACCATTCAGAATTAGACACATGTTCATATGAACTTTTTTCTCAAAATGACCGATACTATCACCTCCCGAAGTATTGACCTTTCCTCCTGAACCACCCTGTATATATATATATATATATATATATATATATATATATATCACTCACAAATAACGACTTCAGTAATTCTAAAAGACTAACCTAACCGGGTCATTAACATATACTTCCATATATATATATATAAGCACACCGGACAAAAAATTAGTCACCCCTCTCAGAATGTACCTAATAACGTGTGACGGCGCCTCTGGCCTTGATAACCGCACGAATCCGGCGAGGCAGAGACTCTACGAGGTTCTGCATGTACTGAACATCGATTTGCTGCCACTCGTTCATCAGCCGGTCCCGAAGTTCCGCCAGAGTCCGTGGGTGTCTATTCCTGCGCTTCACTTTCTGTTTCCAGCCTGAACAACACCTTCGACGCATTCAGGATTAAAGGCTTCATTGGACCTGCGATGTACTCGTCGCCTCCCATCATTGGAGAACAAACAAAAACTGGACTCATCGGACCAAATTACACGTTTCCAATCTGCCGCAGTCCAGTTTTTGTGCCTCTGAGCCCATTTATAACGTGCCAATTGTGACTTGCTGTTAACAGCGGCCTCTTCCGTGGTACCCTGCTCCAGATGTCCATCGCATGCAGTTCTCGTCGCAATGTCCGTTCGGAAATTGGTCGCTGGAGAACCTCATTGGTTTCTTGGAGCAATTGTTCTCTGGTTTGAAAAACGATTTGCAGTTACTAGACGAGAAACATGGCGGCGGCCCCTATTGTCTAGAATTGTTTTCCGGCCACAGTTACGTCGTCGATTGTCAGTGATTGCGAACTACACCACTCTTTGTAAACTCGCTGGACAGTACGCGTTGACACACCAACAAATTGGGCTACTTCAGACATTTTGTGTCCGTGGGCTCTGCCAAACACGATGGCTCCTTTTTGCCACTGAGTAACGTCTGCCTCACGACCCATTTTGCAGACTATATCCAACACACACTTTGTTCTTCACCACCTCACGAAACAGATCTGATCCTGTGTGCTACGTCACCGCTACTTGTCACTTACCAATGCTACATCAGCGCCCTCTGTGTGACCTTGAACTTCCTACTATCGTTGCTATTAGGGGTGACTAATTTTTTGTCCGGTGTGCTTATATATATATATAAACTAGTGGCCAAAATTCTGGACACTCTCATTTTTCGTGATTTTTTTTATTAAAGTCGAGTATGGTTAATTGAATTCTAATTTTAATTATTTTTTTTGTAGAAAAAGTGGGTGCTACTATAGCGTGATTCCTACCAGTGACTTCGATACTATAGGGTGATTCCTACCCGTTTTGGTTTGAAACTACAGTACTGTAGAGTGTGATTCCTATCCAAGGTATAAATGAAAATATAATAAATATAAAATGCTATTTATTATTCAATTTTATTTATTTAAAAAATAGTTTCGGTGCTATGTGGTCTACCTACGATTGGTTAGGTTTAGTCACGATATTTTCGTTAAAACTAACGAAAATATCATGACTAAACCTAATCAATCGTCAAGGGCGATGGACATTGGAATGTAAACAAGAAATTAGTAAACAAAGTAAGAAGCTATAATTAAAAGGTAGACCGCCTAATCGAGGTAGGAATCACGCTATAGTAGCACCAAAAAGTGTTTATTAGGCATTCCATATACGATTAAGCATAATTTTATAAAAAATAAGCTGGAATATACGTACAAACAATAAAAAGGTACACGTCATTGGAAATATTGCCTCAGTCCCTGTGTCAATTGTAATGATCAATCGGCTATAAGTCACGCTATTTCACGTAGCCAATCAGCATCAAATCATGCCACTTATGATGAACAATCAGCATCAAATCATGCCACTTATGATGAACAATCAGAAAACAGTAATTTGGCAGCTGCATTTCATTGTGTTATTGTTAAGTTATCGCGCGAATAACAAAGTCTCCTTCTCCTCGTTATCCCTTCATATTACTGTCACTGTTGGCCATGTCCCCTCATATTAGGAAAGACTGGACACCATCTAAGCGAAGAAAAGCTGTAACCCTTCGAGAAGAAGGTTACACATTCGAACAAATAGCCAAAAGACTCAGAGATGGGGCAACAAAATCTGGAGTAAGAAAGGTTTGCCAACGCTTTCAAGATCTTGGTACAGTCAAAACTGCCAAAAGAACTGGAAGAAGAAGTAAGACAAGTGAACAGGAAAAACCGGCGTATTGTTAGATTATCCTTAACTGATCGTCGGAGGACATCAAAGGAAATAATGCATACATTAGAAACAAGTGGTGTCAGCATAAGTGACAGAATTGTAAGATGTAGTCTTTTTGACAGTGGACCTAAAGCAAGAATACCTAGAAAGAAACCATACTTGAATGCAGTTCAGAGAAAAAAACGCCTTCTGTGGGCAAGAGAACACAAAGGATGGACATTAGAAGACTGGTACAATGTAATATGGAGTGATGAGACAAAGATTTCAATTTTTGGAAGTGAAAGACTGAAATGTGTGCGACGCAGACTAAAAACGATATTTTGCCTGAATGCATTACAGCAACTATGAAGCATCCTATCAGCGTTATGGTGTGGGGATGCATGTATGGATGGGGTGTTGGACGCATTCAAATTACAAATGGAACTTTGAATGCTAAAAAATACGAAGAAGACATTTTGAAAAAGAAGTTACTCCCCTCAATTCAGGATATGTTCCCACACAATTCAGAGGGAGCAATCTTTCAGCAAGATAGTGCTCCTTGTCACACAGCAAAATTAAGTATGAAATGGCTTAAAGACCATAAAACCAAAGTGTTACAATGGCCTGGCAATAGTCCAGACCTTAATCCCTTCGAAAATTTGTGATAAAAATTCAAGAAACTGGTAGCAAAGTCTAATCCAAGCAACAAAATGGAGTTGATTGAATCTATCATCAAGGCCTGGTTCAGAATCATCAACCCAGATAATTTAAAGCATCTTATTGATTCATGCCAAGAAGAATCGATGCAGTCATCAAAGCAAAAGGTTGTCCAACTAAATACTAGCGTAAAATATGTTTTTATATATCTGTACTTTCTGAATAAAAATATGATTTTAGCTTGTTTTTTATATACCTATGTGTTTTAGTTCAAGAAAATGTCATAGTAACTGTTTGATTGAAACAAAAATATTTATCTTAATTAATATAAAATATATTAAAGAACATAAAAATATGCCTAAAAATTCAATACTAAATAGTTTAAGCGCAGCAAAGATCAGAAAAGCGAAATGGTCTCTCTCTATAAAAAGTGTCCAGAATTTTGGCCACGTGTATATATAGTGTATATATAGGCCTTATATATATATAATATATATATATATATATATATATATATATATATAGAGAGAGAGAGAGAGAGAGAGAGAGAGAGGAAGAGAAAGTTACAAGGAGTTACAATAAGAGAAAATGCAGAATAAGGTACCCGGATCAAATAATAAATTTTGCAACTATCCTAACCGGGATCAAAAGAAAGATCAGCTGGGTATGCTACACATCGTTTGCCGACACCGGGTCTCGAACCCGATCGAATAGCTTTACACTTAAAAATGCGTTTATTATAGCTTTTTATAAATTAATTAACACTTGCAAGGATTCTTCATTAAGCACTGAATGACACGATGTGTGTGTGTATATATATATACATATACATATATATATATATATATATACTGTATATATATATATATATATATATACCGAGAACGGCAGTCAGTTTAAATCATATTTCGCAAATTAGTAAAGATTATGTAATAAATCATAACGCGTACACTAAAAACTGCCTAATTTATGCCAACTGTCTACCATCTAATTGTGTGGAAGGGCGACTAGCTGGGGATGCTACGCTAGGGTGTGTCAATTTTAGTAAAGTCAACAATTCAAAAACTACTAATGCTCAAATGATGTCATATTATCTAGCAGACTTAGAAATATCTTTAGTGTTGTTTAAAAAAGCCATTTACCTACTTATATTTGACCATAAAGGTTTGAAATATAACCTAAATATGACTGTAGCATCGTATATCAATGTGCCACTGATATGTCTGGTCAACATTGGTTATTTTTGGTGTGCAGTATGGTTTCTAAGTTTCACATAGTCACAAATACTGGACTTTTGATTATGAATGCATATATTTTCCCTCCTTTTTGACAATTTTAATTTCTTCGTAATGTAAATATTGTGTAATTCAAATTATTCGAAATGTTATGTGTGACCCAAACTTTCTGTATATTTTGATATGATAGATAAGTTATATGAAATTGTCATTACTTTGAATAATTAAGTCCTGTACCTATAACAACACAACCTTTTATTTGAGCTTATAGGAAGATATTAAGAATTTCATTTAACTTAATTTTATGTAATCATAACACAGCTCAACAAAAAAAATTTTTTGTTTCGTTGCCAAGGAAATTCGTACGAATTTAGGGTATTTTGGGGTTGCTGAATTCCAAAATGAAAGTAGTTTTTCCGATTTGGCTCTAGTTCTTGAGATAATGAATACCCTCAATTAATAGGAAACGTAACCATAACGCGTGCATATGGGAAACTACCGGAACATTCTAGATGGTGAGACACGCGAATATTCTTAGTGTTTACTCCGCGATCATTCTAGAATATTCGCCCTCCGTATATAAGTCATCGGCCACCCAACCAGTAAGTAGGCTCCGCCTGAACATTAAATGTTTTGCATTTTTACGTGTTTCAATGGGGTACCAATTATCTCATAAATTAGAGCCAATCTAGCAAAACCGATGTCATATTCGGAATCAGCACCACAAAGCTACCTCAAAATCACTCTAATATGATTGGCAATAAAATGAGTATTGACCAGTGTAATCAGTAGGCCTATCCAAATTTCAATGACATTTCTTTTGTTCACAGGTCCACAGGATGAGTCAGAAAGAAATCAGAACCCGAAGCAAATCAAGTTGTCACCTAAGTCATTTGGTGGGGACTGGGAGGGAACTCCCCCCTGCTGAGCTGCCCACAGCCAGAGATCTGCTGAGGTATGGTTTGTTGAGGAGAGAGATGAGTGAGGAAGACAGGAGGAATTACCCAGTTAATGACCTGATTAACAACGGCATTGTTCCAGGGCTACTGGCTCAGTGCAGAAAGGCCAAAGCTCTATTCACAGGACCTGTAATCAACACTGAGGTCAGGATGAGGGCTAAAGTGAAGGCACTGTGAGATGAGGTAGTGAAGGTGTCCATTGACAATGTGAAGCTAGAGGTCAAAGATAGGTTCATGATGAAACTGGACAAATTGGTGGACATCCTGACCCGTCACTGTGTGATCAGGAGCTGCATTGAGCTTGGGTGCAACCCTGTCTGCAACAGTGAGGTTCACATTGACTGCAGCTGCAGGAGCGAGCAGAAGATGCCAGTGCAGGAGCTTGCCTTCATTAAAGGTGAGAGAAAAAAGGTGGGAAATGTGGGGGCACACCAGATGGGTCTAGCTGATCACCCTGAGACCAGAAGACTGGAAGCAGTGCTGTAGAGACAAGAGCAGAGAAGGAAGGCCGAGGAGAAGAGGAGGAGGAAGGCAGAGGAGTCAGCCAAGAAAGAAGAGGAGTTGAGGGAGGAGTCACTGCTGGAGATGGAGTTGGAAGAGACTGGAGATATACTCGAGGAGGCAGGGAGGAGAGAGGAGGACGAAGACTTCATACCGGAGGCTGCGACTTCTTCCTTGCCTGTGGCTAAGAAGAAGAAATACAACACTGAAGATATCACCAACATAGCTCTGGCTAGCTTGAGACATCACACTGGGCTGAGAGAGACTGCAGAGATTGCCACTGCTGTCTGGATTGATGCTGGTCTTATCACAGAGTTTGACACAGCACTGGTGATTGACCACAACAAGGTGAGGAGGGCTCAGGAGAGACTGAATAAGGAGCTGGTCATGAAGTTTGATGAAGAGATTAGGGAAAATGGCATCACCTGTATCTTCTTTGATGGGAAAAGAGATGACACCAAAGTGATGATGGAAGCTGAGTGCAGTGACAGGCAGTTTCCTGGCCTCATTAAGGAAGAACACTACACAGTGTGCAATGAACCAGGTGGGAAATATTTGTGGCATTTTGTACCAGAGGAAGCTGCAGAGGAGAGAAGTCATGCTGAGGTCATTGCTGATCATCTGATGAACTGGCTAAGAGAGAGAGGAGCAGACCAGACCCTTTTGGCCATACCCTTTTGGCCATACCTTTTGGCCATCCAGGTGACTGCACTGGATGGTAAGACATTGAGCAACAACAAGTGGTCTGTGCTCCTAGAGAAGATGTTAGACACTGCCACTGAGCTGGAGATCAACCCAAACTTCACGAAGATCACTGTTGGCCCTCCTCTACCCCATCTCAGTCAGGAGATAGTAAAGGACCTCAGCACAGACCAATCATATGACTACAAAATCATCACTGCCATCAGATCGGGAGAGGTACCTCAGAGTCTAGCTCTCCTGGAGATTGGGCCAGTCTGTCACAGTTGGTGGGTCACCACGGCTCTAAGGTTCTGCAGATTGTGGATTTCCAAACATGGGCTGAAGGGTAGGAACATGAAGAATCTGAAAATAATTGTGGAATTCATTGTGGGAGTCTACATGCCAAACTGGTTCAACATCAAGTTAAATCACAGCTGGGTGGAGAGTCCCAGGCATGTACTGTACCAGCTGGAGCTGCTCAGAAGTCAGAAGAAGGAGGTGATAGGAATAGTGATGCCTACAGTGAAGAGATCAGCCTGGTATGCACACTCTGATGCTGTGCTCCAGGCCATGCTGTGCAGTGAGGTGGAGGAGGAGAGGAGGGAGGCAGTGAAGAGGATACTGGAAATCATAGGTGAAGAAGACGAGAACACACAGGTAGGAGACTGCAGTGTCAGACCCAGGAAGACTCCTGACATCAACCCACATGCCACCAAACTCTCGGAGCTTATTGACTGGATGGAACTCTGGCGTGACTGAGCCTCCTCTGACCTGCTCCCTCACCACTGCTGCAATCAAGGAGTTTCTGGATAGACCAATTGAAGTTCCTGCATGGCCATCACACACAGAGTCAGTAGAGAGGTGTGTAAGGATGACAACTGAAGCAGCACAACATGTTTACTCACAAGAGAGGAGGGAGGCGTACATCAGTGGCTAGGTAGCCAGTAGGAGATCATGTCCAGGAACAAGAGTAAGGCAGACATGGCATCCTTGGCAAAGTTCAAGAAACCTATCTATATTTCTAAGTTTTAATATTGAAATACAATCAAAATGTCTTTAATTGTATGTATGTAAAATGTAGTTATATATGGCATCCTTGGCAAAGTTCAAGAAACCTATCTATATTTCTAAGTTTTAATATTGAAATACAGGGTGTCCCATAAGTCAGGCATCATAGGAAAAATAATAAAAAAGGCAAAACAAAAGCTTTTATTTACAGAACGTGCTCAATATGTCCACCATTGTTTTCAGTACACAAATTCAGACGTGATACCCAGTCAGCAAGCACACGGTGAATGATGTCAGGAGTAATGGTGTTACATGCCCCAATAATGCGCTGCCGCAAATGTTCAACAGTCCTAATTTTCTCTGTGTATACCAGCGCTTTCAAGTGGCCCCAGAGATAAAAATCTAGTGGCGTGAGATTCGGGCTTCTAGCTGGCCATTCCACAGGCCCTCGACGTCCTATCCAATGACCATGGAATTGTTGGTACAGGTATTCCCTTACTTGGGTACTGTAATGTACAGGAGCGCCGTCTTGATGGAACCATGTTGGGAAATTTCCTTCTTCGTTCAAGACACTGGGAAATGCTTCTTCCTTGAGCATACGTAGGTAGGTGCCTCCAGTGACATGTTCATCGAAAAAGAGGGGGCCTATGATGCGATCCTTCCAAATGCCACACCATACCATCACCCGAGATGCACCTTGTTCCTTTGAAGAGGGTGAGGGTGAGGGTTGTTTTGAGACCAGTAGCGGGTGTTCTGTCGATTTACCTCACCTTTTCAATAAAAAACAGCCGCGTCACTGAACAGAATGGTGGACGGGAAATTGGCATCCCGAGCATATTGTCCCGTAGCCCATTCATAAAATTCCATCCGCCGGTCGGGATCATCTTCGCTTAATTTCTGTAGGATCTGAAGTTTATATGGATGTCATTTGTGAGCCTGAAGATTGCGATGGATGATACATTTCGACACTCCTGTCTCGGCGGACAATCGCCGAAGAGACTTATTGGGACTTCTGTTAAAATGAGCCAGGATAGCAGTCGCTGTATCATCGTCAGTGGACTTCCTCGAAGGTCCACTGCGTGGTTTATCTTCTATGGATCCTGTTTCCTTAAACTTTGCAACAAGTCTGCTAACACAACTCTGTGTTATTGGCTCGCGGTCTGGATGCAGTCTGTTAAATTCAGCAGCGGCCTCTCTTTGACTTCGATTTCCTATGAGTAGAATTATCTGGATTCGTTCTTCCTTGCTCACAGACATTATGGCCTGTAGAAAGAGAAAAATATGAATTATTGTTTGTAGAAATAGAAAAATATGAATTTCTCCTATGATGCCGGACTTATGGGACACCCAGTTCAATCAAAAGGTCTTTAATTGTTTGTAATGTATGTAAAATGTAGTTATATACAATAAAAAAAATACTTGCAAAAATTGCTGATTTTTCGTAAACTTCAACTTCAAATATAAGTAGCTAGGAATGGTCAAATCTGGATTTTAAAGTCATATTTCGATTTACAGTAGCACATAAAAATGCATCATTTGTTCACTAGTAGTCTTTTAAAATCTAAAGATTTCACTTTACTCCCTAAAATTGACAGACCCTAATGCTACGCATCGCCTACCATCATCGGGTCTCGAACCCAGGACCTTTGGAATTTCCTACCTTTAAAGTTTACAGTAATTCATTCTTGTTACGAGCCGAATACGGAAGAGCGCTGCATTTACTAATTTTAAAAGTCTACCTCTAGAACTTTCTATAAATTTTTAAAATTAATATGTAATTATTTGATTAACAAAATAATTTGAAAATTCGTTCTCTAAATACTTAATAGAGTACATTAATTTACAGAGCCAGAAATATCAGGATGTAACATAAATTCTGCTCGATTAGAAAACGGACGGTAGATAATAGAATAACCTCAAGATAATGTGAAATAGTTTTAGAAATGTTGCAAAATACACGCGGCGACAGGTTCGCACAGATTTTATCACGATACAGAATGACTTAGGCTAATGTAGGCTTAGGCTAGTGTAGGATTAGGCTAATGAATATTTTCTCTGGTGTTCTTCATACAGTTACAACTCCACCCCTACGATATTACACTAATTGAAAAAACATGGAGCCCACGAAAAAGCATATTCGACATGTGATGCTGCACGAGTTCCATAAAGGATCTAACGCTAGTGAATCTGCAAAAAACATTCAAAGAGTTTATGGAAATGATATTGTGAGCGAATGGATGTGTAGGAGATGGTTTGAGAAGTTCAGAAATGGAGACTTCAGTCTGAAAGATTATCAACGAACAGGACGACCAAATTAGTTAGATGACCATGAGTTAGATGACCATTCATCGTCATTTGAAGCTGTTAGGGAAAGTAGTGAAGGTTGAAAACTGGGATCCGTATAATTTGTCACAAGCGAATTTTCAACATCGAATCGATATTTGCACATCACTGCATTCTCGGCAACTGCAGGCACCGTTTTTGAATCGGATCGACACTGGGGATGAAAATTGGGTCCTCTATAACAATATTAAGTGGCGACATCAGTGGCTTAGCCGTGAAACAAGGACTGAACCTCAGCCAAGGGATGAACACCATCCAAAGAACATTTTGCTATGCGTTTGGTGGGATATGGAAGGAATTATTCATTTTGAGCTTCTGCCAGATAACCAAACAATCACAGCTGAAGTCTACTGCCAACAACTCCAACGACTGAAGATGGCATTACAAGAAAAACGTCCTGCATTAATTAATTGCAGAGGTGTTCTATTCAACCAGGATAACGCGCGCCCTCACACTGCTCGAATCACCACTGCCCAATTGGAGGCATTTGGTTGGGAAAAAAATGCCTCATCGACCTTATTCTCTGGACATCGCACCTTTAGACTACCACTTATTCAGAACTCTGCAACACCACCTAGATGGACAAAAGTTGCAATCCATGGAAGCTATCGAAAACGAAGTGATCGCTTTTTTCAACTCGAAACCAAGGGATTTCTTCGAACGTGGCATAAAAAACCTTTGTACAGGTGGGAGGAGGTTATAGAAAAAGAAGGGAATTATATTGATGATTAATTTGTCATTATGTCATTTAATTTTTGTTGTGAATGAACTAAAAATTTGAGCAAATTTGTCCTTATAAGTCCTTTAATTTTTGTTCTGAATGAACTAAAAATTCGAGCAGAATATATGTTACAACCTTATTCATTTATCCTAGCTGGGGATACTACACATCGCCTGCCTAACTCAGGACATTTGAAAACGTTTTACTACACGCTACAGAAGCTAGTTTGCAATTACATAAATTTTTTTACTCACATTTCAAATGTGCCTCGTTCAATCTGTTCAACGTCACAAAATTCTTCCACGGCTTGTGTCGAAAGAATATTTCCTCCGTCGGCTGCTGCGAAAAGTTCGAGTGTGGCCCCGGCAGAGGGGTCATCGACTTCAAACACCTGTGGGGAGGCTGACTGGAAGTGTCCATGCTTGGTGGTATAGCGTGTTATTCACAGGTAGAAAGAGCAACTTTTATGGCACGATCTGCTCGTGGGTCCCAGTTTTATATGTGGTACGACGCCCATTTGTACCCAGAGATTAGAAAGCCAATCACAAGTTCGCTGACTTCCTGATTGGACATACGGTGGGCGGTGCTTAGCTTTTTCTACGATAGTCAACTCTGCGCATGCGCAAAACAGAGAGAGAGAGAGAGAGATATATATATATATATATATATATATATAGAGAGAGAGAGAGAGAGAGAGGTTTTCAGTGTGTATATATATATATATTTAAGGGAATTTCGGAAACAGCAAAAAGCATTTCATAAGGCAAGATTGTTTTTCAATAAACTTTATTTAAGTTTTCCCTATGAAATATTATTTAATATTTAGGGATCCTAATATAAAAAGAATCAGCCCTCTATAATGTATTAAATATTTATATAATTGATAGTGCGAGTATCTTTATATTAGTATGCAACCATTTGCATATGCTCAGAGAGTAAAACTATATTAATTTTAATTATTGAATTGTAGAAGGTGTAATTAAATGAGTTATACCATAAATTTCATTTTTTATAAATACGCGTAGAAAACGATATTTATTGGGCATGCCCTACTAAAACTATAATAATTTAGAATATTTTAAGTATTATGATTGTTTTAGTTCAGTTTAAAAATGTTGAATTTTAGGTTTGGGAGAATTTAATGTAAAATAAATAATGAACTAAGTCTCGTACTGCGTTAGTTCGACGCCTTCCGAAATGTAATTTTATTAAAGTCCACAGAAGAGATGATCTATGTTCGATTCTCGAAAAACAACCCACCCTTATGAAATGCTGTTTATTCTCTACGCTTAAATTGATTTGTAAATGTGTACTGGCGGCTTTTGGCAACTTTTGGGCTACATGCCATATTTACTGGATATGTCTTACTAAAACTATAATAATTGGGAATATTCTAAGTCTTATAATTGTTTTAGTTCAGTTTAAAATGCTGAATTTTATGTAAATTAAATAATGAATTACGTTTGGTGCTGCGATAGTTCGAATTATTCTTGTACAAAATTGTGCAAATAACAGAATTAATTGAATGCATAGCACAATCTGGCATCTAATCATAAAACATGATGGGGACAAACGGCGAAAAATTAAATAGTTACCCCTAATTTAATTTCTATTTTGTTTTAAAATTTATATTATTGTTTTTATGTTATATTTTAAGGATAAATTTGTATATTAAAGTGAAAATTTGTTTTTGTATTAAATGTGGTTTATCATATTCGATTTTTTTTTGTTTAAAAGATCGCCTGCTAGACGTCATATTGGCTTTGTGGTCGTTTAAATGACTCGTTTTCCACCATAAGAAGTTCAATAGTAGTGTTGCCCTTTTTTTTTAAACCGTGTCGGTCTACCCCTGGCCTCATAAATGTATTTGCTTATGCTTAATAGCTTTGTCTATTAATTGGGATGTATTTAGAGACCTTGTTTGTCTATCAGGAGCTGGTAAGTAAAAGCCGTGGGTAAGGCGGCTTTGGTCAGGTGTTGGTAAGTAATGCCGTAGGTACGGCGGCTGTGTAATACTGTATTACTACTGAGAGGTCTTAAGGTCTAGACGATTGGCTGTAACCCTCATCTCGGCTACGTGGTGTTGATGGAATGAGCTCCTAAAAGTCTATACTTAGACGACTGGTGGTTGTGGTGCTGGTTTTGATGCTGTGATGGTTGTGGGGAGGTATTCTTTTTCTGTGGTAGTTATTCGACATGCTCGTATATATTTTGGTGTTGGGACTTTACATGTATCTGTTTATATGTGGTGTGTGTGTGTGTGTGATAGGGGATCTATGAGCGTATTCGGGAGTGTATGTGCGTGTGTGTGTATGCTTTTAATTTGCTCGAAGGTTATTAATATATACATACACCTGCCTTTTACGCCGTCTAAGCCTTCTAAGCCAACTGGCTGAAAGACGCTTCTAAGCCCAATGATGCTGTGAAGAATTTTCTTTATACGTCTGCGATCCAGGCGAAAACATGCTGTCTCACACCTTCTTCCTGTTTCTCTCTTACCTTCCTAAGCTAGGGAAACCCCTTTGGGGGGTGAGGCCGTCCCATCTTCCCCAAAGTCTCTTCTCTCTCTCTTAGGTTAGGTGGACTCCCCCAGCTTGTTGCAGCTGGGATAATTCCCCCTTTTTCCTTTCTTTTTTTGGCACCATGGAGGGCACTGGCACTGGGGGTTGGCACTGGCACTCATTTGATCAATATTGCAATTGCATATGCACTCGAACATTTTGCGGCCATACTACTGATTGTATTTCCCCAGTGTCGAGAGATCTCCATATCCAGTATAAGGATGTAGCTATTTCATTTTTACAGTTTTTAATTAATAGTGCGTTCCATTTGTCCAGACCTGCAGCTAAATGTGATTTCATTTGTCCTATAGCTCTCGCTACATCTTCTGGGGTAAAATCAAAGTCTGTTATACATTCTCTCGACAATTTCTCTTCGAAGAATGCATCTATGTCAGCTATCGCTTTGTCACTTTTTGGGGTACTGAAGACCGATTCAAACTGGGTTCTCAATGTTTCAGATATTTCTTTTAGATCGTCTGTTAGCCCATTATTTCATAATATATATATATATACATAAATTTTATATATATATATATATATATATAAGTGGCAAGTATATAAAATTATACAGAGTCCAAAGCAGCAGCTCCTGTCGAATCTGGGATACGTCATAGGTCGAGGTCTAGACGCTCCAATCTCGGCAATGATTTTACACAAACTTCGGGACGATGAGATTTTCATTGACCGATCTTCTGAGCGACAAACTGAAGTTACGGTGGTACGAAAGATACGAACTCGCATTGAGGGGACTAAGCAACTCCTGAGGAGGACTCCGATCTTCCGAACATTCGACTGCCAGGCATTCCTAATCCAGGTGGACGCGAGCGAAACGGAAGTGGGATCGCACTCTTGCAGATGAGTCAGGAGGAGGACTTCCATCCTATCTGCCATGCTTCCTGTGAGCTGGCGGCACATCAAGAAGAGTGCGCGACGATTGAGAAGGAGCTATGAGCGATTTCATTCGTGTTGGACAAATTCAGAAAATCTGAATTGTCAAAAACTCACCGTTAATCAATTAAAATTATAACGACCATAATCAAATAACATTTTGTCAATATTAAAGATGAAAAACAGAGACTGAAGGTGGTCTCTAGCGTTCTAATCTTAAAAAATCTCTACATTTCATGTACCCTGTAAAGTGAATGTAATAGCCAATGCATTTTTTAGGATTGTTTAGGATTGCTAGTTTTAAGATATTAATTCTAGACATTTATCACGTGACGGTTCTTAACCGCTACGGTAATGGAGTTTGCATGAGCAATCTTCTCTCGCCTTGTCCTACGTACAAGGGCTCTCTCAGGGTGGGAGGTGTTATGTATGAGAATAATGATGAGGTTAAATTAATTACTGGTTAAAATTAAATCACAAATGGATTGCTCATGCAAGAAGCAGAATAAATTATATGTGTAAAATTCATATAAACAAGCGAATATTCAAACGGAAAACCAAGCTCACTTAAAAGAAAGAATTCATTTGTTCGTTAGAAACGCGGGACATTTCACATTAAGGTGGGTTGATTTTCCGCATTGTTTTAGATATCGACTTTGGACTAGTCGAGATAGTCAGGACTTAATATGATAATAACTGACAAAATATTTCAGATCCCTAGCTTTAACCGTTTTTTGAGGAAACCGTTTCAAAAATCGTCAAAAAATCGTACCGAAAAATATCGCATTTTCGCAATTTTCGGCCGAAAAAATCATGCTATTTTCATAAAAAAAATCCTGAAAAAAGTTACAATTTTATTGAAAAAAAGGAAAAAAAAACATGTACAGAGTCAAATAGACACATTTAGATCCCAAGATCATCATAATTTTCACTGTAAGAGCCCTTAGAAGCAAAGGAAGGCCTCATCTGGCGGCTTAGGGCTTTGGCCAGAATGTGTTTGTGCCTTGATTCGAGTCCATAAACAGTATGGAAAGCTTCAGATGTCAGTTTCACGGCCCTTTCAACACTCTGAGAATGTGAAGGCAGGTTCACAGATGCCACTTCGAGAAAGGTTGATTAGTTCTGACCAGTGCGTAGCTTCAATGTTGATGGCTGTGATCTTCTTCAGCCTCTTCTTGGCTGGCTTCCCACTTCTGAAAGAATACTAATTAATTTATTTTTTATTCCAGTTTAAGATTTAATCCCTATTAGTCTCAGAATTGCTGATTTAATTTAACTTAAATTAAAAAAAAAAAAACCGTTCTATAGAACTCGGGCCCTTTTTTTATTAAATAAATCCCCATAATCAAATTATTTTTTTTTCACATTTTTTAAAATTAATAAATGCTTACCTGATGGACAGAATTTTCTTGAGAGCAGCTTCTCTCACTTCCAAGCCATCAAACTTCATCATGGAGTACAGCACATTCTCGGGCAGCAAGGCAAAAGCATTGTACTTCAGGTTCTTGAAAGCAACACCCTGGATTTCTTCAGACTGCTGCTTGATCCTCTGGGTCATGGTCATGGTCAAAGTTTTTCCCATGATTTGGTTCAGTGGAAGTACACTGACAATATTTTTACCAAAATCGATCAATATTTAGGGGTCGCGCATCGACCTTGAAAATTTCAATTTTGGAAATTTGGCCAAATTGACAATTTTTTACTGAATAAAGATAAATCATCAAATTACCATATTTTCTGAATCCTCAGTGAAAGAAATCCTCTCAGATACTTGCTTGTATAGACCATACTAAATGCATCTATAAATACTATTTTAACTGAAAGCGTTAGCTGATTACTGTTTTTAGATAAATTTGTGTATTAAGATGGAGGCTGAATAAATTCGTCTGACATGAACGAGGAAAATATCTAGAAACTATACTTTTCCTTTAATAATACGTACATAATAAAGAAATTAATTATACGGAAAACATCGCTTCTCCATTAAACACATAAAAATTAAATAAATAGCGCAGTCTGGCACCAAATCTTGTGGATTATCTCTGTATATATATATATATATATACTGCCTTCTAACCATCACTATGGAAAATATTTTAGCGGTTTGCAATAATTCGAATTAATCTTCGCAAAATGATCAAATAAAAGAACTAATTCATTGCATAGCGCATTCTGGCAACTAATCTTGTACCCCGATATATATATATATATATATATATATATATGCAGTAAAATCACAGCATAACACGTGATCTTATTAATAAGCAAACAACCACAGGGAAAAGGAAAAAGAAACACGAAATCCGAGCGCTTTCGTGATATATTCACATCTTCAGGGACAAGAAAGAAATATTTCTTTCTTGACCCTGAAGATGTGAATATATCACGAAAGCGCTTGGATTTCGTGTTTCTTTTTTTTTTCCCTGTGGTTGTTTGCTTGTATATATATATGCGCCTCGGTTGTGTAGTGGTTAGCGTCGCTGACTACGAATCCATCGGCCCCCAGTTCGAGACCTGACGGCAGCCGGCGTGCAGCAAAACCCAGCTGTTCATCCTTTCACACAATAAAGAAAGTGGTTGGTAGATAAATGGATACTCTAGGTGGTCTAGTGGTTAAAACTCTGGGCTGCCGATGGGGCGTGGTTCGGATTCCACGTTAAACTGTAGGTTTAAGGTGGAGTGAAAAGCTTGACCTTCGTCAGAATGAACAATTCTGGCGGAAGCTAACCAAAGTTAACCAAACCAAAGGTATATACTGCCTTCTAAACCAGTGGTGTAGTGCTGTGGGAACGCGTGGGAACGGCGTTCCCTTACTTTTTTTGGTAGACGGAACGGCGTTCCCTCATTATTTCAAATAAATCCGAACTTACAAATCTCTAACGTCATGAAATTTTAATTCCCACCCCTAGAAGAAATATGAGAAAGAATCATTAACTGCTTCATTTCTTTTAGCTTCGACTGAGGCAATGCTAGCCTATAAAGATCTGGTGAAACAGTCACCACGGCGTACCAGTTGTTAACTTTTTTTTAGTTAATCATTCCAGTTGTTAGCTATTTTTATTGATCGTACTGGATGTCGTATATCTAATGACACTGGAAATACTGCATCTTCAACCTTGGAATATATCCTAATATCCAGTGCATATGACCTCAAAATATCCCTGAAATTGGTCAGATTTCGAAAGATTTCACGGGGGGCTTACAGTGCCCCCGGACCCCCAGCTGTATGGGCTCGCCGCGCTCGCCATTGTCCCACCCGCATCTGAGTAACACTTTCAAAATGCGTTCCCTCACTTCTTTATTTAGCACTACACCACTGTTCTAAACACTATATCGTAAAATCGTGATGAAATATGCCCAGTACTTGGACCTCTACTTTTTATTATTTAGATTAATGACTTGGAAAGGGGTCTAAATAGTAAAACTTCAATATTTGCAGATGATACAAAATTGTCACAAAATGTAAGATCTTTAACAGGTACCATGAAAATGCAAAAGGACATTGATAAGGTAGTTGCTAGAGCAGATAGATGGAAGATGAAAAATTTAATTTAATATGTCCCAAAAGCTGGTTTAAAATTACAATAAATATAATGCAGTAAATCATGTTAACACAATCATTGAATTATAGAAGGTGCAATTATTTGTATTATGCCGTAATTTCCATTTTTTTATAAATACGTTTAGAAAACGATATTTATTGGGGTAAGCCAGCTAAAACTTAAAATCTAGTTATATTAATTTTTTTTTTTTGCATCAAAGTTTAAGATACTGCGAAGAGTCTATACCTTTTAAGATAATTTTGCATCATTATTTCAGGATATCTTCAACAGTAAGATTTAATATGATCGTGAATGCTGGTTTTAATATATTAAAAAATGCAGCAATGTCGCGGCAGGGCTGCAAATAAATGAGGAAAAATGAATAAGTTACCCCGAGACAGAATCTGTTTTATTTTAAAAATCATATTAATATTTTTTGTAATAAGGTTTAAAGATATATTGGTGTCTTAAAGATAAATTTATATTGAAACAAAATAATTGGATAAAAGAGGAAAACTTTATACGTTACCCCGAAATAGAATCTATTTTGTTTTAAAAAATCATATTCATATTTTTTTAATAAGATTTAAAGATATGTTGGTGTCTTAAAGATAAATTTATATTGAAACATAATAATTGGATAAAAGAGCAAAAATTAATAAGTTACCCCTAATTTAATTTCTATTTTGTTTTAAAAGTTATATTATTGCTTTTCATGTTATAGTTTAAGGATAAAATTGCGTATTATGATGAAAATTTGTTTTTGTATTAAACTTAGTTTAACTTATTCGGTTTTTTTTTTAAAAGATCGCTCACCAAATGTCAAATTGGCCTCGTTTCGCCAGGAGAAGCTCAATAGAAAAACTATTGGCGTTGACTTTTTTTGACTTGGTTCCATAAACGTATTTGTTTGTTTAATAGCTCTGTTTACTTGGTCGTATTTAGAGACCGTGTCGGTTTACTAGGAGTTGGTAAGTACCAGGAGTGTGGTGGTTGTGCTCGTATATATTTTGCTATTAGAGCTTTGCATGCATCAATCAGTTTAATATATATATATATATATATATATGTGGGTGTGTGTGTGTGTGAGAATAGGGGCTTTATGGGCGTACAGTCGGTGAGTGTATGTGCGTTTGTGTGCGCTTTTAATTCGTTCGAAGGTTAATACATACAGGCCATTTATGCCTTCTAAAAAGCCTTAAAAGGCAATCTGGCAATTCAGCCAGATAAGCCAACTGGCTGATTAGGAACATATTAAGACAACGGCCGCTCGGCTGAAGTCTTAATAGGCACTTGGCTCCTGCCAGGCGAACACTTCCATTCCTCTCTCTCTCCTTCTCCTCTCTTTCTCTTGGGGATAACTCCGCCTCCAAGTTGCATAACCCCTTGTTGCTCTTGCAACATTCCCCCTCCCCTTTGTTGTATAACTTATGCAACATTTTCTTTGCAACAGTGATCAACGTTTCCAATTGCATTGCACTCTCTCCTTTTGCGCCCATACTACTGATCAGTCTCATTCAAATATGATACAAAATAAAAATCTAATTTGGGTACAACAGTTATCACAGAAATTTTTTCAAACAATTACAAATTTCTTGTCCCAAAAAAAAAAAAAAGTGTATATATATATATATATATATATAAAATGTCTTGCCAATATATAGATGAAGATGAAAATAGTGATATGGCTGGACCAGTACTAAGGGCACTATAAAAACCATTACAACTACAGATTTGGGAGTACAGTGTATCCGGATAAAGACTCAAAATAGAATTTGAATAAAATAAAATAACCATGATCTATTTACAAAAACAAAATTTGTTTTCAGAGGCATACACATCATTCAAACAGCCCACTTGCAAAAAAAAAGGGCACTTGCAAGAAATTGAAGGGGTGTCCAGATGTGCCGACCCCCCCGCCTCTAGATCCGCCCTTGTACTATACCCAAAATGGACAGGAAATTCAGAGAAATTCTAAAGCAAACGATTTAGGAGTTATAATGACTGATGATGCGAAATTTGAAACAGAAAATAGATAGCAGTAAACAAAGCAAAGAGAATAACTTGGCAGATACTGAGAACCTTTAAACGAAGAGATACTAATATAATGATTCCTCTATTGAAAACACTGATCATAACCAAATTGGAATACTACTAGGTCCTAACATCTCCATATAAAAAAGAAGACATTAATCAGCTAGAAGGGACTCAGAGAAGCTTCACAGCCAAGATCAGTGGATGCAAAGAACTAAATTACTGGGAAAGGTTACGTGAATTAAACTTATATTTACTGGAAAGAAGAGAGAGGCACACCATTATTTACACTAGGAAAATAATGGAGAAACTACCCCGTAATCTTACTCTGAACCCTATTAATCCCCCAAACAACAGTGGAAAGTAGAAGAGGAAAACTGTGTCGTGTTCCCAAGTTAAAGGCGAGACAGGGAACATCCTCAAACGTTAAGACAAATAGTTTTGTTGTGAGAGGATCAAGACTGTTTAACCAGCGGGCAGCTGAAACTAAGGAAGTAAGGAACACGAGTGGTGTTGCGGTGGACATCTTCGAAAGAAGATTAGATGCCTGGCTCAGAACAATCCCAGATGAGCTGGGTGTACCTGGCTATGTGAGGTGGAGAGTACAAGAAACCAACTCTCAACTTCACTAGGTCAACTCGAGAGGAGGGGCGACAAGCTTGACCTTCGTGAAGTGAGGAATAATCGCATGGAACATTTGAAAGGTTGAAAGTATTCTTAAATATTATTTATAATACAATAAAATTCAGGCTAGTTTTCCGTTATCTGCCCCCTTCCATTATTGAATGCTTGGTTAGGTCAACTGTACGCCCTTGACGAGAGGTTAGGTTAAGTCGTGATATTTGCGTTAAAACTAACGAAAATATCACGTCAAAGGAGTACAGTTGACCTAATCGGGCATTCAATAATACAGGGGCGGCAGGTAACAGAAAAGTACCAAATTCAATACAGATTCATTTTAAATTGATTTATTAATTTTAAGAGCACTAATTTTTCTCATATTACTCAATTTCTTATTAAATTTGCACAATTATTAATAAAATAACGTGATTATAGTTGAAGAATAAACTTAAATGATTTTGGAACTTTAAAATTATTTTTCAATGCACTGATTTGGATTTGGAGCTTTTTGTATTAAAAAATATTTGAAAGGAGTATAGCCTAATGATAATTCATCATAATTTTATCGTCATTAATATTGCTTAACAGCGCTTCTAATCATTTAAGTGGGGAAGCAATGCTTCCATTACTTCCATGGACCAGACACCACTGGTTTGTTTACAAACGTTTGAAGGTGAATTACGCTCAATTCTGATTTAAATGATTTACTTTAATACGTATAATTTGACATTAAAATTCTCTTTAATTAACGATTGAATTCTTTTAATTTATAAAATATAAAGTAAATTTTTTATTTTGAGAATTATTTTCAGTTTCAAATACTGAATTTTAACTTTAAATTTATTGAATAAATTTTAAATGAATTTTCAGCTCTTGAATGAATTTGAGTTAATTTATTTTGTGGTTTTGTGTTTATTTTCGATATCTTGAATTTATGTTCTTTTCTTTTGCATTTATATTTGAAGACATTTGAAGATTAATAGTATTTTAGAAGTCGTCTTATTGAAATCATTAATGATTAATATTTTCTTTATAGGTATTGTTATATAATGATGTTAATTTAGGAAAATGGAAAATACAGTATGATAAATAAATAGTAATGTTTTTTTGGGGGGTGGAAATAACGTTGAGTTGTTTTAAAGATTTAGTTCATCCCCCAAATACTGTCTTTCCCCTATACTCATTACTGTTATATAAGACCTTGCAGAGTCAAGAAACGAGGCAGATGATCCATATTCATCTAATAGACTGTGATAGAATTAATTTCTGAGTGTGAAACGTTTCGATCTTGGTAATGGCGCTCGATCACATTTATTATCTACCCTAATTTAAGAATTCCTCAAATAAATTAATATTAACAAGCTGACATAATTACTCTTCCCCAAACACTTCAATCGCAGTAGGTATCCAGACATACCTACTGTATGTCCGGATAACCTGACAGAATTTGAATGGGGTGTTTTGAGCATCACGCGAGCTTCATATAAATTGATACCCGAAATTCTAATTTTTTTAAATACAATATATATTTTTTTTAATTGGGGTTGTTTAACCTCTTTTGCAACATCTAAGGTCATATGACGGAGGGAACCTACAAGCTTTACGTGGGATCCGAACCACGGGTCGCTACATAATCTGGGTGCAGAGGACGGTCTCCCATCCAACTACTACCCAGACCCAATGTCACTTAACTTCGCTGATCTCCGGGAAGCGGTGTTGCGACATCGGCCACGACGTAGCCCAAAATACAATATATACACACATATATATTATATATATATATATATACATACATATATATATACATATACACACACATATATATATATATATATATATATATATATATATACAATTACACAATACATACATATATATATACATATACACACACACATTATATATATATATATATATATACATATATATATATATATATATATATATATATATATATATGGTATATAGTAGGCCTAGTATTAACTACTTTGATTGGAACCAGTTTAGCGTTGTTAGCACTATAATGATGATAATGATTAATTGATTGATAATGATTGATTGTTAATGATAAGGCTGGGGTCAACACGTTATAGTGTCCTTCTGATTACCGGTTTGATGTGGCTAATGAAGTAGGCTTACCATAATTACTGAATAAATTGATGTGAATGATTAGAGGTCACCAACTTGGGCTTACACCCCAAGTAAACATTATTGATAACGTTAGAAAAATCACCTTGTTGTTTTGTGTTTAATTAAGAAAATAAATCATTTATTTGTTCACAGTGAATAACAATGCAATAATGGTAGTTATAGTGATTAACATTGCAATTAAGATATTTACGATGATTAACAATTATATAACGGCATTTATATTTATGCTAAAGATGACTGAGGATTAGCAAATAAGGAAATGGTTATACAGCTTAATTGTTAAGTAATTTTATATAGGCTAATGAGATATGCACAAGTGGAACGCAGCATGAAATATGAAGCCTATTGATAACAGAAATTATGTACGTACGGTAGTTACTGCAAATGGCTTGCGTAATACATTGATTAGATAGATTAATAAGATATGCGACATGGAACACAGAATACATAATGAAAAATTTATCGACAGCTGAAATAATGCTTGTGCAGTTGATACAGTAAATGGATTAGGCCGCCAAGAATGAAATGCCTAAAAGAACACATAAACAGTAGGATGCAGGATAAGTAAATTGTACGATGATCACAATAACAGGGTGATACAAAATTACGGTATTGGAGTGACACTTGAAAATAGGCCTACTTGGTTTTGATGGTGAGAGTTAATTTGAACGGAACTGAAAACACTTTTAGGGTATAGTTTAAAACGTGGTTCTGCGATTACACTGTGTAGGCTTCACGAGAAATGCTTAACACGAAAGCGAAGGGTAGGCTTATCAAAATGCTGAATACCTCTGGAGATGGGAGAGATACTTGAAGGTTGACCTTGTAGACTGTAGGCCTAGATGAGGTTGAAGTATTGAGAACCGGTAGGGTTTGTAGTAAAGAGGCCAACTAGACGCCTACAGCAGTGATTTTCTTTCTTGCAGGAAGGAATTGTAGCGTACTTCAAGTGTTGCTTCGTTCTGGTATAACGGTTGAAGTGTGACTTGGCAGGCAGCCGGCTAAAGTTGATGATGGTGCTGCGTAGAGAGTAGAATTTCGAAAGGGACGTACGAGCGGAGTGAGAGTTCGTAGAGAGGCTTACTTGATGATAGACTTCGTGTAGGCGCGACCAAAACCTTGAAGAAACAGCAGGCCGCTCTCCGGCGAAGGCCGGAGAGCGGGTGGCTTGACGTGTGGTGCTGCTGACGAAGGATGCTGAGTGAGACGTGACGACTAAGACGAGAAAATTGCAAGCGAGAAGTGAGAATGATTCGAGGAAGACGCTGCATTTTATAGGTCTTGGTAACGTCCTCTGGTGGACGCTTCGGGAAATACCACATAATCTGATTTTCCTGTGGCCCTTTTTCATGCCCACGTGTAGCTTTAACGATTGTTTTGATTTCATGCTGTTTGAGAATGGCCGAGAAAGGAATTCCTTTGTCCGTTCTTTGTCTGTTTCTCTCTCTCTTTCTTTGTCTGTTCTCTACATATATATATATATATATATATTAGTTCCCGAAACGTTTGAAATATATGAAGCTTGCATCCATCATCTTTATATTTTGTCTTTGATTTTCGAAGAATGTCAGAACTATATATTGTTATGTATGGGAATGATGAAATAAGGTTAATTAATTACTGGTTATGAAAACCCACAAACAAAATTGCTCATGCAAAAAAGGAATTGTATGTATAAATACCAAACTGAAAGCCAAGCAAATGAAGAATTGTATTCTTCAAAAATGGCGCTGGGCATTTTTGGTATAGTTTCGGGTGTAAACAAAGCAATTTGGAAATTTTTAAGTACATGGAACTTAAAACATATGCATGTTAATTACTCATGTAATTTAGGGAAAAAGACATGAATTCAATTGTCTATTTAATTCTGAATAAGTTCGGATAAATATACCACATATAGGTACCCAGAAACTAGGAAAATAATTAATGTAAAAGTTACATTAAATTGGAAGGAGGCACGTGGGTTTCCGCGTTCACCCCAAACAAAGAAAGAAGGCGTTATAAAATTTAATGTTCATTTATATATAAAATGGGAAAACTCCGTTAAAATTATATTGTTACATTATTAACAAGTTTAATGGCATGTAAAATTACACCTTCTAAAAGGCTAATAATTCTTACAAATAAGATTAATCGGAATGTCGGAATGTAATACCCGCTACTGAGAGATGAACATATTCCCCTTGGGACTAAGAAAATAATTTTCGAAACAGTTTTAACAGCAATACGATTTATGGGTCGGAACACTGGAAAATGCGCATGGCGGATCGAAGTAGAATTCAGGCGGCAGAAATGAGACCGCTGAGGACTATTCTGAGAAAGACGCGGAGAGATAGGATAAGAAATGAAGAAATAAAAGCCAATGTGGGAGTAACGCCGATTTTGAGAATTCGACGCCGCCAAATTGAGAGGGTTGGGTCACTTGGAGAGAATGGAGGAGGGGAGAACTGCGAGGAGTTGCTGGGAGTGGAGACCAGGGAATGACAGAAGACCGCGGGGGAGACCGAGAAGGAGATGGAGGGACGAAGTGGAGGAGAGCTTGCGAAGATACGACTTGCCCAGCATGCAAGAGCTAGGGGAAACGGGAGTGCTGCTGGACAGGGTGGAGTGGCGAAGGAGGCTGGCTCCACTGACAGGCTAACTAGCCTACCTGGGAGCTGAAGTATAAGTATAAGATTAATCAAAAAAGTGAATCTTATTTGGGTATATAAAGAATCTTACGCCCGACAGCCATGACAACAGGGGCATAGGCTGAAAAACGCATAGCGTCAATGCATCTCACAGCGAGGTAAAATAAAGTTCCCTCTGACAAATCCTGTGTTGAATTTAAATAAGAACATTAGATTTATTTCTCCTTTTAAGAACAAAAAAAGCGAGTTCTTAATGGAAGTTTGCTCAAGTATATAAAAATACATATATTTTGCCGTAATGATAAAATTCAAATCGTGTGTGGCACTTACAAGCGAAATCGTTCTTCTAATTTTGAGTAAATTACTCGCTAAGCTAAAATGGTCTTCCCTATAAAGAAAACGGAGACACTCCGTATATTCTGTTCGTGTCGATAAACGTTCGAAAATAGTGTGTCCTTGATTCACCGTTAGAAAACGGAGTCCCTAGAGAAATCTTTATCACTTAGTTCTTTTTTATACACTGTCAGTGCCAGTGCTGCATGCTGTTTCTTGTGCTCTTTTTTCATATCAAAATTTATAGTAATTAAAGTTGTTGAAACAGTGCTCTATAATGCCATCGAAAGTGTGAATATACGAAGATTACACTGTTACAATCTTACTCATTTTACCGGCAGTATTTAACCAAAAATTGTTGATCATAATTTTACTTCAATTTCTCTTGTGACATCTGGCACTCCCTTTAATAGGCCGGTGGTATAATCGCACAGATGATCTTGAAAAGAGCTATGCAGTAATGAACAACTAAACGCCCGGCACCTCCTCTGACAGCTAACACGAGAAGTTAAAAACTACAAATTCATGTAACATAATTTAACATTTAAAGAAAGAACGCGATTTAATAAGTGTCATAATATTTTCTCATTCAACATTCATCGTGTTAGCAGACGCATTACACAGAACAGAAATGGCAAGTGGAAATAATTCAGATCAACAAAGGCAAGTATTTCTCTCCCTCCCCCCTTCTTCCACAGATGGGAAGGCATCTCTAAAGGAGAGAGTAACATAGTTTTGCTCACAGCGACGCCAAGCAACTGAAGGTGATAAGGTGACAAATAAACAACTTCTATCTTATATGGATACATATTTCTCCTTCTTTCTGGAATACAAGGCGGAGTTGGATTCAAAAGACGCTCATATTAATAAATTAGAAGACGAAACAAAGAACTTGAAAAATGAGGCAACTGACTTAAAACAACAGGTCTCCACTTTCACTGAGAAAATATCCACACTGGAAAAATATGTTGAAGATCAGAAGAATGAAAAAGAGTAAACCTACAGTGAACAAAGACAAAAATCCCATAAAGATACCTTCTTCCTTGCGACACCCGGTATCCCAGAAGGAGCTAAAACGAAAATTTAATACAGTAGTCACATAAGCGATAAGGGATAAACTTCGCTTGAACAGCCCTTAAAATATCATTACCCAGGCCCATCGAGTTGGAAGACTCAACAATGATGGTGATGAAAGACTAATTAAATTTAAGCTCTGTGATCCTCATTGGAAGTCTGAAATTAGAAGTGTTCTCATACAAATCAAACCCAATATATTCATTAATGAATCGCTTTGTGATTACAGAAAAGAAATATCAGACAAAGTACTAAAACTTAAGAAAAAAATTCACAAAGACCTGCTACATGAGAGAAGGGAAGATTTATGTTTGGAAAAGTGCGGTACGACAAAAAGTCATTATCTGTACTAAATCCGACTGCGATAATTTCCGACAACACGTACAAATAACTGAGCCTTCCGTGTAATTCATAGTATATTCCGTTAAATATTGTTATAGCATTATAACCCCTACTGAATTATTTACATAATATTATTTCTTCTTTTATTATATATATTTCATTGTTTATTAGTTTTCCATTCCTTATCCTTATTTTTAGTATTATTTCGCCGTTATTCTTTCTTTCTCTTAATTTTCAACTTCCTTTCTTACTTCTATTCTAGATTATTATTGACTTCAAATTTTGTTTTATTGGCTTTCATAATTTCCTTTGCGAACTCTTAGATCTGTGAATTAAATCACTGAATCTCAAACTACAGTAATAGCAACTATCTGGCAGCAGATACCTTCTTAACCCTTTAGTGCCCAGTAGGGTGTGTCAATTTTGTCAACTTTTTTCAAATCAATTTTGGTAGTGAAAATATAGTGTCTTTTCATGTCAAAACTTGAAATTGGCCAACCAAAATGAAATAAAATAACCCTTACCTACATCAATTTTACCTTAAAGTTTCAGAAATTGACTCTTTTACTAAATAATAGGACATAAATTGATTAACTATTCATCTATCACAGAATTATCCCACTGATCGCATATGGAGTGTTTTCAAGGTCATATAGTTGTTGTACAATGTACAAGTCACAACATGAATAGAACTGTCCCTCACTCTCAGTCCTCAGTTGCCTCTTAGATGTCATAGAGGGTGGTTTGCTGTTATTGCTCTTGTACCTACTTCATAGTTATTCTACTAGACGAATACTACAGTTTAACTGTAAGTATGGATTATTGGTTATTACAATTATTTATTATTATCATATTCTTCTGTCTAATTATGTTGTAATCCCATGAAATATTTTTTTATTGAATTTTAGAACATCGAATGACTAAACTTTGAAACATCGTAATTGATATAAAATACTTAAATGTTTTTCTTTCTTTTCTGATATTCCTAAGATGCCAAAATTGAAGACAAGAGGTCAGTCGTCATGCCACTTGAGCCTGTTAGTCGGTACAGGCAAGGAGCTTCCCGTATCAGAACTACCAACAGTGCGAGACATGCTGAGACTAGGGTTACTCCTTCGTGAACAAAATACAAAGGATAGAAGGAACTACACAGAGAAAGAGCTCATAAGGGACATGATTCCCCCTCTTCTGCATCAGTGGAAAAAAGCTAATGTGTTATTCAAACCACCTGTACTCAATCAGTATAGAACTATTGAGCTAAAATTAACAAAGCTATGGCACAAAGCAGTTGAGACATCACTTGGTAAAGGAAAACTAGCAAAGAAAAATAAATTTCTGCACACACTTGATACTCTTCTTGACATTTTTAACTGCCAGTGTCCCATAGAGTTGTGTTCTGAAGCCAATTGTTCTCCCTCATGCAGAAGAGAACCTCACCCTCACATTGATTGTCGCTGTCCTCGTGAGAAGAAGATCCTTGTTTTGGAGCTGGCTTTCATAAAGGCGCAGAGAACAAAGGCAGGAGGCCAAGGAAGTATGCAGATTGGTTCGGCAGATTATTCAGAAAACAAAAAACAGATTGTTATTGCTAAGAAAAAAGAGAAAATCCGAGAGAGGGAAGAAAGGAAGAAAAAGAAGAGCGAAGAAGCCACCCAAAGAGATGAAGAGCTCTATCAAGAGGTTTCTCACTTCTTTGAAAGCTCTTCAGATGAACAGAAAGAAGCAACATCAGATGATAGCTCCAAAATGCCATCTGAACCTTCGCCGAAGAGAATGAAATACAACACTAAAGACATCTCAAACATTGCCCTTGCCAGTATTCGCCACCATACGGGGCTACGAGAGACTGCAGAGATTGTCACTGCCGCTTGGATAGATGCAGGCCTCATCAGCCGAGAGGATACATCCTTAGTGATAGATCATAATAAGATAAGAAGAGCACAAGAAAAAATAATGAAGGAAATATCTGATCAGCATGAAAAAGATTTGAAGGAGGAAGGTCTCTCTTGCCTTTTGTTTGATGGAAGAAGAGATGACACAAAAGTTCTCTTAGAGGTAGAGGGAATGGACAGAAAGTTTCCCGGTCTCATCAAAGAAGAACACTACTCTGTGTGTTCCGAACCTGGTGGCCGCTATTTGTTTCACTTTGTTCCTGAAGCAGAAGTAGAAGGCAAGAAACATGCAGAGGCAATTGCTGATCAAATAATGTGTTGGCTTCAAGAAAGAAGACTTGACAGTTCACTGCAGGCCGTTGGTGGAGACTCAACTGCGGTGAACACTGGGTGGCAGGGCGGTGTTATGACGCATTTAGAGAAAAAACTTGGAAGAAGGCTTGTTTGGATTGTATGTGATTTGCACACACGGGAACTACCTCTTCGTCGTCTCATCCAGGAACTTGATGGTCCTACAAAGAGCAACAACGAGTGGTCAGGCCCCCTTGGCAACATGCTAGATGAAGCAACGGAATTAGAAATAAATACAAAATTTCCAAAGGTCGAAGTAGGCTCTCCCCTTCCAGTGTTGTCTGAAGAAGTTATCTAAGACCTCAGCACGGATCAATCTTACGCTTATCGTATTGTTCAAGCAATCAGATCAGGAGAGTTGCCTCAAAATCTGTCTCTCTTGGAGATTGGACCCGTTAGTCACAGTCGTTGGTTAACTACAGCGATTCGTTTCTGCAGGATTTGGGTTTCCAAACATGCACTGAAGGGCAAAATGCTACAGAATTTGATGTTGATTGTTGAATTTATTACTGGGTTTTATCTTACTCACTGGTTCAATGTAAAACTTAATCCAATGTGGATGGAGGGGCCCAACCACATATTGTTTCAATTACAACTACTGAGAACCCAAAGGAAATTAGTGGTGGACATCGTGTTACCTGTGGTGAGAAGATCCGCTTGGTATGCTAGGCCAGAGGCAGTTTTGCAAGCAATACTCTGCAGCCAATGTACCAAAGAGCGAACTGAGGCTGTGGAAATCATTCTAAAGCTTAGAGGAACATCACTAGATGATGACTAGCTGGGAGACTGCTCTGTTCAGACAAGGAAGGTATCTCCGTTAAACGTCAATGCCACGAAATTGTCAGAATTAGTTAACTTGAGTTCGGAAGTTTTGGAGCCACCACTGACATGTATAACAAACAAAGATTTAATACAACTTAAAGAGGCCCCAATGCAAATGCGAAAGTGGCCTTCTCACACTCAGAGTGTGGAAAGATGTGTGAAAATGCTCACTAAAGCAGCTAGTCAAGTTTACAGTAGCGAGAGGCGAGAAGGCTATATCAAAGCGCAAGTAGCAAGCCGAATGCTGATGTCAAGGAACCGCAGTAAAAAGGACATGACTGCATTGGTTACTTTCAAATAAAGACTCTGAATGATATCTTATTGCCACTTTAAATGTTGATAGGATGTTTGCGCACATTTGTTATTTTGTTACGAATTTACGAAAAAATGGAATTTTTGAATTAAAATTGATGCAGGTAGGAGTTATTTTTTATTGTTTTTGAAGCAAGGATATTATTTTGTATGCCAAATGATTACATTAAATTGCTACCAAATCACATGATTTTCAATTTAGTCATTTCACCCCCAAAATTGACACACCCTAGTGCCCAGTGTCACCTTATTAATTTTGTTCTAGCAAACGCCATACGACTTTATTTAGTCTCGGAAAAGACCTCGAGGCCCGAAATGGTTAAACGAGCGACAATAATGGAAACATACCTATTTTAAACTTAAATATTAGAAGCCTTCCAAATCATTTTGATAAGTTGACGGCCAATGTAAATTTGTTACAGTAGAAATTTATATGTATTTTATTGACCAAGACCTGGTTAAATGAAAATAATAAGTAATTTTTTAATATACCGGGCTACACGAGCCACCATATATGTAGAAATAATAACAGGCGGCGTAGTAAGTATTTCTATAGATACTAAACATAAAAGTAAAAAGTAAACGTGTTGAACAAATAACAGGCATAAGTGATCATTCTAAAACTCTATCCTCTTGCAAAAGTAAATGAAGTTAAAGTTCTTGGCATCAAGTTAGATGACAAATTAAAGTTTAAAAGCCACATACAACATTACAACATATCAAATCGAAAATATCTAGATTTCTCTATATAATATTCAAACTCAAAAAACAATTGCCCAAAATGCTCTCCTCACACTGTATTACTCATTTATTCATCCACACTTACAATATGGAATTACAGTATAGAGTAATACAAAGAATTATATAAGATATCCGCAAGAAGTAATCCATGAAAAATGTTTACGAACTCTCTAAAACAATGATAACAGACAATCTCATACCTCTCCAATGTTCAGAGATTTAAATATTCTGAAACTAAATGACTTTTATAACTTACTGTCGGTATCAGAATGTACAGGGTGTTCGAAAAGTCCCGTCACCTCCTCCAGAATGTACATATTGTAATATTAATTTTATTTTTGTGTGATTAATTAAATTTATGTGATTCATTGACTTTTTTTTCTTTTCCAGTTATTAGAGTTGTGTAAACAACAGTAGACCAGTCCAGAGGAAAGGGTAGTGATGAGCACATGGGCTCATGAAAGGTCACATACTGGCAAAACGATGCATGATATCCAGAATGAGTTCAACACAAGATTCAATAAGGCTGCACCACCAAACAAGACAGTATTACACTGGGAGAAAAAGCTGTTTGAAACTGGCTCCAACAAGGACAGACCACGGTCGGGAAGACCAACAACGCGAGCAGAACAATGTGAAGGTGTGGTTGCATCAGTGGCTCGTTCACCGAAAAAATCACTTCGGAAACAATCACAAGAACTTGCAGTCACCATGTCCACAATGAGAGATCACATGACAAAGATCTCGGCATGAAACCATACCGCCCGTCATTTGCTAATGAATTAAGTGAAAATGATGGTGCACACAGATATCCTTGATTAGTAACTGTAATTAGTAACCGTCTTTACTGTAACTAGAGTAATTGTTGCTAGTGACTTCTTTTTTAAATTACACCTACCACATATAAATACAATTAATCACAAAAATAAAATTGGTATTACAATATGTACATTTTGTAGGGGGTGACGGGACTTTTCGAACATCCTGTACAAAACTGCTAATAATAGAACCTATACTGCGCCCATTCACAGGGGAATTACAGTACCTCCCATGATCTAGGGTTGCCAAAATTTCAAATGCCCATGCGGAACAAAAAAAATTCCGAGTTTTTTTTTAAGACCAAATTTTTTTCAAATTGAAACTAGATTTCTTCAATGGTTACAACAAACAAAATTAGAAAAATGTCATTAAAATAATGCTTAATTAATTAACAATTAAACATCGTGAATAATATTGAAATTATTATATATATATATATATATATATTGAAATATTGTAAATAATATTTAAATAATCATAGCATATTAAATATTGTAGTATATATCGCTTTACTAATTATATTATGACATATGTCAATATTTTTCTGAACTTTTAATCTTCAAAATTTTAGCTCCATCTTCTGACTTCAAGTACAACTGAAATTCTTTGCAAGTCATGATTGTAAATAATTAATTAAAAAGAATATTCTAAATCTTATAAATAAAATCAAGTGTGTGTGTGTGTGTGTGTGTGTGTGTGTGTTCCTCTTTCAGCAAATATTTTCACGCAAATGCAGCAATTTACACCTGAACGATTTCTTATAAAAAGTAGACATACTAACAGATTTTATTTGAATTACACAATCTCAAGTTGTATGGTCATTGGTCAAGCAATCGCCGGATTCACACTAATTCAAAGCTTACAATATAACTAGCCGAAAAACTGCCAACTCGAGGCCAAACACAACATTTTACAAGCGCTATGTAATTTCTAGGATGTTCTAGAACATTCAACATTACTCTACAGCAGGGGTTCCCAAATTGTGTTCCGCGGAACACTTCTCACGGTATACAAGTGTTTCGCGGAACACCAATTTGGGAACTCCTGCTCTACAGAATTCTACAGGATCCTAATAATTCTAGAAATTCTAAATCAATTCATCCCGAAAAAATTTGCTTAAAAAATATTTTTGCGGGACATTTTGAATACAAAGCGATTTTTGGATCAAATACAAAGGAATTTTTGGATCAAATGCGGGACGTCAGGGCCGGATTAATCATATGGCAAAAGCGGCATATGCCGCCGGCCCCGCGCTGCGAATGCATAGCGCATATTGCGACTGCGCTGCAGATTATTGACGCTTTCGCCCGAGCTAGTAACCCGTAATCACTGATCTTTATATTGTAATTCATCATTTTTGTCATTTTTTTTGGCAATTTTGCGAATTTTTAATGGAATTTTCACTTCTTCACTAATGGCCGACCTACATTTTCATTTTTCCTAACCACGACGCCCATGTTCGTAACCTAAATCCACCCCTGCTGGCAACCCTACTCTCATCGGACCAACCATTAATCATAATGCAAGGCTTCCCAATGATTTCATACATAAATCAAATTATTCAATGCAAATTGCAGGAAATGCTCTCTCCTACAAAGGGGCAGATATCTGGAGTGATATTGGTGGGATTGTAAAAATGGGAGTTAATAATGAATATAGAATGACAGTTCATAGTGTATAAATGTAAGATAGGTTCAATAAATAGATTATCAAAATTAGGAAGTAGGCCTATTCTGAATTTGGACAAGAATACGTGATATGAGGTACGTGGGACCTTTACCAGAGGGATGGTGTCCACCTCAATGACAAGGGTAAAGGTGTGCTAGGTGCGCTGCTTGACCGGCACCTATACAGAATGGTGAGGTCGAACCCGGCGAGAGATGACGGGCCCCCACCGGGAAGAGATGATGTTGAGCCGGTGGCGGACGTACCTTCAACTGAAGGGTGCGTCCAGGTACAGGTGGGTGACCCTCCTTCCACGTTGGAGGCGGCTCAGGCTCCTGCGGAAGTTGCCCCCTCGTTGGTGAGGGGCTCTTCAACACCGACAGCCCTGGCTGTTCGGGAAACGGGTCGTGCTAGGGGGCGGTCAGAATAGGGAAGGCTCCCTCCGTGCAATGCTTTTTAATGCTAGGTCGATTAGGAATAAGTTTTGCGAGCTACGAGCGCTCTCAGCATCAGAATACCAGGATATCGTTGCTATCACCTAGTCCTGGATTCATACTGATCGTAGGGACTACGTTGGGGAGTTCGAAATTGACGGATATAGAATGTTTCGCAAAGACCGCACCCATGGGAGAGGGGAGGGGTACTAATATACGTCAGGGACACGTTGAGTCCGGTTGACTGCCAGTTCCTGTCGGAACGGGAGCTGCTTGGCGCCGATCTGAACGTGGGAGGGACGAACTATAGGTTAATCTTGGTGTACAGACCTCCGCATTTCCTCGAGGAGGATACAGCCCTGTACACCGAACTCCGTAGCCTGCTAAGGGATAGGGTGTGTGTAGTTTTAGGAGACTTCAACTGCCGCGGCATAAAGTGGGAAGATAGGACTGCTGATGCTGAAGGGAGGAGGCTAGTTGACTTTGCTGATGAGAACTTCCTCACTCACTGGGTCAATGAGCCTACACGAGGCGAAAGTGTTCTAGACTTAGTATTCACGACCGAAGACAACCTCGTCACTGGCCTCACCGTTGATGAATCGTTGGGCGGGAGTGATCACGGTCTGATTAGGTTCCGTGTGTGCGTCCCTCGGGTGAAGCGTAGTAACTCGAGAGGCAGTAAGCTCGATCTACAGCGGGCGGACTTTGTTAGCCTCCGGGATAGCGTAGGTGAGATGGGGTTAGAGGTCGGCGGCGATGTTGAGGGAGTGTGTAGTACATTCCGGGACCAGTTTATGGTGCTGCAGTCTGCTGCCATACCCTCAAAACCGGTCACCCCTGCTTCAACGCAGCCTAAGTGGTTCAGTCGTGACATCGCTTCGGCTATCCGAGATAGGAAAGTAGCGTATAGGAGGGCGAAGGCCAATCGTTCCCATGAGAACACTGAAGTGTATGTCCGCCTGTGTAGGGAAGTGAAGGCGAAGGTTAGGCTAGCGAAATGTAACGAAGAACTACGGGTGGCAAGCCTCTGCAAGGGGAACCCTAAGGAGTTCTTCAGTTATGTTAATAGTAGAAAGCCCGACGCGGACATCGCTAATGTGCTTAATGAGTACTTTGCGGGAGTGTTCACCAGGGAGGACACCCGCGTCATCCCCGAGCCAGGCGTCAGGCACGAAGGTGCTGGCCTGGATAGTGTTCGATGTACCGCGACAGTCGTTGCCGATAGAATAGACAAACTGAGCGCGTTTAAGGCTCCTGGGCCAGACCAGTTTCTCCCCAGAGTGTTGTGGGAGGTGCGCGACCAGGTGGCTCCCCACCTGAATACAGTCTTCAACAAATCGTTGGAGACGGGCCAGGTGCCTGGTGATTGGACGGAAGCCAACGTGACCCCTATCTTTAAGAAAGGGGATCACGAAAGTCCGGGGAACTATCGTCCCATTAGTCTCACTTCAGTTGTAGGTAAATTATTAGAGGGGATAATAGCGGAGAGGATCGTTGACCATTTGGATTCATACAAGCTGCTTGGGGACTCCCAACATGGGTTTAGACGGCATAGGTCGTGTCTCACCAACTTGCTCGAGTTTTTCCACGTCATGTTGAATGAGTATGGTAAGAGTAGGCCGATTTATATACTTTATCTCGACTTTGGGAAAGCCTTTGATAAGGTACCTCACCGCCGGCTAATGGTCAAAGTGCGCGCGCTGGGTATTGTTGGGGAAGTAGGTAGGTGGATTGAAAACTGGCTGAAGAATAGGCGGCAGAGGGTTGTAATTAAAGGGGCTAGTTCGGGTTGTGCCTCGGTCACTAGCGGGGTTCCTCAGGGTTCCGTTTTTAGGGCCACTGTTGTTTATCATTTACATAAATGATATCGACGCTGGCATCGTCAGTAGGATTGCCAAATTCGCTGATGACACAAAGCTTGGGGCCAATGTTGTGACGCCCAAGGCGATCGAGGAACTGCGTGCGGACCTACGTAGGATAGGAGAGTGGTCCGAAAAATGGCAAATGCCGTTTAACTTGGGTAAATGCAAAGTGATGCACATTGGCTACGCCAATCCCAAGTCGGACTACTCGATGTTGGGGAACAATATCGAGGCGACTGATTTGGAAAAGGACTTGGGTGTGCTAATTAGCAGCGACCTTAAGTTTACCAAACAGTGCGTAGAGGTTGAAAAGAAAGCCCAGAAGCTGTTGGGTTATATGAGGAGGGAGGAGGCAATTTTAGTTTCGGAACAAGGAGATTGTGCTCTCTCTGTACAATTCCCTGGTTCGGCCAGACCTGGAGTATGCGGTGCAGTTCTGGGCGCCCACCCTCAGGAAAGATATTGAGAGGCTGGAGCGAGTGCAGGCGAGGGCCACAAAGTTAATCCCTTCCGTTAGGCACATGGGCTACAATCGACGCTTGCGCGCCCTGAACTTGTTTTCGCAGGAAACTCGGAGGCTGCGCGGTCAACTGATTGAGGTTTTCAAGTTCTTACGCGGGTTCAACAATGTCGATTTTAGAAGCATGTTTAGTTTAAATGATAACCCAACTCGCAACAATTGTTGGAAGTTGGATTTGAAACGTTTTAGGACTAGTGTGTGTGGGAATTACCTTACGTATAAGATCTGTGACACGTGGAACAGGCTACCTTCAGAAGTTGTGAACAGTTCTTCTGTGGATCTGTTCAAGAAAAGGTTAGACCGAATTTTGCACACTGTTTGAGGGTGTAGAAAATTTTCCGTGGTAATTATTTTCCTTGTAACTCCCTTGTAACTCTCTCTCTCTCTTTTTTGACTTCGCGTTTTTAAGCGTTATCTACTTAATTGTATTGGCTTTTCCTCATCAAGCGACACAACATTACATATACATTTTAGAATTACTTTGTATAAAAGTTCGGTGCTCTTCCAATATGTGCTCTACCGCGAAACTGTGATCTACCATATTCCAATACGTGCTCTACCGTGAAACTAGCCTTATAAGGCTAACTAACGAAAATATCATGACTTAACCTAACCAATCGTTAGGTCAACTATACGCCCTTGACGATTGGTTAGGTTAAGTCGTGATATTTTCGTTAGTTAGCCTTATAAGGCTAACTAACGTACCTGCTGCTAATCCGAATAATCTAAGGTAGATCACGTATTGGAATGTAAATTTTAAGGTAGAGCACATATTGGAAGAGCACCAAAAGTTTTTTACAATTTTTTATATTGTGATTTAGCAAATTCAGAGTGCTTCAGTGTTTTCACATATCAAATTAATTGTTTAACCTTTAATTGCTACTCATTATAAAAGTTCCGCTAGCAATACCTGTGGCACTGGTGTACACCAGTACCTCTGATAGAGTTTAAGGGTTAAGAGGAAGAATATGTTTCAGAACACCGCCCTGCTCACAAATTCATTAAGGGAACAAAACTGTCTAGGACTCTAGGATGTCATTCGATCATTTCTTCCACCAATTATAAAGAAAATAAAAGTTAATATATGAAAATGTTTTAGATACGTGAAGAACATTGCATGAGAAATGTAAAATAAAAGCTAAACCACAGATAACTTTCATTAATATACTGTAGATATATATTTTATTTTAATTTTATTTTACAAATCTTTTTTTCTTATCTTCAGGGGACAACGCTCACATTTTATTCTTGTATACATAGACAATTTAAAAATAAATGAGGGTAAATAGAAACATCTGTATACAATATTTATTAACAAGACATGCGATTATTTTTTATTAGTATAGTAAACTTACAAATAATGGAAAAGTAGTTAATATTATAATTATAATATTAAGTAGTTAATATATTTCTACTCGTAAAAAGAAATAATAAAAATAATAATACTACGAGGGGCACTCAATATATTTTGCCTCACCTTTTTTTTTTCTTTCCAAGTTTCCTTGTAAGTTCCAGAAATTTTGTACACGAGTAGTTACATACCTTTTTTACAAGTTTTTATTTTTCCACATAGTCTCCATTTCTCGGCTTTCCTCCACCTCGAAACAAGGGTCTTTATTCTTTGCTGGTAAAAGTCCGCTGGGTTCCGCTGGAGCCACCTCTTAACCTCCTCAACAACCTCATCGTTACTCTGAAACTTTCTTCCACGAATAGCATCCTTCATTGGCCCAAACAAATGGAAATCTGAAGGTGCCAGATCAGGGCTGTATGGAGGGTGGGGTAACACAGTCAAGCGCATTTTTGTGATGGCCTCTCTCGCTTGCAAACTGTTGTGTGGTCTTGCGTTATCGTGGAAAAGAAGGACGTCTTCCAGTTTTATCTCTGGTCGAACTCGCTTTATACGTCTCTGGAGTCTCTGTAGGGTAGAAATATATGCCTCTGAGTTGATTGTTTGTCCTTTCTTCATAATGTCCACCAGAATCACCCCTTTCATGTCCCACAAGATGGTGGCCATAACCTTTCTTGCAGAGGGAGCCATTTTGAACTTTTTCTTGCATGGGGAGTCTGCGTGATGCCACTCCATGGATTGGCGTTTTGTTTCAGGTTCAAAGTGGTGTACCCAAGTCTCATCCCCAGTCACAATTCATGAAAGGAAGTAATACCCTTCTGTCTCGTATCGAACCAACGACTCAGAAGCAATTTCTTTTGTTTGGGCTTTGTGATCTTCAGTCAGTTCGCGAGGAACAAATCGTGAACACACTTTTGAGTATCCTAGTTGCTGAATTATCGTATTCACACTTCCTTCACTAATTCCTAGCTCCAGTGACAGCTCCTTGTATATGACGCGCCGATTTGATCGAGTGATGCTGTTAGCACGTTGCACAGTGTGAGATGTCACAGCCGATGCCTGGCGACCGCTGCGTGGCTCATCATCGAGGCTGGCTCTCCCTCTCTCCGATGATCTCACACGTTTAGACCAGCGTCCAACTGTGCTTCGATCAACAACAGCATCTCCGTAAACGTTTTGTAGACGTTTTTGAATATTTCCAACTGTTTCCTTCTCTGCGGTTAAGAACTCGATAACAGCTCTCTGTTTACGATGCACATCACTGTCAGACGCCATTTTCGAAACTGCGTTAACCATCGGTTTTATTCAATGGCGCTTAAAAGCGATTTTATACAAGGAGGGGAGGTTCAAACTGGAAAAATCCGGTTATGTGAATCGCAGAAAGTTCAAACTTAGGGTCAAAAAGACATTTCAGCCCCTTGGCCTATTATTTAGCTTAGAAAAAAGGGTGGGGCAAAATATATTGAGTGCCCCGAGTACATCACATATTCAAAAAATAATTACTAAAATGTCGAGATTGTTATTTTATTTTTATTAGTATAGTAAACTTAAAAAAAATGGGGGAAATAGTTAATATATACAATCCCTTTTAGAAAGAATAATAATACTTTACATATACTTACACATACACACACACACACACACACACACACAATATATGTATATATATATATATATATATATATACATACACAAACTCAGAATGGTCCCCTGAGACATATATATATATATATAAATATATATACATATATATATATATATATGCACTAAAATCACAGAATAACACGTGATCTTATTAATATATATATATATATATATATATATATATATATATATATATATATATATATATATAATATATATATATATATATATATATATATATATAAATAAATATATACAATATCTCTTTAGCTTCTTCGAGCCTTCCCTCACTGCCTCAAACTCTACCACATATATATATATATATATACTTGAATTATATTCTTGAAGTTAATTTAAAAGAGTTTGGATATTGCTCGTTTATTATATAGATGAACTGTGAAGTGTGAAGTTCATAACTTTCGGACAAGTATTTTAATAAATTGAGGCATCTAAGAAAGATCTATGTACTTATCAAATTTTCACGTGATGTTTTATCAACGTCCCCCTCGACTACTGATTTTAAGGAACTTTGGGTCTGGAGAGTGTCTGTATGGGTGACTATCTTCAAGATTTTTTGCCTTTGAATCTGTAAGTATACGAAAGAAAATCGAGATCTTGTACATTTGACTCCTTCTGGTGCTGCATTTTACTTCATTTATAGGATTTGCAGCTCAGTGTTATTACAAAGTGGCTATTAAAATGTCCAGACTGCTTATTTTCTGTATATATATATATATATATATATATATATATTAGTGGTGGACCGGATATCCGCATCATTTTTAACATCCGCATCCGCACTTCTGACTGCGGATATTACCTCTAATAAATTATGCAATTTACAATTAAATTAGCTTATGAAGTAGCTTATAAGGCCCAGTCATGCACATTTCATGTAAAGTATTAATTATTAATGAACAAACAAATATATAAAACTCAAAATATAAATACCTGGTAACACAAAAAATTGACTGAAACTTGTTTCATTGAATTTTCTGTGGCTGAAACTCTTGAGAAAGTTATTATTTTTATCATAATGAAAACATTAATATTAATTTTAATTCTTATGCATTGCCTGCCACAATAGTAATATCACGAAATTTGAAAAATTGTCATATATTCATAATTCTATATTATATTGATACATTAACTAAATATCCGCATCCGCAGATGTTGAAAAACTGACATCCAGTCCACCACTAAATTATATATATATATATATGTAAAGAACGACGCTTGTGTAGAAGAGCGTTCTGCACAAGATGAGGAGGGAGAACGAACAAATGAAAAATGAGGTACCACCCGGGAATCGACACAAGCGTCGTTCTTTACATTAATTATACTGTGTTGTTTGCAGTTAAAATTAGCCAAATTTTACTATTATTAGCGTTAGAAATAAACTTACAGTATACAAGAAAAACTATTTTTTATATAGTGGCTCTAATAATTTGATCACCCTCTGTATATATATATATTAGGGTGGTCCACAAAATGGAAGTATTTTAAATTCTTCCTCCCAGGGTTTCCGTAGGTTCCTTTCCCCAAACAACTTCTCCTTGCAAAGTTTGGTTCAATCGGTTAATATTTAGAGGTGGCTCAACTACCCCCAGAAGTCCACATTCATGGCTTCTGGGTCCCCCCCATATATATGGGTATTATCCGCTTGTTGGCGGGGGTATCATGGCTGACCAGGCCACTCATTGTTGCCCAGCTAAGATTGTGGACTTGTTAGAATCAGGAAACCTCTTTCGGTGCTCATCCACCACACTTAAGAGAAACTGGAGTTGATCTCCTTTCGTCAGAGTTCCGCTGAAGGTCTGAATGAGAGCTACTGCCCTTTCAGCATGATCATTAACTACTTTGATGTTTCCTATGATTCTTTTAGCTTTTTGGAAGTTTTCATTCTCCTCCCAGGTGCTGGGGTCATCATCAAGAAAACTAATATTGATCGGTAGGGCCTTAAGAAGCTTTAATGAGTTCTTTGTGGCAAGAGTTTCTAATTTCAGTGTTGCTTTGCATTCCTTGAGTCTTCTCTTTGAGAAGTCTAATGACCCCTCCTTTTCCCTCATACACTGGACCATGATTCCCTTGGTGTCTGGTGCAACAGTTTGATCGAAGAGAGCAAGGGCCACCAGCTCTTCTGATAAGTACCATAGGTGGTTTTCAAATTTCTTGAGAGCTGCTTTGGCCACTTTCTGGTCATGATAGTCCTTTAACTTTTGGATAAGATCCAGATCATTCTTTGGAGCTTGTGATGGAATAGGAGCAGTGATCCAGCTTTTTAAGTAGATTAGGACTCCAAAAAGGGTAAGGGTTTTCAGGTCCTTCTCTCGAGGAGTCAGGTTGATTTGATTTCGAAAAAGCCACATTTTGATGGCATAGATAACTTTAGCCATCCACCTTGCATAGTGCGTGCCAGCAGGACGTTTGAATGTGTAACTTTCAATTTTTTCACCAAGAAAGATCAAAGAAAGTTCCAAAAACTCTTTATAGTCATCTCAAAAATTTCCAGTGGCCAGATGTTCTTTGGCAAAGGCAATTATTTCATTTCTGAAAGGATCAACTTGCTCCTTCATCTCATCATCATCCTGTGATGTAGAGAAGGTTTTTAAATCAATGTAGTCCCACATAGATGGGAACCTTTTGAACAAAAGTGGCTCAGGGGCAGAAGATGAACCATGGACTGCTTCAAACACTCCTCCATACATGACTTCCATGCAATGATGCCTACAGGCAAAATAGAAGAGTGGTCGACCGAGTTTCTGTTCCAGAAGAACGCATGCTCCCCTGTTTGTTCCTCTATTTGATGCTGTAGTATCTGATAACATTCCGATTATTGACTTATCTATGTTCCATTCGGAAAGAAGATTATACACTGCAGCTGATTGAGCTTCCCCTGTTCCACTTGGTAGTTTGGGAACACCAAGCAGTTTTGAATCACCTGATTCAACTGAAGAGACAAGGACTGGGAGTCTGTCTACCTTTTCATTCTTGGCAAGTAGATTAGGGATCAACTTCCCATCCCAGTGGACAATCGAAATACTTGGACTAAAGCTAGCTTTAATGGCATGGGTTATTTGCCTTCGATGCCTCTCTCGGTGCCTTTTGATTGAAGAACGAGAGATGTTCACCTCTGAAAGATCTTGACCAAGGCTAGATGCAGTTTCAGCTAATACAAAGGTGGCCCTCCTGTCACTGATGCCAGTCCTGTCCAGAGCAGCAGCCAATTCAGGAGATATGATATTCTTTGCTGCCTTTTTCTTTGGTGGAGTTGGTCCGCTGGTAGATGGGGGATTAATAAGGTAATCTTCATCTTCTCTTTCTGACTCACATAAAGACTCAGAAGAAGAACTTCCCTGATCTAGCATAACTTCCTGTGAAGCAGCATATTTTTCTTCTTCAGCTTTCCGCTTCCTATTTACCAATTTCATTTGCTTCTCAGCAGCTCTCTTTTCTGCCTTGTCAGTCACCATATCTGCAGAGACCATTGATCCCACTCGTCCCGCTTTCCTTTGTTGGATCAAGAACTGCCGGTCTTCTTCATTTTTGATTAAGGTAAAGGCATCAGCATGGGCGACATCAAATAGGTTCTCCAATTCTTCCTGAAAGGTTTTCTCTTTTTCTAACTGAGAGTTGCTTTTCCTCCCAGTATTCTTCTTAATCGCTTTCCACTCCAAGTGTAGAGCCTGAATTTTGTGAAGAATGTGGTCTTTCCTTTGAGTAGGGATTCGGGCTCTCTCCCAGAAGAGACGCAATTCTTCAAAAACAGCTTCTGAACTAGGTTTGATCTCCTTCTTCAAGACTTGATGATGGTGGAGGAACATGCGGAGGACCTGGCCACGGGAAGGCAGCTTGGCTCCAGTGATTGTTTCCTCTGACTTTTTCATTAAGTAAAATGTACGTTTATTTGACATTGCAAAACCTGTAAATTTAATAAATCTATCTGAAAGAAAAATAATCATTAGTTAATGTATCTGTAAATAATGTTTCTTTTAATTATTCACTATATTAATAAAGGGCATAATGGTATACAAAAAACAGCTTTGAGCCACCCCTAAAAGTTATTCGATTTGCCTTAAATTTTACATGAAATATTGTTTAGCTAAAAAGGAACCAGATTATAGCCATGGGAGGAAAGAATTGAGCTTCGATTTTTTTACCCCATCTGTGGACCACCCATATCTATATATATATATATATATTATATATATATATATATATATATATATATATATATATACAGAGGGTGATCAAATTATTAGAGCCACTACATAAAAAATAGTTTTTCTTGTATAAGTTTATTTCTAATGCTAATAATAGTAAAATTTGGCTAATTTAAACACTTATTTTATTTCAGAATATATTTATATACACTCTACAGTCATATTAAACATATTTAGTACTTAGTGGGTCCTCCTTTGGCCTTAATTAAGGCAGCAACCCGTCTAGGCATACTCTCTATACAGGCTTTGCAGCTGGCCTGTATCTCAGGATCACGGTTCCAAAGGGCAATTATTCGTTCTATTAACTGTATTCGAGTTGTTATTTCCTCGCCTTTCAGTCTACGCTTTACTATTTCCCATAGGTTTCGATAGGGTTCACATCCGGAGAATTTCTTGGCCAATCCACGAGAGGAATATTCTTTGCAGCCAGAAACTTTTAACTGACTTTGCAGTGTGGCATGGGGCCGAATCTTGCATAAAATGGAATGGCTCACCATTTGGAAACCAGTCGGCGATCTGTGGAATAAGTCTTGTTTCCAAACCTTTCGGTATTGCTCCTGCCTCATAGTACACTCAACAATGTAAATTCGTCCAGTACCTTTACCGCTTATCACTGCCCATATCATGACAGATGTTGGATGCTTAATCGTACTTACGACACAGTTTGGATGATATTCCTCACCAACACGTCGCCTAACGTATTGTGATTTATCAGATATGACTTGGAATGTGGATTCGTCACTGAAGCACACCTGCAAATGAAAAGAGAAAGAAATGATTGCAACCAAAATGAAATGTGCCTTGTCATACAAATATCAATATAATACATTTTACTCAAAATAAGCATACAAGATCACTAAAATATTGTGACTTACCGATTTCCAGTCATCTACAGTGAACTTTGAGTAGTATTTAGCCCACTTTAAGCGTTTTTTGATCATTGTTGGAGTCAATTTTGGCGTTTTCCTTGGCCGGCAACTACTCAATCCAAATTCCCTGGCACGCCTTCTTAAGGTCATTGTCGAAATGTTGATGTTTTCCTTCTCCAGCTCCAATTTAAGTTTGTTAGTAGTGCTTCTCCTATTATTTACTAGTTTCTTTTCAATGCATCTGTCGGCTCTAGGTGTAGTTATCCTTTTCCGACCACATTTACCCTTTCTTTTTGGAGTCAGCTCTGGATTATCTCCTTCAACTTTAATTTTTGATGCGATCCTGTCAGCACTCGCACGTGACACATTCAGTTCTCGGACTATTTTTATTTGAGAATAATCAGTTGCAGTCAGCAGCGAGAGCATTCTACCTTTCTTCTTTGGCGATAGATCACATTTCTTACCCATGTTGGGTAGCCTATAGTCCATAAAAGTTATTCCTGTAAAGAAACACTAATTTAATAAAAAGAATCACAATACGTTGCTGAGAAACAATATCATATGGGTGTATGAGTGCATATTCCACGTAGAATGGTTTAAATATAATAACTTATCATTAACTTAACATACACTTAACGCACCTGACCACTTGACACAACCTTCCACGTTCACAGCTGAAACACTACTGAACCCACTTTTCACATACTCCCCTCCCCCTACTCCCCAAATTAACCCCTATCCCCAGTTTCTGTCATTCAGGTAGAGAACACTACATGTGTTAACAATTTGGAATACTGTATGCATACTTAAAAGGTTATTATTTAAACTAAAAACACCATATTATAATAAAAATGTGTTTTTCAAGGAATGGCTCTAATAATTTAATCACCCTCTGTATATATATATATATATATATATATATATATATATATATATATATATATAATTAGCTATGTTAATAATGATATTTGCTGTTCATGATTATTACCACGTTGTTGTACGAATGGATTGAAATATATTAGCCTCCCCTTAGATTAGATAAATGAAATTAAAATTTGTTTACCCGCATGCACGAAAAAAAAGCGGTACGCAAACGAGTAGATAGTACTGTGGAACGTGGACGCGGATGATACGTTGGTACACGTGGGTTTCGTGTTTCCGAGTTACAGGTGTTGCTCTAAGGAACCATCTGAGGATATAGCTTCCCCAGGAGCTACGCTGATCTCAAATATAGCTATAAATGCCATAGTTTATAAATGTTTATGAATCCCTCCTTGACCCGGTCTACCCTTAGTTCAGTTAGTTTAGGTTGATCTTCCCTTACTCTCAACTACAGCTACTCAATGACTGTATGAATCTTGTGACGCCAGCTTCCAAAAACTTTTCGTAAATGAATAATTAATAAATGTACGTGAGGTTCTTGAAAGCACATTCTCAAATCGATACATTTTTGTCTACTTCTATGTACCTACACTAAACTGTTTTAGCAAGTAGAAAATATGATGAATAACATTGTTTTTAATTCTTTAGATTCTGTGAAGCCAGATACTCACTGATTTTAAGCCAATTTGCGTCTGGATAGCAACTGGATGTTAGATTGCCTTCACTGGAAAATGTGTGTGTGTGTGTGTGTGTGTGTGTGTGACCTGAGTGGAAGTAACTGACCTTGGGAATAGGAACCCCTTATTAGAGTATGGCGAGATATGCTCAAGAGGATGGTTTATGTTTACACAGCTGTCGAAAAATATATAAGAGGGAATGCCTTCAGAGACAACGAGGGGATAATTTTGTTGAGAATTTCTTACTTTATATTTTAATGATTCATTTTGTGTATTACCCCTTTATAGGGTATGGAGAGATATGTGCAAGAGGATAGTTTATGTTTACACAGTTGCCGAAAAAGAGATAATAGGAGAGGTCTTCAGAGGGTTCTTGGATGATTCACCTTGGCAATTGTCATTTTATAAATATATATATATATATATATATATATATATATATATATTAACCCTTTTTAGGGCATGGAGAGATATGTGCAAGAGGATAGTTCATGTTTCACAGTTGTTGAAAAAGATAACACTGTGTAACACTGACACTGTTTATATAAATTTTTTATGTTTTTATATGCATTTGTGGGCGCTGAGTCCAAATCTGGCCTTGGTTTGTGTGTATCATCAATGGTTTCAGAGATAATCCATTTTTCATATTTTACTAGTATAATGTTATTATGGGCGGAGCAATATCAGAACAATCAGGAATTGTTGAGAACAATCCGGATGTTCGTTGACAGTTTCTTGCTTTAGAAATTGCCCGAAACTTCCACTGTGCTATATAAAGAAGAGCGCAGAGTCTGAGCAGTCAGTAAGTGTGAGCACACAAAGAAAGCAGGTTGTTTGTCTGATGGTTACCAGCACTGAGGTACTGTGTTTCTGTGCTTCTCTGTGCTGACGATTTGAGTGTTATCGATCCTTTTTATTGCGAACATTATTTCAGTGTTGTGAATACATCTTTTTTCTGGAATCTGTAATCTGTTGCAGATTTAATCTCTTCTCTCTATCTGCAGGTTATGATTAATGTAGTACAGTTTGGTAAAGAGAATGGCAACTAGAGCTTGTAATCACTCGCCGGATATATTCTGCTACGTTTGTGGGTATTACATAGGCCCCAAGCAAGTATCGCACAATTGTGAAAGGCACCAAGTTCTGGATCGCGTATCGGCTCTATTTTGGTATGCCTATGGGTACCAAGATAAGCCCTGGGCACCCCACGTGATCTGTGGAAGCTGCCGCTCCACTTGAATGGTGGCTGCGGGGAGTACGCAAGGCAATGCCCTTTGCGGTACCCAGAATATGGAGAGAACCAAAGAGCCACCACGACGATCGCTACTACTGCATGGTAGATGTTTCTAAGTACAGGAAAGTTAAAGGGAGGCAGACTCTTCAGTATCCAAGCATAGCGTCGTCCATAGCTCCTGTACCACATGGCGAAGGTCTTCCAATACCACGTCCACCAGAACAGGTATCTATCCATTACTTTACCTTCTATATTTACAGACTGTGGGTCATTATGTGTCGATTTTTCTTAGTGCTGATGCTCTTCTACATATATAGCTATGCCTATATTTTGTTTCTTTGCTTTGCAGGTTGAAAATGAGGATGCAGCTAGCTCATCTGAGATGTCGGCTGGTGAGGACAGTCATGATGAAGAATATACAGTAACTTTCAGTACAAACCCTCACTTTCCAAATCAGAGTGAATTGGACGACTTAATTAGACATTTGGGTCTGAGCTTCTGACCTCCAGACTCAAAGAGTGGAATTTGCTTGGAGAAGACTGCAAGAGCACTGTATACCGAAAGAGACATGGAGAGTTTGCAAGGTTCTACGATGTCAATGGCTCTCTCTGTTATTGCAGCGAGGTTAATGGTCTATTCACAGCTATTGGGTTAACACATATACCCTCAGAGTGGCGCCTGTTTATTGACAGTTTAACTCGGAGTTTAGGAGCTGTTCTACTCCACAATGGGAACAAATATCCATCTATACCAGTTGCACATTCTGTTCAAATGAAAGAGGACTATGAAAATGTCAAACAACTGCTCACTCAAATCAGGTATGAACACAGAACAATATAACTGGGGCGTGTGTGGTGATTTATAAATGATTGGTTTCCTGTTAGGTTTACAAGGAGGGTTTACTAAATATTCATGTTTTCTTTGCCTGTGGGATAGCAGGCTTCAACTGAGCACTATAAAACAGTTCAGTGGCCTCCACGTGAAGGACTGCAACCAGGAAAGTACAATGTACTCAGGGAACCTCTTGTGAAGCCTGACATAGTTCTGCTACCACCTCTCCATATTAAGTTGGGTCTAATTAAGCAGTTTGTAACTGCGTTACATTTTGGAGGGGAAGTTTTTCAACAGATTCGGGTCATGTTCCCTAAACTCTCTGAGGCCAAAGTCAAGGCTGGCATCTTTGTAGGACCACAAGTCAAGGCGTTGTTGAATTCAAAGAACCTTGAAGCCAAGATGACTCCGATCGAAAAAGAGGCTTGGTGTGCTTTCCGTGATGTGGTTCGTGGGATTTTAGGCAAACATAAAGCACCAAACTATAAGGAGTTAGTGTAAAACTTGATTAAGTGCTATGGCAAAATGGGGTGCAGTATGTCTTTAAAATTACACTATCTGCATTCACATCTAGACTTTTTTCGTGATAACCTGGGCGATGTGAGTGAAGAACATGGCGAAAGATTCCATCAAGATATTCAAACGATGGAGAAAAGGTACCAGGGCCATTGGGATGCTTCCATGATGGGAGACTACGTATGGTCGCTGATCAGAAAGGATAAGAATGTTCATACGCGGAAGTCGCGTTCTTCAGTGCATTTTTAAGGAACGCACACTGCATAAGGTGGCTTGTTATTCTCTTATCTGTTCTCCTCATGATATATATTATATCCTTTGCACTATTTTGGGTTTGTCAAACAATTTTGGCTCAATAAACATTAATTTCCAATAGTGTTTTTATTTTCAGAAAATATTTATGTTAGCCTTCTTTATATACTTTGCCATATGAAAAGTGTGATAACCTATATTTTTGAAACGGTAGATGATAGAGCAAAACCAATATCATTTTTGAAATCAGCGCCCCGAAATCATTAAGAAACGACAGAAAAATCACAATAAACAGAAATATTTTCAAAGTTTGTTACCCAGTGTAATAGGAGAGGTCTTCAGAGGGTTCTTAGATGATTCACCTTGGCAAATGTTATTTTATATATATATATATATATATATATATATATATATATATATATATACAAGTATATAATCAGGTTCCCCATTCCATTAGCTTATCGCCCTTCCCTGGTGGCCGCTAAATTTTACACTATAACGTCATACACACACACACACACACACACACACACATATATATATATATAAAATTTTAATTATTTTTCCCTTATCACCATCCCCCTTCACTTTACCTTTATCTTACTTCCCACTCCCATATTTAACAGGAGATTGAAGACAGTAATCGACCAGGGGAGTACTCCGGGGGAAACGTTAGACAGAAGATAGGGAATGCTGGAACTCCCGTTTCTCCTGTCACTGTTCTCCTTAGGTGATCTTTTTTCGTGTCTCATCTACCCTGTGAGCACTTCAGCACGCTCTCAAACACACAGTTCTCTTCCTTTTTCTCACTACATATCATGCATCTTACACTCTACATAATCTTTACAAAATTTTTAAAAAAATGACATCACTTATAAGAGCCCCGGAGTCCTCTGGGGAAGGAACCATAAATGTCCCCACTTCTGGCTTTCCCACTGCCGATACCTACAATGCAGACGCGGGCAGTGGAGCTGGATCTGCTACCGCTCATTCGAGATGTTCTGGGCCTCTCCCTGATTCACTTTTCATTAATTTCTGCAACATTCGTGGCCTTTTCTCAAATTTTGAATCTGTTGAACACCACCTCCCGTCCTCTAAACCTCATCTTCTTTTCCTCACTGAAACTCAGGTTTCTGAGACGAATGACAGCAACCCCTTTTCTGTACCCTCTTACTTTCTCTGTACTAAATTTCATAACAAAGGTGTATGTCGCATATATGTACGCAATGACTTAATTTGTTCTCGTATACCCGAACTCGAATCTTCCTAATTCTATACCCTCTGGCTACGTCTTACATGCCAATCTTAAATTAAATACATCTGTGCTGTTTACCTTTCTCCTAATTCTACTGACTATCCAAAATTCTTTGACTACCTTACTTCCAAAATGGAATACATTCTATCTCGCTCTCCCTTTGCTGAAATCTCCATTTTAGTAGATTTCAATGTTTACCACTACCTTTGGATTTCCTCCCATTTCACTAACATCCCTAGTGAACTATTTTACAACTTTTCTATCGTAAATGACCTACAACAGATTGTACAGCACCCTACTCGTATCCCCGATCGCCTTGGAGATAGGCCCAACATTCTGGATTTATATCTTACATCTCATCCTTCTTCTTACTCTGTGAAACTTTATTCTCCGTTGGGCTCGTCCAACTACAATCTTATATCTGTTTCCAGTCCTGTTGCTCCAATTCGGCCTTTGGATCCTCCCAAGAGGAAGCGCTTTTGGCACTTTGGTGCCGCTGATTGGGAGTCCTTTAGGCAATACTTCTGTAATTTCTCATGGATTGATTACTGCTTTCGTGGCCGGGCAACTTCCGAGTGTGCTGAGCGCACGGAGGTGATTCCCTCGAGCATGGAGGCGGACATTCCATATTCTATTCCTACCACTAATGCCAAAAACCTTGGTTTAACTTTACTTGTCCTACTGCTATCCGCAACAGAGAGGAGGATTTCAGAAGGTACCGTCGCCATCTAACTCCTGACTCTCACTCAGCTTATATTTCTTCCCAGAATCGTGCAAAATCTGTTCTTCGACTCGCCAAAAATTCCTTCATCCGACAAAAATGTGAAAACCTATCCAATTCTAATTCTTCTCTCTCTTTCTGGCATTGAGCTAAGAACCTCCTCAACAACTATTTCCCTCCTCTTTTCCATTCCGACGGCACAGTTGCCATCTCTTCTTCTAAAAAAGCTGAACTCTTCGCTCAAACTTTCGCTTCCAACTCAACTATGGACGATTCCGGTGCTGTTCCTCCATCTCCTCCCACTTCTGACTTTATTATGGCTGAAATTAGAATCTCTTCTAAAGATGTTCTTTCTGCCCTATCTGGGCTCAGTTCTAGGAAGGCGTACGGTCCTGATAGTGTTCCTCCTGTTGTTCTTAAGAACTGTGCTTCTGTGCTGCCACTCTGCTGAGGCAAACTCTTTCGTCTTTGTCTCTCATCTGCTACTTTTCCTTCCTGCTGGAAGTTCGCTTTCATTCAGCCTGTCCCAAAGAAGGGTGACCACTCGCAACCCTCTAACTATCGTCCAATTGCTTTGACTTTTTACTTTTGAAAGTTTTTTAATCTATCCTTTATAGGAAGATTCTTAACCACCTCTCTCCTCACAACCTTCTTTCAGTTCGTCTGTATGGGTTCAGTAAGGGACGCTCTACTGGTGATCTTCTTACATATCTCTCTGACTCTTGGTCATCCTCCTTTCAGGATCTCGGTGAACATTTTGCTATTGCGCTAGATATATTGAAAGCTTTTGATAAAGTCTGGCAAAAATCTTTAATTTCCAAACTACCCTCTTTTGGTTTCTATCCTTCTATCTGTGCCTTCATCTCTAATTTCCTTTCTGGCCGATCAATTGCTGCGGTTGTAGATGGCAGTATTCTTTTCCTAAAGCTATCAACAGTGGTGTTCCTCAGGGTTCTGTCCTGTCACCCATTCTTTTCCTTTTATCAATTAATGATCTTTTAATTCGCAATTCCTCTTCTATTCACTCCTATGCCGATGATCCCACTCTTCACTTCTCCACCCGCTTCACAAAGCATCCCTCTCAACAGTCACTCCATGATTCGCGTAGTATGGCTTGGAGCACCTGACCTCTGATTTTTCTGCTCTCTCTGATTGGGGCAGAGAAAAAATTGAGGCTTTCAATGCATCAAAAACTCGGTTCCTCCATCTGTCTACTCGTCACAATCTTCCACACGACTATCCCCTTACCTTCAATAACACACCACACAACTCAATCCTTCCTCTTCTCTTAACATTCTTGACTTTTTCTTTCCTCGTGATCTTTTCTTGAAAGATCACATATACTCTCTTTCTAAAACAGCTTCTAAGAGGTTAGGTGTGCTTTACCGGTTGTACCGCAGTTTCTTCACCCCCGCCAGTTGCTCTCTGTACAGGGGTTTCGTTCGCCCCTGTATGGATTATGATTCTCATGTGTGGGGTAGCTCAACCCACATAGCCGTGCTTGACCGGGTGGAATCAAAGGCTTTTCGTCTCATCAATTCCCCGCCTCTTACTCACTGTCTTCAATCTCTCTCTCTTCCCCACAATGTTGCCTCATTCTCTTTTTACTATCGCTATTATAACGGACACTGCTCTTCTGAACTCTCTAACTGCATGCCTTCTCCTTTAAGGAGAGCACGCAGCACCAGACTTTCTACACTTTCTCACTCCTTTTCTGTCCAACTCTCTAAGGCAAGGGTTAATCTGTATTTCCAGTCCTTCATTTACTCAACCGGTCAACTCTGGAACAATCTTCCTCAATCGATCTTTCCCCCTGTCTGTGGCCACCAATCTTTCAAACGCAGAGTGTCTAGGCATCTCGATAACCCTGGACCTTGATTTTGGCTCTCTTCTTCTATTGGGGGTGGGATGCACTTTTGCGGGCAACGCGTTTGGCCTCTCCTCCCTGCATAAAAAAATACCCATTCCCCCACTCCCTCACCACCATATATTTATTTTTTATTTTTACTTTTCCCTTATCACTCCCCCATTCCCCCAATCTCTACTACCCCCATTCACCCATAACCCCTTATCATGATCCTCCTTATCTTATCCCATTCCCCCACTCCCCCACCACCTTTTATATTTTTATTTTTATTTTTATTTCTTTATTCCCTCATGATCATTCTCCTTATCTTATACCCCTTCCCCTTATCAGATCATATATTTACACAGCTGTGGACCAGAGAGATTAAAATTTTTCTTTCTTTCCTTTTTTCCTCTTTTCCCCTCGCTCCTCCCAGTGATACTTCCTTCGTTTCCCCTCACCCCTTCCTCTTCACTTGGCACTGGCACTGGCACCGCACCTCCGAACCCTTCTCCTTAAATGCACGTGTACTACTGTTAGAATAAATTATTAGCGTCATTCCTTCAGGCAGTGGAAATGTTGGTTTGAGACTAATATTAGCACAAGTATTGGTATTTGAATGATTAACTAGTTTTAATTCTAATTTATCAAATTAGAATCTTTTCCATCAACATGTATAACAATGTTTTGATCCATTTCGGTGCAGTCAATAAACTGCAAAATCGTTTACTTTTTTATAAAAACGCCAAATTTGGCACAGATGTTGTTCGACACATCCTATTTCATATAAGAATGGGTGTCAAGGAAAATCTTAAGTTTGAAGTGGTAGAACCCTTGAAATAAGAAAAATTAAAACGTTTGTCCGAGAATGTTTTTTTCCAGAACTTAGATGCATTTTACATAATCTCCAAAACCCATTTAAATTATTCATATGTCATGTTTGGCTCATTTCCAGTACATTAGAAATTAATACGGAAGAGTTTTTCTCCATAACAACAAACAGCATTAAAAATAATGTCAGTTTATTACGATGCTTTAATTGATTTCCATTAACAGAAGTACTTTCAAGTTACGCGGCAGGTATTGTATTGCTTGCTATCATTTTCTCTACTATTTACTTTTCTCTACTATTTATTTGCCCTAGACCAGTTGTGGCGAACCTTTTTTGCTGGCGAGTCATTTTTGTTACGTTTGATTTTAAAAAAAATGAAATTGGGTCACAATAATTTATTTACTTACTATTTTTAGTGAGAAACTTCTTGTTGGATGTTAGCTGCTAATGTTTTGATCCGAGGTTTATATTTAGTTGTCTTTAGTCTCACACATGCAGCACTCATATCTGTGCCAAAGTGATTCCTAGTGGTAGATTTGACGAAATTCATGGAGGAAAACAACTGTTCACATGAATAAGATGAACCAAACATTGTTAGCAGAGCTGATGCTAGCTTTTTCGTTGATGCAAAAGAATTTGGTAAAGAGTTCCATTCTGCAAGAATAAGATTCTCTACTCTTTCTATTGATTGTTGTTCTCTGGTTACACCCAAAATTGACGAATCCAATTCCTTTTCTTGTAACTTAGATTAAGATCAATAAATTTAGTCTTCTATACTGCACTTTCTTGGAAGTAAACTAATTCCATTTCTAAATTACCAATGTCAAGCCAATGAAAAGCTAATAACTGAAGGTCTTCAAATTGAATAGTATGGGGGAATTGGATGAATTGTAAGTTGTCATACATACACACACGTTTTTAAACGTATACTATGAGTTTAAAAACATTTCAATGTGTATCAGCTGTTTATTTCGGTGGAAGAATAAAATAATTTTAAAACTGTAAGGCAGAAAATATTAAAAATTAAAGTCATATTTTATTTAAATAAGAGCTCGTGGGTCACTAAAAATTGCCTCGTGGGTCAGTACTTGACCCGCGGGTCAGTGGTTCGCTATCACTGCCCTAGACCATGGGCACTACTCCCGTTGGTTACCAGTACACATTCGAGATATGGTGAGCTTGAAAGAAATGCATCCTGGAGTGTTTGAGGAGTTTGAAAAGGGTAATTTTGTTATCCAGAGATCTAGCAATAATTTTTCTCATGAAGCTTAACAGGTATGTAAAATGGGAAGGAGGAGCAGTTGGGTTAACAAAAAATTCTTCAGTTTTTGAAAGTGGATGCTAGCAGGGCCAGAGATAGCTAGAGTTGTCTCAAAATTTGAGGAGTCCATGGATGATGATAGGGTGGTGTTAGCTAACAGATACCATGAACAGGTTCCACACCTGCAAGCATCATTTGTCAAAGATGTCAAGTCACTGGCGCAGTCTTTGAAAAGGTTGGAAACCCCTTCCTTGAGGAGAATAATGAACTGATTGTACTTGACACCAAGGACATAATGCCTGTCAAAGTGATAGAGTCCATAAGGAGTGCCAAAGTCTGGGACAAAAGCTTTATGAATCCTTTGTAGATGAGAGGATTGTCAACCAAAAGAGACCTATCACAGATACCATCTCTAAAAACAACGTGTTACTCTTTCACAACCATTTGCAGAAACAACATCAACGTCAAATCACCAAATAAATGCACTTAGGAAAGATCGCCAGCTGTTCTCAAGGCTGTATATTGCTTGTCCAGCAAGAGATAGTGATATTGAACAGTTTTTTTCTCATGAGAATCAACTTGAGCCATCATCCCTTTCCATACAAGGAAAACTACGTATGGGTTCAAAGGCAGATCTCCTGCCATGTCTTGAGGTCCATGGTCATCCTCCAAATGAGAACCAACTACAAGTTGCGAGTGTGAAGATACTGGATGGAGCCTCTCGAGTCAATATGAGAAGGCCTACCACTTCAAGGACATTCAAAGACTATGCTGATAATGATTTCATACCATACATCAGATCACAGCTTCAAGATGTGAACAGGCTAGATGTTATTTGGAATCAGTACCCAGCCGAAAGCCTGAAGGGGCAGACAAGGGAAAGCCGGGAGAAGGGCTCTCGAAGATGTGTCATGGATAACACAACCATTTCAAAAGACTGGTTCTTTTCTGCGCAACAGTGACAACAAGATGGAACTATTTTGTTTTCTCTCATACAAGCTCTCAGAATTAGATGTTGGTATTGAGCCATGTTCTCATGAAGAAGCTGATACCAGAATGATGTTACATGCTGCTTATACAGCCAGACATGGACACACAAAGCTTCATTTGAAGCCAGTTGACACAAATGTTGTAGTGCTTGCAGTAGCTAAAGTTCACTGCTTTCAAGTAGCTGAACTCTGGGTTGCATTTGGAGTTGGCAAGAACTACCGCCTCGCCCCTACTTTACCATTGCTTCAGGCATTGTACCTGAGAGGGCACTTGCATTGCCCATTTTTCATGCACTAACTGGGTGTGACACAACATCAACATTTGCAGGGAAAGGTAAAATCTCAGCATAGAACCTCTGGAGAGTATTCAATAAAGTGACACCTGTATCTGCTCACCTTTCCACATGGCAGCAAGACCTCACAGATGACATGTATTAAATGATAGAGCACTTTGTAGTTCTGCTCTACTCTAGGACATCTGAAGAAACTACAGTTAACAAAGCAAGGTAGAGAATGTTTGCCAAACGCAGCAAAGCCATTGAAAATAGCCCTCCGTCCCAAGAAGTTTTGAAACAGCACATTTAAAGGGTTGCCTACCAAGTTGGTTTCATATGGGGTCAAACACTGCTTCCTCAACCAGAGTTACCATCCCCAAGTAACTGGGGATGGGAAAAGAATGAACATGGGTGGACCCGAAATGGGCACACCTTCCTGAGGCTTGGAAGGTCTGTACTGAACTCATACACTGTGGGTGCAAGAAAGCGTGTAAGAAAGATGTGCAAATGCTCCAGAGCCAACCTTCCCTGCACAGCTCTTTGTGCTTGCTCTGGACAGTGCAGTGGACAAGAGCATTTAATGCATGGTGTTAATCATACAGTATGTCATGACTGAAATTTGTGTTTGCTGAAATGGGTATATTGCATTCTAAATTTTAAATATCAACTTGAAGACAATGTTGCATTTGAATAAGTTTATGTATCAATTCATGCTTTGACAAAAGTGGTTAGATGATTTACCATGTGTACTCTTAATGTCAAAAAAGACTATATGGTGATTTGGTACCAGTTATAAATAAACTTACTTTGAACATTAAACTCCCAACTCATACCTGATTTTTTTCATTTTGCATAAATTGGTTGTTCTCTTAATGTTAAGAATACCACCCCTAAACCGTGAGATTTTTTTTGGCACCCATTTTTATATGAAAAAGTATACATCAAAGTATATCTGTGTCAAATTTGGTGCTTTTATCAAAAAGTGAACGATTTCACCAAAATCTGGAGCTTACGCGCTGGGCTATTTCACTATTTTCGTTATTTTTATTATTTTCATTAACAAAAGTAGTATATCCGAAAAAGGTTAGAGTGCATATGCAATTGCAATATTGATCAATTGAGTGCCAGTGCCAACCCCCCTCCCCATCAAGGGTGCAAAAAAAAGAAAAAAGAAAGGAAAAAAGGAGGGAATCCCCCCAGCTGCAACAAGCAGTGGAGTCCACCTAACCTAAGAGAGAGAGAAGAGGCTTTGGGGGAGAAGTTGGGACGGCCTCACCCCACCCAAAGGGGAATACCTAGCTTAGGAAGGTAAGAGAGAGAGAGAGAGAGAGAGAGAGAGAGAGGAGAGCATCCTTCGTCTGCGAGAGACAGACACATAATAAGATTTCTTGACAGCATCATCTTGCTTAGGACTCGAAATCCGCGAGTTGGCTTAATCAGTCAGTTGGTATAGAAGCCATGCCCGCAAAGCATATCAGTCAGTTGGCACAGTGTATATATTATATATATATATATATATATATATATAAACTTTTCAGCGGCCATTTGCTCTAAAAGAACACACACATACACTCCCGACTATTTATATATATACGCTCATAGATTCCCTATTATTACACACACACACACACACACACACCCACACACCCACCCACACACACACACACACACACACACACACACACACACTCCTCTACTCTATATAAACGTTCATAGATCTCCTATTATTAAAATGTATATACATTATTATTCATTATTATGATTAATTATTCGGAATATTTTCTCCAATCGTTACCCTGTAAATGCTCATACGACTATATATTAGGGTGGTCCAAAAAAACCAGTTTTTAAATTATTTTCTCCCACTATTGCATATTGTTTCAGTCTAGTAAATATTAGGATGTGCAAAGTTATAGCTCAATTGAGATAGAATAAAGGGTTGCGAAATAATTTCTAAAAATAGCACTTTCACCTCTTTTTTGGATGCGGATGCGGATGTTAAAAATGATGTGGATATCCGGTTCACCACTAATATATATATATATATATTATATATATATATAATATATATATATATTAGTGGTGAACCGGATATCCACATCATTTTTAACATCCGCATCTGCACTTCTGACTGCGGATGTTATGCGGATATTACCTCTAATAAATTATGCAATTTATAATTAAATTAGCTTATAAAATAGCTTATAAGGCCCAGTCATGGGCATTTCATGTAAAGTATTAATTATTAATGAACAAAGAAATATATAAAACTAAAAATATAAATACCATTAAATCAACAAACACTGCCTGTGCCGCTGTGCGTACTCCACTGATTTTTTTTTTCACAGCAACACAGTAACTTTTCAGAATGAAATTGTTCATATAAGATCAAGCAGTCTGTCGTGTTTCAAACAAGATTATTGTAAATAAATACAAAAAATGCAAAAGATGCAAAAGAGCTGGGTCCACGTCCCGCATCCTGGTAACACAGAAAATTGAATGAAACTTGTTTCATTGAATTTTCTCTGGCTGAAACTCTTGAGAAAGTTATTATTTTTATCATAATGAAAACATTAATATTAATTTTAGTTCTTATGCATTGCCTGCCATAATAGTAATATCACGAAATTTGAAAAATGATGTCATATATTCATAATTCTATATTATATTGAAAGATTAACTAAATATCCGCATCCGCGGATATTGAAATTAAAAATCCTCATCCGCATTCGCAGATGTTGAAAAACTGACATCCGGTCCACCACTAATATATATATATATATACACAAACTCAGAATGGTCCCATGAGAAACTTATATGTTAAACACAGACCGTGCATGGAACAAGGAACTCTTCTGGGAAAATTAAATCCACTATAGTCCGAATAAGTAATGGTAAATGACAAATACCATAGTTTTTCTTTTTCATGATGCTAGCCCGACGTGGGCAACGGGTCTCTCGCAAAGAGATCCCATAAATATAGCTTCCCTCACCAGCTATCTGCAAAGCAGACAGGATCCAGCTTTGGGACTTGGATCTAGGGTTAAAGCAAGCCTAGTCCGACTACACTCAGAACCTCTATATAAGTAAAAGACTCGTTGCATTGACGTCGGATTGAATAAATCAAAGAAAAAGGGGGTAACTATTGTATTTTTAGCCAAAAAAACCAAAACTTAAACCTCAACCGGGACATTGAGCGTCCACTTTCCAAGGCACGTAACACGTCCGTTTAATATACACAAACTCAGAATGGTCCCCTGAGAAACTTATATGTTAAACACAGACCGTGCATGGAACAAGGAACTCTTCTGGGAAAATTAAATCCACTATAGTCCGAATAAGTAATGGTAAATGACAAATACCATAGTTTTTCTTTTTCATGATGCTAGCCCGACGTGGGCAACGGGTATCTCGCAAAGAGAACCCATAAATATAGCTTCCCTCACCAGCTATCTGCAAAGCAGACAGGATCCAGCTTTGGGACATGGATCTAGGGTTAAAGCAAGCTTAGTCCGACTACACTCAGAACCTCTATATAAGTAAAAGACTCGTTGCATTGACGTCGGATTGAATAAATCAAAGAAAAAGGGGGTAACTATTGTATTTTTAGCCAAAAAAACCAAAACTTAAACCTCAACCGGGACATTGAGCGTCCACTTTTCAAGGCACGTAACACGTCCGTTTAATATACACAAACTCAGAATGGTCCCCTGAGAAACTTATATGTTAAACACAGACCGTGCATGGAACAAGGAACTCTTCTGGGAAAATTAAATCCACTATGGTCCGAATAAGTAATGGTAAATGACAAATACCATAGTTTTTCTTTTTCATGATGCTAGCCCGACGTGGGCAACGGGTCTCTCGCAAAGAGATCCCATAAATATAGCTTCCCTCACCAGCTATCTGCAAAGCAGACAGGATCCAGCTTTGGGACATGGATCTAGGGTTAAAGCAAGCCTAGTCCGACTACACTCAGAACCTCTATATAAGTAAAAGACTCGTTGCATTGACGTCGGATTGAATAAGTCAAAGAAAAAGGGGGTAACTATTGTATTTTTAGCCAAAAAAACCAAAACTTAAACCTCAACCGGGACATTGAGCGTCCACTTTTCAAGGCACGTAACACGTCCGTTTAATATACACAAACTCAGAATGGTCCCCTGAGAAACTTATATGTTAAACACAGACCGTGCATGGAACAAGGAACTCTTCTGGGAAAATTAAATCCACTATAGTCCGAATAAGTAATGGTAAGTGACAAATACCATAGTTTTTCTTTTTCATGATGCTAGCCCGACGTGGGCAACGGGTCTCTCGCAAAGAGATCCCATAAATATAGCTTCCCTCACCAGCTATCTGCAAAGCAGACAGGATCCAGCTTTGGGACATGGATCTAGGGTTAAAGCAAGCCTAGTCCGACTACACTCAGAACCTCTATATAAGTAAAAGACTCGTTGCATTGACGTCGGATTGAATAAATCAAAGAAAAAGGGGGTAACTATTCTGAGTGTAGTCGGACTAGGCTTGCTTTAACCCTAGATCCATGTCCCAAAGCTGGATCCTGTCTGCTTTGCAGATAGCTGGTGAGGGAAGCTATATTTATGGGATCTCTTTGCGAGAGACCCGTTGCCCACGTCGGGCTAGCATCATGAAAAAGAAAAACTATGGTATTTGTCATTTACCATTACTTATTCGGACTATAGTGGATTTAATTTTCCCAGAAGAGTTCCTTGTTCCATGCACGGTCTCTGTTTAACATATATATATATATATTCCCTTAAGGCACATATCTATAAATTAGTCGCATTCTTCCACATCAGCCGTAAGTCTATATCCATCACAGACTCCAATGTTAATAATTTAAAAAAATCGAATTATTAAGAGTTCTCGATAAAAAAAAATCACCGTGTACTTTTGCAATCAGGTTTGGAGGAGTTGATATAAAATCGAAAATACTCTGTCCCATCTCCCCAGTTATTCCTTAATATCGTATATATATATACAACAAACAAACTTAAATAAAACACCATTACATCATTCTCTTTATTTAGACGAATTATTGGAATTAATTTCATGAAATATATAGAAAATAAATACATGTAGCGTTTAGACAAAGAAAGTCCTTTTCCCCGCCATTCTCAAACATCATGGAATCAAAACAAAGGCTATACACGTGGCCATGAAACTGGCCCACACAGGAAACACACATTCTGTGGTATTTCCCGAAGCGACCACCAAAGGACGTCACCAAGGCCTATAAAATGCAGCTTCTTCCTCAAATCATTCTCACTCCTCACTTGCCATTTTCTCGTCTTGGTCGTCACGTCTTACTCTCAACACTTTCGTCAGTAGCACCACTCGTCAAGCCATCCGCTCTCCAGCCTTCACCGGAGAGCGGCCCGCTGTTCCTCCAAGGCTCCGGTCGAGCCTACACGAAGTCTATCATCAAGTAAAGCTCTCACTCCGCTCGTTACTTTCTCCTCGTGAATCTACTCTCTCCACGTAGCGTCGTTTCGACCCCAGCCGGCCTCAGTCCCAAGTCACACTTCAACTATACAAGAACGAAGCAACACTTGAGGCCACTCTACAATTCCATCCTGCAAGAAAGAACATCACTGCTGTAGACGTTCCGTTAGCCTCTTACCACAAGTCGCTACCGGCTGTCAACACTCATCCTCTCGCCGGCAAGGCCAACCTGACTACAGAAGCACCCTTCGAAGCCCAGGTCCGTAAACCTCCTGTAGGCTGCAAGCTACAACTCCACTTTGCGCTCCACTCAATCTTCACCACACTTCGATCGGCGCCCGTTCAACAAGTATTTCAACAGGTCCCCTACAGTCTCCAAGGTCATCAAGAGCGAAACGCAATACACTCAAACCTTCACCTAGGTCTACAGTCTCCAAGGTCATCAAGGGCAAACGAAATACGGTCAACCTTCAAGTAGGTTTTCAATATGATAATAAAAACCCACTCTAATAGACAAAGTTTATTTCCACAACTGTTTCGATGCCCACTGGCATCCTCCTCGGGTGGATACAGAAAAACGAACGAATTCGTTTTTCTGTATTTTGACCTTCACGTAGAAAAAAAGTGAAGTTTTTTGCATAGGTTTTCAATCTTCAGAGTTATTCATCATTTGCGGTAAGCCTCCTTTGCCTTCGTGTTAAGCAAATCCCGCGAAGCCTACACACTGTAATCTCAGCGTCGCGATTAGGCTATATCCAAGTGTACGCAAGCAACCGGAAAACTAACTCTCTCATTAAGACCGCAGTAGGCCTATTCAAGTGTTGTACCAGTACCGTAATTTTGTATTACCCTGTTATGATGTTCATTTGTGTAATTTACTTACCTTGCATCTCACTGTTTATGTGATCTTTTATGCATTTCATTCTTAACGACCTAATCAATTTACTGTACCAACCGTACTTCCATTATTTCTGTAATCAATAGGCTTCATTATTTATTCTGTGTTCACTCTGCATATCTCATTAGCCTACCTAAATTAGTGTTTATCATCATTGTACTTACTTAACAATTAGACTGTATAACCATTTCTTATTGCTAATATTCAGCCATCTTTAGCATAGTGTAAATGCCGTTATATAATTGTTAATCATTATAAATACTTTTATTGAACTACTAATCGCTGTAATTAAACACAAAACAATAAGGTAATTTCTTTCTCCTTATTATATATTGTTTATTTGGGCAGTAGGCCCAAATTGGTGACCCTAATTTCATATCATTTTATTCAGTAATTATAGTAAACCTACTTTCTTAGCCACATCAAATCGGTGATCCGTAGGCCACTATATATACTGGGTGATCCAGATAAATGGGACCAATAAAAAAAGCCAAATATTCTTAATATTTAATTCCTTTCATAAAAACTATATATCATTCGAAAGAGTAGAGTTACAAGTTTATTATGAAATATTTATTTTTTTTAAATTACTCCTTTCAAATGTGCTCCATTAGTTGCCAAGCATTCCAGTGTTCTCGCTTGTAAGTTCTGCATCACTTTTGCAAGAGTGTGCGGTGGTATGGCCTGTATCTCATTTGTGATGGCGGCCTTCAATTCTTGCAAGGTCGTTGGGTTATTTCTGTAGACCCTACTCTTTAAATATCCCCAGAGATAATAATCTAAGGGAGAAAAATCCGGAGACCTTGCGGGCCATTCAACGTCTCCAAATCTTGAGATTAACTCGCCTGGAAACGTTTGACGCAAAACTGCCATGCCGTTCCTCGTGGTATGGCAGGTAGCTCCGTCTTGTTGGAACCAGTGGTTTTCTAGACAAAGATCTCTTAATTTAGGAATAACGAAATCGGTCAACATTTTTTCGTAGCGATCACCATTTACAGTGACCGTGTTTCCGGTGGAATCCTCGAAAAAGCACGGCCCTATGATCTGAGATGCAGTAAGACCACACCAAACAGTTACACGCTGACTATGCAACGGGACTTCGGTAATATTCAATGGATTTTCTGTTGCCCAGAAACGACAATTTTGTTTGTTTACAGTTCCATTCAAGTGAAAATGGGCTTCGTCTGACATAATCAAAGTTGCTAGAAAATTGGTGGTGTCATTTACCTTCTGTTGGATCCATTGACAGAATTGTCGTCTTCATGCGAAATCTTCATCGTTTAGTTGTTGCACTGTTTGAATTTTATATGGAAAGAGCATTAAATTTTGCTTGAATATACGGTGTGTTGTTCCATATCCAACTCCTAACAGCTGAGAAGTACGTCTGATGCTTATGTTAGGATTATCCTGTACAATTTCATGAGTTCTGTTAATGATCTCGTCTATCCTTGCTGTGCGCACTCTTCCAGTTGGTTTTCTTTTTCCAATGCTGCCAGTTAGGGAAAAATTTCTGACACACCGACGGATTACTTTCTTAGAAGGTGATTTTGACATCTGAAAATTTGTCTTGAAAGATCTTTGAGCTGAAACTACACTTCTTCCATGCTCATAATATTGCTCAGTTATGAAACGCAGCTGTTCCACAGTCCATGCAGTCATCTTGAAGGGTTAGTTTTAACTAACACTTTTATTTTGTTTTGTATCTTATCTTGTCTTGTATTGTCAAAACCTATACAATCCTGTACAAACTTGTAACTATCCTCTTTCGAATGATGCGTATGATTTTATAAAAGGACTTATACTTTAAGAGTTACAGGGGTTTCTTTTGGGTCCCATTTCTCTGGATCACCCTTTACAATCAAAATAGTTCATTCTATACACAGTTTAAACGATGAATATATATATATACATATTTTTTTAATTGGGATTGTTTGACCTCCTTCGCAACATCTAAGGTCATATGACGGAGGGGACCTACAGCTTTACGTGGGATCCGAACCACGGGTCGCTACATAATCTGGGCGCAGAGGACGGTCTCCCATCCAACTACTACTCAGACCCAATGTCGCTTAACTTCGCTGATCTCCGGGAAGCGGTGTTACGACATCGGCCACGACGTAGCCCATATATATATATATATATATAATAAAAAATAATACTAGTATAAGAAATACACAAGTTGAACGAAGAATATATATACAATCAAAAAATAATAATATAAGAAATACACACTTTAAACGATGGAATATATGTATAAAAAATAATAATAGTACAGGAGAACTCTATATACACATATATGTTAAATAATTAAATATATAGAAAATAAATATACTGCAAAACAATATACATCAAAATAGTACAGGAGAAATATATGCACAAATTTTGAGAACATCTCCAGGTTAGCTACGAGGGCAGGAGGAGATCAGACAGAAATTCCTTCCTTCACCAAATTCCGCAAATGAGGAGGGATGCTATCTATCTATTAATTTTATATACGGGCAGGAGGAGATCAGACAGCAATTTCCTCCTTCAACAAATCCCACAAATGAAGAGGGATGTTGCAGAGGGGACCTATCTACCTATTATTTTTATATACGCAAAACACAAGGATCTCCCCCTCTCTCTCCATCCATCTAATCCCGCTATACAGGGCTTCCCAAAAAAATGTATACACACTTTAAATACTTATAAAGGCAGTGTTTATTAAAATACATTTCATTTTCAAAATGTAATAGAATCTACAGACATTATTTAATTGTTTTGTCAACGCCTGTTTTCAAACTGACGTCCGTTCTGGTCCAGGCACTGCTGATAACGCGAAGCAATGGAATCGCAAACATCACGAAACATTTCGTTTGGTATTTGTGTGCATTCTCGTTCAATGGCTGCTCTCAATTCAGCGACTGTTGCAGGTTTTATAGCGTAGACTTTGTCTTTTAAGTATCCCCATAAAAAAGTCTAGTGGTGTGAGGTCTGGTGAACGCGGAGGGTATTCTACGAAACCCCTTCGTCCAATCACACATCCACATCGTGCCAAGTACCACTCGCAATACTCCACTCTTCGGTCCGGATCATCTTCATTAATAGCATGGACTAATCTTGGAATGTAACTTTTCCATTGACAGCGCTTCAAAATGCGTTGGACAGACGATTCTGAAATTCCTACCTCACGACTCGCTTGCCGCACAGATTTTCTTGGACTTTGGTGATACGTTTCCAGTACTCTTTCTTGCTTTGTGGGGCTTGTCGATTAGGGTGGATCGATTTTACATTTTTTTCGATTTCCATATTCTAATAGAGACAAAAACTTGCGCATGCATGAGCAAATAGCCTCTGCAAAATCTTAGCTTAATAGGTAGTCATCTTCTGCCCCCGGCAGAGCGATGAAAATCATATTTTAGTAGTCAAAAACGTATTTTAAACCCTAGCCTAGAGTCATAAAATTTTGCGTGTGTGTTATTTCATGCCTAAGCAACGATATAAATGCTATGGAAAATATATAAATGCATTATTTAAGACAAAGAGCCGATCTGAAAATATGTATAATATACATATTTTCAGATCGGCTCTTTGTCTTAAATAATGCATTTATATATTTCCCATAGCATTTATATCGTTGCTTAGGCATGAAATAACACACACGCAAAATTTTATGACTCTAGGCTAGGGTTTAAAATACGGTTTTGACTACTAAAATATGATTTTCATCGCTCTGCCGGGGGCAGAGGATGATTACCTATTAAGCTAAGATTTTGCAGAGGCTATTTTCACATGCATGCGCAAGTTTCTGTCTCTATTAGAATATGGAAATCGAAAAAAATGTAAAATCGATCCACCCTATTGTCGATGTCCGTGGTCTTCCGGAACGCTTCTTGTGGACATTCTGAACAGTTCCATCGGCTTCAAACTTATCTCTAATTCGAGTGATGGTAAGTCGCGTTGGTGGATCTGTTTGAAACTCCCTCCTAAACTGTCTTTGCACTTCAACTGCGTTTTCACACTTTCAGTAGCATTTTAGAATGAATTTCCTTTGTTCAAAGCTTAGTCTGACTGCCATTATTAATTCTAATGGGTTTAACTTGGAAAGAAAGAAACATCAATTGAGCTATCAGCTGTTAAAGTGTGTATACATTTTTTTGGGACGCCCTGTATATATATATATATATATATACATATATATATATATATATTCCCTTAAGGCAAATATCTATAATTTAGTCGCTATTCAGATTTTTTTAAATATAGTAGGGGTACTCAATATATTTTGCCCCATCCTTTCTTCTTAGCAAAATAATACGCCATGGGGCTGAAATGTCTTTTGGGCCCTAAGTTTGAACTTTCTGCGCTTCACATAACCGGATTTTTCCAGTTTGAACTTCCCATTGTACAGTATAAAACCGCTTTGAAACGCCCCTGTATAAGACCGATGGTTAACGCAGTTTCGAAAATAGCTTCTGACAGTGATGTGCGTCGTAAACAGAGCGCTATTATCGAGTTCTTTAACCGCAGAGAAGGAAACAGTTGGAAATATTCACGAACATCTACAAAACGTTTACGGAGATGCTGTTGTTGATCGAAGCACAGTTGGACGCTGGTCTAAACGTGTGAGATCATCGTAGAGAGGGAGAGCCAACCTCGATGATGAGCCACGCAGCGGTCGCCCGGCATCGGCTGTGACATCTCACACTGCGCAACGTGCTTAACAGCATCATTCAATCAAATCGGCGCGTCACATACAAGGAGCTATCTCTGGAGCTAGGAATTAGTGAAGGAAGTGTGAATACGATAATTCAGCAACTCGGATATTCAAAAGTGTGTTCACGATTTGTTGCTCGCGAACTGACTGAAGATCACAAAGCCCAAAGAAAAGAAATTGCTTCCGAGTCGTTAGTTCGATACGAGACAGAAGGCGATGATTTCCTTTCACGAATTGTGACTAGGGATGAGACTTGGGTACACCACTTTGAACCTGAAACAAAACGCCAAGGCTCCAGAGACGTATAAAGCGAGTTCGACCAGAGAGAAAACTGGAACACGTCCTTCTTTTGCAAGATAACGCAAGACCACACAATAGTTTCCAAACAAGAGAGGCCATCACAAAAATGCGCTTAACTGTGTTACCCCACCCACAGCCCGGATCTGGCACCTTCAGACTTTCATTTGTTTGGGCCAATGAAGGATGCTATTCGTGGAAGAAAGTTTCAGAGTGACGATGAGGTTGTTGAGGAGGTTAAGAGGTGGCTTCAGCGGAAGCCAGCGGACTTTTACCAGCAAGGAATAAAGGCCCTTGTTTCGAGGTGGAGGAAAGCCGTAGAAAACGATGGAGACTATGTGGAAAAATAAAAACTTGTAAAAAAGGTACGTAACTACTTGTGTACAAAATTCCTGGAACTTACAAGGAAACTTGGAAAGAAAAAAAAAAGTTGAGCAAAATATATTGAGTGGCTCTCGTATATTTCTAAATTTACCTTCACGGGTGTTTTGACCCTAATCTGACGTGCCCACCTGATCTGATAAACCTTCGCAGAACCTATAGAACCGTAAAGGGGTAATCTGAAACTACGAATTTCATCTTCTGTTTCTCTACAGCCATTTAAAATAATAATAATAATAATAATAATAACTTCTCTCTTCCATTGCCCTCTCTCGACGTACCCCGTAATGCTATTATATCATCATCTCATTATTATATTATTCAACAAACTGAAACATTGAAGTGAATAACCTTTATTAGACCTTAAGGCAGATAGCTGTAACTTAATCACTATTCAGGTAAAATTTCGACATAAAGATCCTCCTTTTAAGGAACTACTCGATGAAGTAAATCGAAAACATTTCCCTCCGTGACGTCTAATGTTGGAGCGAAAAGCCTCATTTATTTTTATTCCACTAAAAAATTGTATTTAGTATACCATTCTTATTACACGCAAGGCGTGGTCCGGATTCCACGTTAAACTGTAAACCTTAAGGTGGAGTAAAAAGGTTGACCTTCGTCAGAATGAACAATTCAGTCGGAAGCTAACCAAAGGTTTTATATATATATATATATATATATATAATATATATATATAAGCAAACAACCACAAGGAAAAGGAAACACAAAGTCCGAGCGCTTTCGTGATATATTCACATTATCAAGGCGTCTATTAGCTAGACCTATAACTTTTTATCATTATGCATGAACTAATATGAATTTTCTGTTCTTCCTTGATAATGTGAATATATCACGAAAGCGCTCGGACTTTGTGTTTCCTTTTCCTTGTGGTTGTTTGCTTATTAATAAGGTCACGTGTTATTTTGTGATTCTAGTGCATATATATATATATATATAAAGTCTAATTCACATTCTCTCTCTCTCTCTCTCTCTCTCTCTCTCTCTCTCTCTCTCTCTCTCTCTCTCTCTCTCTCTCTCTGAATGAATGAATGAAATAGGACATTTATGCGAGACAAGAAAACTCAGGACAAATAAAGATGAAAATGTAATTGATGTTAATAATCTTCTTTCTTTTTAAAGTTGCTCGTCTTTGTATTTAGTGTAACAAAGCGAAATAGAAAAATATCTGGTGGCGGTCACAAGGTCACAACGTCACCATCTAAGTACTTTCAGAAGAGGCTTTCATTTGATTAAACTCATCCACGAATTCGTTAACAAATTCAAATAATCAAAATTGTTGCATAGTTCATAGAAAAAACCTTAATTAATTTAGTTTAAAGGTTAGGTAAATTAAGTTAGGTTAATGGATTAGCACACAATATATCAATCCAAGTTACACACTAACTCCGGTACGTACCCATTTTAATGTGTGATATTCATAATGACCTTTTAAGGCGTTATCTACCTGGTTAAGCTCACATATGAACGAAGAAAATATCCTCTTCTCTCCCTTTTTCAGAGAAACAAACAAGCATTCCCCTGATGAGAGGTCAAGTAAGAAAAAGAAATTTAAATGGCGTCTATTAGCTAGACCTATAACTTTTTATCATTATGCATGAACTAATATGAATTTTACTCTAAAGGAAGGGCCTATTCTTCATTAGAATCTAGCACCAATATTCACGATATTGTATAACGCGGATTTCTCCTGTGTAGTCGCCATTTTCGTTCAAGCTTCTGTCAATAACAACTTGAAACTCAGATTACAACCTGTAAATCAAGGAAAAAACTTCATTAGTTAAGCAACAAAATGAAAAACTATATTATTCTATCTCTTTTGATTTTCTTGTAATAAAATTTTAAAACCGGAATAGGACTTTGTGGACACCCTGTATTATTTACTGACTTAAGAATACCCTCTGTAATATTAAATATGGAAGGAATATTTACTTTCCATAATTAATTTTCACGTATTAACGATATTTCAGCTGTAGTCTATCAACATCAAAGGATTTTCAGTTTGAATTTTACTTTTCATGAACGGGGTTATATTACTAATCGTGCCTTTCATAAGGTTGTTTTGACAACTAATTTCACTTAAATATTTACAAGAGTTTTCACTGTTATCTCCTCGTACATTGTCCATTTCATTACACATATAATAAGAAACTATTTTATCTGTTACGAGGTTTTTTCTTTCATTATCTTCACTACTTCCATTCCACTTACTACACTTACCCTCTTCATTATTATTCCTATTATTATTCCTCTTCTCAAATTAAACTCTTTTCCTAGTGTACGGATTATCCTCATCTGTCTGTCTTCTGTCTTCTGTACTCAATATTCTTTCTATCCCTCCACTTACTCCTACCCCGTCTAGAATCAAAATTACCCTTACATTTGTCTTCTTTTCCAGCGTAATTAAATAACTGTTCAGCACTTTTCAGACAATTTTTTACAATATGCCCGTAGTAGTGACAATTGTAACATTTTGGATTTACTGTCATTTCATTTTTACCTTTGTTACCCTTAATATTCTCTTTACTAACTGATAAACAACTTATTGAGTTGGACAACTCATTAAGGTCCTGAGCATTATAAGGTAGGTTTAACGTCTTGTCAAACCTTATATCTGACTTTAAACAGTTTATTTTATTTACTAGATCCTCTTGGAAAGAATTATATTCTTTCCATAAATGAAGGTGTAAATTTTTTATGATAATCCTGCGCACAGTGATAATGATATCACTAATATCAGTGATAATGATAATGATAGTGATAATGATAAATTTTACTGGTAGGAGACAAATCCCATATCTAAATTATTTAATATAGTAAAGATGTCTGCCTTTACTTGCGTAAAATCTTGCTTAACTCTAAACACAAATGTTTGAAACGACTTATTCCCTGGATGCCTTCTTTCTTCCTAAATTTTAATTAACGTCCTGGCTACATTATTATTTAAATTGTGAGCATATAGATCGAATGCATCCTATTTAAATTCTGCCCATGTTTTTCTTGTTTCATATATTTTCACAAATTGTCTTCAGTGGGTACTACATCACCCTTAATCACCAAGCGAATATGGAGCTCATCCGCATTTTCATAAGTGGATGGAAATGAACATGTTGTATCAGGTATAAAAACATGGAAAGAAAAATACCGATCAGTGAAATCTTTACGCTTGAGGGCATAATTGTAACTTCAATATTGCCATGAAAGACTGAACAATCTTCCACTAGAGCTTTTCATTTTTTCAAATCACTTATTGGATTCGGTATTATATCGTTGTCGATATCTGTATGTACAATATAGGTGAGTGAGCTACTGACCAATATTCAGAAGGATCCCTTAAATCAGTCAATAAATGTGGTAATATGGTGGTGGAGATATAAATGGCACTCGTGAGCTCCCAGGAATTTAAGGCAAAAATAAATTGGACTCAAATTTATGTTCACTAGAAATAGGAACAGATAACGTATATGATGAATTTAATAGAGTCTCTCAACTCGGAGAACTTGTTACTAAGGGAGGAGTGACAGATCTGGGGACTACGGAAACCGTTACGTCCTAAAGATTACTGCTTACCCGTGTTTGTAATTGTTTAGATCAAATGAGTTTCTGTTGAGCAATCGCGAAACTGATCTAGTAGACGCTGTTGTTCCCACTCTCGGTTTTGGAGGAAGACATGGACGTTTCTTCATAGAATGGAAGGTCTGACTTTTTTCAGTCGATGAAGAAAAGTTTTAATTCTGGCGTACGAAAACAAAAAGTTAAGGTATCTTCATACTCTTCATACGATAAGTCCGATTAATCTGATGAATCCCACTCCCTTTAACCCTTTAGCGCACAGTGATAACTTTATTGATTTTGTTCTAGCTAACACCAGACGATTTTATTCAGTCTCCGAAAAGACATCTATGCAGCAAAGGGTTAAAATGAACAAGGATAGGTTGATGGAGAGTGGAAATAGGAGCGCAAAGATATTTGGGTTTCATACACCTCAACTTCGTTAAGTGTAATAATATTAAGGTCGCATGAGATCGATTTTCTTCTTTGTACGTTTTAAGGATATTTAGTGTCTCTGATTGAAAGGGATAGTGCAGTGTTTCTCAAACGGTGGGTCGCGAACCCCCGGTCGTAGTTTGTTTACCCTTGTAGTAGGGATGTGTGCGCAAAAAAACCAAAAAAAAACCGCTTTGTGAGTTTGTTTACCCCTCTAGGATGATAAGGAGTCGCGCCGACCTAAGACCCTGACATGGGGGTCGTGAGGCAAATCTGGCTGAGGAACACTGGTCTTGCAGTTTACGTCAACGATATATATATATATATATATATATATATATATATATATATATATATATATATATAAAATTCAGTGATATTCAATTGTAATTTTATTCTGATAAAAATATTGCTGTAATAAAATTAGTTATTTGAGGCTTGACTTTCTCTAAGTTTCTTGAGGAGATGTAAGCTAGCAAGGGAGTTCTTATTGTTTTCGCTCTTCTTTCGGGTCCTTCTCAGTTGTCTCTAAGTCTCGTCGAGCTACATGGGCTTTTATAAGTACATGGAATAAAGGGGTTTACATACATTGGGGGATTAAAAGAATATTTTGCTTTTATATACTCGTACAATCATTTGGGAAGATCTAACATCATATAACTTAGGGTTTACCCCTATATACAGTATATATATATATAGGGTGTCGCATAAGTCCGGCATCATAAGAGAAATTCATATTTTTCTATTTCTACAAACCATAATTCATATTTTTCTCTTTCTATATGCCATAATGTCTGTGAGCAAGGAAGAACGAATCCAGATAATTCTACTCATAGGAAATCGGAGTCAAAGAGAGGCCGCTGCTGAATTTAACAGACTGCATCCAGACCGCGAGCCAATAACACAGAATTGTGTTAGCAGACTTGTTGCAAAGTTTAAGGAAACAGGATCCATAGAAGATAAACCACGCAGTGGACCTTCAAGGAGGTCCACTGACGATGATACAGCGACTGCTATCCTGGCTCATTTTAACAGAAGTCCTAATAAGCCTCTTCGGCGATTGTCCGCCGAGACAGGAGTGTCGAAAAGTAGCATCCATCGCATTCTTCAGGCTCACAAATGGCATCCATATAAACTTCAGATCCTACAGAAATTAAGCGAAGATGATCCCGACCGGCGGATGGAATTTTATGAATGGGCTACGGCACAATATGCTCGGGATGCCAATTTCCCGTCCACCATTCTGTTCAGTGATGAGGCTGTTTTTTATGGAAATGGTGAGGTAAATCGACAGAACACCCGCTACTGGTCTCAAAACAACCCTCACTGGTATACCTCTTCAAAGGAACAAGGTGCATCTCGGGTGATGGTATGGTGTGGCATTTGGAAGGATCGCATCATAGGCCCCCTCTTTTTCGATGAACATGTCACTGGAGGCACCTACCTACGTATGCTCAAGGAAGAAGCATTTCCCAGTGTCTTGAACGAAGAAGGAAATTTCCCAACATGGTTCCAGCAAGACGGCGCTCCTGCACATTACAGCACCCAAGTAAGGAATACCTGTACCAACAATTCCCTGGTCACTGGATAGGACGTCGAGGGCCTGTGGAATGGCCAGCTAGAAGCCCGGATCTCACAGCACTAGATTTTTATCTCTGGGGCCACTTGAAAGCGCTGGTATACACAGAAAATTAGGAGTGTTGAACATTTGCGGCAGCGCATTATTGGGGCATGTAACACCATTACTCCTGACATCATTCACCGTGTGCTTGCTGACTGGTATCACGTCTGAATTTGTGTATTGAAAACAATGGTGGACATATTGAGCACGTTCTGTAAATAAAAGCTTTTGTTTTGCCTTTTTTTATTATTTTTCCTATGATGCCGGACTTATGGGACACCCTCTGTGTGTGTGTGTGTGTGTATATATATATATATATATATATATATATATATATATATACGTCGTAACCTCGTAGCAGTTCCGTTCGTTGGTCTCTCTTCACACGAAGGTCAAGCTGGTGGCCCCACCTCTAGGCCTTGCTTGGTGGAGGAGCGAGTTGTTCTCTTGCGCTCTCCATCGCACATAGCCAGGTACACCCGGCTCATCTGGTACCATTCTCAGCCAGGCATCGTCTTCTTTTGAAGATTTCAACTTTGACCCCTGTAACGTTCCTGAGGTCCTTTGGAAGCTGGTTAAAAAGTCTTGGCACTCTGACACCCAATTATTTTCCTTCAGTGTTGAGGGTGTCCCTTGTCGGGCCTTGGGAACGCTACACATTCTGCCTTTCCTATTTTCCACTGTTGTTTGGATAGTAATTGAGTTTAGTTTGAGGTTTGATACCAGTCTTTCGATCATTTTCTCTATGTAAATTGTGGTGTACCTCTCTCTTCTTCTTTCCAGGGAGTACAGATTTACTTTACGTAGTCTTTCCCAGTAGTTGAGTTCTTTACAGCTATCAGTCTTCGCTGTGAAATTTCTTTGAACTTCTTCTAGGTTATTAATTTCTTCTTTTTTATATGGAGATGTCAAGACTAAGCAGTATTCAAGTTTTGGTATGACTAGAGTTTTCAGTAGGGGAATCATTACTTTCTTGTCCCTTCTTTTGAACGTTCTCAGTACCTGTCCCGCGACTCTTTTTGCTTTGTTTATCGCTATCTAATTTTGTGTCTCAAATTTGCACCGTCGGTCATTATAACCCCTAAACCTATTTCTTTCTTGCTTCTCTGAATTTCTTTTCTATCTGGAGCATAATATGCTGTCTCTTTAAGTTTCTCATTTTTTCCATATCTCAACAGCTGAAATTTCTCGGTGTTAAATTTCATGTTGCTGCCTTCTGACCATTTGTGTATATTCTGTTCATGTCCCTCTGTAGGGCCTCCACCACTTTTGCATCACTGATTTTTCTGGTGATCTTTGTATCGTCTGCATAGGATGCTACTATACTATTGTTGGTTACTTCATTGTCTACGTCTGTTAGCATTATAATGAATAAGAGTGTGGCCAATACCGTTCCTTGTGGTACTGAGCTTGTGGTACTGATGATGATGTACTTTGGATTTTTACGACCTGCTCACGTTCTTTGGGGAAATTGTAGATCCACTTTCCCACTTTGCCTATTATTCCCATATGTTTCATTTAATGTGCTATTATACCATTATACCATTATACCATGATCATATTTGTCGAACGCTTAGGAAAATCCGTGTACATAACATCGCAGTTTTTATTGCTTTCAATTGCGTCCAGGATCTACAGATCTACAGAAGCTAAGGCTAACAAAGACCCTAAGATCCACTCTAAGGCTAGCCCGAGAGAAAGGAGAGAGTAGGGGGTTAAGAGAAGAGAGGAGAATAAGGGGTTAAGTAAGGAGCAACACCTATCATTCGTGGGTTAACATTCATTCAGAAAAAGAGGGAAAAAGTCTCACCATCATCATCCGCCGGCCACTGCCGACAAGTCAGAAAAATAGTCGGAGAATATAGGAGAGGGGTGAAAGATGAAAAGAAGTAAAATAAGAACGCTTACAAACCATGCAAACACAGTCTTAACTCACTGTCATACCATAAACTACAAACATGCAAGAAAAGAGTTAGAGACATGCAAAGTAAGGAGGATAAGAAAAAAAAAAAAGTAGGTAAAGTTAAACAAAAAGTGGGTTAGTTTACGCTATGAGCTACATCTACATTCTTGTTAGTCTAATTTTTTTTTTTTTTTTTTTTTTATTGCTGGCATCACACGCTGGCATGTCACAAGCTGGCATTCATCGTCAACAGACTCATCCTCGAACACCACCACCAGAGCTCCTGTTGTTAACTTTCTTTTTTAATTTTAAACAACGTTAATATTTTTAAAATGTCTGTCAAGACGGTTCTTAAACACATTAACGCTGGTAGAATGAACGACTGACGCGGGAAGATTATTCCATTTATCAATTACTTTAAACGTAAAGAAGTTTTTAGCGATATTAGTATAGTGTTCTATTAGTTGTGATAGGCATGATCTTCCTGATTGGGATCCGTGCTGGTTCTCATTGAATCTTTCCAGTGTCTCCAAGAAGTTATAGATTTTTTCTTTAACTATTCTTTCAAATACTTCGGTGAGATGGGGTGTCAGTGACACTGGTCTATAGTTCTTTGCTTGAGATCTTTCAAATCCTTTTGCGAGATGGGATGTCAGTGACCCTGGTCTATAGTTATTTGCTTGAGATCTTTCACCTCCTTGATATATAGGGACAATGTTTGCAGAAAAATCGGTCCACTTGGAATATCGCGAAAAGCAAAAAAGTGGGCAAGCTTTTGTTTATAAAAGTTTTAAAATTCGAAAATATAGTCTATGAGGCAACCAAATAACGAGACAAAACAACATCACCTGCGAACACACTAGCTGTAACGAATTTTCGACTTCTTTTAAGAATTCGACAGTCTGACATTCAGTTGCTCTTAGACTGCTGGTGCCACCTTTTTCTTCCAGTAGTGGGAGTAGACATTTGCGTTTAGTAACGGATAGACTTCTAATTCTTTAGGGTTTCAGAATTGGACATTTACAATGGATTTGAGTGCCGTGAACGTCGCAAGAGTCGTCGCCCTAATTGAAGATGGTCGGAGCCAGCGTTACGTCGCCGATGCACTAGGAATTCCAAGAACAACGGTTCGACGTGTCTACCAACGTTATGTGGAGACAGGAGAGTACACCCGAAGACCAGAATCTGAGAGAGCACGCTGCACATCTGCCCGTGACGATCGTTTCATTGTCTTGAGTGTTTGGCGAGATCGTCGCTTGACTGCCACAAACGTCCGCAATGAGCTGGAAAGGTCTCGAGACGTCAGTGTATCGGAGTAAACCGTTAGAAGGAGACTTATGGAAAGTGGCTTACATGCTAGACGTCCAGCAATGGGCCCGGAATTGCTCCCACACCACCGCAATGCTCGTCTTGCTTTCGCTCGTGAGCATGTCAATTGGAGTATGGTCCAATGGGGACGAGTATTGTTCACGGACAAATCAAGATTTGATCTTCGAACATCCGATGGACGGGAAAGAGTGTGGAGAAGAACAGGAGAAAGATTCGCCCCGTGCACTTTTACGGAGAGGGTTGCTTTTGGAGGAGGCTCAGTTATGGTCTGGGGTGTTATCACTTCAAACTCGCACAGAGAGCTCGTCGTTATTGGTGGTGGGTCATTGACGTCCGCAAGATACGTGGAAGAGATCTTGCTGGAGCATGTGGTCTCTTTTGCTCCTTTCGTTGGCGAAGACTTCCTTCTACAGCACGATAACGCTAGACCCCATACGACAAGAGCCGCTAGCGATTTCCTTGACGAAGCTGGAATTCGTCGAATCGAGTGGCCTTCCCGAAGTCCGGACCTGAACCCCATAGAACATCTCTGGGAAACGATGGAACGGCGTCTTAGGGCTCGTCTAGAGCCCCTAACACTCTACAGGAGCTGCAACAAGGTTTAACTGAAGAGTGGGAGGGAATCCCACAGGATGTGAGCGCCGATTTCATTTATGGGATGAATTGACGAATGGCTGCAGTCATTGAAGCTAGGGGAGGCAACATCTCTTATTAACCCTGGATCACAAGTTGTTTTTCTGTTTTATTGTTTTTTAAATTTTTTGTTTTTGTCGAAATCTTTGTTTTCTTGAGTTAAAATTTTTTGTACATTACTTTTTTATAATAAATTGTGCTAAGCAGGTGTTTGAAGATTTTTTAATGTCCTCATCGACAAAATTTTTGAATTTTAAAAGTTTTAGAGAGACGCTTGCCCACTTTTTTTGCTTTTCGCGATATTTCACGTGGGCCGATTTTTCTTCCGCTCATTGTATATATATATAATATATATATATATATCAAAAAATATTAAGTGATAAACTACAGAGTATCGATTGCGTCATTCAGGAACTAATTGAAAACCATACAGAAAAAGAAAAAGACAACGCAATAGAAGCGAAAAAGGTTAACTCAAAGTACTTCTATAATTTTGCAGAAAGGAAGTCGAAAAATCCCACGACGATCGGACCTTTGAAAAATGAAGACAGTGCTTTATCTGATGATCTAACGGAAGTATCTGAAATATTAAGAGCTCAGTCCGAATCATCTTTCAGTATCCCCAAAACTGACAAACTAATATGCGATAGAAACGCGTTCTTTGAAGAAGAACTACAAGGGGAAAATATAACGGACTTTAACTTTAGCACACTCAACGGCAGGACTGGACAAATGGAATGCCACACTGATCAAAAACTGCAAGAATGCAATCGCTGAGCCATTTTATTGGATATGGAGACGATCACTAGACACGGGAGAAATACCGGGCATCCTGAAGAGAGCGAGCATAGTCCCAATATATAAAGGAGGAGATCGTTCCGAGGCCAAAAAATATAGGCCAGTGTCGCTTACATCTCATCTCACTAAAATATTTGAAAGAATAGTTAGACAGAAAATCTATGACTCTTTGGAAACAGAAAAAATTAAATGATAACCAACAAGGATTTTGTCAGGCAAATCATACCTATCACAACTAATGGAACACTACAACAACATTATTGATGCACTGGAAAGTAATGAAAACTATGATGTAATATACACAGACTTTGCCAAAGCGTTCGACAAGTGTGACCATGGAATCATAATACCTAAACTGAAATATATAGGAATAACAGGAAAAGTAGGGAAATGGATATATAATTTCCTTAGTAAGCGGCGGCAAGTCGTTACAGTACAAGGAATATCTTCATCAGAATCAGAGGTCCTCAGCTCAGTACCACAAGGAATAGTATTAGCACCACTACTCTTCATAATCATGCTAAATGACATAGATGAGGACCTTACCAGAGACAGCACAGTAACATCCTTTGCCGATGACACAAAGATCAGTAGAAAAATGAGAAACCCAGAGGATATAGGATCTCTACAAACAGAAATGAACAGAATCTACAAGTGGTCGGAAGACAACAATATGAAGTTTAACACTGAGAAATTTCAATTGTTACGGTACGAAAAAAGGGAGGACCTAAAATCCATGGAATACTATACCCCAAATGAACAGGAAATTCAGAGAAATTCTAAAGCAAAAGAGTTAGGAGTTGTAATGACTGATGATGCGAAATTAACACAAAATAAGATAGCAGTAAACAGAGCAAAGAGACTAACTGGGCAGATACTGAGAACCTTTAAACGAATTGATAGGAATAAAATGATTCCTCTACTGAAAACACTGATCATACCTAACATGCCCATATAAAAAAAGAAGACATTAGACAACTAGAAGTGATTCAAAGAAGCTTCACAGCCAAGATCAATGGGTGCAAAGAACTAAATTACTGGGAAAGGTTACGCGAATTAAACCTATATTCACTGGAAAGGAGAAGAGAGAGATAAACCATTATTTACACTTGGAAAATAATGGAGAAACTAGTCCCTAATCTTACTCTGAACCCTGTAACTCCCCAAACAACAGTGGAAAGTAGAAAAGGAAGACTGTGTCGTGTTCCCAAATTAAAGGCTAGAGAGGGAACATCCTTAACCCTGAAAGAAAATAGTTTTGTTGTGAGAGGACCAAGACTGTTTAATCAGCTGCCCAAAGAACTAAGGAATACGAGTGGTGTTGCAGTGGACATCTTCAAAAGAAGATTAGACGCCTGGCTTAGAACAATCCTAGATGAGCCGGGGATAACTGGCTATGTGAGGTGAAGAGTACAAGAAACCAACTCACTACTTCACCAGGTCAACTCGAGAGGAGGGGCGACGAGCTTGACCTTCGTGAAGTGAGGAATCATCGCGTGGAACATTTGAAAGGTTGAAAGGTATATATATTAGTGGTGCACCGATTAATCGGTATCGGCACCTGGCATGCCGATTAATCGGCCATGCAACGTATTTTCCTAATATCGGCATGGCCGATTAATCGGCATGCCAGGTGCCGATACCGATTAATCGGTGCACCACTAATATATATAATACATAATACATAATACAATATTATTTCATTTCCCTATTACGACCACATCAGCCCCAAAATACTCTCAGAACTCCGCTTTCTACTCACTCCGCTTTACCCCCAAATTAAATTTCATTTTGTCTTCACCAACAATAATAGTATCAAATCATACCTTAACCATAAAGAAAAAACACCCCAGCCACTTGCTTCGTCCATTATCTACGCTTTTAATTGTGTTCGCTGCAAAGCGAACTATATTGGCAGTACCACCCGCCAATATTAAACAAGAGTAGACGAGCATCGTGGCATTTCCACCAGAACTCCCTTGAACAAATCCTCCAAATCAGCAATAAGGGATCATTGCCACCTTCACAACCACCCGCTACTTTCCTCTAATTTCAAAATTGTTAATTCATCGAACCAACTAATCGACCTCCGTATTCTTGAGTCCCTTTATATATTCAGTATTCAACCACACCTCAACGACTACAGTTCCGCTTTCAACCTAAACATCGCCAAATAAACTCTCATACTGAAAAGAAATCCGCCATCATTCCGCTTGGCTCCATTCTTTCCAGTATGGACTTTTTCAACAAGCCACCATTCCCAATCCTCTGTACAATTAGTCCCTCACTACATTAATAATTTGGTAAGACCCATCTCACTTTTGATCTATTTTTTAACTGTTTTATATTTTGCTTAGTGTTTACACATTTATACTTTATATCATTTCATCTTTGATTTTAACTTAATGTACACGGTAATTACGTACATTATTAATTCTCGCTAATTATCGCATGTTCATTTTAATATATTGTATGTTTTTGTTCATTATATTTATTTATCTTTATTCGATTTTAAACTTTTTAGCACTGATGATGGAAATTGAATTTTTCCGAAACATTTGTAAATAAATAAATACCATCTTTTCGTCTCCCTATTCCTCGCTAAGCTACGTTTCCCTAAGAAGAAAACATTCAACCAAGTTATTTTATATATATATAAATATAAGAGAGTGAGAGAGAGAGAGAGAGTTACAAGGAGTTACAAGGACAAGAGGAAGCCTCAAAGACCTTTCGGTCCACTCTGGGAGGTTCCTGTTATTAAACAAGTTTATTTTTTTTCAACTATCCTAGCAGTAGTAGAAAACTGGATAGAAAAGTAGAAGGCTCTCTCCCCACCCTCCGCTCCCTCCCTGCCAGAGGCAGGTACGGAAAAAGGTTGAAGAAAATACCTTGACCCTGGAAAAGTAGCCAAGGAAATTTTACAGGAAAGTGGAGAATATATAAATAGCTCTATATTTAGCTTGCTCACAGAGACACCGTGCAAGCGAACTCCTGCAGAGTTTTGTTATGTTTTAATCTTAAACTATGAGAGTATTCAGTACTTTGTCTAGCCTATTTTTAAACACATTTACACTTTGACTGGAAACAACCTCTGAGGGAAGTTGGTTCCAGATATTAACTATTTTATAGGAAAAGAAATTTCCGCAGACAGAGGTCCTAAATGTCTTTAGTTCCAGTTTAAACCCATTATTTCTTGTCGGATTGGCATTAAGTGAGAATAAGTTTCTGTAATCTACCCTGTCTATTCCTTTGAGCATCTTGAAGACTTGAATAAGCTGACCCCGCAACCTCCTCGTCTCTAAGCTAAACAGATTTAGGCGCTCCAATCTCCGTTGGTAGCATTGCATTCTCATTGAATGGATCAATTTTGTAGCCCTTGCTTGTACTCTTTCTAACCTTTCTATGTCCTTCCTGAGGGATGGAGACCAAAACTGCGCACAGTATTCCAGTTGAGGTCTGACTAGAGAATTCTAAAGAGACATTACAGTCTCCTTGTTCCGAAACTGGAACTGTCTTTTAATATAACCTAATATTTTTAAGGCCCTCTTTTCGACTTCTGCACAGTGCTTCGACGGTTTCAGATCGTTGCTGATATAGACTCATAAGTCTTTCTCTAGATCGGTCTCAGTCAAGTTCCTTCCCAAGAGAGAGTAATCGGTCTTTGGGTTTTTATAACCTATGTGCATTACCTTACATTTGTCCAAGTTGAATGGCATCTGCCAAGTAGCAGACCATTCGCCCAACCTGTCAAGATCGTTCTGAAGCGTTCTTACGCCCTCCTCAGTACCTACACTACTTCCTAATTTCGTATCGTCTGCAAATTTGGAGATTGCACTTAGAAGCCCGACGTCTATATCGTTAATATAGATGATAAAAAGTAAAGGACCCAGAACGGAACCCTGTGGGACACCACTGGTGACGGGCGCCCACTCCGAAGCCACTCCATTTATTACCACTCTCTGTTTTCTATCTTTTAACCAATCCTCAATCCAGTTGGAAACGAGCCCGGTAATTCCTAGTCCTTTGACTTTAGCTATCAATCTAGAGTGAGGGACTTTGTCAAAGGCTTTTTGAAAGTCGAGATACACTATATCTATTGCCCTACTTGCATCGTACAGTGTATGCATATTATGGAATAACTCTAACAGGTTTGTCAGACAGGATCTATGTCGCCTAAATCCATGTTGAGAATAAAAAATTAGATTGTTAGATTCAAGGTGATACACAATACGTTTTGTAATGATGGATTCCAACAGTTTACCGACAACTGATGTTAAACTGATCGGGCGATAATTACAAGGATTTTCCCTATCACCCTTTTTAAAGATTGGTGTTACATTTGCTAACTTCCAGTCGGTTGGAACTTTCCCTAACTCGATTGATTGTTTGAATATGGTTACTAAGTCGTCAACAACATTGTGGCTAACCTCTTTTAATACCCTTGGAAGAAATAAGTCGGGGCCAGGTGATTTGTATTTGTTCATCTTATCAATTAATTGCTGTACCTCATTTCTCGTAAAACTTATGGTTTGTACGGGATGGTCACCGTCATATGTAATCCGAGGACTTGGCACTTCTATTGTGTCTTCCTCCGTGAAGACTGTAACGAAGAACTCGTTTAACATATTAGCTATATCTTTATCACCGAATTTCAGTACGCCATTTCTATCTTTTAAGGCAGTGGTGCACAAACTTTTTGGATGTGAGGGCCAAGCGAAGAAAATAACTAAATGTATTAGCCTACTTACTTTTCATCTAAGTCATAAATTGGGTCACTTTTATATTCTAACTTTTTCATTGAATTGAAAAGACCCGTGGGGGACACATTTGGCCCGCGGGCCAGGGTTTGTGCATCACTGTTTTAAGGGGCCTACAGAATTTTTAATTGGCTTATATATATATATATATATATATATATATATATATATATATATATATATATGTATGTATATATATATATATATATATATATATATATATATATATATTATATATATATATATATACTGTATGTTAAACACAGACCGTGCTTGGAACAAGGAACTCTTCTGGGAAAATTAAATCCACTATAGTCCGAATAAGTAATGGTAACTGACAAATACCATAGTTTTTCTTTTTCATGATTTTAGCCCGACGTGGGCAACGGGTCTCTCGCAAAGAGATCCCATAAATATAGCTTCCCTCACCAGATGGCTGGTGAGGGAAGCTATATTTATGGGATCTCTTTGCGAGAGACCCGTTGCCCACGTCGGGCTAAAATCATGAAAAAGAAAAACTATGGTATTTGTCAGTTACCATTACTTATTCGGACTATAGTGGATTTAATTTTCCCAGAAGAGTTCCTTGTTCCATGCACGGTCTGTGTTTAACATATAATTGTCTCAGGGAACCATTCTGAATTTGTATATATATATATATATATATATATATATATATATATATATATATATATATACCGGGTGTCCGAGAATTATCTGTACAATTTTTGGCTGTTATTAAAAGTCAACCATGAAGTGTAGAAATTCGTGTTGTCCCATTTTACAGAAAATCTCATTATGTTTTTTCTGATACCACGTTTTGACAAGTTTTTTAGAAATGTACGCGGGTGACAGACATTGATGATTTAAAAGCAAGAATCACAGCTGCTATTGAGCGAATTGATGTGGATATGCTGCAGCGTACATGGCAACATTTGGAGTATCGATTGGATGTTTTGCGAATCACTAATGGTGCACATATCGAATGTTTGTAACAACGTTACTGTAATAAAAGAAACTTTTGAAAATACAGATTCTAAATAATCTTGTTTAAGAATTTTACGTGTGTTATCAAGAATTTTATTAAAAGATGAAATTGTACAGATAATGTTCGGACACACTGGAATTTCTAAAACACTTGTCACAACTTGGTATCAGAAAAAACTTAATGAGATTCTCTGTTAAATGGGACAACACTGGAATTTCTACACTTCATGGTTGACTTTTAATAACAGCCAAAAATTGTACAGATAATTCTCGGACACCAGGTATATGTATATATATATATGTATGTATATATATATATATATATATATATATATATATAGAGAGAGAGAGAGAGAGAGAGAGAGAGAGAGAGAGAGAGAGAGAGAGAGAGAGAGAGATGATTTTCCTCAAGAACAAAAGGCAAAGCTCATCAACAGAATGTCAGAGTGTGCGTCAGCTTTATATAATGTAAAGGGGAAAGTATCACCATTCTAAATATATAAATTCAATAAATCTCTTATTATCTACTGACTTTTATTATGAAATCAAATCAAAAGTTGCCGATTTGCTTTTGTCAACCCTCTGTATATATATATATATATATATATATACACACATATATATATATATATATATATATATATATATATATATATATATATATATATATATATATATATATATATACCGGGTGGGCCAAAAAAACTATTACCCTGATTTTGAACAATATAATTTTACCTTTATCAAATGTTATTTGTATAGTACGTTCGAAAAGTCTCTTCGCAGTGCTACAGTCGCGGCAAATAGAACTGGGATCTTTCCATATAGAATTTGGCCTACTTTGAAAATATGACAAATGAGCAGTTTAACACTTACATTAATATTTAGTTATGTTGCCCTTGGCCTTGATGACCATCTGGAGACGTTTCGGCATGCTATCACTCAGTTTTTGAAAATAATCCAAGGTCATGTTCTTAATCCACAACGACTTGATCTCGCGCTGCAGACTATCGAGTGATGTGGTGTCGATGTTTGAAAGCTTCTGCTTCATGATATTCCAGCAGTTCTCGATGGGATTCAGGTCAGGGCTATTTCCTGGCCACTTCAGCACGTTAATATTATTGTCAGCAAGCCACTTTGACACTTTTTTCGCCTTATAACAAGGCGCACTGTCGTGCATGAAAACACTGGCGCCGTGTATTTCGTAAAAATTAAGCAGATGGTCCTCTAAAACAGTAATATACCCGTCTGCATTCATGGTAGTGTTTTTGGGCAAGAAATACAGACCACCGCGCCTATGAGAACCACTGAAACAACCCCAAACCATCACTGATATCGAGTGCTTGACGGTGCAGATGGTGTACAAAGGGTGGTATCGGCTAACATTGGGGGGTCGTCTCACCTTACCAGCACGACTTGGAATACACTGAAAGGTGCTTTCATCCGACCACATGACCTTCCTCCAATGCTCAGGGGTCCAATCCTTATACGTCTTAGCAAAAGTAAGCCGTTGCTCCCGCATGCGTTTGGTCAGGAGTGGCTTCCGTGCGGCGCTTCTGCTGGAAAGTTGAAGATCCTTCTGGAGTCGATGACGAATGCAGCGTAAGGACACGTTCTGTAGCAATTTTGGGTGACTTTCTTTAAGCTGGGAGGCGGTCATTTGTGGGTTCTTGATAACTTCTCGCCGCAGAAGGTTATCTGTGGACTTTGTCGTCTTCCTATGGCAACCACGGTAAGGTTTGTAGGCAGGAACAACGTTTGGTGGTAGGCCCACAGCCGCAGCAAGCAAGCGCATAATGGTGGATTTCCCCCGGCCGCTACGGCGACAACTTTCCTTGATGGGGACTCTCTCTTGCCTCCAAGCAATAATACGTGCTTTCTCCTCTTTAGAAAGATTGGTAGCACCCATATTCACTGTATGAATAAAAAATTATAACGTCACAAAGCACAAGCTCCGTAATCCTGTGCACTTAGGTTGGAGCGGTAAAGGCAGTAACACTCCCCACAACTGCTACATGCACACTGAGAGCCGTTGATTTATCCCATACTCACGCTCTGCTTCCTGGCAAGTTGCCAGAAAACGCAAGATTATTTCGTCACTCGTATAGAGCCACTCTGGCAAATTAAACTGGGGCAGCTTGACAATGGAGTTTATATGGAAAGGTCCCAGTTCTATTTGCCGTGAATGTATGTTAAACGTATAGGAAATTGAAAAACTACAATGTTTTCATTCAACCATGATTTAGTGATTTTATTACATAACCTTTTGATTTTACAGCATGTGTTGAAAGTGTTTTCCACCATTTTGCAGGCACAGAGCAACTCGTCTACACTTGTTGTTAAACACTTTTGACAACAAGCACGCTGACTGCGGAGAGACTTTTCGAACGCACTGTACAATCAATATACAGGGTGTACATAAAGTCAGGATCTATTTTTGTGAAGCACTTGGAAATTATATGGAATTCAATCATAAAATGATAAAGTGGTAACATTTATTAAATAATTAAGAGTAGGATTCGACGTGACGCCCATCAGTATCCCTGCACAGCTCAAATCGTTCCGCAGCATTTCTAAACACATTCTGGAGCATTTGCGGGGTTATGTTATCTGCAGCAGTTCGTATACGTGTACATAAGTTTTCAAGACTCGTAATCTTCGTCTGATAGACGTGCGATTTGATAAAGCCCCATGCAAAGAAATCTAAAGGGGTTAAATCTGGTGATCTCGCTGGCCAAGGTCTGTTGCTTCCGCGTCCGATCCAGCTATTTGGAAAACGTCCATTTAGATAATCCTGAACAATTTTGGCATAGTGACAAGGAGCACCATCATGTTGATAGACGACGGGGATAGGATTGTTAGTACCGTCGTCTATCAACATGATGGTGCTCCTTGTCACTATGCCAAAATTGTTCAGGATTATCTAAATGGACGTTTTCCAAATCGCTGGATCGGACGCGGAAGCAACAGACCTTGGCCACCGAGATCACCAGATTTAACCCCTCTAGATTTCTTTGCATGGGGCTTTATCAAATCGCACATCTATCAGACGAAGATTACGAGTCTTGAAAACTTACGTACACGTATACGAACTGCTGCAGATAACATAACCTCGCAAATGCTCCAGAATGTGTTTAGAAATGCTGCGGAACGATTTGAGCTTTGCAGGGATACTGATGGGCGTCACGTCGAATCCTACTCTTAATTATTTAATAAATGTTACCACTTTATCATTTTATGATTGAATTCCATATAATTTCCAAGTGCTTCACAAAAATAGATCCTGACTTTATGTACAGTGTACACCCTGTATGTGTCCTGTATAGACTTTCACGGTCTATCTCGTGGTGAAGTTGGATTTTTGGTAACTGTAACTATTATTTTATAATTCGCTGTTATACAAACACGGGTAGAAAAACTTTGTTTCTATACAGTTACCTAATTGAGTCCAACATTATGCGGAATGTGCCCTCCTCCATTATCAATGCACACTTGCAACCTTGACTTCTCCCTTATCGACGGCAGTACCCAGTGGTGTAGTGCTAAATAAAGAAGTGAGGGAACGCATTTTGAAAGTGTTACTCAGATGCGGGGGGGACAATGGCGAGCGCGGCGAGCCCATACAGCTGGGGGTCCGGGGGCACTGTAAGCCCCCCTGGAAATCTTTTGAAATCTGACCAATTTCAGGAATATTTTGAGGTCATATGCACTGGATATTAGGATATATTCCAAGGTTGAAGATGCAGTATTTCCAGTGTCATTAGATATACGACATCCAGTACGATCAATAAAAATAGCTAACAACTGGAATGATTAACTAAAAAAAATGTTAACAACTGGTACGCCGTGGTGACTGTTTCACCAGATCTTTATAGGCTAGCATTGCCTCAGTCGAAGCTAAAAGAAATGAAACAGTTAATGATTCTTTCTCATATTTCTTCTAGGGGTGGGAATTAAAATTTCATGACGTTAGAGATTTGTAAGTTCGGATTTATTTGAAATAGTGAGGGAACGCCGTTCCGTCTACCAAAAAAAGTAAGGGAACGCCGTTCCCACGCGTTCCAACAGCACTACACCACTGGCAGTACCGCATCAAGGATTTTTTCTTGGTAACAAGCAGCAGTGATTTTGGCATTTTGATCAACAAAAACAATCTCTGACTTCCCTAACTTTGAAATAAAGATGGAAACCACGACTTTTTGAGAAAAATGCGGACGTTCCCTGCAAAGTCGATCTAGACCAGGGGTCCCCAAAGTGGTCGATATCGACCCCCAGGGGTCGATAAGACATTTTCGGGGGTCGAAAATTCCTCGGGGGTCGATTGGGGGTCGATTAGAAATTGTTGATACCGAAGCATATCAGCATCACATCATTGCACGCCTTATTAAACATTGTTGGTCAAATCGGCATAATGTTTTGTGCCGAAAGCAAAAGTCGTATAATCTACAAATTGGCAACCCTGTGTCCACCCCGCTGACAGTTGTGATTGCGCCATTCAGAAAGCATTGTGAGCGTGACGTATTTTTCCGTGGATCTCGAAGCTAAATCACTGTTCAAAAATACGACCCTCAGTAACTTCTGGAGTAATGTAAATATTGTCAATAAGTATCCCAAACTTTGTGCAGCGGTAAACCCCTTTTTACTTGCATTCCCAAGTTCCTGTATGGTTGAGGCTGGTTTTAGCCATGTAAATTCAGTCCTAACAAAGCAGAGGAACAAACTGAACATAGAAGAGCGTGGTGAGTTAAGACTAAAACTCACTAATTTACAACCAAATATTAGTGCTCTTCTCAAAGATCATCAACCACATCCCTCCCATTAAAGATGTCAGACGATCAATAAAAAAGGTAAAGTTGGTTTATTAAACTTTATTATAATATTTTACTATTATTGTATATATTTTTATTTAGTTATTCTACCTTTAACTACGACTTATAGATTTTTATTAATTAAAAAAATTAAGGGGTCGACAGTCAAAAAAGTTTGGGGACCCCTGATCTAGACTGATAGATTTTTTGTCCTGTCTTCCATAAACTCGGTCATTTTTTGTGTTTATTGTTGAAGCAACCGTAAAGGTCTTCTCGTCGCTGAACCATATTTTCGACACTTCTCTGTCTGGGAATCGATCTAACAGAGCACGACATTTTTCAACTCTTGTTTGCTTATTTGATGCAGAGCTTATGAACTTCGACTTTTTTAAAACATTTAAGACCCAGATCATCTTTTACTATACGACGAACACTAGAGCGAAAAATGCCAGTTTGAAATTTCTCCAACGGACTTGTGGGTGTTGGGCCGTTCTTCTTGACTGCATATCATGGATGAAACCGTGTCAATATTTTCCTCAGTACGTGATGTTTTTGGCCTTCCACTGCCTTCTTTTCGTTTGGTCGACCCTGTGATATCGATTTTCTTTGAGATACAGAAGTCCAGGTATCGTTCATCGTTTATTTTGAAACTCTTTCTTCATTCGTTTTGCACCCGTGTTTCTCCTTACGCAGGTTCAATACCAATGCTTCATCTTCCAAAGAGTATTTCATTATGTTATAATTCGTTCACCAACTATAGCAGAATGATGGTCTGAGATGAAAAAGGAAATAAATTAATTATTTTGTGTAAACATTAGGAAAATTAATTATTTATGGAGAAACTGACTGTCATCTGAAAGTATCAGTTGCTGACTTTGACCGCCTTTCAATTGAGCACCATATTCTGATACCTCCCTCGAGTTGGGAGCCTGTACCTCTACTCCTGGGGCGTAGGAATTGAAGTCTTAACTTGCTGTCTAACAATCCATATTTACTAGACCCATCGAAAAATCAAAGGCAGTCACAATTTCATCTTTCGGGGTGAGTCACGTGTTAGCTAATCACAAGAAACCGTTCGAGGATGGAGACATGGTATTTTTGATAATTTCAAAATAAATCGGAAATAATTAAGGAATATTAAGGAAATTCAGTTATACAGACACACTATTACGCGACGTTCAGATGTGATGGGTGAGGATCTGAGAGCGTAGCTAAATAAAGATATAAATCAGAACGTTTATTTTCTTCAATTTGATGAGTCAACAGATACTACTGACACATCCAGCTGTGCATTTTCATAAGAATGGTATTTGAAAATGTGACTGCTAAGGAGGAACTGCTCAAGATCATATCGTTGAAGGGAAAAACTTGAGGAGAGGACATTTTCCAGGCATTCAAAGACTATTAATGACACTCAGTTACCTATTAACAAACTTGTGTCCATTACTACAGATGGAGCTCCGGCCATAATTAGCCATACCTGGCGTTTCGTTGCTCTCGCAAAAATGATAGTGATTTTCCTAACTTTCATAGTTATCATTGTCTAATTCATCAACAGGTTATGTGTAGTAAAATGCTGAATATGAAAGAAGTCATGGATATTGGGGCTCAAGATCGTATGTTCTATTCGAGCAAGAAATCTGAAGAGGCGCCTCTTTAAGTTTCAACTGGAAGAAAGTGGAGCCGAACACAGACCTTTTGCTACACACTGATGTAAGGTGGTTTAGTAGGGAGAAATTCTTCAGAAATATAGAGATTTGCTGACCGAAATCAAGGAGTTTCTGGCCTCAAGTGGTGATGAATATAAGCAGTTGGAAGATGGTGTGTGGTTATTAGATTTAGCTTTTTTGACTGATGTCGCTGCTGAGTTGAACGAACTCAATTTAGAGCTTCAAGGAAAAGAAAAATATTGTCCAAATGATTAGTTCTGTGAATGCCTTTAAACAAAAATTAAAACTGTTCTTTTCACAACTGCAGCGACACAAACTGAGGCATTTTCCAAATATGATGTCAGAGGTAGAAAGCCACGAAAACGAACCTACAAATTTTGACAATGATCGAACAGTTTTACAGCCTCATCACAGAATTAGATAGGCGCTTCCAAGACTTCGCAATGCTAGAACATGTAGCCAGATTTATATACTTCCCGTCTGATGCAGACGTAGATGTTGAAGAAATTGCATTAAAAATGGCAGTATTATTTCAAATGAACACATCTTGCATCGAAAGTGAAAGTTTAACACTGCAAACCGACTTTCAAATCAAATTGAGGGCATCCGATAAAAATTTCTGGAATCTTCTCGTGGAGAAAAAATATCCAAATCTGAGCAGAAATGCCATGTATTTGACAGCATTTTTTGGTTCCATGTACCTCTGTGAATCAAGGTTCTCAAACATAAAAATCATCAAATCCAAGTACCGGTCCACTCCAACAGATAACACTAGGCAACAAATTTCAACTTTTTTTTTGTTACAGACACGTGAACTACTGATTCCTACTAAAGCGCTGATGCTGATTTCAGATCTGATATCAAAATTTCTCTATCACGTCCAGATTTTGTGTAACCGAAAACCCCTATTTTTCATTTTTTTTTTCACCCGCTTCTATTACGAAAGCCGTCTAAGCTACTTTTCCGTGCCACGTTTTATGTTAAGCATACTTAAATAATTAGTGAACAGGGATGTCTTTCCTCCTTTATTCTGGCTTAAGACAGACAGCCAGCGGAATTCCGCTGGCGGAGTTACCACCCCTGCGCCCAACCATCCACCCAAAGCGCGTTAGTATTTTGTTGTTACTACTGAAAGGCAAATTCCTGTTCTTAAGTGAAACTTTGGTATGTCCTCTTCCTTTGTCGCTTGTAGGATGACGAGCTCTCCTTCTGCAGGAACCAACAATAATCTCCCATCATATTTGGGTTGAAATTACCTTGGTATCTGTTTTCCATAACTGAGATCTGTTGGTGGAAGCGCTCACCATGCTCGTCACTTACAGCCCCAAGGTTGGCTGGGAAGAAGTCAAGATGAGAATGTAAAAAATGAATTTTCAAAGACATTCTGCATCCCATTATTTCATAAGATTTAAGCATGTTTTCTACGAGTTTACGGTGGTTTTCAGCTTTGTGGTTTCCAAGAAAATTTTTGACAACTTCAACGAAAGATGTCCATGCTCCTAGTTCATTCTCGTTTAGGTTAGATGGAAACGATGAGTCGTGGATGACACTGCGGATCTGTGGTCCAGTGAAAACTCCAGCTTCTAGCTTAGCATCTGTCAATATTCCTTTGAATTTAGCCTTTAAATATTGGAAACCACTACCTTGATGATCCATACCCTTCACGAATTTTTCATAAGGCCAAGTTTAATGTGAAGTGGTGGAAGATGTACTTTCTGAGGGTCAATAAGTGCTGGGTGTTTCACATTGTATTTACCAACAACATGTTCAGTTCTAGATGGCCAATCATGTTTTTTGTAGTGGTTCTTGTCATCTCTGGTGTTCCATAGACACAAAAAGCACATATGCTTTGTGTAGCCCAACTGTAACCCAAGAAGTAATGATACAACTTTAAGGTCGCCACAAATATTCCATGTGTGGTCCTTATATTTGATGAGTCTTAGCAGCAGTTTCACCGATTCATAAGTCTCATTAAGGCCAGTGGCATGTGCTACAGGTATTGAAGGTTTTTTCATTGCCGTTGTGCAGTAATACAGCTTTAAGGCTAGCTTTACTAGAGTCAATGAACAGTCTCCATTCTTTGGATCATAGCGACAGCCATCCCTTGCATCAGACCACTGATATCGTGGCAGAAACAAACGTTTTCTTCCTGTAAGTAAAATGATGAAAACTGCAAATGGCGATGGCGGAAATGGGAAACTTTGGTGTTTGGTTGGAGAAGATTAAATTCTTGAAGTCTTGAACCAAGCAACTCTGCCTTTTCTTTTGGTAATTCCAAATCGCGCACTAAGTCATTTAACTCCGCTTGACTTAACAAATGTGGGGAAATATTTGCATCTGGAACATATATGCCATCTTTCCCTGTTTCTATATCACTAGCAGAATCTTCAGATGAACTGCTGTCTGTTATCGTTGCTGGTGGAACTGGTGGTGGATTTGTTTCATCATGTGGTACTGGTTTCATTGCTGATTCGCAGTTTGGGTACGTGATCTTTGATTTGTTTTTCTTTGTGAAACCAGCAATCTTTGTCAAACAAAAATAACAATCATTGGAGTGATTTTTCGGCTCACGCCAAACCATGGGGACTGAGAACGGCATAGCTTTTCTTTTACCATTCATCCAAGCTATTAACCTTTGCATTGCACTGTGCACAGCAAATATGTGGTGCCCAGTCCCTCTGTTGGTCTCCTAACTTAGTCAAAATAACACTTGTAGGCAAGTTTAATCTTTGTTGTTATGTTTCTACGTTGTGGCTTAGGTGTATATTGTCCACAGACAAAGCAGAAGTTGTCTGGGTGATTTACACAAGCACGTCTATTTGATGCCATTTTTGAATTACCATACAATTCTGAAAAAAACGTAGAAAGTAATTATTACGATGTGCAAAATAAAAAGAAATACACACCGTAGTACAAACAAATGCTATAAAAACACACAAGTCACCACAACCTGTCACTTGCTCATCAGCAGAGAGCTTCAACAACCGTTCTGCTTGACTGTCACGTAGCGACTCGGGATAAATTTTATTTATCAAAATTGTTCGAATTTGTATATAGTTGGCAAAAAAAATTGCTTTAAACCTTGAAAAGCAAGTTTCATATTACTGGCATTAAGCCGATTAAAACCAAAATCTGGACGTGGTAGAAAATTTTACTAAAGTGATTTGCATTTACACAAAATCTAGACGTGATAGAAAAAAATCTAATTATAGATTTGAAATCAGCATACCGAAATTGGCTAGGAGCACCTATTTGGTCTTCTGTAACAAAATCTTTGTTGCCTAGTGTAATCAACTGGACGCCTGCTTAAGGCTAGCAGTCAGTAACTATAATCCAAATTTTGCACACCTTGCTGACGCCATACAATGCAAATCATCTACGTCTGTTTAATAATAATATACAGTAAGAACCAAAGAATATATGGTAGATCGGGTTAGAATGAGGTTAGCTCCTGCTGTAAATTATAACAAATTAATGGTTTATTGAAAGAACTATTTTTAGATGAAAGTAAAATCATTTGGAAAAAACAATCGAGAGCCAAGCGGCTGTAATGATCCCGTCGTCATGGCGAATCTTTAAAGGCCATTTCGTTATGGATTGCTGATTCTTGCAGTGTTCAGAATCACAACTGAATATATCGTCATCGTGACGGAAACTGCTCGTCATGTTTGAAACAGGTAATCACTTCTGTGAACTTCGAAAGTAAAAAGGTAATCCAGTAATAGAATATTCTAATAAAACCCCATCATTTTAACTCCCTGTAACATCTAGAGCAACGGTTCTCAAACTTTTTCTTCTTCTGTACCCCCCTTGAATTCTTTCACGGGATTTTCTGGAGTTTCGAGAGAGCTAGAGGATTTTTACTTTCTTTACGACCGTGTGACTTGTGGCCGTTATTAATCGTATATAAAATTAAAAGGGTTATTTTTTCATAACCCCTTCGCGTACCCCCTAAGTGATCCTTGCGTACCTCGGGGTACGCCGTACTTCAGTTTGAGAACCACTGATCTAGAGTTTAACACAATTCATAGTTTGTTAAGAGTACAAGAAATGCAGTAATAAATTCATCTAAGGTCCTCGTTTTCTAAGACTTAATTCAGCACTGGATACAGAATCAAAACTTGTCCATTTTACATCAACACAAGAATCTCAATTAGAACACATTTGAGTTAGATTCGGAGAGTGCACAGTGCCCAAGAACGCTAATGAGAGAGTGAAGTTTGGAAGAAGAAAAGATGTTGGAGTGACTCCTTCAGGAACGTTCTAACGCGATGGAAATCTTTTGCGATTTGGGTCACTCTTTTTTTTGTATTTTGGAGTCGCGTTACAGTGTTGGAAATTTTATCCGACTGAAATCGTGTAACTTAAACACCTGAAACTTCACATGAAGCGTTTCACGCTTACGATAAAAATATATCAACAAAGATTGTGATGAACATCGTATAAAAATCTTCCAAAAAATGCATGATGTACAGGGGCGGATCCAGCCTTCTGGGCTGACCATCTTCCAAAATTTTAAAAGTAAAAAATGCGTAAGGAACTATTGTAAATCGTGAAATTTTCGCTCTCACCTTTTTGGCAAAAGTACATTTTCAAGTTGCTATAACATATTTTTAAATGAAATGAAAGATATACAAATAAAACAATAGAAAATTACATCATATTTATCAAAATATTGTATAATTAAATATTATATATATTATATATTATTAAAATATCATATAATAAAAAATTCACAAAATTCTGACCGTCTTCCGGAAGACGGTGGAAGACGGTCTAAATCCGCCCCTGATGTAAATTAGATGTAGGAGTCTAGCATTTGATTTCATCCTTTGTTTTATACTTTTCTCTAATAAGTAACTTCGGTACACCCAGAGATGGGCAAAATACATCAAGAAATGCATCTTAGACACAAAATACAAAATACTAGCTTACTGCGTATCAAATATACAAGATACAAGATATATACCTAAGATACTTTTCTCGATTTAAGATACTTCTCTTATCCGATTAAATTTGGAGACTAGAAATAATATCGTAAATAAAAAGACGTATTTTCCTGTTATCCTGAACCCGACTTTTTGCCAGTTGCCAGACTTCAATTTTGACAGAATATTTTCGTTAAAACTAACGAAAATATCACGACTTAACCTAACCTTACCATCTAACTAGGTTAATTGAATGCCTAGTTAGGTAAACTGTACGCCCTTGCTAATTGATTAGGTTAAGTCGTGGTATTTTCGTTAGTTTTAACGAAAATATTCTGTCAAAATTGAAGTCTGGCAACTGGCAAAAAGTCTGGGGTCCGGGATAACAGGAAAGTACCAAAGGACATTTCAAGTCGTTTGAATCATTATATTTTAAATGACATGCCTGAAATTAATTTTGGTATGTAAACAAAGGCTTTGATAACTTAATCCTTACTAATTTAACTTTGAAATCAGCGGTTACTTTCGCATGTTTTGCGCTTATGACATCTTAAAATATTTCATTTAATGAGACACTTGACTGTTTTATGATGGAAAAAGTTTCTTCATTGCTTGAATTTCTTTGCGACTGCCGTAAATTTAATCAAATATTCAAATAAGTACACATGACCCAGAACTTAGAATAGGGAAAAATTTATTCGAAGCCGTGCGCTGCGCCACTTTTAGTTTGACATCGGCAATTTTCTGGAGGTGGGACAAGCTTGCCTACACCACTGAATTAATAATAATTATGAACTCTAGATAACAGTCTAGGCGGTACAGGAACCAGATACGTTTGACCAGTTATTTAGAGTAAATTACTGTATGTAAGCAGAAATCTGGAGAGTTTTGACCACAGCGAAATTGCCGGTAATCCTCCCTCCGCCACTGCGGCTCACAAAATAATAGTTGCGCTTGCGCAATAGTTCAAGCCTCGTGATTAGCTATCATACATTTGACACTTTTATTAGTTGGCAGATGCGTAATTTTTATTTCAAAAGTCCTGAAATGTAGCTTGTATTCCTGAAATGTATCTTGTACCAAATACACCATTTTAAGATACAAGATACAGATAAATTTGTGTCAAAGATACAAGATACAAGCTACTTTCATATTTTTGTTCAAAATATAGATACAATCTGTATGTACGATACAGCATCTATGATGCAGTATCATCGATACTATCCATCTCTGAGTGCACGAGATAAGTGTACGCATTGTGAGAAAGACCCTTGAAGCTATCTTTTTCACTATATTTTTCTTACTTTCCTATAACTCTCATCACTTTTTCTGTCATCATTGGCTGGCGGAAGAGGAAAACGTTTGTTTATTCACTATTTTACTACAACTAATATTTATGTACGAAAGTTTTATACGCTCATGAGTGTTTTTTTCTTTCTTGGACTAACCGAGAGTGGAGCCTAAGTTCTTTGTTAGCCTATAATTTCTGTAACTTCTAACTACTGTATCATTGCAGTCTTGTTCAATGTCGTTCAGATGACGTGTGAATTCATCAAAGGTTGTAATTTACCTGTCGTTGTAAATGGTTCCTTGGAAATAAAACTGACACATTAATAAGCTTCGTTGCACGATACATACTGAGCCTCAGGAGGTTCAGAGGAGAACATTGGAGTTTCCTCTGCACACATTCGCCTATTTTGTGCAAGGAGAGAGAGAGAGAGAGAGAAACCGCACAAGTAGAATTCTGTCATTCCCATTCCTATTTTCGGTCCTCAAATGAAAATGACAAAAACTGAAAAAAATCCATATTTGACAAAATATTTGATTTGGAAACAATGTTTTCGTCGCTGAAACGGCGCTAAATGGGAAGGGCTAATATTTCCTAACCTATTTTAACTAACCATAACCTAACCTAACATTAGCCTAACCAATCAGAACCTAGCTTATCGTAACCTAACCAGTCCTAACCTAACCTAACCAATCGTAACCTAACCCGAACCAAAGTCGAAAAGGTCGTGCATGGGAATAAAATGAAGTGGGAATGGCATAGAATGGGAATTGCCTAGAATGGGGAATTGTATTAGCGGACACGGATGGGAATGGGAATAACCAAGAATAGGATTTAATGAATTATTCATCTTTGGTAGTAAATTATGAGCTCCTGAGTGCAATTATTATGCGTCCGTTCCTCGAAAACGTTTAATAAAACGCACACACACACACACACACACACCACACACACACACACACACATATATATATATATATATATATATATATATATATATATGGGAATAAACTCAGAATGGTTCCCTGAGGTTTTTTATGATACACACAGACCGTGCATGGAACAAGGAACTCTTCTAGGAAAATTAAATCCACTATAGTCCGAATAAGTAATGGTAAATGACAAACACTAAAGTTTTTTCTTTTTCATGATGCTAGCCCGACGTGGGCAACGGGTCACTCGCAAAGAGGTCCCAAAAATATAGCTTCCCTCACCAGCTATCTGCAAAGCAAGATAGGATCCAGCTTTGGGACAGGATCCTAGGGTTTAAAGCAGCCTAGCCCAGCTACATTTAGAACCTCAATATAAGCAAAAGACTCGCTGCCTTCACGTCAATTCTGCCAGTTGAGGTTTAAGTTTTGGTTTTTGGCTAAATATATAATAGTTACCCCTTTTTCTTTGATGTATCCAATCTGACGTGAAGGCAGCGAGTCTTTTGCTTATATTGAGGTTTTAAATGTAGCTGGGCTAGGCTGCTTTAAACCCTAGATCCTGTCCCAAAGCTGGATCCTATCTGCTTCGCAGATAGCTGGTGAGGGAAGCTATATTTTTGGGACCTCTTTGGGAGTGACCCGTTGCCCACGTCGGGCTAGCATCAAGAAAAAGAAAAACTTTAGTATTTGTCATTTACCATTACTTATTCGGACTATAGTGGATTTAATTTTCCTAGAAGAGTTCCTTGTTCCAGGCACGGTCTGTGTGTATCATATATATATATATATATATATATACTGTATATATATATATATATATTAATGTAAAGAACGACGCTTGTGTAGAAGAGCGTTCCGCACAAGATGAGGAGGGAGAACGAACAAATGAAGAATGAGGTACCAGCCGGGAATCGAACCCGGGATCATCCAATTGCCGGTCAGATATGCTATCCACTACACCATGGACCTCGATCAATCAGAATTCGTAATTCTCCTACATACGAGCAGAAACCAATGCCCTGAGGGGGCACCTTCGCATGCCGTACATATATACATTTTAACTGCAAACAACACAGTATAATTAATGTAAAGAACGACGCTTGTGTAGAAGAGCGTTCCGTACAAGATGAGGAGGGAGAACGAACAAATGAAAAATGAGGTACCACCCGGGAATCGAACCCGGGATCATCCGATTGCCGGTCGGATATGCTATCCACTACACCATGTATATATGTACGGTATGCGCAGGTGCCCCTTAGGGAATTGGTTTCTGCTCGTATGAGGAGAATTACGATTTCTGATTGATCGAGGTCCATGGTGTAGTGGATAGCATATCTGACCGGCTATCGGATGATCCCGGGTTCGATTCCCGGGTGGTACCTCATTTTTCATTTGTTAGTTCTCCCTCCTCATCTTGGGCGGAACGCTCTTCTACACAAGCGTCGTTCTTTACACTAATTATACTGTGTGTTGTTTGCAGTTAAAATGTATATATGTACAGCATGCGCAGGTGCCCCCTTAGGGCATTGGTTTCTGCTCGTATGTAGGAGAATTACGACTTCTGATTGATCGAGGTCCATGGTGTAGTGGATAGCATATCTGACCGGCTATCGGATGATCCCGGGTTCGATTCCCGGGTGGTACCTCATTTTTCATTTGTTCGTTCTCCCACCTCATCTTGATTGGAACGCTCTTCTACACAAGCGTCGTTCTTTACATTAATTATACTGTGTTGTTTGCAGTTAAAATGTATATATATACACGTTAAGATTGAATGCGCTGGAGGTAATAAAGTGTTTTTCCAGTTAATATAATAAAATTTATCAATTATAGGGAAAAAGAAGGGAAAGAACCTAATTTAATTCATCAAAAGGATTGAGACGCCCGTTTTTTGAAAAAGAGTTATTTCATTATTTCTCCAAAAATAAGGAAAGATCTCTCTCTCTCTCTCTTTGTCCATATATATATATATATATATATATATACAGGGTGTCCCATAAGTCCGGCATCATAGGAAAAATAATTAAAAAAAGCAAAACAAAAGCTTTTATTTACAGAACGTGCTCAATATGTCCACCATTGTTTTCAATACACAAATTCAGACGTGATACCCAGTCCGCAAGCACACGGTGAATGATGTCAGGAGTAATGGTGTTACATGCCCCAATAATGCGCTGCCGCAAATGTTCAACACTCCTAATTTTCTCTGCGTATACCAGCGCTTTCAAGTGGCCCCAGAGATAAAAATCTAGTGGCGTGAGATCCGGGATTCTAGCTGGCCATTCCACAGGCACTCGACGTCCTATCCAATGACCAGGGAATTGTTGGTACAGGTATTCCCTTACTTGGGTGCTGTAATGTGCAGGAGCGCCGTCTTGCTGGAACCATGTTGGGGAATTTCCTTCTTCGTTCAAGACACTGGGAAATGCTTCTTCCTTGAGCATACGTAGGTAGGTGCCTCCAGTGACATGTTCATCGAAAAAGAGGGGGCCTATGATGCGATCCTTCCAAATGCCACACCATACCATCGCCCGAGATGCACCTTGTTCCTTTGAAGAGGTATACCAGTGAGGGTTTTTTTGAGACCAGTAGAGGGTGTTCTGTCGATTTACCTCACCATTTCCATAAAAAACAGCCTCGTCACTGAACAGAATGGTGGACGGGAAATTGGCATCCCGAGCATAAGAAAAATATGAATTATGGTTTGTAGAAATAGAAAAATATGAATTTCTCCTATGATGCCGGACTTATGGGACACTCTGTATATATGTTTGGATGAACAATCGACCGTAGTTTTTATTTATTAATTTATTTAAGGTTGTTTGTTCCCTTCTGGCTGTTGGGGCGTGAATTCTTATATCCGTATATTTGGGGAACAGCTTTTCCTTTAAACATGTTTGGTTGAACAATCGACCATAGTTTTTATTTATTCACGACCCAGCAGCCAGAAGAGAACAAATAACCTTAAATAAATTAATAAATAAAGACTACGGTCGATTGTTCAACCAAACACGTTTAAAGGAAAAGTTGTTCCCCAAATATATATATATATATATATATATATATATATATATATATATATATATATATATATATATACAGTATACGTAGAAAGAGGAGTGTATATATGTAGCAATATATATTATAAAAGTTCCTTCATTTGATAATTAAATTTAATTTCAGGTCAAATAAAAGGTGAAAAAAAGAAAGCAAGAAAAGGTTTCCGTATGAAACTATTTCCTCGTCAGCTGTTAAAATTCATTTATTTGAGTTGATAACCTTTTTTGAAGAGTTCTTTTGGAGTCTTTTGCACGATTTTATTACTTCTTTTCCATTTTCTTTTTATTCAGAAGTAAATAAACATTAAAAGTGATGAAGAAACAGTTCCTTACATTAACAGTAAAAAGTTGGTATTACATATTCTCAAAGTATTTCAGTTACCCTTTGCATTATTCAATACAACATTCGTTTTCTTTTAGGTAAAGTAAAGTCAGAATCTTTTCAAGGCGATACAAGATTACTGTATATTGGAGTTGGGAGTCATCTAACGTCGGGGAGCAGCGGCTGTAAAGGCTATTTCTTCCGCAGGAGCTTCTGATCGAAAGGCGAAGATTAGAATTCTTATTTCGACGTAAAAATGCTAATTGTCATGCCAGATATATATGATAACGTCAGTTTTATGAAAACTTCTGGCATGTTTACGCACGTTTACACTGCTCGATCGAGACATAAGATCTTAAGTTACATAAGATCTTAGTTCGCGTATTTCGCTTTGATTTACGAAGATCTGCCGTCGGAAGATAGAAAAAATTGCCTTCTAGTTCATATTCTTCCATAAAAATTTTCATCCAGTCACTCAATCGATCAAAGGATCTACCAAATGTCTGTTCTCGGCAAAATGAGCTATTTATATTCTCCTTCTCTTAGAGTAATATGGATGCATTGATGCGGTTCACGTTGAAAATGTACTCTGTTTATCATTTATGAAGTTGACAATCTTTTATACACCCTCTGTCTTGAATGCACTCACAAACACACACACACACACACACAGCTCTCTCTCTCTCTCTCTCTCTCTCTCTCATATATATATATATATATATATATGAAAATTACTTCACGAAAGTAACACGTGAATAATATTTATGATGAAAATAACCACGAAGGAAAATTAAAATAAGAAATAGTGCATAAGCGGTTTCGTCTAACGATATCTTCAGGAACACTGAGGATTCATTAGATGAAAGCATTTGAGCATTATTTCTTGTTTTAATTTTCCTCCGTAGTTATTTTCATCATATATATATATATATATATATATATATATATATATATATATATGTGTGTGTGTGTGTCTGTGTGTGTAAAAATGAACAATGAATAATTCCTATATTCATATATTCGTATATTCATTCATATAATTCTTATATTCATTTTTACAGGGTGTCCAAATTCGCATAACGCTGACACGAGTTTGGATAAATTTTTTATTTTCTTTCTATTTTATTTTTGCTGAATAACACTAGGCAACAAATTTCAACTTTTTTTTTTGTTACAGACACGTGAACTACTGATTCCTACTAAAGCGCTGATGCTGATTTCAGATCTGATATCAAAATTTCTCTATCACGTCCAGATTTTGTGTAACCGAAAACCCCTATTTTTCATTTTTTTTCTCACCCACTTCTATTACAAAAGCCGTCTAAGCTACTTTTCCGTGCCACGTTTTATGTTAAGCATACTTAAATAATTAGTGAACAGGGATGTCTTTCCTCCTTTATTCTGGCTTAAGACAGACAGCGGAATTCCGCTGGCGGAGTTACCACCCCTGCGCCCAACCATCCACCCAAAGCGCGTTAGTATTTTGTTGTTACTACTGAAAGGCAAATTCCTGTTCTTAAGTGAAACTTTGGTGTGTCCTCTTCCTTTGTCGCTTGTAGGATGACGAGCTCTCCTTCTGCAGGAACCAACAATAATCTCCCATCATATTTGGGTTGAAATTACCTTGGTATCTGTTTTCCATAACTGAGATCTGTTGGTGGAAGCGCTCACCATGCTCGTCACTTACAGCCCCAAGGTTGGCCGGGAAGAAGTCAAGATGAGAATGTAAAAAATGAATTTTCAAAGACATTCTGCATCCCATTATTTCATAAGATTTAAGCATGTTTTCTACGAGTTTACGGTGGTTTTCAGCTTTGTGGTTTCCAAGAAAATCTTTGACAACTTCAACGAAAGATGTCAATGCTCCTAGTTCATTCTCATTTAGGTTAGATGGAAACGATGAGTCGTGGATGACACTGCGGATCTGTGGTCCAGTGAAAACTCCAGCTTCTAGCTTAGCATCTGTCAATATTCCTTTGAATTTATCCTTTAAATATTGGAAACCACTACCTTCATGATCCATACCCTTCACGAAATTTTTCATAAGGCCAAGTTTAATGTGAAGTGGTGGAAGATGTACTTTCTGAGGGTCAATAAGTGCTGGGTGTTTCACATTGTATTTACCAACAACATGTTCAGTTCTAGATGGCCAACCATGTTTTTTGTAGTGGTTCTTGTCATCTCTGCTGTTCCATAGACACAAAAAGCACATATGCTTTGTGTAGCCCAACTGTAACCCAAGAAGTAATGATACAACTTTAAGGTCGCCACAAATATTCCATGTGTGGTCCTTATATTTGATGAGTCTTAGCAGCAGTTTCATCGATTCATAAGTCTCATTAAGGCCAGTGGCATGTGCTACAGGTATTGAAGGTTTTTCATTGCCGTTGTGCAGTAATACAGCTTTAAGGCTAGCTTTACTAGAGTCAATGAACAGTCTCCATTCTTTTGGATCATAGCGACAGCCAATCCCTTGCATCAGACCACTGATATCGTGGCAGAAACAAACGTTTTCTTCCTGTAAGTAAAATGATGAAAACTGCAAATGGCGATGGCGGAAATGGGAAACTTTGGTGTTTGGTTGGAGAAGATTAAATTCTTGAAGTCTTGAACCAAGCAACTCTGCCTTTTCTTTTGGTAATTCCAAATCGCGCACTAAGTCATTTAACTCCGCTTGACTTAACAAATGTGGGGAAATATTTGCATCTGGAACATATATGCCATCTTTCCCTGTTTCTATATCACTAGCAGAATCTTCAGATGAACTGCTGTCTGTTATCGTTGCTGGTGGAACTGGTGGTGGATTTGTTTCATCATGTGGTACTGGTTTCATTGCTGATTCGCAGTTTGGGTACGTGATCTTTGATTTGTTTTTCTTTGTGAAACCAGCAATCTTTGTCAAACAAAAATAACAATCATTGAAGTGATTTTTCGGCTCACGCCAAACCATGGGGACTGAGAACGACATAGCTTTTCTTTTACCATTCATCCAAGCTATTACATTGCATTGCACTGTGCACAGCAAATATGTGGTGCCCAGTCCCTCTGTTGGTCTCCTAACTTACAGTCAAAATAACACTTGTAGGCAAGTTTAATCTTTGTTGTTATGTTTCTACGTTGTGGCTTAGGTGTATATTGTCCACAGACAAAGCAGAAGTTGTCTGGGTGATTTACACAAGCACGTCTATTTGATGCCATTTTGAATTACCATACAATATCTGAAAAAACGTAGAAAGTAATTATTACGATGTGCAAAATAAAAAGAAATACACACCGTAGTACAAAACAAATGCTATAAAAACACACAAGTCACCACAACCTGTCACTTGCTCATCAGCAGAGAGCTTCAACAACCGTTCTGCTTGACTGTCACGTAGCGACTGACCGTTGGGCCGTTGCCCGTTACTATGCTCTTGACTCAGTGTTGCCAACTCGGGATAAATTTTATTTATCAAAATTGTTCGAATTTGTATATAGTTAGCAAAAAAAATTGCTTTAACCTTGAAAAGCAAGTTTCATATTACTGGCATTAAGCCGATTAAAACCAAAATCTGGACGTGGTAGAAAATTTTACTAAAAGTGATTTGCATTTTACACAAAATCTAGACGTGATAGAAAAAATATAATTATAGATTTGAAATCAGCATACCGAAATTAGCTAGGAGCACCTATTTGGTCTTCTGTAACAAAATCTTTGTTGCCTAGTGTAATTGATGAATTAGTTCTTTTTAAATTACTTGATCATTTTTTTAGATTTAGCTTAATAATGTAATCTTGTTAAATTCTGCAATGTTCATTTTTTGAATACATTCTCTCTTCGTTGTAAACGATGAAGTCATGTCAGATTAACGTTTATTTTTAAATCTTGAGCATTTAATTTTTGCTCATATGCATGTTTAATTGTAATTCATAATAAAATGCATATTTCAATTTCCATTTTTAGTTAACTCGGCAGATCATAATAACATCAGATCTGTCAATAAGCGGTTTAAAATAAAAATATGGCTTCATCTTCAAAAATCTTGCTTATCTGTCTAGACATTGCTACACTAAAATATTTACCTTATCTTCAAATATTTTGCAAAATAATGCAGCCTATTGAGAATAAAAAACAAAACAAGTCAACATTAAATAATAATAATGTCACCAAAAATTTTGTATATAAAGCCGAACAATTTTTCAAATGTTTATTATGATTGTCTGATCTAACTTAGAGGCTGAGCATTACCTGTAACATTTTAGCAGTAAACTACAGTAAGAGAATATCTTTGTCTTCTCTTTCGAGCCTTTCTCTATTCAGAGAACTTAGTCTTAAATAGAGAAAAATAATTTCCCGATACGTTACAAGAAGAATCGAGGACCCTTCAAAGAATTTAGTAAGCTCCAGAGAATCCTCCGATCCAGTACAAGAAGAAATCGGAGAGTAGTATAAGAGAAACTTCTGCGATTCCCTATACGGTACCAGATACTCCAGAGTAACAAATCCGTTGCTGCCACCCAGGGCCAGATTATCCAATTGGCACAATAGGGACAGTGCCTAGGACCAGTAGTATAGCCGCAAAAGGTTAGAGTGCAGGAATGTTGCAAGTGATTACGTAATGTTGCAAGGGGGTGGGTTGTTGCAAAGGGAGGTGGGGGTGTTGCAAAAAAATCCCCCAAAAAATACCCCCCAAAGGGCCCTTTTTTGCCAACCGGGGTTGCAAGGGGCATGCAACTTGGAGGCGGAGTTCTCCCCCAAGCTATTCCCCCCAAAGGGCCAGAAAGGAGAGAAAGGGGGAGAGAAAGGAGGAGAGGTGTTCACCTGGCAGGAGCCAAGTGCATATTAAGACTTCAGCCGAGTAGGCGTTGTTTTATAGGCTCATAATCTGCCAGTTGGCTTAGAAGGCGTAAATGGCTTGAGTTGCCAGATAGCGCCATGTATTCAGTTTGTGCTATATATTTAATTCTAATCGAAGACTGAGTTGCCAGATACCACTTTTTAACGATACCATTGTATACATTATTATAGACTCCTAATCAGCCAGTTGGCTTAGAAGGCGTAAATGGCTTGAGTTGCCAGATACCACTTTTTAGCATTGCCAGATACCATTGTATACATTATTATATTTCTTAAAAGTTGGTATAGAATACCGGTAGTAGGTTTAGAAGGCGTAACATGATATAATTAAGTAAAACAACATTGCATCATTCTGTTTATTATAAATATATAGAAAATAAATATACATTTCAATAATAATTGAGGAATATGCATATAATCATAACAGTACAGGAAATATATACACACAATTATGGAGATATATATAAAATAAATATACATTTCAAATAGAAATAAATATACATTTCAATAATAATAGAAATATGCATAAAATCATAACAGTACAGGGGAAATATCACGCAAAATATATAAATACATTTCAATAATAATAGAAATATGTATATAATCATAACAGTACAGGAGAAATATCCGCAAAATATATAAATACATTTCAATAATAATAGAAATATGCATATAATCATAACAGTACAGGAGAAATATCACGCAAAATATATAAATACATTTCACTTTTTTTTCAAAATATTAAACTCGCATTTAATCGAGTTTACAATTACATCATTATTGCTCTTCATTACGCAGTATATGCGGCTTAATAATATTTCACCGCTTAAAGTATAGGGAAACCTGTATTCGATATGAAGGGCTTTCATATCGTTCAGTACTATTTTTGTTCCCACCTTACAACCGGTTGGTAAGTCATCTTTAAATACGTCTAGAATACAATCAAAAGCACGCACAAAGAGTTCATCGTTAGCTACATTATTAAACACAAGTTTATAAACACGCTTTTCCAATCGAGGGTTTATTTCTACCGACTCGAGCTTTTCAATCGTGAACTCACTCAACATAACGGCAATTGAAGTAATCTTCTAAATCGTTACGACAACTGCGCATTATATAAAGAAATAGTTCTTCAGGGTGAACGGTGTAGGTGAGCTCAGCCTTGTACCGATCAATTGCTTTGTACCAAAGTTCATGGTATTTTAGAGAGTCTAAACTTTTTAAATAAACGTCCAGCTCTAGACCATTCTCACCAGCCCTACACTCGGTAAACCCATCGAGCAGAGCGGTGTAGGCGTATTCAAGTACTGTATCAAAATAAAGCATATCCGTAACACGCGCGTCTAATATAGGTTTCAGCTTACGGAATCCGACGATTTCAAACATTCTGTCGAGGATGAAACGGTTTCGCGTAGGAATAAGAGCGTTATTATCAGAAGCATTCTTCCACATCAGCCGTATATCAATGCACGGCCGATCGTTATTTATACACAACGTACATACAACGGCGTATGAGGGTGCGTCACTAATCTGCTCTCTTCTTGTACCTACGTTAGCAGGTATTTTATAACGATCTTCACTCCACTTCTCAACTATCACGAAGATTCTATTCATCTCCTCGACACTTAAATAAACACGTTTGTTTGTCTACATTCCGTTTCCAGCACATAGCTAACGGTACCGGAATTACGCCTGAACACGCGCAACGATTTCGTCACGGACACATCGTACGAGGCGTTGAGAATGCTGCTCAAAGGAAGTTCCATCGTATTCGAGGAGCGCACGTCCACTCGGTTCAAGCTCTGAGATAACTATGAGCCGTGTGAGGCACGCAGGTAGGCAGGAACGGTTCGACGGGCGGCTGACTCGATGATACGTGAATGGGCTTGTTCGTATGATCCGCGAGTCGCACCGAATTGTTGTACATATTTGTTTTTCCGGTACAAGAATTAATTTTATCACTACCAGCCTACGCACCAGACAGTTTCCCTCAGGATAAGAACTAGGCACATTTTATGTTTTACTAAACATCTTCACACTCCGGCGCACTATTTGAGAGGAACATATGCTCATATTTTTCCTTTCTGCCCATCAAACGATACTCGTCTCTAAAGTCTGTTAAAAACTCACGCAGGGCACTAGCCACAACCTCACTACGAACCTCATCATGATATACGTTAATATAGGGATAAAAATACTTAAGATTGTCCATGATCACGAGATTCACATTTTCAGTCGTAGGGTATGAGTAATCGACATGGTGTAGCATGACGTAATACCGCTTGTCACACCACCCATCCGCAAGACTCATTATCCATACCTGCTGCTTCTCTTCTGCACGCGTTGTTTCTTTTACTTCACGGTATATGTGAGACTTTATAAAGTTTAGCTCTGCAGCGTACTTCAGCACATCGTCTATGCAACGAAAGCCTTCAACGGTCTCACCAGAACATCCGTAGAGTATTTGTACATCTTGGAACTTCGCACAATCCAATGTGTTTTTAAAAGAGACATAGGAGGGAGGAATAGGAAGTTTTTCGGTATCCACCACATCCTGGCACTTTGCTGAATACCATTTCATAAACGTTGTACAAGCAATATTAAAGGTAGCCACTTGAATACACGTCTGATCTTTTCTTCTGAATACACGTCTGATCTCTCGGGCTTACTGCAGTCGACTGACCACGCAGGGATCCCAGATAGTAGCATGACTCACGGTCTTACAGTGGGCGGAGCTTAGAACTTTCACCTGCGCGCACACGCACACACACACACACACACACACACAAAGGAGAAAGTGAAACGCTAATTGAAACATGATTTATTTAATAAACGAGATATTCAAGTTATATATATATATATTATATATATATATATTTACAAATACGATTTAATAAACGAGATATTCAAGTTATATATATATTTACAAATACGTGTAATAAATCAATAGATACTTTACAAACACGATTTAATAAACGAGATATTCAAGTTATATATATATATATATTTACAAATACGTGTAATAAATCAATAGATACGATTATATCAAGACAAATACGTGTGAGTTAAAAATAGAAGCATCATACGTTATGGTATCCAAAGGGTACGGTATCATAGGTACCAGGTAGCTGGTAACGTTTCCTATATGTGTTACGGCACACCTTCGTACCCCTAAGTTCCTTCACGCCCCCCAGCTTCTGCGCTCGAAAATTGTGGGTGCCTACAATTAGTTGTGGAGTTTGTTCGCCCTCATCATCGTCCAAACATACTAGATCCTTCAACGATTCAAAGTTAACAACCCGCCGATTCGCATGGTTGAGCGTAATGCCGTTTGCCTTCACGATATATTTCATTTCCTCCCCCACCCTGACCCCTACCCCATACGTTTTAGGTCCTGTTGAGACAAAAGAGTCGGCGTATGCGTTGTCCCCATACTCATCCTTGATCTCATCAGTGAGTTCGCCGAGGAACTCCCCAATAGTAGGCATGTATTCACCCTCCCTCTCTGTGAATATCACGCTATCTGTATCGGCATACAATACTCTCCGCCCAAGAGAATGCAATAGACCCCAAAGTTTTATACGGGCATAGGCTGTTGTGAAGCTGGCCACAGGTATGTTTGTAACCCTTGAGGTATCTGTGGCCAATTCAGTGTTGTTGTACTTTATTATGTAAGTATTACCTACATTCACGATCTCCATGACATCTTTATCGGGAGCATTGGCATAATCCCAGACATCACTATAACTTTGTGCCAAATGAATGTTCCCTTTGCCGGTATTCTGCGCAAATTTTCCCCATAGACTGTTTAGACACAACTTTGCACTAAAGCGCTTGCCAGGGTTCTTTGCAATTTGGGCACGATCAAGTTGTATACCTTCGCGGTCGCGGTAACGTTGAATATAGGCAGACTTTTCATCTTCGGTATCAACTCCTCGCGGATACCCTGATGCCTCAACCTTATCCTTCAAAAAGGCGTTTTATATGGTGTGAAAAGGTTGGGTAGCTTCTGAAACCTCCACACCTCATGTATCTTCAGTATTCTATAACCATGGCGTACGGCTAGGGCCAGCTCAGGACTTGTATATACGCCTCTGATCTTACGCTGGTGGGGTATATGGTTACAATCGCCGTTATCCTCTTCCGCGCACTTCACGCACAGGGGAAACATGAGCTTGTCGTCGATAACGACAGGTAAGATTGGCATCCATAAATTGCGTGGGGGGAGTACGTCTACGAAAGAGAGCCCAAAGTAACAATCATTCAAATTTCTTGAAAATTCATTGATGGATGGCAGGTTAGGTCCCACCAGTTTCTCAGGAGCGCCCACGGGGTACGGATTGTTCTTCATCACGTATGGGTACAAAGAACAGAAATCGTAGTAATGGAGCTTCACACCCTCCGTAGGTGGAAAGTATAGTCTGAATGGATTTGTACGTCCTCCAAACAAGCTATCACCACATTTGAGAGGATCCAGCACCATTGAGCGCTTGATCGTGTTTATTTCCTCACGGTATACCTCGTCTGTCTCCATCCGTGCATCATATTCATGCTCCCACAAGACTTTGTGAGTGAACTGTGATCCTATAAGTTGATCGCGAGTGCGGGTCCGTGCAAGACAGTCGGCAGGAGATCTACCGTGGATATCTCCGGCGATTCGGCACTCAGGACGGGGGCATCCATGCCACCAGCAACCGTTAAAGGAGTAAACAGTCTTCACACCAGTGACACGGTTTTCACTTAACCCATCAACCCAAAAAACAAGTCCATTAATCTTAATGGGTACTTCACCCGTGTTGCGGGCGTGCTTTATGTATACACCTGTCTGTTGCTGTAGGTGTATGAGCCAGTAAATAGCCTTGTGTCCGTAACTGCGGGGGTTGTTTCGGTGAATAATGGCTAAGGTGTCTTTAGGCATGAAGTTATTCTTGAACACCGTAAAACATAATGATGCGATGGTGGGCGACTTGCAGCGGATCGCATTTGAAACGGCTATGTACATCCTTCTAAAGGCCTGGAAACATACTCTAAGCACGCGCACATCATTCACGCAATAACGCTCACATTCATCAGCTATATTATAAGGGTTACTTTCATTAAAACTGTTGTAGTATCGATCAAGGTCTTCACGTTCATCCATACAGTCAAAATAATGTTTGGGTGGTGGTGGCCTACGTAGTTTAAAGTCTCGCTGGTGAGGAAAGTGTAAGGGAAGTATCCTTTGGAAACTTCAGCTGCTACTCCCATCACCTTGGGTAGCTTTGCTAATTTACAAGGTGTGAATAATAAAGTGTCTTTAAATTGTACATTGCCTCTTATTTGCATCTGTATTAATTTGTTGCCTCTTTTCAATGGATCACCTGTAAATATCTCAGAGGATTCGTGTTCAAGCAACTCCTTATAAAGGAACTGCGTATCAAACTTTGCCCCGTTATGGGCGAGAATATACACAGTCATTTCTTTGAACTTGTCGGCTAACTTGACAATATAGGACACAAATAGTTTCACAGGACTATCGCGGACATTCGTTTTAAAAACGTTTGTCCGTTTACCGCATTTGGGGCACTCGTCACATTCGATACCCATACACTCATCAAAGATGGTCTGGCTCACAAGTAAATGTGGAATTACCTCTTTGGTTTCAGCGTTCGTATATGTTTCTATATCGTAGTATACAGTTATACAAGGGTTATTTTTAGGCTTAGCATCTTTCATATAACATACTTGCTTTACTCCATCCGCCTTATATTCCTCCTGGCATGTAGGACAGTGAATTACGTCACACTTGTGCTTAAATTTTCCCCAATTATCCATTGTGTGAAACATACCACATTCACAGATTCCCATTTTCCTGCACGTGCCAATTGATTTATGGAAATCAAAACAGCTATTATTGAAAAATGTGTGTCTACACACATCACAGTCTCTCTTCTCAGCGTCAACTACACGGCTTTCACATTTGGTGCTTTTACACTGCTCAGATACCATGTGACATTCTTTACAATGTCGCACAATATCATCCGCAAACTCGAGGCACCCCTTACACAAATCATGATGTCTCCCATATTTTCGACTTTTGTCATAACTCGCGTAAAGCCACCTTATATTACGGATGGGGAGATACGTTGTCCCTGACAATCCTAAAATAAGTAGGGGTCTTGTACGATCTCTCACACAGCTTTTAAAAACATACACAGTCCTACGACGATCATCCAGCCCAAATACAACTATACGAACATTCATTTCCTGTTCTACCCTTCTCAACTCTTCAGGACCCATATTACAGTCAAATTCAAGTTCACAGTCTACAGCTAGTTTACGGGCACGCTCCACGACCGTAGGCAACCAAATTTTTGTGGCCTGTGTATTTTGTACAGTAAACATACGTGCTAAGAGTACTGTTATAAAGCCGCAACCACGATCGACGTTTATATGCTTTCGGTAAATAATCGGAGAATTGAAGTTAAGAGTATACGGTATAGCACTATGACCCGCAACACGGAATACACGATCAATATTTACCGTGAAGTTGTCCATATTAAAGGCTATACTACTTTGGGCGGCTTGCATTATACGGCCTAATATATATTCTACATCTTTAGCCGCCAAACGTCTAAATGGCACTATCACCCAATAATCGTCTACATCACCGTCATCTGACCCGAATCCAAAGGACAGACTCGTCCTGACTTCACGCTCGTCGCGGTTCTGAAGAGCAAACTCTACAATACGCTGTACAACCCGGCGTAGCCCGCGCTCAATTCCATTGCTATACATGGCTCCAGGGTCGACCCTGACTCTATACCGATTTCTAGTCAAGGCTGGGGTGGGGGCTGCGGAGGGCACCAACTCGAACGTTATAACATCCTCAACAGAACGGGGGGCATCTGTGGCGGATGAATTAGGGGATATATTAGCGGAAGGTGCTGCTGGGGGGCCTGTTGCGTGGGAGGTTGAGGGTTGGGGATCTATTATTGTAGACTTAACAGAACGGGGGGTAACTGTGGCGGATGAATAAGGGGATATATTAGCGGGAGGTGCTGCTGTGGGGGGGTGTTGCGTAAGAGGTTGAGGGTTGGGGATCTATTACCGCTGCAACAGGCGCGTATTTCGGTCGCTTCATACCTGACGTGGGGTTCTCATACCTCCGCTTTGGACGTGCTAGCGGTATCGCTGGTGAGGGTTCGTTGGCAGGGGAGCAGATCACAAGTACACTGTCGTCGAGGTCATCCGTAATGTCAATGATGGGGTGCTCTACCTCATCGTCACTCACGGTTCTGTGGGAGAAGAAAGCAAAATATAAGGAACAGCACTCAAAATTTGTAATATTTTGTAAATGACCCACTTAGGAGTGTGACGTGTTAGAAATGGACTCTGTAGAAAAATTCAGATTCACGAGCCCATCCACATGTATTATATCTGGACCTACAGGATGTGGTAAAACTGTGTTTATGCTTAAAATCATTAAAGAAAAGGGAGAGATGTTCTCGAAATTTGTGCATAAAGTTATATGGTGCTATTCGACGTATCAATCAGTGTTCAACGAGTACCAAGATGATATTTTGTTCCACAAAGGCGTATATGACGTTAATTCGTTAAAGGGAAATGAACATACAATCATTGTAATTGACGATCTCATGTTGGAGATGGATAAAACGTTTGCCGAGACATTTACAGTATTCTCCCACCATCTTAACATAAGCGTGTTCTTCATCAATCAGAATCTATTTTTCAAAAATAGATATGCGCGATGTGTCGTTAAATACGCAATATCTAGTCTTATTCGCGCAACGTAGAGATGTATCACAAATTGGGGTATTAGCCAATCAAATGTTCCCGAATCAGCGTAAGGAGTTTTTGGAAGTTTATGAAGAAGCTACAAGCAAGCGTTACGGATATTTGCTTTGCGACCTTCATCCGCGAAACACGTTTAGAGTGCTTCTGCGAACGAATATATTTCCAAACGAGCCTGAAACGGTGTATATTCCAGAATGACAAAGAGACTAAAGAAATACCGTGAATTAATAAAAATCTATCATCGACTGCCCCGGGCAATGCAGCGGATGTTTATTAAAAATATCGACGCCGACTTTTTAAAATGCATCTGTGAAATCTGTCTTGACATTATAAATTGCAATGTATCAATGAAAACCCCTCAGAAGGCTCGCCTACGCCGCTACAAGAACATAATACGTGCACTCGCTCGTAAAAGTCAAACTGTAGCGAAGAAAAAACGAATTATTGTGCAAACAGGAGGGTCATTTCTCCCCATCTTATTTTCAGTTTTGGGTCCTTTACTGACTAGATTAATATAATGAAGAAAGTGGTAGTGATTCCCCACGAGGTGTACGCTTCACTGCAAAGGAATCCAGACACGGATCTAGATCCCCGTAAAAGCAGACTTAAAAGAATGGAAAGCGAATTGCTAGCCCTATTAAACAGTGAAAAAACACCTGATGAGAAAAGAATCTTATACCAAGAAGCTCTGCAGAAATTTCTTCACGAGTACGAAAATTATAAGAGCCCTACAGAGATTCCTGTGGTTATTAGGCACAGCACGGGGGACGATAGACATGGCGACATAGGATCTGTGCCCGACGATACAGCTGACCAACCAAAAAGATTAGCCACACAACATATCGAACATGTATTAAAAAGCACCCTCCCACATACATTGATGAGTAAAGGCTTAAGTCTTTATAATCTATTGAATGAGGATCCAGCCATACAATGGACCGATACAGGCGAGCTCATTGTGGAAAGATCAAAGGTACTGGGATCGAATATCGTAGACATTGTCCACGATCTGGTGAGAAAGTGGGATAGGCCATCACCATCAGGATGGAAGCATATTAAAGCAAGACTACAACAAATAAATGTCCCTAAAACATTGATAGGAAATCTGAACAGGTTAAAAGACTTGGAACATGCAACGCATGTGACACAGTTGAAGGAGCCGTCACCCCCGGCGGTAACACCTTTGAAGAGGAGCAAGAAGAGGTTAAACCAACCCTACCCACGTGCCTCTAAAATACGCAAATGGCTAACGTATTAACTAAACGCTATTATGATATTTCTAACCCATCCTCCTACGGCGGCGTAGATAGACTGTACAGAAGTGTTTACGGAGTAGGAAAAAAAGATGTTGAAAGATTTTTGAGGGAGCAGGACGCTTATACGCTTCATAAGCCTGTGAGAAAAAGGTTTAAAACAGCCAAGACAACGGCTTCCTCGATTGATTCTATTTGGCAAGCAGATTTAACAGACATGCAAAGATATTCTGTGTATAACGATGGTTACTACATTCTATTCATAATAGACGTATTCTCTAGATATCTGTGGCTAGTTCCTCTGAAAAATAAATCACCTGAAACAGTAGCTAAAGCCACCAAAACGCTAATGTTAAAAGAAAACAGGGTTCCTGGCTATTTTTGTACGGATATGGGGAAGGAATTTATAGGCCGTGCTTTTCAGAACATGTTGACAGAGTTTAATATCAGCTATTACACAACCAATTCTATACATAAGGCTTCTTTAGCTGAAAGAGTTCAGCGCACCATAAAGGAACGCATGCACCGTTATTTTACACATAAAAACACATACAGATTTCTAGACATTCTGGAATCATTGGCATCATCCTACAACCGCTCACACCATCGCACGATTGGGACAACACCTAACGAAGTTTTAGAAAGAGGTAAGCTCCCGAGAAGAGATGGATCACCACCACCACCACACTGCGCGCTTCAAAATCAATGATTATGTAAGGCTGTCGCGTTCGGGGAACAAATTCGCAAAGGGTTTTGAGCAAGGATGGACACGCGAGATTTTTAAAGTTAGGGCTATGAGACCTAAAGGTGAGATAATGATGTATTACATTGAAGATTTGAATGGGGAAGAAATCTCAGGAGGTTTTACCGCGAGGAATTGCAGAAAGTTGCGTTTAATTTAGAAAAAAATGTGTTTAAAATTGAGAAAATTTTAGGAAGCAAAGGTTCAGGAAAGAGAAAAATGTACCTGGTGAAATGGCTAGGGTACCCAGAAAGCTTCAACACCTATATAAAAGCTGATGCAATAATGAAGCTTAAATAGTATGCAACATGGCTCCTAACCATTTCTACGTCACACTCCCGTCCTCCTCGTCCCTGTCTGTACACCCTAACAACACACTAGCCAACTTTGTAACAGAGCTCCACAAGCACATTGAATTGGGTCGTGATTCGTATGAGGTGGGGATATGCGAAATTCAGCTGGACACCATCTTTTTAAATATTGAACATAAAGAAACCGTTTTTACGATTCTTAGAGACATTGACGAGTGTGAAAAAGCTGGGGTAGCTATGGATGAAACTATGCGTATCGCTCGGACTAAGGTTGCACGGTATTACAGTACAGAAGTAAGACTAGGACCGGTCAATATGGTTCGGCCGAGGATGTTGTGAGAGGCTTAAACGTAAGTTTAAGAAACTCAAACCTTACGAATGATTTAGTATACGAAATCGTAAACAACCCTGCACATACACTAATCCTAAAATCAAAGACTAACAGACGTATTAAAGACCATAGAAAGTTCCAAATTCTAACCAATGGCCGATATAGCGCAGTCTTCCAAAGAGACACATTTCACGGACACAGCATGACTTGTCCAGATTAATGTATCAATTGAAGATGGAGAAATTGGCTGAAAGGTCCCCAGACATGTGCTATATTTACAGTAATATAGTGGAGCACCAGTTTGTTGGGGATACCCAGGCGCGCCTGCTGCGCATTGCTCACATCCCCAACCATAGAGGAAGGAGTTTGAGTATTACATATGACAGACCCCATTATGTGAATGTCGCAACTAATTTAATAACCAATATCTCAATATATATGAACGATTGAGGGTGAAAACTTCCCATTCGGTAACGGGAGCTTAACAGTGAAGCTACACTTTCGACGCACTGAGTTATAATGGATAGAAAGCCTTTCACCGTCTATCGAGGGGTGAGATACCAGCGCGGTAGTGGACTTGGATCCATTTTTTCATCCATACTACGTACGGCTGTTCCTTTGCTGAAGAGGGGGCCAGATACCTCGGAAGGAAACGCTACAATCAGGTATTAACACTGCAGAAGACATATTGGCCGGGGCTAAACCTAAAGAAGCTCTAAAAAAACATTTAAAGCGTACACGGGACGAAATCATCAAAGATGCAAAGAGAAAAATGCGTGGTGGCGGGAAGAAGAAGAGGGCTCCCGGAAGAAGAAGGGGTCACGTGGTATTAAACGTAAAAGGCTATCAAAAAAGAAGTGCTGTAAGCGAATGAAACCTATGGTTGACCACTTTTTTGACTGATATAAGCTAAGGATATTGATCTCATGAATCATAGTTTGTTTACCACTTGTCGAGAGAGGAGCCACTATTTCGCCATGGCACGCTTCATCCACCCATGTAGTTCACAATGCTGTAAATCGGAGCTGTCCCTTTTTGAGCTGCCTCCAACCCAAGTTTCTATTGAGCACAGTGACTTTATTACAATTAACCCTTTAAACACAATTAGTTCCCAGTGCACCTATAGAATTCGTGATACCCAGCTCAGGCCCTTACTTTTTTGATCCAAGCTGTGTGCACATGTACGCTAAGCTACGTATAGCCCATTCTGATGGAACGGTCTGCGATGACAAATATGCTGTATACCCTGAAACAAACTTTCTGCACTCCATATTCAACCAGTGTGACGTATATTTAAATCAGACCAACATATCGGCAGGCACGGGGTACTATCATCTACGAGCCTATCTGGAAAATGTCCTCAACTTTTCCAAAGAAGCGAAGGCTACTTTTTAAGTGCCGAGGGATATTATCAAACTAAAGTGAAATAGTATAAAGGACAAATTTAAAAATTCTAAAAAGAAAATATACGAGTGTTTTGGACGGTTGCACACAGATTTCACTTTCCAGGAGAAGTTGCTTGTCAACGGGGTGGATATGAAAATAAAGCTCACCCGCACGAGTCCTGAGATCTGCTTAAATCTGGATGCTGATCAAGAAGAGGGTGCAAAGCCCGTTGTGGTTCACATTATGGACACATACCTCCGCGTACGGCGAGTGAAATTAAGTTCACCAAACAACTAGAAATTGAGAAAAATTTACTAAACGCTACAGTGAAATATCCTATTAACAGAGTGCAAATCAAACTATATACGGTTCCTGCAGGGTTGGCATCGAAGCAGATAGAAAACATTGCCCTGGGAAATCTTCCTAAAAGGATATTAATCGGCATGCAGGACCATGCTTCGGTGAATGGAAAATATAAAAAGAGTGCCTTTAAATTCGAGAATTTCGGACTTAAAAATATAACTCTATACGTTAATGGCACTGCTTTGGGTGGAACAATGGGTACGGACTATTCATCAGACGCTGTGTTACCTCTTTGTGCCAGAGCCTATAGTAATCTGACCCATATTGCAGGTGATTGTGATGAGCTTGGTAATGGGGTAACGCAGGAAGAATTCATTGATCAATTTAACCTTTATCCTTTGACATTACACCTGACTTATCTGCTAGCGTAAATACCCATTTAACCCCACAGCAGAGCGGAAACATCTCAGTGCGGCTGGAATTCGCCAAGCCTATAGACGCTCCTATTAGTGTACTAGTATATCTCGAATCGCAAGCCCTAATAGAAGTAGATAGATTTAGGAGCGTTATCACTGACTTTTAAAATGGATGCTAATACACTTCAGAAAGTAATGGAACGAGTCACACGTTCCAAATTTATCGGCGTGTTTGCGAAGAATGAAACATTGAGTTTGCCAAGTACGCGAGAATGTAGTCTTATTGTGAACACAGATGTCATCGGTAATGAAGGGATTCATTGGATCGCTGTCTATTTTAAAAATAGACAGCGCCTGTACTATTTTGATTCACTCGGTACTCAACCCTGGAGTGACCCTATTATTGTAAAATTTCTCGCTCAGTTACATATTCCCGAAGTTGTATGGAACCCATTTCGTATACAAGGATATTTTAGTAATGTTTGCGGAATGTACTGCGTCTCATTTCTCACGCATATGTCATGTGATAAAGAATTTATAAATTTTTTAAATTTATTTGACCCGTGTCACACTCGCCGAAACGATGAAATGGTATGCAGACAGATAAAAATCCGTTTTCCAATTGTACGTACTCGTTGTATAGTATAATGTTTTTGTTCGTATATTTGTAACGGTATATTCTGTAGTTGGTTATTGTACTGATTTCTTTCATTTAATAAATTTATGAAAATATATTGTCTTCTTACCCCAAAAAGCTCGAAAAACACTTACATTATTTCGGTGTGACATTGCTGACTGATCAGTATATCCTCCGTATTCATGACACGAGATTCTTCAAAAGATTGTATAACACGTGTCAAATCCTCATCGGACCTTAAAGGAATAATGTTCATTCTTTTAAAACATATACAGAGTATTCAGACAGATCCCCATTATGTGAAGATATCTTTGGTTCATTTAAGAGGAATAACATTGATTGCCATAAAAAATTTCGATTTTAGCCTAATGGGAATAAGAGGTAAAACCAAATAACATTGATTGCCATAAAAAAATTTCGATTTTTGGCGAGTATCTAAATGAAGTATTTGACGAGATACTACAACTCTCCATATATATAAATCGATTTATAGACACTTACATTTCTATGGGAGTCCCTTGCGTCGGATTGTAAGGAGCGTCACTGCAAATATCTTCAACGGTTTGCGTTGGAAATAATTCATCACGGTCAATCGCATTAAAAAGACTAATTGCCGTTAATGCTGCAGTGTCACTTTCTTCATACAAATCAGGGGAGACGTACAGGTCCATGGTGGAGGGAATGATTATTCACTGACGCGAAAATAGCTACTGTTACTCCCAACTGAAAAATATCCCCTTTTATATGCACAATCGTCAAGCTAGCTCCGCCCCAAAAGACCAGATGTTCGTAGTGATTGGCTGCCGGTGTAGCTGGGTGGAGCTATGATGTGTACCAATCCGCTATAACGGGGCCGGACGAGTAATGACATCTTTATATTTTCTCAAAGAAATATATCCTAATTATATTTTTAAAAGAGCGTTCGGTTTCCGCGTTAAACTGTGGGTCTAAGGTGGAGTGAAAACCTTTCCAATTCGGCGAGAAATTACACTAGGGGACAACATTTCTTGAAAATTATTTGGTGTTTCTTATAGAACTTTTGATACTGATTCCAAATATGGTTTCAGAATTTTTCTATCACCCATAGTTTTCGAGAAAATAATATTTCCATTTACTCAGTTTCCCGCAGATCTTATAGACAATGCAGGTCCTGTATATGAGCTTTAATTATCTCGATGAACTAGTGCGCAATCGAGGTCTAGTATGAATTGTGCTAAATTTTCACTTCTAACACTAAATATTAAAAATCAAAGATTTAAGCAGTTAAGATGTAGTTATAAGAATATGACACCATACAAATTACGCGTAAATATAAAATATTTTCATTGTAGAAATAATAATAATAATGATAATAATAAGAATTGTTGTGAAAGGTGGTTTTTGTTCAAGTAGACGAAGAAAGGTTGACTCTCGGTCAGAAAAAGGTCTCTAGGGGGACGATTCGAAATGACCTAGTTTCTGCCTTTCCTCGTGTGCGTGTGCGTGTGTGTGTGTGTGTGTGTGTGTGTGTGTGTGTGTGCACGAGTTGTTTATTCGTTTATTATATATATATATATATATACGGGTTTGGGGAATGACAATCGTGTGTTTTGATATTTTCCGTAAATTTTCTTTTCATTTGGAGTGAAGGGAGACTTATCAGGGATTGGAGGGAAGGTCTCTCAACCAGCAGGTGTTCTTCGAAAATATAAAGATGTCATTAGTCGTCCGACCCCGTTATAGCGGATTGTGTTTTGGTTAATTTCAATTGATTAATTGCTTTAGATTTCGTTTTTTTTTCAATTTTCTTCGCAGGGGATTGGGGGGAATGAGGCTCGTGTGTTTCGTAAATTTTCATTTCGTTTCGTTATTCGTGACTTAAATATTTATAATAAAAATTAAGTGTGTAAAAATTATTTATTTAATAAACAGAATTTAATTGGATTCATCTACCGTCATATAAATATATATTGTGGTACACTATTTAAATGGATGATTAATATATGGTTTTTGCTATCTGGAATACATGGCGCTATCTGGCAACTGAATACATGGCGCTATCTGGCAACTCAGCCAGAATAGAGGTTTATAAAAGACCGAGAGACGACTGACGGAGTCATTACAAGCTCGGCTCCCAGCCGAGCAAGGACCTCTGGTCCTTCTCTTTCTGGCCCTTTGGGAAAACCCCTTAGAGGCCTCTTAGGTTAGGTAAACGAAAATAGCTTGGGGAGAACTCCGCCTCCAAGTTGCATGCCTTGCAATCAAAGGCAACTACTCTCTCTCTCTCTCTCTCTCTCTCCTTCAGGTGTACCCCTCCCCCCCTTGGCTCAGCCAACTGACTGATTCAGCCAACTGGCGATTAGGAGCCTATAAAACAACGCCTACTCGGCTGGTCTTAATATGCACTTGGCTCCTGCCAGGTGAACACCTCTCCTCCTTTCTCTCCTCCTTTCTCTACTTTCTGGCCCTTTGGGGGGAATAGCTTGGGGGAGAAAGGTTGGGCCTAAAAAAAATCTTAGCTGACTCAAAAATGAGAAAAGGAAACTGCTAAATCAAACTTAATAATTTGCTTTAATTGAATTACTTTACAAACCTTTTAGTTATAATACATCTACAAATGTTGAAGTGTATATATACACACATGCAGGTTTATTCGATTAAATCTTTAGTCAACAAACAACATACAGGTATAATATAACTTAAGTAAAATGTACATTAAACATTAACTTTGCGGCTCTTCTTGTTAGCAAAATCACAGATTACATCTTCAAATTTCATTTTTTGCAAAAGCTCATTCTCAATTGAGAGTAGTGCGAGTGAAGATAGTCGTTTCTGTCCCGTGGTTGACCTAAGACAGTTCTTTATACGTTTCAGCTTTGAAAAAGAGCGCTCCCCTTCACAACTTGTTCCAAAAATGGCAAGATACATTCTAAAAGCAATGTTAACATTTGGAAAATTTGTCACCAACTTGACCGCTATTTGTGCTGCACTGATCATCTCTTCCAAATATTTGCAGATATTTATCTACAGATCTATCTTGGGGGCCTACGATTATGAGAGTACCTAGGGCCTACAAAGACTTTAATCTGGTCCTGCTGCCACCTAACCAGAACTCGCGTCAACTTCGAACTGCCGAAGGCCATAGATGGAGGGGTTAACATATATATATATATATATATATATATATATATATATATACACACACACGAGGGTAATTCAATAAGTATCCGCACTTTTTATTTTCACAATTGTATTTTCACATCTGATAGATTATAAACACATCACTTCTCAACATAGTCTCCCTGTTTCTCAATACACTTAGTCCAGCGATCTACAAGCTTCCTAATGCCATCACAAAAGAATGTTTTTGGCTGTGTGCGTAGCCAGTCATGAACCGCCTCCTTCAGGTCATCATCGCCTTGGAATCGCTGATGATGGATCCAGGTATGGACGTCTGCTCTCGTCTTTTGGCGCGGTATCATAATGAAGGGAAAACTTCTTGAAGCGCATTATCAATGGAGATGAAACCTGGATCCATCACTATGAACCAGAAAGCAAACGACAGAGCATGTAATAGAAACATCCAACATCTCCCGTTGCAAGGAAGTTCAAAGCGCAGCCGTCAGGAGGTAAAGTTATGCTAACACTGTTTTGGGATACACGGCCCTATCCTTGAACATTATCTAGAGCGTGGAACTACAGTAACAAATGCATCGTATTCTGACATGCTTCGGAAAGAGTTAAAGCAAGCAATTCGCACAAAACGGAGAGGGAGATTGTCGGAAGGTGTTATTTTGTTACACGACAATGCGCGCCCTCATACCGCTGCAGACTAGAAAATGCCTTCAACTTGAATTTAAAGTTCTCGACCATCCAGCCTACAGTCCAGACCTGGCACCTTCGGATTTTTACCTGTTTGGACCACTAAAAGACGCTTTGAGAGGTCAGCGATTCCAAGGCGATGATGACTTGAAGGAGGCGGTGCATGACTGGCTACGCACACAGCCAAAAACATTCTTTTGTGATGGCATTAGGAAGCTTGTAGATCGCTGGACTAAGTGCATTGAGAAACAGGGAGATTATGTTGAGAAGTGATGTGTTTATAATCCTATCAGATGTGAAAATAAAAAGTGCAGATACTTATTGAATTACCCTCGTGTGTGTGTGTGTATATATATATAAGATACATAATGAGGTCACAGCGTACGTTTTTCATATAATTTAAAACTGAACCAAAATTTGCCAGAAATATTTATCATTCCAAAAACTGAAACAAACATACTTTCATGCTTAGAATGAAAAGGGTCTCCTCTTGCCACTCTCTCCCCTCGTGCCAAACGCTCCCTTCAAGTGATGAAATCTATCAGATTTCAATCTAATTTCATCTGAGAAAGAAAATAACATATGAATGATTTTATCGTAGGTATTTTCAAACATGTTTCATCCAATAAAATCATTTCAGCTTTCGCGAAAAGGGACTGCTGTTGATGGTTTTATGCTTGCCACAAATATACCCACATGCACGGGAAAAGTGCTTCTAAATCGGTCGCCTATCGCTTTTGAAGAAATCGCTGTTTTTGTTTTAAAAGTATAATACATGGACTCCATCATTTCAAGTGACGGATGAATTTTCGAAGCACCTCAACGGGTATAACGGGACTTTTGGATTGTACACTCTAAACAGGTGTTAGACGTTTCGTTCTTTCATTGGCCCAATTTTGTGAATTTTGAAATATCTAATGCATTAGACATTTCACAGTAATTAAACATCTTGTTAGATATTTCAGTGAGTCAATTGAAATGTCTAAATTGTCCCAAATTTTTAAACAATTGAAAAGCTTAAGCAGTATAGCCGCGTTTCGTTAGAGGAATTTGGGGTGCTTTGAATCTTGCCACTGGAGGCCTTCGCCTCCGTTATAAGGGGGGGGGCCCTCCTTAAGTTCCTAACCCATTTATGGGGCCTCACAGGCCTTAGTGAAGGGCATTTGCCCCTTGAGAGGACCCCACTCCTCCTTGTAAAAAACATTCATCCTTACCTTCCTTCACGAGAAAAAATCCTCCTGTGGGGATCCTTCATGGTCTTTCATGAGACAAACAAAAACAAATATGATAAACAAACAAAAACAAGCAAACAAACGTTGGAAGCGTTCGTGCAGAAGATCCATTTCTGGAGCACCAAAATTCTGCTGATATATATATATATATATATATATTATGGTTTCTTTCCCGGGATCCCGGCTGTTTTTATTGGATTTGAAAATCCCGGGAATTGGACAAATATCCCGGGAAATCCCGGAATTTTAAAATGACTTAATTTATTTTTTATTGATTTATTTGTTTTTTCTTTTGTTATTAGAAGGCTCTTGGGTAGAATTAAAGAAAACTGCATAATATTTCTTGCAGTGTTTCCAGAAATTTTTAGCCAAATTATGTTAAACCTGCTGCTAAATTATGCTAAATCGCCTAAAATTATGCTAAACCTGTTTCCATTTTATGCTAAAAATATGCTAAATAATTATTTTCATTTTATGGGCTATTTTTAGGGAAGAAAATACATAAAAAATTCTCATTTTCTTCAGTTTAGTCAGTTTAGCTACTTTTATAATAAACTCTGAATCAAAAAATAAGAAAAAATGGGTTTAAAAAATTGCAGAGAAAGATATAATTTTCAGTATTCTTTCTACATCAAAAATAAAAAGGCATACTAATGTCACTCACTAAATCATCATAATACATGAAACCATTCTTATTTCCTGAGTACGTATGATAAATATTATGTTTAATAAATAATAAATAGCTATCACTGATTGGTAAACTCAATTCAAGTATTACAATGCAAAAGTGGTCATCTAGGCATAAGTAATTGGTTATCCCAATTCTAAAAGGGTATTTTATCACTGAACAATAAAACAAATTACCGTTCTCTTAAATATACAACCATTTCCTGGATTTCCCGGGATCCCGGGAATTGGCTTCATTTTTCTGGGAATTCCCGGGATTTCCCGGGATGAAGAAATCTGCATATAAGGAGAAACCCTAATATATATATATATATATATATATATATATATATATATCAGTGGCGTGCGGTGATTTTTCGTCAAGGGGAAGCAATTCAAGCAAAAAGAACAAAGATTCTATAAAATAAAAATAAAATTTTAAAATACTCGTATATAATAAAAACAAAACACATATAATCATCTACTTACTTTACTTATAGGTTAATTCTATTCTTCTTTCTTTTTTATTAAATATATCTATTATTTCTTCGTAAAAGACATCGGTTTTCATATCCTTAAGAAGCTTTTTCTCAATTGAGATTAAAGCTAAACTTGCAAGCCTTTCACAGCACGTATAAGTTGCCAGATATTTCAAGAAAATTAACTATAAGATCTGGACAGCGAAATCTAAATTGCTTCCTTTTTGACATCGGGAAGAATAAAATAACGATAAATATATATTCTTTTTCGCTTAACATGGCCATGGAATTTTTTAGTAGAAAAACTATATATGAAACTTGTTGTATTCAATAAATACTACATTATTAAACATTAAATGAGTTTTTAGAATGGAAAGAAACAATTTGTAACATTAAAAAATAAGCGAAAGTCATTGGGAAAAAGGATGCATTTCGTCAATTGTTGTCCAACTCGAGATTTTTTGCGTCGGCTTTCTTAAAGGTTCTTGCACGAACGGCAACCAATGTATATACTATGTATCCACCTGATTACCATAAATAGTATAATAAAATGATTTTGTACAAATTATTAACACATATTGAAATGTTTAAACTTTAAAGTATAATACAGCATTTTCTTCTTTCTCTGAATAGGGAAGCATTGCTTCCCTTGCTTCCATGGACCGCACGCCACTGATATATATATATATATATATATATATATATATATATATATATATATATATATATATAAGAAGATTATTTCATGAAAGTAACACGTGAAAAATATTTATGATGAAAAGAACCACGAAGGAAACGAAACAGAATGGTGCTCAAGCGCTTTCGTCTAATGACATCCTAAGGAACACTGAGGTAAATAAAGAGTTCGAGACTATATATAGGTCATAAAAAAAATATATAATAAATATAGAAATAAATATTGTGGGAGGAGCATACAAATTTGTAAGGAAAAACTACTAATTTTAGCACTTTGCCCTTCTTGTCTAAATCCATTCTGAACGAATTCAAAACAACAGGATCAAGTGGATTGTTTACAACAAATTTTATAGGTAATGCCTGAATTATATATAGGTCACAAAAAATAAAAATATATAAATAAATTGAAAAATAAAAATTGTAAGAGGAGCATACAAATTTATAAGGGAAAAACTATCAAAGTTTTAGCACTTTGCCCCTCTTCTCTAAATCCGTTCTGAATGAATTCAAAACAACAGGATCAAGTGGAAAAAGATCCTGGTTCATGTTAAATTTATTTGTAAGTTGAATAATAGCAGACTCAAGAATATTTCTATTAACAATGTTGCTAGAGTGAAACAAAACTGAAGCAGTATTCCAATCAATACAATGGGATAACTCTGACAAATGGACAAAAAGGGCACTGGACAACTGTCCCGTTCTAACGGAATATTGATGCTGTTTTACTCGCGTAAATATATATATATATATATATATATATTTTTTTTTTTAAAAGAGACCACATTGCATAAATTTTATATTTTAGAAGTACAAACATCAAATTTTATTTTTCATCTTCGCCATGACTTCTTTCCACAGTAGTAAATAAATTATTAACCTTAAGTTTTTGTAACCCAGTAAATGCACTTGTCTTTTTATTTTTATTCCTCCTTTGTCTATAATTAAAAATTTACTCAAAGTTACCATTTCATAAGAGAATCAAAACCTATGAGCTTAAAGAATAATGTTATTTTCTTGGCTTATTTCAAATCAGATAAGTTTACCAATAGTATACACACACACACACACACACACACACACACACATATATATATATATATATATATATATATATATATATATATATATATATAAAGCAATAAAGAAATAGCTAAGTTTGTGCTAAATTACTATTTTTTAATATATCCGCCTGAAAGAAAACTGGCTGTTGAGTTTTCTCAGGGTATTCCATTTTTAACCGAGATTCACCCTGTACATGTGTTTGAATTGTAGAGAAACTTTTATTACCACTCTTACCGTTTCGTCATGACTAACACCTGTTTACATTTCTTCAATTAATACTTCTCTATTTTAGTGTCTGTTAGCAGCTTCCTATTTTTTTTTCTCGTAATAATCCATTCTTTTCACTTTTCATACGCGCGTCAGCCACTCATACCATTTACAACAATGTCCATACGTGCCTGTTTGTAGCAAGCTGAACCAATCCACAATCTTTACCCTACATTCACAAGCATACACTTATACATCTTTGCACGAATAAACTGTTATAGCTTTATTACTTCTAATTTCTCAAATCTCATACAAAACGTTGATAAAATAACTTTTTCAAAACCAATATATGTATGTAATCCACCATACGCTTTTTACACATGTATTTAAAACGTAAAACTTAATTACTACAAAGTCATAATTACTACAAAGGCACAACAGGCATATTTACACAAGTGAAGTCTAAAGACATTATATATAAGGAGCAGAATGTCGGCATCATTCAATCAGAGGACAAGAAGTGTTTAAGCCCCGTTTCTCCCAGCACTGTGCTCCTTACCTGATCTTTTTCCATCTCTCCTCTACCCATGAACAATTCAGCATACTCTCAAGCACACACACTTCTCTATCTTTTCCTGACTACACATACATGCATCTTATATAGTACACAACCTTTCAAAAAAGGTATAGTTTTCAGCAGCCGCGGAGTTTCGCACTTGCCCCATCCTTCCTGCATCATATACTATATATATATATCGAGGCATTGTGGTTAACAAGCATATGCAGGTAGGACCATTTTAACAAAATTAAAATTAGTCACTTGTTCCTGAATATTATTCTTTATTACTACTCCTCCCAACAATGTTAAGCTAATGTTGTTGTACTTTCCCGCATCCTTTCTGTAAATGGGCACATCTTTTCAGTTACCTCTGCATAATTGTTCATTTCAAGTAATAAAATACATCTTTCTTTCATGAAACCATCCAGCTAATTAAATTAGCTAATTTCCGATATTCACCACAACAGTTGACAGGACACTTGAAAAGCCATCATTGTGATAAAATTGTATACCAAAAAGTATTTATATATTTCTCCCAAAGTGGAGGACTTTGTAACTAGGTTGACTAGGGCATACGTTTGGGCTATTTTCACATTTAGCCATTTTACTGCCTACTAGCAACGTGCTATTGTAAGAGCAGAAACTGTAATACTTATTTTGTAAATAATTTTAGTTTAGAATACGTATTATATATCTAGTGAAGCAGCGGTAGGAGTTATGACTTTCTGTGAAGATTTTGATTCCATCCACAGGTTCGAACAATCAACTCATCTGTCCAGGTGTTGTTACTGAAAATCTAGTTCATTTCAAGTACCGTATCAGTATTAGGCCTACAATACAATAAAATGTTGTTACACAGTTTCACTTTCTTGTTGTTGTTAAATCTTAGTACGGAAACCGAAAAGGAAAAAAAAGATTGAAAGAAATTCAAGTTTTTAATTTGGGATGTATTGTTGAAGGAAAATACACACACACACACACACACACGCACACGCGCGCGCGCGCAGGATTTCTTTGCAGGTTATTCAGAGTGTTAGGCTGTAGGTTTGTATCTCATGTTTTAATAACTAGGCATTCTCGTGAGACTATAAGTAGAATCATTAGGTTTTACTGGATTTAGCCAGTATTTTGGTGTCTAGACTTATGACAATTTGTCCGTAAAACCACCGTTATACCTAGCCAGTCATGATATTTTATATTTAACACACAGAATTGACGGAAGAATGCTTGTTCATAGATTGGAGTGATGTAAATCTAAATTAAGAAGGTTAGAGCGTACTGAAAGAATAAAGGAACTGGTATTGAGAGAATCATCTTTTCAATCCTACAGTGCATATTTGGCTAACTTGTATTTGGGTGAATTCTAGGTGTGGGAATCCCAACATTTGGCTGTTTCCATTGTGTGTGTGTGTGTGTGCGTGAGTGTGTGTGTGTGTAGAGGGGGGGGTGTACCCGCACAAAAATAAAGACATTCAATATATACATAGATATGTACATGTACAAATAATCGAGGAAAAAGCTAATGAGGTCGTAAATGTACAAAATAGTAAAGCTGTCAAAAGTTTGTTCGTCATATCCCCAACCAGTAAAGTTAAATTCGTGAAGCTTTTCTCAAAATCTAAATGGATAGTGAACTTAAAATAAGTTGTATGAAATTACTTACATGTTGTAATGTGATGGTAGAATGAATAGAGATAAGTACGCTTTGCTTTTATTTAAAATTTAAATTTCCTTACCAAGTTGCTTCTAAAATAATACTTCGGTCTTGAATGATTGGGCTTCCGAAATCAGGATCTTACATAAGGAATCAATTGTTGTGAATGATGTCACATTTCCAGGAAATTTGCGGGTGGAACTTAAAGTCAAACACGGCGACTTTCAGTTTTGAACATTTTATTGAAAAGAGGAAATCTGTGAATTCAACTTTTGTATTTCCATATCCACCATTTAAAAGATGTTTCCATCATGATCAAGGTTTGAACTGTGTGCGTTGTATTAATACAACTCTAAAGTAGTTAAGATATAATATATATACACATATATAGCCTTTGGCTGGTGATCTTAGTTATATGTTATGCCACCGACCGAAATGTTCATTCTGATGAAGGTCAAGCTTGTCGTACCACTTTAGGCCTACAGTTTAACATGAAATGCGAACCATGCTCCATATATATATATATATATATATATATATATATATATATATATATATAACCTGATAGGCGAATTTCAATAAAGCTATTTGGAATTAATACATCAAAATCATAATTAAGAGATTGAAACTCATTTCTCCATCGTATATTTCATCAGAATCGTCAAAAAAAAATTATAAAGTAACTGCATTAATATGACGTTATATGATGATGGTTTGCAAAGAAAAGAATTATCCTCATGCATATAAACTGTGTTAACAAGATTTTAGTGTGTTTAATCTACAGGGTGTCCCATAAGTCTGGCATCATAGGAAAAATAATTAAAAAAGCCAAAAAAAAAGCTTTTATTTACAGAACGTGCTCAATATGTCCACCATTGTTTTCAATACACAAATTCAGACGTGATACCCAGTCAGCAAGCAGACGGTGAATGATGTCAGGAGTAATGGTGTTACATGCCCCAATAATGCGCTGCCGCAAATGTTCAACACTCCTAACTTTCTCTGCGTATACCAGCGCTTTCAAGTGGCCCCAGAGATAAAAATCTAGTGTCGTGAGATCCGGGATTCTAGCTGGCCATTCCACAGGCCCTTGACGTCCTATCCAATGACCAGGGAATTGTTGGTACAGGTATTCCCTTACTTGGGTGCTGTAATGTGCAAGAGCGCCGTCTTGCTGGAACCATGTTGGGGAATTTCCTTCTTCGTTCAAGACACTGGGAAATGCTTCCCGAGATGCACCTTGTTCCTTTGAAGAGGTATACCAGTGAGGATTGTTTTGAGACCAGTAGCGGGTGTTCTGTCGATTTACCTCACCATTTCCATAAAAAACAGCCTCGTCACTGAACAGAATGGTGGACGGGAAATTGGCATCCCGAGCATAAGAAAACTATGAATTATGGTTTGTAGAAATAGAAAAATATGAATTTCTCCTATGATGCCGGACTTATGGGACACCCTGTATAGGCTAGCAAACGGGGTGATACGATATTGTTAAAGATCATACATAGCCATAATTATAATCACAATATTTGTTTAGTGGTAACAAATTATTAAGCCCATTATGATTGTTATTGTTATTATAGTTTTATGTAATACATCACAAACATAGATAATAATTTATCTCCTGTAATATTTTATTTATTTATAAATTAATAATGTCTCATGAGCTCTAAAATAGCATAAGGTTTCACATTAGTTCTGAAAGATTACAAATCTTAAGATTTAGAACATTTTGGTCGTGAATCTGTGACAAACGCAAATCACAAGTTCTCCTCGCTGAGTAATAATATTCAATTAACATTATACTTAACGGTTGAAGTTAGATTCTCTTCATTATTTATTAAATATTACACGTGAAACACCTCAAGTGTGCTTTGGTATCGTCTCACACCGATCTTAAATAGAGAGATTCAATACATTAATTTAGGGAAAAATTATGTTTATTTTTATGAGCTTAATGATAATAATAATAATAATGCTTGAAATATGCAATCTCTGCATAAAATCTTTAATATGGTCGTAAGATTATAGTAAGGCATAAAGACTCGTATTCATAATCACATTACATTTTTTCCATATTAAATGTGTTTACTAATATCTAAAATATGCTTGCATTGGATAAATTGTCATAAGTCTAGACACCAAAATACTGGCTAAATCCAGTAAAACCTAATGATTCTACTTCTAGTCTCACGAGAATGCCTAGTTATTAAAACATTAGATACACCTACAGCCTAACACTCTGAATAACCTGCAAAGAAATCCTGCGTGTGTGTGTGTGTGTGTGTGTGTGTATTTTCCTTCAACAATACATCCCAAATTAAAAACTTGAATTTCTTTCAATCTTTTTTTCCTTTTCGGTTTCTGTACTAAGATTTAACAACAATAAGAAAGTGAAACTGTGTAGCAACATTTTATTGTATTGTAGGCCTAATACTGTTAAGGTACTTGAAATGAACTTGATTTTCAGTAACAACACCGGGACAGATGAGTTGACTGTTCGAACCTGTGGATGGAATCAAAATCTTCACAGAAAGCCATAACTCCTACCGCTGCTTCACTAGCTATATAATATGTATTCTAAACTAAAATTATTTACAAAATTAGTATTACAGTTTCTGCTCTTACAATAGCACGTTGCTAGTAGGTAGTAAAATGGCTAAATGTGAAAATAGCCCAAAAGTATGCCCTAGTCAACCTAGTTACAAAGTCCTCCACTTTGGTAGAAATATACGGGTGTCAGGAAATGATTGCCCCCCCCCTGTAGAGCATAAACTAGAAGAGATAGATAAAAACCGGCGAGACCACTTGAAAGAGCATTAAAATCTGAATAAAAACCATTATATTCTATTCCTGTGATTTTAATTCTTACCATTTTTTTCGCCACAGAAACCATGGCATCATCTATTTTGAACGATTCAGAGAAAAAACGAGTTCTTGACCGCATTCGAGCTGTCACATTTCGTGAAGCAAAGGAAGCTGGTGCAACTTTCATAACTCGACACTGGGTGGCTGAGAGATTAAAAAGATCAGAAGACTTTGTCAAAAGGAATTGGAATAAGAATCCTGAAGATTGTGAAATAGAATTTCGAGGAGGAAGACCGGAGAAATTATCTCAAGAATCGAAAGACATTGTGCTTGCTGCATCACGGCGCCGAAAGAAGAGCTGCTCTGAGGTAGCGAAAGAGATACTTATCCGTCGTGGTAAGATAGTCAATCGGCAACTTGTGCATCAATTTCGAGTTCGCCCAAGGCTTGAGTGCTTGCATGAAATAGCTAAGCCACGGAAGAGTGATCTTAATATGAAGATCGGCTATGGTTTTGTGATTATCTTGAGGAATGGACGGAAGACGATTTCCTTCACTTGGTGTCAGCGATGAATTCTTCGTTTATGTCTCCAGAAAACCAAATTTTCAGAATGATCGGGTTGGGCAACAACTCCTGATGAAGTCCCAGACGACCAGAAGTATCAAGAACTAGTAAAAAATCCAGCATGTGTGGGTGTTTTCATTATGTTCTCTATTCGGAAACTCATCTGGGTTATCAAACCAAGAGGAACCAGTTGGGATGGGCCTTATTTTCGAAATGTAATTTTAACATGTAATTCCGTTTTTGAAAGACCCCGAGTGTGTTTGGATGTTGAAAACAGGCAACCTTTCTTCACGACAAAGCCCCCTGTATGAAAGCACTTGCGACTCAACAACTGCTTAAGGACAATAACATTGATTTTTTCGGAAATAATGAATGGCCTGGCAATTCTCCCGATCTTAATGTCTGTGAACATGTCGGATCCATCATGAAGGATCGGGTGGAGTCCTTAATGCTGGAACCCATTCAGAATCGGTATTCAACAGAAATTATGACTGCAAAGATCAACGAAGTCCTTGAAGAAATGAGTCATGATACCGATCTCTTTGAGGCACTTCTGGGATCATAACCCCGTCGATTAATGGCCGTCAGAGCTGCAAATGGGGGCAACACCCGATATTGAAACAAGTGTTTTTTATTCAAAATTAAACGCTCTTTCGCGTGGTTTTGTCTGTTTTTTCTATTCATTTCAGTTTCTTCTGTACAGGGGGGGGGCAATCATTTCCTGACACCCTTTGGTAAACCATTTTATCACAAGGATGGCTTTTCAAGTGTCCTGTCAACTGTTGTGGTGAATATCGGAAATTAGCTAATTTAATTAGCTGGATGGTTTCATAAAAGAAACATGTATTTTATTACTTGAAATGAATAATTATGCAGAGATAACTGAACAGATGTTGTGCTCATTTACAGAAAGGATGCGAGAAAGTACAACAACATTAGCTTAAAATTGTTGGTAGGAGTAGTAATAAAGAATAATATTTAGGAACAAGTGACTAATTTTAATTTTGTTAAAGTGTTCCTGCCTGCATATGCTTGTTAACCACAATGCCTCGATATATATACAGTATATGATGCAGGAAGGATGGGGCAAGTGCGAAACTCCGCGGCTGCTGAAAACTATACCTTTTTTGAAAGGTTGTGTACTGTATAAGATGCATGTATGTGTAGTGAGGAAAAGATAGAGAAGTGTGTGTGCTTGAGTGTATGCTGAATTATTCATGGGTAGAGGAGAGGTGGAAAAAGATCAGGTAAGGAGCACAGTGCTGGGAGAAACGGGGCTTAAACACTTCCTGTCCTCTGGTTGAATGATGCCGACATTCTGCTCCTTATATATAATATGTCTTTAGACTTCACTTGTGTAAATATGCCTGACTAGTAATTAAGTTTTACGTTTTAAATACATGTGTAAAAAGCGTATGGTGGATTATATATATATATATATATATTTTGAAAATGTTATTTTATCAACGTTTTGTATGAGATTTGAGAAATTAGAAGTAATAAAGCTATAACAGTTTATTCGTGCAAAGATGTATAACTGTATGCTTGAGAATGTAGAGTAAAGATTGTGGATTGGTTCAGCTTGCTACAAGCAGGCACGTATGTACAGTGCTTACAATAAGTCTCGCGCCTCTGTCTCGTCCCAAGCTAGTCTGTTAGGTATAAAATGGGCGGTCCTTATGGCAGCGGAGGTGTGTTCCGATTGGTGCACATAATTGCTCTAACCCCATCAATGACGTCCACATTATCATTGTGTCGATCACTCTATCTATTTATATATAGAGACATACTGTATATAGATATATATAGAGTATGCAGGGGATAACGTGTCTCAGTCACAGCTATGGTAGTTGTCTTACAATTAACAGTCCCAAGTGCAAGTTACGTTAACACCACATAAACTACCCTGGACTAAAATAACATACGTGAAGCCTTTACCCACAAACCATTTAAAAGGTGTGATTTAAAAGCTCTGTGTGTGTGTGTGTGTGTCTCTCTCTCTCTGTGTCTCTCTCTCTCTGTGTCTCTCTCTGTCTCTGTCTCTCTCTGTCACTCTCTCTCTGTCTGTCTGCCTGTCTGTCTGTCTGTCTCCCCTTGGTGAGTTCTGGGTGATTTGCAGTTCATACTCAGATCAGCGAGACGCTGCGTTCTTTGCTAGAAAGACTAGTTAGTGTAGGCGTTTCCTTGCGTTTTAGTAGATTTCGATCTGGTAGCGTCATCGTTACACAGACGGAGATAGACATGCGAAATATGTATATATTTAAGTAGGTTCAGCTCACGATATGGCGAAAGCAGTTCCATCTGTTGGCGTTACCGCTACACAGATACATATTAACAAATTTTGAAACAATGAGCGCTATGCTTTGGTTGATGAAGTTTTAGGCGTCGTAAAATACAAGGGGTAAAGGTAGGGCCCGCTTCGTAGGGCCGGTGGGATGAGCGCGTTGTGATTGAAAACTGGCTGAAGAATAGGCGGCAGAGGGTTGTAATTAAAGGGGTTAGTTCGGGTTGGGCCTCGGTCACTAGTGGGGTTCCTCAGGGTTCCGTTTTGGGGCCACTGTTGTTTATCATTTACATAAATGATATCGACGGTGGCATCGTCAGTCGGATCGCCAAATTCGCTGATGACACCAAACTTGGGGCCAATGTTGGGACGCCCGAAGCGATCGAGGAACTGCGTGCGGACCTAGGTAGGATAGGAGAGTGGTCCGAAAAGTGGCAAATGCCGTTTAACTTGGGTAAATGCAAAGTGATGCACATTGGCTATGCCAATCCCAAGTCGGACTTCTCACTGTTGGGGAGTAATATCGAGGCGACTGATTTGGAAAAGGACGGGTGTGCTAATTAGCAGCGACCTTAAGTTTACCAAACAGTGCATAGAGGTTGAAAAGAAAGCCCAGAAGCTGTTAGGTTATATCAGGAGACAATTTCAGTTTCGGAACAAGGAGATTGTGCTCTCTCTGTACAATTCCATGGTTCGGCCGCACCTGGAATATGCTGTGCAGTTTTGGTCGCTCACCCTCAGGAAAGATATTGAGAGGCTGGAGCGAGTGCAGGCGAGGGCCACAAAGTTAATCCCTTCCGTTAGGCATTTGGGCTACAATCGACGGTTACGCGCCCTGAACTTGTTTTCGCTGGAAACTCGGAGGCTGCGCGGTCAACTGATCGAGGTTTTCAAGCTCTTACGCGGGTTCAACGATGTCGATTTTAGAAGCATGTTTAGTTTAAATGATAACCCAACTCGCAACAATGGTTGGAAGTTGGATTTGAAGCGGTTTAGGACTAGTGTGTGTGGGAATTACTTTACGTATAAGATCTGTGACACGTGGAACAGGTTACCTTCAGAAGTTGTGAACAGTTCCTCTGTGGATCACTTTAAGTAAAGGTTAGACCAAATCTTGCACACTATTTGAGGGTGTAAAAAATTTTCCGTGGCACCCGTTGCCATTGGTACCTCCTCGGTGTGGGCCGCAAGGCCTTTTGAGGTACTTCTTTTCCTTGTAACTCCTTGTAACTCTCTCTCTCTCTCTCTCTCTCTCTCTCTCTCTCTCTCTCTCTCTCTCTGATCACACCGCATGGCAATGTATCCATATAACGTTAATAATAACCGAAACTCGAGAAAATATATACTCTGCCTTCCGCTCTATCCCAAATCCTTTTCTCTTAGTAACCTCTTAATACAAACTAATCTATCATATTTTGCGACTTTTTAACTCTGGTAGGATTCAATTCCATTCCTATAGTGTAAGATACTTAAATTCATGTGTGTATTATGCCATATGATGTGCGTAATAAATAATCATTTTTAAATAGTTGGAGCGTTCAAGGTCATCCGTAGTAATCTATAGACTACCCCCTCAAGCCCACTCTCAACACTTAGAGTAGTATAGCCGCAAAAGGGGAGAGTGCAGGAATGTTGCAGGTTATTATGTAATGTTGCAAAGGGGGGGTGGAGGGGTTGTTGCAAAGGGGGATGTTGCAAAGGGGGGTGGGGGGAAAGGGGGGTGGGGGGAAACTTGGAGGCGGCGTTATCCCCCAAGAGAAAGAAGTAGGAGGAGAGAAAGGAGGAGAGGTGTTCACCTGGCAGGAGCCAAGTGCACACTGAGACTTCCAGCCGGGCTGGCGTTGTTTTATAGGCTCCTAATCAGCCAGTTGGCTGAGTTGCCAGATACCGCCATGTATTCCATTGTATACATTATTATCCTAATCAGCCAGTTGGCTGGTTGTCAGATACCTCTTTTTATTATTGCATACATTATTATTATATACGCCTAATCAGCCAGTTGGCGTAAATGGCTTGAGTTGCCAGATAGCGCCATGTATTCCATTGTATACATTATTATCCTAATCAGCCAGTTGGCTGAGTTGCCAGATACCATTGTATACATTATTATCCTAATCAGCCAGTTGGCTGGTTGTCAGATACCTCTTTTTATTATTGTATACATTATTATTATATACGCCTAATCAGCCAGTTGGCTGGTTGTCAGATACCTCTTTTTATTATTGCATACATTATTATTATATACGCCTAATCAGCCAGTTGGCTGAGTTGCCAGATAGCGCCATGTATTCCATTGTATACACTATTATAGACTCCTAATCAGCCAGTTGGCTTAGAAGGCTTAAATATTGCCAGATACCTGTTGTATACAGAATACCGGTAGTAGAAGGCATAACAATAAACAACATTGCATCATTCTTTTTATTATAAATATATAGAAAATAAAATATACATTTGAGGAATATGTACATAACAGAAATATATACACATAATATATATATAAAAAAAATATACATTTCATCAATATGTACATAACAGAAATATACACACACACAAATATGGTGTTATATAAAATAAAATATACATTTCATATACACTTCAATATGTACACAACAGTACAGGAGAAATATCAAGCAAAATATATATATATATATATATATATATATATATATAAACACAAATCAATAGAAATATGTACATAATCAAAATATATATATACAATTCACTTTTTTTTCAAAATACTAAAATCGGTCTTAATCGAGTTTACAATTACATCATTATTGCTCTGCATTACGCAGTCTATGCGGCTTAATAATATTTCACCGCTTAAAGTATAGGGAAACCTGTATTCGATATGAATGGCTTTCATATCGTTCAGTACTATTTTTGTTCCCACTTTACAACCGGTTGGTAAGTCATCTTTAAACACGTCTAGAATACAATCAAAAGCACGTACAAAGAGTTCATCGTTAGCTACATTATTAAACACAAGTTTATAAGAATGCTTTTCCAATCGAGGGTTTATTTCTACCGACTCGAGCTTTTCAATCGTGAACTCTTCACTCAACATAGCGGCAATTGAAATAATCTTCTAAATCGTTACGGCAACTGCGCGTTATATAAAGAAATAGTTCTTCAGGGTGAACGGTGTAGGTGAGCTCAGCCTTGTACCGATCAATTGCTTTGTACCAAAGTTCATGGTATTTCAAAGAGTCTAAACTTTTTAAATAAACATCCAGCACTAGACCATTCTCACCAGTCCTACACTCGGTAAACCCATCGAGCAGAGCAGTGTATGCGTATTCAAGTACTGTATCAAAATAAAACATATCCGTAACACGCGCGTCTAATATAGGTTTCAGTTTACGGAATCCGACGATTTCAAACATTCTGTCGAGGATGAAACGGTTTCGCGTAGGAATAAGAGCGTTATTATCAGGAGCATTCTTCCACATCAGCCTTATATCAATGCACGGCCGATCGTTATTTATACACAACGTACATACAACGGCGTATGAGGGCGCGTCACTAATCTGCTCTCTTCTTGTACCTACGTTAGCAGGTATTTTATAACGATCTTCACACCACTTATCAACTATCACGAAGATTCTATTCATCTCCTCGATACTTAAATAAACCCGTTTGTTTGTCGGTCTACATTCCGTTTCCAGTACATAGCTAATGGTACCGGAATTACGCCTGAAGACGCGCAACGATTTCGTCACGGACACATCGTACGAGGCGTTGAGAATGCTGCTCAAAGGAAGTTCCATCGTATTCGAGGAGCGCACGTCTACTCGGCTCAAGCTCTGAGATAACTATGAGCCGTGTGAGGCACAGGCAGGAACGGTTCGACGGGCGGCTGACTCGATGATACGTGAATGGGCATGTTCGTACGACTCGAATTGTTGCACATATTTGTTTTTCCGTTTCGTCACTACCAGCCTACGCACTTTGGATAAGAACTAGGCGCTAATCATCTCCACACTCCGGCGCACTATTTGAGAGGAACATATGCTCATATTTTTCCTTTCTACCCATCAAACGATGCTCGTCTCTAAAATCTGTTAAAAACTCACGCATGGCACTAGCCACAACCTCACTATGAACCTCATCATGATATACGTTAATATAGTGATAAAAACACCTAAGATTGTCCATGATCACGAGATTCACATTTTCAGACGTAGGGTATGAGTAATCGACATGGTGTAGCATGACGTAATACCGCTTGTCACACCACCCATCCACAAGGCTCATTATCCATACCTGCTGCTTCTCTTCTGCACGCGTTGTTTCTTTTACTTCACGGTGTATGTGAGACTTTATAAAGTTTAGCCCTGCAGTATACTTCAGCACATCGTCTGTGCAACGAAAGCCTTCAACAGTCTCACCAGAACATCCGTAGAGTATTTGTACATCTTGGAACTTCGCACAATCCAATGTGGTTTTAAAAGAGGCATAGGAGGGGGGAATAGGAAGTTTTTCGGTATCCACCACATCCTCACACTTTACTGAATACCATTTCATAAACGTTGTGCAAGCGATATTAAAGGTAGCCATTTCAATATACGTCTGATCTGAATACACGTCTGATCTCTCGGGCTTACTGCGGTCGACTGACCACGCAGGGACTCCCAGATAGTAGCATGACTCACGCAGTGGGCGGAGCTTAGAACTTTCACCTACACACACACACACACACACACACAAAGGAGAAAGTGAAACGCTATTTGAATTATTGAGATATTCATATATTTACAAATACGGTTCGAGATATTCAAGTATATATATATATATATATATATATATATATATATTACAAATAGATACGATTATATACAAGACGTGTGAGTTAGAAGCATCATTGGTATCCAAAGGGTACGGTATCATAGGTACCAGGTAACTGGTAACGTTTCCTATAGGTGTTACGGCACACCATCGTACCCCTAAGTTCCTTCACGCCTCCCAGCTTCTGCGCCCGAAAATTGTGGGTGCCTACAATTAGTTGGTGAGGTTCCAAACATACTAGATCCTTCAACGACTCAAAGTTAACAACCTCCCGATTCGCATGGTTGAGCGTAATACCCTTTGCCTTCACGATATATTTCATTTCATCCCCTACCCTGACCCGTACCCCATAAGTCTTAGGTCCTGTTGAGATAAAAGAGTCGGCGTATGCGTCGTCCCCATACTCGTCCTTGATCTCATCAGTGAGTTCGCCGAGGAACTCCCCAATAGCGGGCATGTAATCACCCTCCCTCTCTGTGAATATCACGCTATCTGTATCGGCATACAATACTCTCCGCCCAAGAGAATGCAATAGACTCCAAAGTTTTATACGGGCGTAGGCTGTTGTGAAGCTCGCCACAGGTATGTTTGTAACCCTTGAGGTATCTGTGGCAAATTCAGTGTTGTTGTACTTTATTACGTAAGTATTACCTACATTCACGATCTCCATGACCTCTTTATCGGGGGCATTGGCATAATCCCAGACATCGCTATAACTTTGTGCCAAATGAATGTTCCCTCTGCCGGTATTCTGCGCAAATTTTCCCCATAGACTGTTTAGACACAACTTTGCACTAAAGCGCTTGCCAGGATTCTTTACAATTTGGACACGATCAAGTTGTATACCTTCGCGGTCGCGGTAACGTTGAATATAGGCCGACTTTTCATCTTCGGTATCAACTCCTCGCGGATACCCTGATGCTTCAACCTTATCCTTCAAAAAGGCGTTTATATATGGTGTGAAAAGGTTGGGGAGCTTCTGAAACCTCCACACCTCGTGTATCTTCAGTATTCTATAACCATGGCGTACGGCTAGGGCCAGCTCAGGACTTGTATATACGCCTCTGATCTTACGCTGGTGGGGTATATGGTTACATTCGCCGTTATCCTCTTCCGCGCACTTCACGCACAGGGGAAACATGAGCTTGTCGTCGATAACGACAGGTAAGATCGGCATCCATAAATTGCGTGGGGGGAGTACGTCTACGAAAGAGAGCCCAAAGTAATGATCATTCAAATTTTTTGAAAATTCATTGATGGATGGCATGCTAGGTCCCACCAGTTTCTCAGGAGCGCCCACGGGGTACGGATTGCTCTTCATCACGTATGGGTATAAAGAACAGAAATCGTAGTAATGGAGCTTCACGCCCTCCGTAGGTGGGAAGTATAGTCTGAAAGGATTTGTACGTCCTCCAAACAAGCTATCACCACATTTGAGAGGATCCAGCACCATTGAACGCTTGATCGTTTTTATTTCCTCACGGTATACATCGTCTGTCTCCATCCGTGCATCATATTCATGCTCCCACAAGACTTTGTGAGTGAACTGTGATCCTATAAGTTGGTCGCGGGTGCGGGTCCATGCAAGACAGTCTGCAGGAGATCTACCGTGGATATCTCCGGCGATTCCGCACTCAGGACGGGGGCATCCATGCCACCAGCATCCATTAAAGGAATACACAGTCTTCACACCAGTGACACGGTTTTCACTTAACCCATCAACCCAAAAAACACGTCCATTAATCTTAATGGGTACTTCACCCGTGTTGCGGGCGTGCTTTATGTATACACCTGTTTGTTGCTGCAGGTGTATGAGCCAGTAAATAGCCTTGTGTCCGTAACTGCGGGGGTTGTTTCGGTGAATAATGGCTAAGGTGTCTTTAGGCATGAAGTTATTCTTGAACACCGTAAAACATAATGATGCGATGGTGGTTGCGACTTGCACTGGATCGCATTTGAAACGGGCTATGTACATACTATCTAAAGGCCTGGAAACATACTCTAAGCACGCGCACATCATTCACGCAATAACGCTCACATTCATCAGCTATATTATAAGGGTTACTTTCATTAAAACTGTCGTAGTATCGATCAAAGTCTTCATCCATACAGTCAAAATAATGTTTGGGTGGTGGTGGGCCTACGTAGTTTAAAGTCTCGCTGGTGAGGAAAGTGTATGGGAAGTATCCTTTGGAAACTTCAGCTGCTACTCCCATCACCTTGGATATCTTTAAATTGTACATTGCCTCTTATCTGCATCTGTATTAATTTGTTGCCTCTTTTCAATGGATCACCTGTAAATATCTCAGAGGATTCGTGTTCAAGCAACTCCTTATAAAGGAACTGCGTGTCAAAACTTTGCCCGTTATGGGCGAGAATATACACAGTCATTTTTTTGAACTTGTCGGCTAACTTGACAATATAGGACACAAATAGTTTCACAGGACTATCGCTGACATTCGTTTTAAATACGTTTGTCCGTTTACCGCATTTGGTGCACTCGTCACATTCGATACCCATACACTCATCACAGATGGTCTGGCTCACAAGTAAATGTGGAATTACCTCTTTGGTTTCAGCGTTCGTATATGTTTCTATATCGTAGTACACAGTTATACAAGGGTTATTTTTAGGCTTAGCATCTTTCATATAACACACATGCTTTACTCCATCCGCCTTATATTCCTCCTGGCATGTAGGACAGTGAATTACGTCGCACTTGTGCTTAAATTTTCCCCAATTATCCATTGTGTGAAACATACCACATTCACAGATTCTCATTTTCCTGCACGTACCAATTGATTTATGGAGATCAAAGCAGCTATTATTGAAAAATGTGCGTCTACACACATCACAGTCTCTCTTCTCAACTACACGGCTTTCACATTTGGTGCTTTTACACTGCTCACATACCATGTGACATTCTTTACAATGTCTCACTATATCAGCCGCAAACTCGAGGCACCCCTTACACAAATCATGATGTCTCCCATATTTTCGACTTTTGTCATAACTCGCGTAAAGCCCCCTTATATTACGGATGGGGAGATACGTTGTCCCTGACAATCCTAAATAAGTAGGGGTCTTGTACGATCTCTCACACAGCTTTTAAAAACATACACAGTCCGGCGGCGATCATCCAAACCAAATACAACTATGCGCACATTCATTTCCTGTTCTACCTTTCTCAGCTCTTCAGGACCCATATTGCAGTCAAATTCAAGTTCACAGTCTACAGCTAGTTTACGGGCACGCTCAACGATCGTAGGCAGCCAAATTTTTTGAGTCCGTGTATTTTGTACAGTAAACATACGTGCTAAGAGTACTGCTATAAAGCCGCAACCACGATCGACGTTTATATGCCTTCGGTAAATAGTTGGAGAATTGAAGTTAAGAGTGTACGGTATGGCACTATGACCCGCAACACGGTATACATGGTCAATATTTACCGTGAAGTTGTCCATATTGAAGGCTATACTACTTTGGACGGCTTGCATTATACGCCCTAATATATGTTCTACATCTTCAGCAGCCAAACGCCTGAACGGTACTATCACCCAATAATCGTCTACATCACCGTCATCTGACCCGAACCCAAAGGACAGACTCGTCCTGACCTCACGCTCGTCGCGATTCTGAAGAGCAAACTCTATAATATGCTGTACTACCCTGCGTATCCCGCGCTCAATTCCATTGCTATACAGGGCTCTAGGGTCGACCCTAACTCTATACCGATTTCTAGTCAAGGCGGGGGTGGGGCTGCGGATCGCACTAACTCGAACGTAATAACATCCTCAACAGAACGGGGGGCGGAATAAGGGGGTATATTAGGTGCTGCTGCTGATGGGGGCCCTGTTGCGTAGGAGGGTTGGGGATCTATTATTGTAGACTTAACAGAACGGGGGGCGGAATAAGGGGGAGGTGCTGCTGCTGGGGAGGTTGTTGCGGTTGAGGGTTGGGGATCTGCTGCAACAGGTACGTATTTCGGCCGCTTTATACCTGATGTGGGGTTCTCATACCTCCGCTTTGGACGTGCAACCTGTATCGCTGGTTCAGGGGAGGAGATCACACTGTCGTCGAGGTCATCCGTAATGATAGGGTGCTCTACCTCATCGTCGGTTCTGTGGGAGAAGAAATATAAGGATCAGCACTCAAAATTTGTAATATTTTGTAAATGACCCACTTAGGAGTGTGACGTGTTAGAAATGGACTCTGTAGAAAAATTCAGATTCACGAGCCCATCCACATGTATTATATCTGGACCTACAGGATGTGGTAAAACTGTGTTTATGCTTAAAATCATTAAAGAAAAGGGCGAGATGTTCTGGAAATTTGTGCATAAAGTATATGGTGCTATTCGACGTATCAATCAGCGTTCAACGAGTACCAAGATGATATTTTGTTCCACAAAGGTGTATATGACGTTAATTCGCTAAAGGGAACTGAACATACAATCATTGTAATTGACGATCTCATGTTGGAGATGGATAAACGTTTGCCGAGACATTTACAGTATACTCCCACCATCTTAACATAAGCGTGTTCTTCATCAATCAGAATCTATTTTTCAAAAATAGATACATGCGCGATGTGTCGTTAAATACGCAATATCTAGTCTTATTCGCGCAACGTAGAGATGTATCACAAATTGGGGTATTAGCAATCAAATGTTCCCGAATCAGCGTAAGGAGTTTTTGGAAGTTTATAAGAAGCTACAAGCACGCGTCACGGATATTTGCTTTGCGACCTTCATCCGCGAAACACGTTTAGAGTGCTTCTGCGAACGAATATATTTCCAAACGAGCCTGAAACGGTGTATATTCCAGAATGACAAAGAGACTAAAGAAATACCATGAATTAATAAAAATCTATCATCGACTGCCCCGGGCAATGCAGCAGATGTTTATTAAAAATATTGACGCCGACTTTTTAAAATGCATCTGTGAAATCTGTCTTAACGTTATAAATTGCAATGTATCAATGAAAACCCATCAGAAGGCTCGCCTACGCCGCTCAAGAACATAATACGTACACTCGCTCGTAAAAGTCAAACTGTAGCGAAGAAAAAACGAGTTATTGTGCAAACAGGAGGGTCATTTCTCCCCATCTTATTTTCAGTTTTGGGCCCTTTACTGACTAGATTAATATAATGAAGAAAGTGGTAGTGATTCCCCACGAGGTGTACGCTTCACTGCAAAGAGACACGGATCTAGATCCCCGTAAAAGCAGACTTAAAAGAATGGAAAGCGAATTGTTAGCCCTATTAAACAGTGAAAAAACACCTGATGAGAAAAAGAATCTTATACCAAGAAGCTCTGCAGAAATTTCTTCACGAGTACGAAAATTATAAGAGCCCTACGGAGATTCCTGTGGTTATTAGGCACAGCACCGATGGCGACATAGGACTGTACCCGACGATACAGCTGATCAACCAAAAAGATTAGCCACACAACATATCGAACATGTATTAAAAAGTACCCTCCCACTTACATTGATGAGTAAAGGCTTAAGTCTTTATAATCTATTGAATGAGGATCCCGCCATACAATGGACCGATACAGGGGAGATCATTGTGGAAGGATCAAAGGTACAGGGATCGAATATCGTAGACATTGTCCATGATCTGGTGAGAAAGTGGGATAGGCCATCACCATCAGGATGGAAGCATATTAAAGCAAGACTACAACAAATAAATGTCCCTAAAACGTTGATAGGAAATCTGAACAGGTTAAAAAGACTTGGAACACGCAACGTCTGTGGCACAATTGAAGACGCCGTCACCCCTGCGGTAACACCTTTGAAGAGGAGAAAGAAGAGGTTAAACCAGCCCTACCCACCTGCCTCTAAAATACGCAAATGGCTAACGTATTAACTAAACGTTATTATGACATTTCTGCCCCATCCTCTTACGGCGGCGTAGATAGACTGCACGTTTACGGAGTAGGAAAAAAAGATGTTGAAAGATTTTGAGGGAGCAGGACGCTTATACGCTTCATAAGCCTGTGAGAAAAAGGTTTAAAACAGCCAAGACAACGGCTTCCTCGATTGATTCTATTTGGCAAGCAGATTTAACAGACATGCAAAGATACTCTGTGTATAACGATGGTTACCGCTACATTCTATTCATAATAGACGTATTCTCTAGATATCTGTGGCTAGTTCCTCTGAAAAATAAATCACCTGAAACAGTTGCTAAAGCCACCAAAACGCTAATGTTAAAAGAAAACAGGGTTCCTGGCTATTTTTGTACGGATATGGGGAAGGAGTTTATAGGCCGTGCTTTTCAGAATATGTTGACAGAGTTTAATATCAGCTATTACACGACCAATTCTATACATAAGGCTTCTTTAGCTGAAAGAGTTCAGCGCACCATAAAGGAACGCATGCACCGTTATTTTACACATAAAAACACATACAGATTTCTAGACATTCTGGAACCATTGGCATCATCCTACAACCGCTCACACCATCGCACGATTGGGGCAACACCTAACGAAGTTTTAGAAAGAGGTACGCTCCCGAGAAGAGATGGACCACCACCACCACCACCACCACCACACTCTGTGCGCTTCAAAACCAATGATTATGTAAGGCTGTCGCGTTCGGGGAATAAATTCGCAAAGGGCTTTGAGCAAGGATGGACACGCGAGATTTTTAAAGTTAGGGCTGTGAGACCTAAAGGTGTGATAATGATGTATTACATTGAAGATTTGAATGGGGAGGAAATCTCAGGAGGCTTTTACCGCGAGGAATTGCAGAAAGTCGCGTTTAATTTAGAAAAAAATGTGTTTAAAATTGAGAAAATTTTAGGAAGCAAAGGTTCAGGAAGGAGAAAAATGTACCTGGTGAAATGGCTAGGGTACCCAGAAAGCTTCAACACCTATATAAAAGCTGATGCAATAATGAAGCTTAAATAGTATGCAACATGGCTCCTAACCATTTCTACGTCACACTCCCGTCCTCCTCGTCCCTGTCTGTACACCCTAACAACACGCTAGCCAACTTTGTAACAGAACTCCATGGGCATATTGAATTGGGTCGTGATTCGTATGAGGTGGGGATATGCGAAATTCAGCTGGACACCGTCTTTTTAAATATTGAACATGAAGAAACCGTTTTTACGATTCTTAGAGACATTGACGAGTGTGAAAAAGCTGGGGTAGCTATGGATGAAACTATGCGCATCGCTTGGACTAAGACTGCACGGTATTACAGTACAGAAGTAAGACTAGGGCCGGGTCAATATGGTTCGGCCGAGGATGTTGTGAGAGGCTTAAACGTAAGTTTAAGAACCTCAAACCTTACGAATGATTTAGTATATGAAATCGTAAACAACCCTGCACATACACTAATCCTAAAATCAAAGACTAACAGATGTCTTAAAGAACATAGAAAGTTCAAAATTCTAACCAACGGCCGATATAGCGCAGCCTTCCAAAGAGACACATTTCACGAGACACAATATAACTTGTCCAGATTAATGTATCAATTGAAGATGGAGAAATTGGCTGAAAGGTCCCCAGACATGTGCTATATTTACAGTAATATAGTGGAGCACCAGTTTGTTGGGGATACCCAGGCACGCCTGCTGCGCATTGCACACATCCCCAACCATAGAGGAAGGAGTTGAGTATTACATATGACAGACCCCATTATGTGAATGTCGCAACTAATTTAATAACCAATATCACAATATATATAAGAACGATTGAGGGCGAAAACTTCCCATTCGGTAACGGGAGCTTAACAGTGAAGCTACACTTTCGACGCACTGAGTTATAATGGATAGAAAGCCTTTCACCGTCTATCGAGGGATGCGATACCAGCGCGGTAGTGGACTTGGATCCATTTTTTCATCCATACTACGTACGGCTGTTCCTTTGCTGAAGAGGGGTGCCAGATACCTTGGAAGGAAAGCGCTACAATCAGGCCTTAACACTGCAGAAGACATATTGGCCGGGGCTAAACCTAAAGAAGCCCTAAAAAAACATTTAAAGCGTACACGGAACGAAATCATCAAAGATGCAAAGAGAAAAATGCGTGGTGGCGGGAAGAAGAGGAGGGCCCCCCGGAAGAAGAAGGGGTCACGTGGTATTAAACGTAAAAGACTATCAAAAAAGAAATGCTGTAAGCGAATGAAACCTATGGTTGACCACTTTTTTGACTGATATAAGCTAAGGATATTGATCTCATGAATCATAGTTTGTTTACCACTTGTCGAGAGAGGAGTCACTATTTCGCCATGGCACGATTCATCCACCCATGTAGTTCACAATGCTGTAAGTCGGAGCTGTCCTTTTTTGAGCTCCCGCCAACCCAAGTTTCTATTGAGCACAGTGACTTTATTACAATTAACCCTTTAAACACAATTAGTTCCCCGAGTGCACCTATAGAATTCGTGATACCCAGCTCAGGTCCTTACTTTTTTGATCCAAGCTGTGTGCACATGTACGCTAAGCTACGTATAGCCCATTCTGATGGAACGGCCTGCGATGACAAATATGCTGTATACCCTGAAACAAACTTTCTGCACAGAACATACGTCTAGTCTAAGGACAGTTTTGCAGAAGTTAGCAGCTGCTGGTTTAACTCTAAATAAGGAAAAATGTATCTAGATGACTAATGAAATTCAGTATTTGGGATTTAAGATTGATTCGTTAGGTCTGCATCCTACTAAGGATAAAGTTGATGCTATTTGTAAGGCTCCTGCACCTACTAATGTCACTCAGCTTCAAGCATATCTAGGCTTGCTTAATTTCTACAGGAAATTTCTACTAAATGCTGCTACTACATTGGAACCTCTTAATCAATTACTCAGAAAAGACACTAAATGGAGTTGGGATAAAGAGGAACAGTCTAGTTTTCAACAGTCAAAGGAGCTCTTACTCAATTCTCATGTTTTAGTGCATTTTGATCCTAAACTACCTATAGTTGTAACTGCTGATAGCAGCTCATATGGCATTGGAGCAGTACTGGCTCATAATATTAATGGGGAAGAAAGACCTATTTCTTTTGTTAGGGTTGTTTACTCCTAATAAACAAATTCCTATCTTGACTGCAGGACGAATACAACGTTGGGCTCTCATACTACAAGCCTATTCTTTCAATCTAGTGCACCGGTCAGGTAAGCATTTGGGTAATGCTGATGCTTTAAGCCAGTTACCTTTAGATGCTTCCATTGAATGTGTCCCAATTCCAGCTGAATGGGTTCACTTAGTTGAATTTCTAGGGACAACACCAGTTACAGCTATGATTATTGCTCAGTGGACTAAATCTGATCCTATTTTGTCTCATGTTTATCAGATGGTCTCTAGTGGTTGGCCTATGAAGGTGGACAGTTCTTACCAACCTTTCCACCAAAGACGCACAGAGTTGTCTATTCAGGATGGATGTGTCCTTTGGGGTTCTCGGGTTCTTATCCCATACCTGGGTAAGTCTCTTTTGCTTAAAGAACTTCATTCCGATCATATGGGTGCTACTCGTATGAAGGAACTGGCCCGAAGTTATTTTTGGTGGCCCGGACTGGATAATGACATCGTTTCGCTTGTGAATTCATGCTCTCGGTGTTTGGAGTTATGTGATACTCCTAAAAAGGGTTTTCTACACCCCTGGGAATGGCCTTCCCATCCATGGTACAGAATTCATGTTGATTATGCGGGTCCCATCAATCACCACTATCTTCTAGTCATTGTCGATGCTCATTCTAAATGGGTAGAGGTTCTTCCTACTAAGGAGTTCCAAAAAACCTTAGCCCCCCATTTGCAGCTTACATGTTTACTTATATCGAAATAGTTTTTAGTGATTATAAAAATATATAAAATTCTTTATTTATTGCAGGTATTAAAATTACTCTAGCTGATAAAGTGATAATATAATGGCTTCTCAATTAATTGGTGATTCGGAGAGGCAACGTGTGATAGATTGCATACGAGCAATAACATTTCGGGAAGCTCGTGATGCTGGAGCCACCTTTATAACACGTTCATGGGTTGCTAAAAAGTTGCGAAGAAGTGAGGACTTCGTCAAAAGAAATTGGAATAAAACTTTGGATGAATGTGAAATGCATACAACCAAATCTGGGCGCCTAAATTTGCCACTCTCTCAGGAAACAAAGGACATCATTGAAAGCGGTACGCGTAAGCGGAAAAACAGCTGTGCTAAACTTTCTAGAGAGATCGAAGTGTTGAGAGGAAAGATCGTTAGTGGTGAGATCATTCGACTGTACCGTCATAGGCAAGGTTTAAATCCTTGGCATGAACTTCCAAAGCCAAGAAAAACTCAAACTTAACATCGATGACAGAATGTGGTTTGCCCACTATCTGAAGATTGGGATGTGGATGATTTCATGCATTTAGCTGTCGCCGATGAATTTTTTGTTTACGTAACACGTCGGCCTAACTACCAAAATGATCGAGTGTGCCACAACACCAGATGAAATCGATGACAATGAACATTATCGCGAATTATTAAAAAGTCCAGACTGTGTTGGTGTGTTTGTTTTGTTCACTGCAAAGAAGCTCATGTGGGTGCTGAAGCCAAATTGTCAGAGTTGGGATGGGACAGTATTTTCGTGATATTATTCTATCCCAGCATGTCATTCCTTTTCTAAGAAACCCAAACAATGTTATGGATGTCGATCAGGTCACACTTCTGCACGATAAGGCCCTTGCTTTAAGGCATTAGCCACTCAACAGTTGTTGCGGAACCATGAGATCGATTCTTGGAAATGAAGAAGAATGGCCAGGAAATTCTCCTGACCTGAACGTCTGTGAACACATTGGATCAGTTATAAAGGACAAGGTTGAATGTCTCTTGTTTCAAGAACCTGCAGCAAATCGATTTTCGAAGGATACAATGACGCAACACATTGAAACTTAGCAAATTTGCGTAACGATCAAGATCTATTCACGTCACTTTTGGCAAGCTACCCATACCCAAAGCGAATTCAGGCAGTCTTGGAAGCCAATGGCGGGAACACCAAGTTTTAATTGTTTCTCATTAAATGCAGGATTAAATTCTCTTTTGTAAGGTATGTTTAGTTTTACTGTACCTCTAGTGGTTTAGGCCATGGGCGGGGGAGGGGGGGAGGCTAAGGTTTATTGGAGCCCGTACATCTATGTCTTTATCCTCTACTATTCGTCTGTTGCGTTTTATTTTTGCCAGGTTTGGCCTTCCAGTTGTTTTGGTTTCTGATAATGGCCCAAGTTTTACTAGTTCTGATTTTTCTACTTTTTTGTCTTCCACTGGTATTCGTCATGTTCGTACTGCTCCCTACCACCAATCTTCAAATGGCTTGGCTGAGAACATGGTCCGTTCTGTTAAGTCTGCTTTGCTTCATGTAAAGGGGGAGGGAATTCAGGTTATCTTGGATCGCTTTCTCATGAATTACAGGTTGACACCCCATTCTACTACGGGTGTTGCACCGTCTGAGTTGATGTTTGGCCGTCGTATTCGCTGTGTTTTTGATCTTGTGCGTCCTCATGATTCTATTTGTCAAAGAGTTTACAGTCGGCAAGAGCGGCAAAAACGTGCCTTTGAATCTAAGACTCCTAGGACGCTAGAGCTGCTACTTCAAAATAAGGTCATGATTCGCAATTACTCTCAGGGTCCCAAGTGGGTACCAGCTATAGTTAGAAGGCGGACCAGTCCTGTTTCCTACAGATGTGTAACTGAAGATGGTTGAATTCAGAATCGACATCAGGATCATATTCTACCTTATTCTATGCCTTCCGCTACCTCTACTATTCCTCCTCCTCTAGAGCGTACACCTATTCCTACTACTCCAGAGAGTACCACTACTATTCCAACCGAAATGGAAACACAATCCTCTCTGTCACCTGTGGTTGAGCCAGAGGAATCTACTGCACTTGGAGTTCGTCGTTCTACCAGGGTTAAAAAAGCCCCGGAACGTCTGAACTTGTCGGAGAGGAGTGTGGTAGATTGGTGCGACTAAAAGTCTGCAGATCGATACACCAAAAAAACACCTTAATAATAAAAACTAATATTGATCTGGCAGCACTGGTTTTGACGGATTAGGGTGGCTAGGCAGCGATGATGTTTTGGGATGAACATTAGCATTGCAATTATGGATGTAGTGTTGATTGTCGTTGTACTATTGTGAACTACTAGCCTATCTAGATATACTGATATAGCTATTGACTAACTAGTAGACTGACAACCGCTAGACTAACGACCATTACTGGCTATCTAGAATATTGTCTGGAACTGTTGTTCTATACTTGAGGTGAGTTTATAATTATTTCGTTGCGTAACTTAATTGTGGTTGTTGTACTGTATCTGTATATAGTGCGTGAACCATAGCCTTAACTACCGGTCACTACACTTTTCATAACTATCCTATGCATGGTGGAAATGGTGCAATAGATAATGACAAATATAACTGAAATATTTTTCTGTAAGAATACTTATTAGCGCCATTGTATGCATTCAAATGGAAGTCCACCCCAATTTACCAAGTGGTACACACTGGAAAGATCTTTTTGTGCACGATGCACTTATGAAGGCGAACGAAATTAATAAACGGAAAAGGTGATCAGATTAAGCGTAGGTGAAAATAAAAAAGGAAATTTTAAAAATTGATAGTGGGGAAGTCCTTGTTTGTTTGTGAGTTGAGACAAACTCGAGAGTCAAGTGAGCCCGGGCAATCGGGTTATGTGGCTGACCCCGAATTGAAGAAGAGGAGCGAGCTGGATTCAAACCTTTTACTCTCGTAGTGGGAGTCTGATCCGTAACTACCGAGCCACGGAGGGTCTTAAAAGTCAAATACGTACCAGTTAAAATAAATAGAGATCGAGAGACACGTACAAAATATGTATTTTCAAGTTGTTTATCACTCTTTGCGTAACTTTAAAGGTGTCAAGCATCTCGGAAGGAGCATTTGAGTGGCTTGAGACAATCTTATTCGTTACAACAGCAGATGGAGTTCAAAGCCCGAAGGAATTCAGCTCAAAACATCTTCCGTTCGTGAAGAGGTGTCTCAGATTGGGAGTAATGTTTAATCTAGAAGTAAGTCTGTTTTCCCTACCATTAAAACCATTTATCAAACGTTTTGTGGGAATGGCTCTGTATTAAGTGTTAAAGTACAGTAGTTAGAAATGTAACTTTTCCCTAAAAGGTAAAATTATTATTATAATTTATCATTTAAAATATATATATATATATATATATTATATATATATATATTATATATATATATATATATATATATTATAATATATATATATAATATATATATATATATATAATATATATTATATATATCTATATATATATATATATATATATATATATAATATATATATATATATATATATATATATATATATATATATATATATATATAAATATATATATATATATATATATATATATATAATATATATATATATATATATATATATATATATTAGATATAAATATATTATATATATATTATATATATATATAATATATAATATATATATATATATATATAATATATATATATATATATATATTATATATAATATATATATATATATATATATATAGGTGCGTGCAAAAGTTTGGGAACCCCCTAGTTAAAATGTTTGTATTGTGGTGCATCCAGAGAAGCATAAATGCTCGGACATAGTACGTATAAATGTATAAACTAGTGATGTACCTATTCCAAAATTTAGCCGATGGCGATGCCGATTCTTTGCCTATAGAGTATTTAAAAAAAAATCCATTCCCTTCATAAATTTTACTAATCTACTGTAATGTGAAAACTTTAAATTTTCATTTTTTACATTTCAAATTTGTTTCGATGCTTTTCCTTATCTCACTCCACAATATACAGTACCAGAATTTGTTACTCAAATACCGTAGGTAAAATGATGTTAAAAAGTTTTATTACTCAGTAAAATGACAGAATAATTTTAGTTTAGTTTCATAAATTGAATACATATATTTAAAGTAATTGGTTTTCCTCATGTTGAAGGTACTGTCGTCTTCAAAACTGTAAACGACAAAAAAAGTTATTTATTAAAATTTCAAATCCTTGGTGTCCAATTTGAATAAAAAAATAGATATAAAACTTAGGTTTTATAAAATTATTAAAATACTAAAAATAAAGTCAATATAATAAGGTGGTTTAATATATAAATTATAAAGTACAACTTAATATACGATTAATTATTAATATAGAGTAGGAGATTACGATAATTTATAATATTTAGAGATTAGCTAGTTCCAGAAAATGTAAATTTATGGGCAACAACTTATTAAGCTTTGCCCTTTTCATGAATGTAAAATATTTTTACGTAATTACACTTTCAAATGAGTATAAATTATCATAAATAGTGTCTCTTGTCCGTTCACTTTTCTATAAATATAAATTTTGTTTTGTAATTAAAATGTTTAAATTTTAAAGAATAGGTGAGAAGAATTGGCTAAATTTGTCCGATGCCGATTAATCGATACATCACTAGTATAAATCTATGGCCATGTATTTATAAAAAATAATGAATAATGATAAATCGACCTCGTATAAAAATAATATTTATGAATTAAGACTGCAACACGATTGTTTAGCCACTTTTCAAATAAGCAATTCTTCGAACTCTTTGAACATTATGCACGAATACATCACGGTGGTACGTAATCATCATTAAAATTTCCTCGTATACTCTTCCATCTACAGTTTAGACTTCGAACTACCGTACATACGTAGCTACTACATATATACAGGGTGTCCCAAAAGTCTCCATACATAGGGAAAATTTGCACTTTTTAGCAAAATGTAACTTTGTTTACAAAACATTCTCTACATGATTGCCATTTCTTTGTAAACACACACGGATGCGTCTCTCCCACTCATGGTGAACTCGTGTTAACACATTTGGTGTTATGGACGTAATTGCACTTCGAATGCAATAATATACATTCGAATGCAATAATATTATCGATCCATGTTCTGTATCTTTTCCTGGTACACCATGGCCCCGTGGAGTGGCCTCCGAGGTTCCCAGATCTCAGTCCACTTGATTTTTACCTGTGGGGGCACTTGAAGGCCATGGTGTACCAGGAAAAGATACAGAACATGGATCACCTAAAGGAACGCATTCGAAGTGCAATTACGTCCATAACACCAAATGTGTTAACACGAGTTCACCATGAGTGGGAGAGACGCATCCGTGTGTGTTTACAAAGAAATGGCAATCATGTAGAGAATGTTTTGGAAATAAAGTTACATTTTGCTAAAAAGTGCTAATTTTCCCTATGTATGGAGACTTTTGGGACACCCTGTAGAATCCATTATGATTATATATCTGAAGCGTTTCAGGTGTGAAAACATCGATTTTCCAATCCAATTTCAAACCGACGATTGGTTTTTTGAGAGAGCTATTTGGAACACCTGAAACAAAAGACTGTTGAAATGTGCAAGTCTTGAGAACACACACACACACACACACACACACACACACACACACACACACACACACACACACACGGATATAGGAAGCTTCTGTTTGAAGTAATCGCAGGAAGACGAGATTATACGGGTTACTTAGATAAAGATGACTAAACTTTTGTTTTGGTCTCGAGAAGTGAACATTATCATCAATTTTTGTCATCAAATTATCTTCACTCATTATATTTTCCAAATAAATGGCCATTACTTTATACATATTACGTCTGAGCATTTATACTTCTCTGGATACATTACAGTTCGTACATTTTTAAGAATTTAGTTGGGGTGCCTAAACTTTTGCATGTAACTAATACACACACACACACACACACACACACACACACACGCCGTGCATGAAACAAGGAACTCTTCTGGGAAAATAAAATTCACTATAGTCCAAATAAGTAATGGTAAATGACAAACACTATAGTTTTTTTTTCATGATGTTTACCTGACGTGGGCAACGGGTCACTCGCAAAGAGGCCCCAAAAATATAGCTTCCCTCACCAGCTATCTGCAAAGCAGGTAGGATCTAGCTTTGGGACAGGATCTAGGGTTTAAAGCAGCCTAGTCCCACTATATTTAGAAACTCAATATAAGCAAAAGACTCGTTGAATGAGTTTGGTGAAGGAAGCTATATTTTTGGGGCCTCTTTGCGAGTGACCCGTTGCCCACGTCGGACTAACATCATGAAAAAGAAAAAACTATAGCGTTTGTCATTTACCATTACTTATTCGGACTATAGTGGCTTTAATTTTCCCAGTAGTAGTTCCTTGTTCCACGCACGGTCTGTGTGTATCATATAGGGTGGGCGGAAAGTAGCTCCCTATTTTGGATTGGTAAAAAAATACGTATATTATCCATTTATTTCAGAAGAAATAATATGAAAAGGTAGGCATACATGGTAGGTTTTCTCTAAAATTCAATGTGGGCTCCAACTCTTTCCACCAGCTTCTGGAGCCGCCCAGGAATGGCGTCCACTGACTTTAGCAGGAACTCCGGCGGGATGGAGGACATGACTTCCCGAATTCGGTCCTCCAGTTCTTCCAATGTCCTCGGTTTGGTGCGGTAGACTTCTTCCTTTACCCACCCCCAAAGAAAGAAGTCGCACGGTGTCAAGTCGGGGCTCCTGGCTGGCCATTGATGTGGACCACGACGACCCATCCAACGCCCAGGGAAGTGGGCATCCAGCCACTCACGGACAACAAGAGCGAAGTGCGGAGGGGCGCCATCTTGCATAAATATCAGATCGTCGATGTTCTCCCATGTGCTGACAACCGGCCAGACCTCGTTTCGCAACATAGCAAGGTACCGCTCAGCATTCATGGTGTTGCGCAGAAGGAACGGGCCCACAACCTGATCTGAGGTCATACCACACCACACCGTTACACTGAACCGATTCTGCCGTTTTCAGCGGTACCATGGGATCCTCTCCTGCCCAGTAGTGGCAATTGTGGCGGTTGACAAAGCCTCCGACGTGGAACACCGCCTCGTCGCTCCAGAGGATGTTGCGGAAGAGATGGGGCCAGTCTTCATGCCAAGCCAGCATGATTTCCCCGAACTCCATGCGAATGTTGCAGTCCTCGTCCGAGAGAGATTGGCAGTAATGCGGCTTCCACGCACGCCAGTTCAGCTCCTTCTTCAGCACAGTTCGCACTGAGTAGCGGGAGAGCACTTTCCCGAGCTGCCTGGCGAGTTGACTTTCGTGGACTCCGTGCGAACATTTCCTGAACTGCCTGCACCGTCTCCTGGGCCCTGGATGTCGAAGGGCGACCACATCTTCGAACATCTGCCACAGACCCCGTGGTCATGAGCTTCGAGTGGCAGGTCTTGATTGTTTTCGGGTCCACTTGGGCACGTGGTCCGTGAATGGCCCGCCACCATCTTTGAACTCGAACGACAGATTGCCAAACTTCGTACCGTGCCGCCAACTGGGCACGCTCCTGCAGTGTTAAACGCTCAGCCATGTTACCCTTCAATCTGAAATGAAAAAAAAAAAATGAACGTTACAATTGTACCACTTTAGAGAACACAAAGAGAACACTTTAGAGAAAAAAGATTACCGTTACAATTGTACCACTTTAGAGAACACACCATAACAATATAACAATACAATCACAATTTATACATAATTTATATGTAATTTAAATTAGGGAGCTACTTTCCGCCCACCCTATATATTATATATATATATATATATACTGTATATATATATATATATGCTGCAAACCCACAAGAAAAAAGAAAACGATTCCAAGGCCTTTCGTGTATTCAGAGCTCCTTTTTTCTTGTGGGTTTGCAGCATTCATTCATTTCACGTGTTTAATTGTGAAATTCATCCCATATATACAGGGTGTCCGAGAATTATCTGTACAATTTTTGGCTGTTATTAAAAGTCAACCATGAAGTGTAGAAATTTCAGTGTTGTCCCATTTTACAGAGAATCTCATTAAGTTCTTTCTGATACCAAGTTTTGACAAGTTTTTTAGAAATTCCAGTGTGTCCGAACATTATCTGTACAACTTCATCTTTTAATAAAATTCTTGATAACACACGTAAAATTCTTAAACAAGATTATTTAGAATCTGTATTTTCAAAAGTTTCTTTTATTAAAGTAACGTTGTTACAAACATTCGATATGTGCACCATTAGTGATTCGCAAAACATCCAATCGATACTCCAAATGTTGCCATGTACCTTGTACGCTGCAGCATATCCACATCAATTCGCTCAATAGCAGCTGTGATTCTTGCTTTTAAATCATCAATGTCTGTCACCCGCGTACATTTCTAAAAACTTGTCAAAACGTGTATCAGAAAAAACTTAATGAGATTCTCTGTAAAATGGGGACAACACTGGAATTTCTACACTTCATGGTTGACTTTTAATAACAGCCAAAAATTGTACAGATAATTCTCGGACACCCTGTGCTATATATTATATATATATATATATATATATATATATATATATATATATATATATATATATATATATATATATATATATATATATATATCGGCGGTAAATTAGAGAAGGGAAAAAAAAATACACACACACACACACACGGTGTTTTACAACCGGTCTGCCATACTCTGGGGGGTGATATCGAGTGAAAACGTTAATACAACATCGGTGCTATTTTATTTCCAACCGTTGCGGAGCTACGGACGTTTTAAGGTGCACGGAAAAAAATAAACGAGGGTATTAATCTGATGTATTTATTGCTACATTTTATGAGATACAGCTTATGAATGTTCAAAATGTCCGCCTCGGTTTTCAGTGCACACTGCACAGCCTTGCTCGTTCCAAACAAGAGTCCACTGCCCATTGAATCATTTCTGGGTGTTCTCGTATGTAGGCAGCGTCATCCATAGTCCGACGCAAGAGTTCCTCTCTCGTTTGTACGACCAATCCAACGATTCCCGTACCGTTGATTCAAGTAATCCGTAACGTAACGACCAAAATGCTGTGGCGCCCCATCGTGCTAAAAGAACATCCTGCGACTTGTCTCCAAGGGCACGTCCTCCATCGAAAGTGACAATTCGTTCGTCAGGAAGTTCAGATAAATATCAGCATTTAATCGTTGTTCCAAAGCGAACGGTGCAGTCAGCTGATCTCCAATTACACCGTACCAAACATTCACCGAGAATCAATGTTGAAAGTTTACTTCAACGATACCATGGGGATTATCGGCTGACCACAAGTGGGAATTTTGTCTGTTGTTAATTCCATCCTGAATGAATTGTGCTTCATTACTAAACAGTATGCGATTAAGAATTTAGCCACGTTTACTAGGTCCAGTATGCGCTGCTCCACAGCAACGAGCCGTCGTGCTACATGTTCTTGGTTACGTGGAACAATTGTCCCTGTTTCCCTTAATCTCTCGTGTGTGTGTCACTAAACACTTCCCTGTTCGGTATTCGGCGGTTCGGAAAACGTCTTCGATATTCCTCAACTGCCGCTCTGCTGTTACCATCACAGAATCCATAAATGAAATGGATATCAGCGTATGCAGCGGGTGTGAACTGTTGATTCATTTTGATTGTTCACCTTAGCGCAACACAGTGTCTCGTACCACAGATCAGAACCAACTAGGAAGAAAAAAACTGAGGATTAGTAGTGGTTACTTCGTTAACTGAAACTACCACCGGTGCTGCTATCTATCGAATTACGCACAAGTAGGGATTTATTGTTTGCACATCTTAAAACGTCCGTAGCTCCGCAACGGTTGGAAATAGCATCTATGTTGTATTAACTTTTTTACTCGATATCACCCCCAAAAGTACGGCAGACCGGTTGTGAAACACCCTATATATATATATATTTTTTTATTTGTTCCTGAAGAGTGCGTTATTTTAATCATATATATAAATTTTTAATGTACCGTATCTAATAGGGACGGAGACGCCTTCTGTCACTGATAACTTGTAAAATGAATTTGCACGACGTGGACCGAAGGGAAATCACGAAGGGGGCGCACATTTTAAGTGTCTTGGGAGAGATTCCTCTCATTCTCGTGGTGGATGACCCCTCCTTGTGCGTGAGTCATAGCGTTGCTATGGCAACGAAGGGAGACGTTCTTGAAGGAGTGGAATTGATCAGCCAATTGATGAAACTGATGGTGAAAAACCCTGAAATGCGGTCGCAGTAAGTCGATTACCATTGGAAAGAGAAAAGGATATATTTACGAGGGATCACGTGTACCACATATATAATGCTTTTCTCTTTCCTTTTTTTTTATGTTAGTAGAATTAGTTCTTAATTATTAATAGTTGGATTGGGGACTCGTTAGTTTTATGTAGAAATTAAATAACGAGTCTGTTTTGTTCCATGCTCTTACAATTAAAGAATCCTTACTCGAATCTTCACTTGAATTCTTTGAATTCTACACCCTCTGTCTATGGCTTACTCGAAGATCTTAAATTAAATGCATCTGCGCTGTCTACCTTTCTCCTAATTTTACTGACTATGCAAAACTCTTTGACCATCTCATTTTCAAAGTAGAATACATTCTATCCCACTCTCCTTTCGCTGAAATCTCCATTTTAGGAGATTTCAATGTTCACCACCACCCTTGGCTTTCCTCCCATTTCACTGACATCTCTGGTGAACTAGCTTACAAATTTTCTATCCTAAATGACCTGGAGCAGATTGTACAGCACCCTACTCGTATCCTCAATCGCCTTGGAAATAGGCCCAACATTCTGGATTTATTTCTTACCTCTCATCCTTCTTCTTACTCTGTGAAACTCTTACCTCCGTTGTGATCCTTCGACCACAATGTTATATCTGTTTCCTGGCCTATCGCTCCAATTCGGCCTTTGGATCCTCCCAAGAGGATACGCCTTTGGCACTTTGGCGCCGTTGATTGCGAGCCCATTAGGCAGTACTACTATGATTTCCCATAGAATGATTATTGCTTCCATGGCCGGAGCCCCTCCGAGTGCGCTAAGCGCATCACGGAGGTGATTCTCTCGGACATTCCATATTCTATTCCAACTACTATTATAAAAACCTTGGTTAACTTTGCTTGTTCTAATGCTATCCGCACCAGAGGGGGGCTTTCAGAAGGTACCGTCGCCATCCAACTCCTGACTCTCACTAGGGTTGCCAGATCAGATGGTTTCCAAATCTGGAGATTTTACCTATGAAGCTCATCATTATTTGTTTATGTAGCTAAACTGATATATAAACTTCTAATTTTTTACACGAAATTAATTGATCAAGAAAAAAACATAACCAGCTTAGTTTCTTATTTCCTTATAAATAACCGAATAATTATCTTGCCAAAAATATGTAAGAAAAGAGGCAAATTCTAGTGTGTGATAACAATATTAGTTTTAAAATTGTCCATTTAAAATATAGGTCTGCGTTAAAAATTTCTACTTTTTTGTTTGAATATTTACTAGCATCACCGCCTCCTGACGATGTTTTGAATATAAAATCTACTCAGATATAATATAGCATCATTTACACACATTATAAATTGTGCATACACTTAGTCCATTCAACTAACTACCTAATATGTCACTGTCATTGCATGCTAATTACCATCAGTCTGATAAAAATAATTAGATTATAGAATAAATCAAAACATATATAGTAAGATCAGTAAAAATCCGGAGATTCGCCTATTCTGACCGGAAACCGGAGACAAAGCTCAATTTTTGGAGACTCCGGCCCAAAACCGGAGACCTTGCAACCCTAAGTCTCTCACTCAGTCTATATTCCTGCCTGGAATCGTGCAAAATCTGTTCTCCGACTCGCCAAAAATTGCTTCATCAGACAAAAATGTGAAAACCTATCCAATTCTAATTCTTCTCGCTCTTTCTGCCATCTAGCCAAGAACCTATCCAACAACTTTACTACTTCTTTCCCTCTTTTCCATTCTGACGGCTCGGTTGCCATCTCTTCTCCTGACAAACCTGAACTCTTCGCTCAAACTTTCGCCTTCAATTCAACCCTGGACAATTCCGAGGCTGTTCCTCCATCTCCTCTCTCTAACTTAATTATGGTTGAAATTATTATAGAATCTCTCTTCCAAAGATGTTTTTTCTGCCCTATCCGGGTTCAACTTTTGGAAGGCGTACGGTAGGGTATATCATGCTCATTGAAGCGCGAATTTCAAGATTGACAGTATGTATTCCTATGTAAAATTAAATTTTAGGAGGGGTTTGTTTTCTTGAACTCTTGCTAAAAATCACGTTTAAGTGTTCAAATTTCCACTTTTCCGTTTTCTGGTTATGTACAGAACAGCTATGCAAGACATACACTGTAGTACAAATGTAACAGACCGGTTTCTTACCAAACAAAACCATTGTAACTAGAGTTTCACTGTGATAATTTTCTATGTTTCAGATACAAAGCTTGGTGAAGATTGTGTAGCTACCATGGCTAAGCAAGGACGAAAGACCAGAAAAAGTTCTGGTTCAAAGCTGAGTGATCTGGTGGGTCCAGGCAAGCAGTTATTTCTCACAGAAGTTCCAACCTGGAGAGCTGTGTTTCAGAGAGGAATCCTCCTCCAGGAAGAGAAGCTGCTTCTGGATGATATGAAGATTGCTCAATACCCTCTGCAAAATTTGGCCAAGGACTTGGCATCACTGGTACTGGCACAGTGGCGCAAAAGCAATGCCAAGTTCACTCCTCCTGTGATCATTCAAGAGAGATCCATTGCCAGGAAGATTCTTGTCAGGTGGAATGAAATGATTGACCTAGTGAATGGCAGAGTGAAGGCTGCAAAGAAAGAGAAGAGAATATCTGAACTTGATACATTGTTTGACATAACCTGCAGACATGATATCACTTTCTGTGGAACTGAAGCCTCTGGCTGTGCTGCTAGAGTTCATGTCAACTGTGACTGTCCTCTGCCTCAGAAGATTCCAAAGCTAGAGCTAGAGTGGCTCCATTACCAGAGGATCAAAACCTCAGAAGTTTCTGGCTTCCGGATAGCATCTGGTGATGTGAAGGAAACAGTGAAGCAGGTGAAGGCTGCTAAGAGAAAGGAGGAAGAACAGAAGGCAGCTGAGAAGAGAAACAGAAAAGAGGAAGAAGAAAAGGAGCTACTGCTTAGAGCTGATGATGGTGATGATGATGAAGATGAGGTGACGTGACTTCCTTGCAAGAGTCTCCAGGCAGAGCAGCTCCTACTGCTGACACAGATTTTTCCAGTACTACACCAGGCACAAGCTCCAGTGTCAACACTGGCGAAGTCTCCACCTCTGCCAGGAGGAACTACATGGATATCTCAACCACTGCTGCGGCTGCAGTCAGGTTCAAGGTGGCAAACACTCCTGCAGCAGCCATTGCGACTGGTTTCTTGCAAGATCTCATCAAAGGTGGCCATCTATCTGCTGATAAGGGATATCTAGCTGTTGACAGGATGAAGATGTGGAGGGGCAAGGAGTCTGTAATAGGTTCCTCGGTGGAGGCCCTGGAGAAAAGAACAGAGGAAGAGGAGATCAAGGGAATTTTCTTTGATGGAGAACAAGATAAGAAGACAAAGATCATGAGGTACAATGAAGAAACTGGCCGCTTCCATCCTGATATTACAACTGAAGAGCACTATTGTGTTACCTGGGAACCTGAGGGGAAGTATCTCTTCCATTGTAAACCAGAAGAACCTGAAGGAAATGAGAAACCTGCACTGAAGATAGCTCAGGGTCTGTTTGAGTGGATTAGTGCTCATGGTGCTAAAGATACTATTGTGGTCCTTGGTGGTGACTCCACAAACACAGGACCTGATGGAGGAGCCATCACTCACTTGGGGAGACTGCTAGGTCACAAGTGTCACTGGCTGATATGCCAGTTGCATATTAATGAACTCAGCCTCAGGCACATGATCATCAAGCTTGATGGTCCCTACACGTATAAGTCTGGGTTCAGTGGCCCAATAGGAAAACTTTTGGAGATCAATGACATACCTGTCAACTTTAGCTTGAAGGCTCTGCCAGGAGAAGATATAATTGAACTGCCAGAAGACATTGTACAGAACCTTAGCACTGACCAGAAGAAGTGCTACCTACTGATGAAAACTCTCAAGACAGGAGATTTGAGCAAGAAAGTTGCTGGTCTGAAGTGTGGCCCACTGAATCAGTCACACTGGCTGACTACAGGTGAGGCTCTGTTGATGGAGTGGATGAGCTAGCATGGTCTGAAGGGGGAGGTGTTGAAGAAACTGGAGGTGCTGCTGAAGTTCTGCCTGGACTTCTACTTCAAGATGTATTTTGAGATCAAGGTGAAGCACCACATGAGGTATGGACCTCACCATATTGTGACCGCTCTGGGACTGCTGAGAAGCCAGACCTCTGAAGTCAGGAACAAAATCACTCGTGTGATAGTTCGTGGAGCATATCATGCTCAGTGAGAACCTCATTGCCTCTCTCCTGTGCAGTGAGGATGAGGAGGAGAGGGCATGGGGGGATTGAGATGATCAAGAAGATCAGAGGTAAGTCTGAGTATGGAGACGAGTCTGAGAACTCATAGAAACCCTAAACTGAATTTTGATGCCCCTTCTCCAATTACTCTGGTTAATTGGGATAAGAAGAAGCTATATGAGCCACTCTTCACTTGTAAGATGTCAAGAGGAGAAGTTGAGGAGCTTCTCAGGTCTCCACTTGAAGTTGAGAACTTCTCAGTTCACACTCAAAGCTGTGAAAGAGCAGTCCAGGAAGTTTCAACTGCAGCTCATGCAGTGTATGGGCAAGAGAGAAGAGATGGTTTTGTTCGTGCTAGGATCGATCACAGAGAATTGTTGCCAGTTTTCAAGTGAAAGCAAAACATTATGAACATGTTTTAGATCTCTACAAGACCTGCTAGACAAATCAAGATGCTTTCAAAAGAAAAAATCTCAAAACATTCAGTTGACCAGCATATTATTACAAGCTGGGGGTGGAGGAGGGACTTATACAAATATTAAAGAAGAATTGCAATTGCAAAAAAAAGGTTGAACGTCACAGCAGCTTGCGGAAAGGTGGGGGCAGCTGCCATCACACTCAGTGATGCCAAAAAGAAAATAAATAAAAATTGGTGGAGGCGTTTCTAAAAAAAAGAAAATGCAAGACCAAGAAAGAAGAATAAAAAGATTCTGCCTGATGAAGAGAACAGCCGCGAAATGTGGTGTATAGGAGACTAAAAATCATACAATTCCTTGGTTTTGGGCCATTTTGAGTGATTTTGGTTATTTTAGGGGTTATAAACCACTTTGGCTGATCTTAAATGGGTCCAAGCCTGCCCCTAGAAATGCTTAAGGGTGTATGTGAACAATATGGAACATATGGAGGTCATTTGAGGCTACCAAGTCTTTGAAATTGGCCAAAAGTCCCATTTTTCGACAAAAAAGTGCGATTTTGAACACTTAAATGCGATTTTTCGCAAAAGTTGCAAAAGACAAACCCCTCTTAAAATTCAGTTTTACATAGGAATACATACTGCCAATTTTGAAATTCCAAAAGTTTTTCAATATTCGACCTGAGCATGATACACCCTAGCGTACGGTCCTGATGGTGTCCCTGTTGTTCTCAAGAACTGTGCTTTTGTACTGATTACCTTGCTTAGGCAAACTCTTTCGCCTTTGTTTTTCATCTGGTACTTTTCCTTCCTGCTAAAAGTTCGCTTTCATTCAGCCTGTTCCAAAGAAGGGTGACTGCTCTCACCCCTCCAACCAGGGGCGGACTGAGCGGTCGGGCAATCGGGCATGGACCGAGAGCCCGCCGACCCCGGCCCGTAGTTATCATAAAACAGCGAGAGTGTTCTCAATTGGGTCAAGTGTCTAATCGAACTGTAATATGAAAAAAATCGGATTTCAAGGTGCCCATGACCTCATTATGCCCGAGGGCCCAGGTTGCTGTCAGTCCGTCCCTGCCTCCAACTATCGTCCACTTGCTTTGATTTCTTGCTTTTCTAAAGTATTTGAATCTATCCTTAACAGAAAGATTCTTAAACGCCTCTCTTCTCACAATCTTCTTTCAGATCGTCAGTATGGGTTCCACAAGGGACGCTCTACTGGCGATCTTGCATATTTCTCTGATTCTTAGTCATCCTCCTTTCGGGATTTTGGTGAAACGTTTACTATTGCGCTAGACATCAAAAACTTCTGATAGTGTCTGGCACAAATCTTTAATTTCCAAACAAACTGCCTTCTTTGGTTTCTATCTTTCTATCTGTGCCTTCATCTCTAATTTCCTTTGTGGCAGATCTATAGCTACGTTTGTGGATGGCCACTATTCTTCTTCTAAAGCTATTAACGGTGGTGTTTTTCAGGGTTCTGTCCTGTCGCCCACTCTCTTCCTTTTATTTATCACTGATTTATTAAATTGCTCTTCTTGTCCTATCCACTCCTATGCCGATGATTCCACTCTTCACTTTTCCGCCCGCTTCACAAAGCGTCCCTCTCAACAGTCATTCTATGATTCGCGTCGGACGGTTATGGTGCCCCTGACCTTTGATTAAGGCAGAGTAAACCTTGTTGCTTTCATCACTTAAAAACTCGGTTCCTTTATCTATCTACTCGTCACAATCTTCCACACGACTATCCCTTTGCCTTCAAACAATACACAACTCAAGCCTTCCTCTTTTCTTAACGTTCCTGGTGTTTCCTTTTCTCTTGATCTTTCCTGGAAAGATCACATATACTCTTTCTAAAACAACTTCTACGAGATTGGTGTGCTGTACTGGCTCAGCAGTTTCTTTACCCTCACTCAGTTGCTGTCTCTGTGGAGGGGTGTTGTCCGCTCCTGCATTGAGTCCGCTTCTCATGTCATGTGTGGGTTGGCTCAGTCCACAAAGCCCTACTTGATCGGATGGAATCAAAGACTTTTCGTCTGATCAATTCCCCGCATCTTCCTGACTGTCTTCAATCTCTCTCTCTCTCTCTCTCTCTCTTCGGTGCAATGTTGCCTCACTCTCTCTTTACTATCGCTATTATAACGGACAGTACTTTTCTGAATTCTCTAACTGCATGCTTTCTGCTTTAAGGAGAACACGCAGTACCAGGCTTTCAACACATTCTCATTCACTTTCTGTCCAACTCTAACGCGAGGGTTAATCGTTATTTTCAATCTTTCACCTACTGAACCGGTCAACTCTGAAACAATCTTCAATTCATCTTTTCCCCCGTTCATGACCTCCAATCTTTCAAACGCGGTGTTTCCAGGCATCTCGAAAACCTCGGACCTTGATTTTGGCTCTCTTCTTCCTCTGTAGAGGAGTGGGGGCGTTTTTGCGAGCATTCGCCCTTAGCCCCTCCTTCCTGTATAAAAAAAATGTTACGAAGGAAAATGGCGGCAAGTGAATATTTTTTGATCAGGAATGATAGTTGTGGCGATGCTTTTTATCTGGCAAGAAAGGTTCCCGAAATCTCCGGAAGATTTTTTACATTTTATGCAAATGTTCGAAATTCTTTCCTACTTCTTGAATCGGAAATAGGATATAGGAGAGATAGTTAAAGGGGGAAAATGAGTGAGTATGAACGAGTGAGGGTAGCGGTACTTTATGATGAGGAGGGTAGGTAGAGAAGCGTGTATTCAAGAAGTAGGAAAGAATTTTGAACATTTACTTTAATGATGAGGAAGGTAGGTAGAGAGGCGTGCATTCAAGAAGTAGGAAAGAATTTTGAACATTTACTTTAATGAAGCAAATGTATTACACTGTGTATTTGCATAAAATGTAAAAAATCTTCGGGGAGTTTAATTTTTCTGTCGCGTGCTATAGCTCGAAACCTACGGGTTTTTCGACCTATGTTTAAATGATCTTTCTTTACTTTTGTCTTAAGAATACACCCTGCGATTTATGAAACACGTTTATGAATCACCCTGTATATACAGGGTGGCGCAAAAGTCAGAAACCATAGGCACATTTTAATAATTTGTGTTTTAATATATGTTTTGTTCTTTTTAGATTTGTCGTTAAACTTAAACCTGTGGCACAGAAATTAACAATAGATGAACGGGTGGAGATAGTTTTAATGTGTGCGAGGCGTGGTAACACACACCGGTCAGTTGCTACTGCTTTTAATGATAAACACCCTGAGAGGCCGCCAGTTGTTCAGGCATCAGTTGCAAAACTGTTCACTCGCTTCAAAGAAACGAAGTGTTCATGGTCGGCCGCGTAGTGGCCGGCCAAAAAGTTCAACCGATGCAGCAACATCACCAATGGTACTCAATCACCTCGAAAACAGCCCACGTAAGTCCTTAAGAAAGTTATCCCATGAAACGGGTGTCTCCAGAAGATCCATTCAACGAATTCTTACAACAAATCGTTTCCACCCGTACAAAGTCAAACTCGTTCAGGAACTGCACGGTGTCGTGTCAATAGGCATAATGCACACTATTGGGCCAATGAGAACCCCCACTGGATGGAGGAAGGACATGTGCAATTCGATCCACGAATTATGGTGTGGGCTGCGCTCTGGGTGGGTCGGTTAATTGGTCCGTATTTTTTCGACGGCAATGTAACAGGTGAAACATCTGCATATGCTGCAAACACTTCTAATGCCCATACTGGACGACATTCCATTGGCAGAACGGGCGGAGATGTGGTTTCAGCAGGATGCTGCACCACCACATTTTGCAACCATCGTCCGAAGCTCTTTAGATGAAACATTCCCAAACAAGTGGATCGGATGGCGAGGGCCCGTCGAATGGCCACCTAGGTCTCCAGATCTCACGCCTCTTGACTTTTTCTTGTGGGGCCATCTCAAGTCCGTAGTCTATGCTGATCGACCCAGAACCATACGTTCTTTAAAGGATAAAATTACATCTGAGTGTCCCAGACTCAGTACCAATGTGTTAAGGAATGTTCAAACATCGTGCATTCAGCGCGTCAGAAAGTATCTCCAAGTGGAAGGCCACCAGTTTGAACATTTATTATAATTTAATAAAATGTGCTTATGGTTCCCGACTTTTGCGCCATCCTGTATATATATATATATATATATATATATATATATATATATATATATATATATATATATATATATATATATATATATATGACCCCGCAAGGGGGTTCTAAGCTCGTGCTCTTGAGTGCTCTTTGTGCTCGTTTGTACGTGCTTGTTCCTGGAGGTTTCACGTGCGCCCTCCCGGCCCTAGCACCCAAGGATGATGGGGCTCGACCCTGCAGTCCTTGTCATCCTTGGTCTTTTTCCACTTCGACTGTCCCTCCACCCTTTCTTTTTCCTCTGTCTTTCCTCTCACTTTTTCTTTGTTTTTCCGCTGAGATATGCCCTTTAAATAGAGGCGAATCGGTTCTTCCTGAAAAAAAAAAAAAAAAAAAAAAAAAAAAAATATATATATATATATATATATATATATATATATATATATATATATATATATATTATATAACCTTACAAAGGTTCCGCGCGATGATTAATCATTTCGCAAAGGTCAAGCTTGTCGCCCCTCATCTCGAGTTGGCCTGGTGAAGTAGTGAGTTGGTTTCTTGTGCTCTCCACCTCACATAGCCAGGTACGCCAGGCTCATCGGGGATTGTTCTGAGCCAGGCGTCTAGTCTTTTGAAGATGTCCACTGCAACTCCCTTCGTGTTTCTTAGGTCTTTGGGCAGCTGATTAAACAGTTTTGGTCCTCTCACCACAAAACTATTTTCTTCCAGGGTTAAGGATGTTCCCTGTCTTGCCTTCAATTTGGGAATACGACACAGTCTACCGTTTCTACTTTCCACCGTTGTTTGGGGAGTTATAGGGTTCGAGTAAGATTAGGGACTAGTTTCTCCATTATTTTCCAAGTGTAAATAATGGTGTATATCTCTCTCCTCCTTTCCAGTGAATATAGGTCTAGTTCGCGTAACCTTTCCCAGTAATTTAGTTCTTTGCACCCGTTGATCTTGGCTGTGAAGCTTCTCTGGATCCCTTCCAGCTGTCTAATGTCTTCTTTTTAATATGGGGATGTTAGGACCGAGCAGTATTCCAATTTGGGTGTGATCAGTGTTTTCAGTAGAGGAATCATTACATTCCTATCCTTTGTTTAAAGGTTCTCAATATCTTTCCCGTTATTCTCTTTTCTCTGTTTACTGCTATCTTATTTTGTGTTTCAAATTTCGCATCGTCTGTCATTACAACCCCTAAATCTTTTGCTCTGGAATTTCTCTGAATTTCCTGTTCATTTGGGGTATAATATTCCATGCATTTTAGGTTTTCTCTTTTTCCGTACCGTAACTGCTGAAATTTCTCGGTGTTAAACTTCATATTGTTGTCTTCCGTCCACTTGTAGATTCTGTTTATGTCGGTTTGCAGAGATCCTATATCTTATGGGTTTCTTATTTTTCTACTGATCATTGTGTCATCCGCAAAGGATGTTACTGTGCTGTCTCTGGTAACATCCTCATCTATGTCAGTTAGCATGATTATGAAGAGTAGTGGAGCTAATACTGTTCCTTGTGGTACTGAGCACCTCTGATTCTGATGAAGATGCTCCTTGTACTGTAACGACTTGCCGCCGCTCACTAAAGAAATTATATATCCATTTCCCTACTTTCCCTGTTATTCCCATATATTTCAGTTTATGTATTATGATTCCATGGTCACACTTGTCGAACGCTTTAGCAAAGTCTGTGTATAGTACATCATAGTTTTCATTACTTTCAAGTGCATCAATAATGTTGTTGTAGTGTTCCATTAGTTGTGATCGGCATGATATATATATACACACACGAGGGTAATTCAATAAGTATCCACACTTTTTATTTTCACAATTTTATTTTCACATCTGATAGGTTATAAACTTTACCTGCTGACGCCTGCGCTTTGAACTTCTTTGCAACGGGAGATGTTGGGTGCTCCCATTGCATGCTCTATCGTTTGCTTTCTGGTTCATAGTGATGGATCCAGGTTTCATCTCCAGTGATGATGCGCTCCAAAAAGTTTTCACCATTATGATGCCGCACCAAAAGACGAGAGCAGACGTCCATACGATTACGCTTGTGCTCTTCTGTCACAGAGCATGCAACGGAACTATCCAACATCTCCCGTTGCAAGGAAGTTCAAATCGCAGCCGTCAGCAGGTAAAGTTATGCTAACACTGTTTTGGGATACACGAGGCCCTATCCTTGAACATTATCTAGAGCGTGGAACTACAGTAACAAGGGCATCGTATTCTGACATGCTTCGGAATGAGTTAAAGCAAGCAATTCGCACAAAACGGAAAGGGAGATTGTCGTAAGGTGTTATTCTGTTACACGACAATACGCGCCCTCATACCGCTGCACAGATTAGAAAATGCCTTCAAGAACTTAAATTTGAAGTTCTCGACCATCCAGCCTACATTCCAGACCTGGCACCTTCGGGTTTTTACCTGTTTGGACCACTAAAAGACGCTTTGAGAGGTCAGCGATTCCAAGGCGATGATGACCTGAAGGAGGCGGTGCATAACTGGCTACGCACACAGCCAAAAACATTCTTTTGTGATGGCATTGGGAAGCTTGTAGATCGCTGGACTAAGTGTATTGAGAAACAGGGAGACTATGTTGAGAGGTGATGTGTTTATAATCTATCAGATGTGAAAATAAAAAGTGCAGATACTTATTGAATTACCCTCGTGTGTGTGTGTATATATATATATAATATAATGGAAAAACGTCCCAAAAATGCAGCAAAGAGCAAAGAGAAGCAGGCTCGAGAGAAAAAAAGGGCATTGTTCCGAAAGAGAAAAAGAGTGATTGCAAAATTAAGTAACCATAAAGATAACATCAGAAAAATATTAAATGATAAACTGCAAAGTATCGATGACGTCATACAGGAACTAATTGAGAAACATACAGAAAAAGACGACGACGACGCTATAGAACCGATAAAGGCTAACTCAAAGTACTTCTATAATTTCGCAAAAAGAAAGTCAAAAAACCATGCGACTATCGGACTTTTTAAAAAACGAGAACAATGCTTTATCTGATGATCTAACAGAAATATCTGAAATATTAAGAGTTCAGTAGGAATCATCTTTCAGTATCCCCAAAACTGACAAGTTGATATGCGATAGAAACGCGTTCTTTGAAGAAGAACTACAAGGGGAGAGTATAACGTACTTCGACTTTACGAAGGATGATATTACACAAGCCATAGGGAAACTAAAAACACACTCAGCGGCAGGACCGGATAAATGGAATGCCACACTGATCACAAACTGCAAGAATGCAATCGCTGAGCCTCTACAGGGTGTCCCGTAAGTCTGGACCCATAGGGATTTATAATATATTTTTTTATTATGTTGCAGGTAAACCATGTCACTGACTAGAGAGGAGAGAGTTCAAGTTATTTTGCTGGTCGGGACCCGCAGTCACCGGGAAGTGGCCGAAGAATTCAACAATATGCATCCAGACCGCGCACCAATCACACACAGATGTGTTGGCAAGTTGATAGCCAAATTTAAGGAAACTGGATCCGTAGCTGACAAGCCTCGCAGAGGACCTTCAAGGACTGTTACGGAAGACGAAACCAGTACCAATGTGTTGGCTAGCTTCGCTGTCAGTCCCAAGAAGTCACTTCGACGCATGTCCAGCGAAACTGGGACTATTTTGTAATTTTATTAATTTTGCCCTATGGGTCCAGACTTACGGGACACCCTGTATATTGGATATGGAGACGATCACTAGACACGGGAGAAATACCGGGCATCCTGAAGAGCGCGAACATAGTCCCAATATATAAAGGAGGAGATCGATCCGAGGCCAAAAACTATAGGCCAGTGTCGCTTACATCTCATCTCACAAAAATATTTGAAAGAATAGTTAGACAGAAAATCTATAGCTTTTTGGAAACTCAGAAAAAGTAAATGGTAACCAACATGGGTTTCGGTCAGGCTGATCATGCCTATCACAACTAATGGAACACTACAACATTATTGATGCACTTGAAAGTAATGAAAACTATGATGTATTATACACAGACTTTGCCAAGCGTTCGACAAGTGTGACCATGGAATCATAATACATAAACTGAAATATATGAGAATAACAGGAAAAGTTGGGAAATAGTTATATAATTTCCTTAGTGAGCGGCGGCAAGTCGTTACATTACAAGGAGTATCTTCATCAGAATCAGAGGTCCTCAGCTCAGTACCACAAGGAACAGTATTAGCTCCACTACTCTTCACAATCATGCTAACTGACATAGATGAGGACGTTACCAGAGACAGCACAGTAACATCCTTTGCTGATGACACAATGATCAGTAGAAAAATAAGAAACCCATAAGATATAGGATCTCTACAAACCGACATAAACAGAATCTACAAGTGGACGGAAGACAACAATATGAAGTTTAACACCGAGAAATTTCAGCTGTTACGGTACGGAAAAAGAGAGAACCTAAAATGCATGGAATATTATACCCCAAATGAACAGGAAATTCAGAGAAATTCCAGAGCAAAAGATTTAGGGGTTGTAATGACAGATGATGCGAAATTTGAAACACAAAATAAGATAGCAGTAAACAGAGAAAAGAGAATAACGGGAGAGATATTGAGAACCTTTAAACGAAGGATAGGAATGTAATGATTCCTCTACTGAAAACACTGATCACACCCAAATTGGAATACTGCTCGGTCCTAACATCCCCATATTAAAAAGAAGACATTAGACAGCTGGAAGGGATCCAGAGAAGCTTCACAGCCAAGATCAACGGGTGCAAAGAACTAAATTACTGGGAAAGGTTACGCGAACTAGACCTATATTCACTGGAAAGGAGAAGAGAGATATACACCATTATTTACACTTGGAAAATAATGGAGAAACTAGTCCCTAATCTTACTCGAACCCTGTAACTCTCCAAACAACGGTGGAAAGTAGAAAAGGAAGATTGTGTCGTGTTCCCAAATTAAAGGCTAGACAGGGAACATCCTTAACCCTGAAAGAAAATAGTTTTGTTGTGAGAGGACCAAAACTGTTTAATCAGCTGCCCAAAGACCTAAGGAACACGAGGGGTGTTGTAGTGGACATCTTCAAAAGAAGATTAGACGCCTGGCTCAGAACAATCCCCGATGAGCCTGGTGTACCTTGCTATGTGAGGTGGAGAGTACAAGAAACCAACTCACTACTTCACCGGCCAACTCGAGAGGAGGGGCGACAAGCTTGACCTTCATGAAATGATTAATCATCGCGCGGAACATTTGAAAGGTATATATATATATATAATTAAAATAACTCCGAAGGAAAAAGGAAACACACAGTGATGCTCAAGCGCTTTCGTCTAATGACATCCTGTGTTCCTTAGGATGTCATTAGACGAAAGCGCTTGAGCACCATTCTGTGTTTCCTTTTTCCTTCATGGTTATTTTCATCATATTATTCACGTGTTACTTTCGTGGGAAAAAAAAAAAATATATATATATATATATAGAAACGACGTAAGTATAGAGGAGCGTTCTGCACACGAGGAAGAGAAATAACGAACAAATGAAAAATTAGGTGACCGCCCGGGAATCGAACCCAGGATCTTCCGATTGCCGGTCAGATATGCTATCCATTACACCACGGGCCTCGATCAATCAGAAGTCGAAATTCTCCTACATAGGGCAGAAACCAATGCCCTGAGAGGGCTCCCTCGCAAATCGTGAATATGTACATTTAACTGCAATGACCACGCAGTATATTAATGTATAGAAACGACGTAAGTATAGAGGAGCGTTCTGCACACGAGGAAGAGAAATAAAGAACAAATGAAAAATGAGGTGACCGCCCGGGAATCGAACCCAGGATCTTCCGATTGCCGGTCAGATATGCAATCGGAAGATCCTGGGTTCGATTCCCGGGCGGTCACCTCATTTTTCATTTGTTCGTTATTTCTCTTCCTCGTGTGCAGAACGCTCCTCTATGCTTACGTCGTTTCTATACATTAATATACTGCGTGGTCATTGCAGTTAAATGTACATATTCACGATTTGCGAGGGTGCCCTCTCAGGGCATTGGTTTCTGCCCTATGTAGGAGAATTTCGACTTCTGATTGATCGAGGCCCGTGGTGTAATGGATAGCATATCTGACCGGCAATCGGAAGATCCTGGGTTCGATTCCCGGGCGGTTCACCTCATTTTATATATATATATATATATATATATATATATATATATATATAATCTCGTTCGTAACAGTTGAATTTGTTAATCCTTTTCTCACTTGCAAGTGAACTTTTATCAAAGATAAAAGTCATTGACGACACTTCTTTCAGGCAACCGTTGCGTCATTAAAAGCAATAAAGCATCTCCTTTCAAACATTATGAATTTATCATGTCACCAAGCTTAGCTAGAAAAAGAACATCCATTACATTTTCAGTTACCAACGTTGAAGTCGTCTTGAATTTGGTTAACCCACCACATGCAAATGCAAACAGACGTCATACGGAAAGTTTATGGAATTCTTTTCTTCAACCATTTCTTGAAGCCACTTCTGACGGGGAATAATCCATTAATTCTTAATGCTTTCAGGTACTCTGCGCAGATGTTACGCAGTTTCCTTCGTGAATGGAAGACCATTTACGGCTTCTGCTGGAAGAGTGACGTCACTAAGGGAGCTTTCTTGTCTTTAGTTATGACGTCATTTATGGCAGACAGAGAAGGCATTATTAGGGAGGCATTAAAGGTTAGTGCAAATTTTTAAACACGCTCGAACTCGAGGGATTATATACTGTATAAATCCACAAGTGAGGCAGGATACTGCAGAGGGGTCGACCTAACATATACATACATACAGTATATTATATACAGTACAACACCCAGGAAGCTCATTGCCCTATGATGTGAGCGGGTGAAGGTACCAAGGGTCACCTTCAGCCAGAGCATAAAGAGGGAAACGGCCAATTCAACCCATCTCAGGAGCCAGCATGGATTTATCCCAACTATGTAAATCTATAGCCGGAAATGAAGTTTGAGAGAGGATTATCACACGCTCGTACAAAACGACACTAGTCACAGGAATGAATCGGATCATAATTCCACATTTTTGTAATCGAGGTTTTATAATTATTTTCATTTAATGAGATCCCTTTTACGCGCAGGGAGGCGAAAGATATAACAAATATACCTATAGGTAGATTTTTATATAACCCTATTCCCCGAGATTCTCGTACATGCGCGAGGAAGGCGGGAGATCAACTCTCAAGCCTCGTATCCCCGGGGCATAGTCCCAAACTCAAACGTCGGCCCACCCGGTTGAAATGGTAAATGGGTTCTTAGATAATGTACGGGGCTCCAATAAACCTTAGCCCCCCCCCCCCCCCGCCCATGGCCTAAACCATTAGAGGTACAGTAAAACTAAACATACCTTAGAAAAGAGAATTTAATCCTGCATTTAATGAGAAACAATTAAAACTTGGTGTTCCCGCCATTGGCTTCCAACACAGCCTGAATTCGCTTTGGGTAGCTTGCCAAAAGTGACGTGAATAGATCTTGATCGTTACGTAAATTTGCTAAAACATTTTCAATGTGTTACGTCATTGTATCCTTCGAAAATCGATTTGCTGCAGGTTCTTGAAACAAGAGACATTCAACCTTGTCCTTTATAACTGATCCAATGTGTTCACAGACGTTCAGGTCAGGAGAATTTCCTGGCCATTCTTCATTTCCAAAGAAATCGATCTCATGGTTCCGCAACAACTGTTGAGTGGCTAATGCCTTAAAGCAGGGGGCCTTATTGTGCAGAAGTGTGACCTGATCGACATCCATAACATTGTTTGGGTTTCTTAGAAAAGGAACGACATGCTGGGATAGAATAATATCACGAAAATACTGTCCATCCCAACTCTGACCATTTGGCTTCAGCACCCACATGAGCTTCTTTGCAGTGAACAAAACAAACACACCAACACAGTCCGGATTTTTTAATAATTTGTGATAATGTTCATTGTCATCGATTTCATCTGGTGTTGTGGCCCACACTCGATCATTTTGGTAGTTAGGCCGACGTGTTACGTAAACAAAAAATTCATCGGAGACAGCTAAATGCATGAAATCATCCACATCCCAATCTTCAAGATAGTGGGCAAACCACATTCTGTCATCGATGTTAAGTTGAGTTTTTCTTGGCTTTGGAAGTTCATGCCAAGGCTTTAAACCTTGCCTATGACGGTACAGTCGAATGATCTCACCACTAACGATCTTTCCTCTCAACACTTCGATCTCTCTAGAAAGTTTAGCACAGCTGTTTTTCCGCTTACGCGTACCGCTTTCAATGATGTCCTTTGTTTCCTGAGAGAGTGGCAAATTTGGGCGCCCAGATTTGGTTGTATCCATTTCACATTCATCCAAAGTTTTATTCCAATTTCTTTTGACGAAGTCCTCACTTCTTCGCAACTTTTTGGCAACCCATGAACGTGTTATAAAGGTGGCTCCAGCATCACGAGCTTCTCGAAATGTTATTGCTCGTATGCGATCTATCACACGTTGCCTCCGAATCACCAATTAATTGAGAAGCCATTATGTTATCACTTTATCAGCTAGAGTAATTTTAATACCTGCAATAAATAAAGAATTTTATATATTTTTATAATCACTAAAAACTATTTCGATATAAGTAAACATGTAAGCCGGAAATGGGGGGGGGGGCTAAGGTTTTTGGAACCCCTTATGTATACATGTATGTATATTTAATGTATACTTAATTGATAATGTGTCTGTCGGAGACTACTACTACACCAGTGATCATAGACAAATAACATTTGAAATTAAAGTTAATGTTCACAATTCGGAGAGCTTGGAATCCGTTTTGGATTTTAAGAGAAGTTTCGTGACTTGAAATTGAATCTTACGACCCATAATTGGGATGAGACTTTATCGCGATATCATTTTAGTGTTACGTAGAATTCTTTTTATTATTATTTTAAACATTAATATTCTATTACGTAAAAAGAGATTGGCGAAGTCTGTTAAACGTAAATGATGGAATATTGGAATTAAAAGTAGTTTGCTGTTAAAAAGAAACGCGTATTTTAACTTTAAAGAAACAAATAATGTGTCCGATGGACACGCGTACGAGTTATTGAGAAAGCGAAACAAAAATCTGAATAGAAAAAGTAAGCGTACCTATTATCTTTATACAGTGAACGAAATTAAATCGAATCCGAAGGACGACTTACGAATGACGGAAGTTTTAAATAAATTCTTTCCTTCCGTGTTTACCAACGAAAATATGAAAAACATTCCCGTTCCCGCTCAATGATGATCATTTAAACTTTAAAGCTTCGCAATTTTATCATTCGTGAAAGTGAAGTACTCTCGGCCATAGGTAAAATTAATCCTAGTAAAACTCCAGGTCCGGATAAGCTCTACCCTAGTGTACTTAAAAAAATGAATTACGCAATAGTCTGTAATAATAATAATTAATAAAATAATAATAATTATAATAATTAATAATTAATAAAATAATAATAATAATAACAATGATAATTAATAATAATAATAATAATCTATACTACAAAAAGGCACTCCTGTCCGTCCATCTGTCTGTAGACACCATGTATTTACAATTAAGCGATTCTGAACATAAAAATAAATACACTGCTTTATTTCAATTTTTTACTCGAACGCGTTAAGATTTTCATTACTGCGTTCTTTTCCATAGTTTTATTGATCCAGTAATTGGGGGGCCGCAGGGCCCCCAATTACTGAAGCCGAAGACCCCAGCATCGCGGGTCTAGCTAAATGGCCCGTAGGCCCCACTGGCTCGTAATAATAAATCTTTACAGTCTGAAGAAGTGCTGGTTGATTGGAAACTTGCAAACATTATGCCAATATTTAAAAAGGGGACAAATCACTTCCCCAAAATTATCGTCCCATCAGTTTGAGTTCAGTAGTAGGTAAGCTTGTGGAGACAATCGTTCGGGACAAAATAGTTAATTACTTGGAAATTAATAATTTAAAGATTCTCAGCACTGTTATCAACATAATCGTTCTTGTCTTACTAATCTGTTCTATTTCTTTAATGATATCGTAAATATATATGACTAGTAAAACGGCAGATAATATCACCTATTATTTCGATTTTCAAAAGGTGCTTGAAAAAGTGTCACATGAGAGAGTATTAGCTAAACTTCATTCTCACGGAATTGATGGTAATGTTCTCAAATGGATCCAAAATTGGCTTAGCGGACGTAAACAAAGAGTGATCATTAATGGCAAAACGTCCAATTGGAAAAGTGTAACTAACGGCGTGCCCCAGGAATCAGTTTTGGGGCCAGTTCTTTTTATTATTTATATTAGTGACATCGGCATAGGAATTAATGTAATTTCAAAATTTGCGGTTGATACCATACTAGGGAGACTAACAAAACGTTTGTAGATTCAAGATATTACGTTACTCGAGTGGGCAGAAATTTGGCAAATGAACTTTAATATACAGGGTGTTTTTAAAGTCACTATCTATTTCAGTGAAAACGTAGCAAAAAGGGTAAAATTCAATAACAGTATAATAGAAGGTATACATTTAATGAATACTTAAGCATATGATTCTACATGAGCACCATCAGTATCTCTACAGAGTTCGAATCTGTCAGCAGCATTGCGGAACACATTTTGGAGCATGATAGGGGATATTTTTGTAACTGCTATTACGATACGAGCATGTAAATCTTGCAGATCTGTAACCCTCGTTTGATAGACGTTTGATTTGATAAAGTCCCATGCAAAGAAATCCAAGGGCGTTAAGTCAGGAGATCGAGCCTACCAGGGCCTGTTTCCTCCACGTCCGATCCACCGATTTGGAAATCGTTCATTTAGGTACTCCCGAACAATGTTTGCGGAATGACAAGGTGCCTCATCTCGTTGAAGGACGACGGTGTTTAAAATGCCATCTGAATGAAGTTGGGACATGTGCGTGCTACGTTTTCACTGAAATAGATAGGGACTTTATAAACACCCTGTAGATGAATGTAAAACGTCGCATATCGGCAGAAATAATGTTAAAGAAAAGTATTTTGTGCCTGACAAGACTCTAACGAGTGTTACGGAAGAAGAAGATTTAGGTATTGTTGTTGCCGACACCCTTAAACTGAGTAAGAAATGTATCGAAGCAGTTAGAAAAGCAAATAGAATCTTAGGATTTAATGGTAGATCATTTGAATTTAAGTCGGAGAAAACAATGCTACCATTATATAATTCCTTATTACGTCTCCACCCGGAATACTGCGTTCTCTTCTGGTCCCCATATTTACGGCAAGACATAAACAGGGTGGAGAGAGTACAGCGACCGGCTACTAAGATGATCCCCAGACTTAGAAACAAATCATACACTGCCAGCTTAGAAACGTTAAATTTATTCTCACTCGTAAAAAGCCGAATTCGAGGAGATTTAATGCAGGTTTAAAACGATTAAAGGTTTTGATAACGTCGATGTCAAAAAATAATTCACCTTCAGGAATGCAAATAGAACTCACGGTAATGGTCTGAGATTAGTGGATAAACATTTTGATTTTAATGAAGTCAAACATTTATTCTTCAATCGTATAGTTTAATTTGTGGAATGGATTGCCAGGCAGCGGCGTAGTTCAGAGTAATAAGGTTGAGTCCTTTAAAAAGAGACTAGATGCTTATCTTGCCTTAAATCCCCAGTTAGAAGCACTTGTTAGCACATAAATGTATTGTGAGGTTTTCACTCAGATTCTCACCTCTTTGCTTTAAAACTTTAACTTATCTTTAAATTCCTCCCATTTATTTACCCTCCTTTCCTTGCTTTGCTTTAAAACTTTCATTTGTCTTTAAATTTCCTTCTATCTTTTAACCTTCCTCCTTAAACAGACAGCCTCGCAGGGACCAGTCAGTTTGTTGCTGTTTGGTGGCCTTTGTATATTGTATAATTAATAATAATTACTTTTGAACAGACGAGAGACGAAATTGGTACGACTGTTTTGACATTCTTCAAATCACTCTTGTCCGAGCCTCAATTAGAACTTTCAACGAAGATAAAAGCTTTGAAAATGCTTCCATTTTTCCTTGTGGAGAGAGATGAAGAAAGTGTTGTCAAGTAAGCAGCCATGTTTAGCCTTCTTTGTATAATAATAAGAAATAAAAGGATAAAGATTCGGTTTAGTACCGGGAACCCGATTTTTGCATGAAAATAGGTTTTTATGATGTATTTCACTGTTACATGCAAATGTGACCTTCATTTCTTGCGCCTCTTGTGCAAATGTGTAATAAAAAAGTTATTTAATAGTTTCATTTTATTAATCTATCAGACAGTTTAAGCGGGATAATGTTAAAAGAAAGGGGTTTAATGGGTGTGGATATATATATATAACCAAACCTAACCTAACCCTATTTCTATGCGATAGCCTAGTAGGCCTATTTTTCTTACCTTGCTGGAGAGGTGATGGAGGGTACAGTTTAGCTGCCTCGATAAGGAAGTGATGCAGGCGGTATCTCAGTCGGAAAAGTGCGCTTGAAACAAATAACGAGCAATGTACTTTTTATCGACCGAGATACCTGGGCCACCGATGGGTTCCTGATTAAGCAGCCAATTCTCGCACACTTCAGAGCAAAATGACTTCCAGTTCACTGCAGTTTCTGAGGAAATGCCTAGATAGTGTTGGACATCACGCTGGTTGAAAGGCTTCTTCAAAAATTTGTGGCAAAACAAAAGATTCTGGCTCGGTGAGATATGCGCACGGTCCAGCCAAATATCCTGAAACGCAGATGTAGAATAATTAGTTAATTACATCGAATACGAACTTTTCTCTTGGAGCGCTTTTCTACGCCCTCATACGTACAATAATATAAATGCTGTTCAGCAGGATATGCAAGCCGATGAGAGCACTTTGGACACACTGGATCACTCAACAATACACCGTGTTTTTTGAAAATGTCGATAGCCTCAGCGTTGTTTTAACAACAACGCTGAATAACCGCATAGTAAGGTAGAGAACACTGCTGACACCCGTCCTGCATGACGACCCAATTTCAAATGATTTCAAACTGGTCAACCGCCGTCTTCATCACGAGAATCGTGTTAGCACATGCGTGAAATGCGTCTTGCAATAGCTGATTGGTTAATTGCGGTCAGATGATGTTACGTCACATAGGGACGTCCATGAAAACAGTGACAGCATCGTCCCGATTTTTTTTTTTCAAATTTTTTTTGAATTTGCGCGAAAAATGTTATATAAGAAAATTGATTTGCAATCAAATTCTACATCCGTTAAACCTATTTTCATGCAAAAATTGGGTTCCCGGTGCTAAACTGAATCTTAACGAAAGGGTAAAGATTCGGTAACAGTTCGACCACAGATCTAAAACTTATAAAAGTATAAACAAAATTACTGATTTTTAATTACCGTGGTTTTGTTTATTAACTTTATTAATGTGACGAAAAAAACTGAAAAATAGAAAAAGGCAAACAAAATACGACCTTTTCTTTCTGCTCTCTAGCAATTTTGGTTTGAGGCGAACATTTTCTTTGAAAATTATTTGTTGTATATCGATTTTTGTGAGACGATCGAAGGTGGAAGCGAATTACTGTATATCTCTGGTTTTACGTCGTTATCTTTGTAAACATTCGTTAAGTGTATTAAATACTTCATTTACCATTGTTGTTGTTGCTCCCGTCCCCTATAAGGGAAGAAGAGCCAAAATCAAGATCTAGGGTCTTCGAGATGCCTGGACATTCTGCGTTTGAAATACTGGAAGCCATAGAGAGGGGAAAATATGTATTGAGGAAGATCGTTTCAGAGTTGACCGGTTGAGTAGATGAAAGATTGAAAATATCGATTAATCCTTGCGTTAGAAAGTTGGACAGAAAAGGAATGTGATTTGTCGAAAGTCTGGTACTGCCTGCTCTCCTTAAAGGAGGCGGCATGCAGTTAGATAGAAAGTTAAGAGCAGTGTCCGTTATATTAGCGACAGTAAAGAGAGAGCGAGGCAACATTGCGGCGAAGAGAGAGGGATTGATGAGACGAAAAGTCTTTCATTCCATCCGGTCAAGTAGAGCTATGTGGGTTGAGCCACCCCCACACATGAGAAGCGTACCCCATACAGGTGCGGACAACACCTCTTTACAGAGACCAACTGATTGGGGTGAAGAAACTGCGGAGCCGGTACAGCACATTTAACCTCCAAAAAGCTGGTTTACAAAGAGTGTATATGTGATCTTTCCAGGAAAGATCACGAGAAAAGGAGATAGTTGTGTGGAAGATTGTGATGAGTAAACAGATGAAGGAACCGAGTTTTTGAGACATTGAAAGCCACAAGATTTTTTCTGCTCCAGTCCGGCATAGTAGAAAGATCAGAAGTTAAATGAACCATAGCCGTTAGGGGGGGGTCGAAACATATAAAAAATCGAGTTTCTCCAATTCCACAGTATGCACGTAGTTGGAAATGATGACTTCAACATCTTGTAAAAAAAAATGAGTATATGCGACCCCCCTTACCCCTTCCATAGCATCCCCCCCATTTTACTCTCTCCACAGATATAAACCCTAAATGTGACAATCATGCATTATATTAAGTCTTATTAAGTAGATTAGATTAATTTGGATAGATTATTTAGATAGAGTTTTAGATAGATTGAATAGATTACATAGATTAATTTAGATAGATTAGATGAATTATATAAATTATATTATTGTCACGTTTTTTGGTTTAGTTTCAGATTGTTATTTTCAGATTGTTTATGACTGAATGAGTTATGATTTAATTCCGAATGAGTTATATTAAATTCAGATTGAATGATTCAATTGCTAGAATTTAACAATTAGTTTCTTGTTATTAATGCTACTAGGCCTAAATAAGTGAAATCATGGCGACACGAAGCAAAACTCACAATTCAACATTTGGTCACCCTGCAGAATTTCCACCTTCAATGACTCCTTCAAAGGCTGACGTATTTAGGCATTATTTATTGGTAAGAAAACGAGAACTGATTTTCGAAAGGTTCTAGAACAGAAAAAGAATGTTACAGAATTGTCACTAAAGATGTGGAAGCCATTTGGGAGAAGTTTTCCTTTCCACATATAGGATTTGAAGGAATAGCTATAAAAGTTGAACGACTGAAAAAATCTGCAGCAAAGCTAAATAAAGTACCATTAAAACAAAGAAACAACAGTTTTCAGCAGAAGGTGGAGACATTCGATGAAATGTTTGATATTTGCACTTGTACTTGTTACGATAAAAAAATTAGTCGAACGGATTGCAGATGTGATATTAGAGTTCCAATGATTGAGTGGGAGTCTCTTGTGGGGCAGAAACAAAGAAAAAAACAACTAGAACCAATCGACAGAGTAACGACTTTCGCAAGAAAAAGGACTCACGATAGAGTTAAAGGATTAGAAAGATGAGCCAAGATAAGCGTAGCTATGAATGTCGCCTCAACCAGCAAACTGGACCCTTTACATATTGTGGAAGATGAAAGCATGGAAATTGATGATGACAGCGACGATATTGACTTTGTTCCGGATTTTGAGCTGAGAGAAAACCATCAGAATACAATTATTTATGATAACTTAACAATAACATCAGATAGATACCGTGTAAGTTACAGAGCTACTGCAGCTATAGTAAATGCAGCTTTGAAGGATATGGGAATATTAGACGAAACCAATATGTTGGATAGGAAAAATGTGGAAAGATAAAGAATACGTGTGGGTAAAAAGAACATAATCAAAGTGAAATCAGAGAACACACAGATTGAAGGCATCGGATTTGATGGTAGAAAAGATCAAACTAAGACAAAGAAGGGAATGGAGTACGAAGAACATTATGTAATAGTCAAAGAACCTGGTGATGTTTACATGGATCATATAGCTCCAGATAACGGAACTGCTTGTTGTATTGCAGATGAAATAATAACTTTTATAGTTGATTCTAATAGCAAAGAATCCCTCAAAACTGCTATGCGATGGCACCCCAGTGAACACTGGCAGGATTGGCGGAGTGCTAAAATTGATTGAATTATATCTGGACAGGCCGGTACAATGACTGATTTGCCTTTTGCATGCAAACGAACTGCCCTTGAGGCACGTATTTGAAGCAATTGATGGAAAAACTTCGGGACCAAACACCTTCAAAGGTTCTCTTGGAAATAAACTCCGAGAGGATTTTACCAAACTGGATATAGTTGATTATACCCCTGTAGAGGGCAACATTAAAGAAGTTTCGGCCGATATTGTTAAAAGTTTCAGCAGTGACCAAAAATATACGTATGAAATGTGCATTAGCATACAATCTGGACGCATCTCACAAGCGTTAGCCACCAGATCCCCAGGTGCCCTCCATCATGCAAGATGGCTAACACGAGCAAACAGGATCCTGCGCTTATATGTCTCTACACGGAATCCAGACAAAAACATCCAAGACCTAGCAAAAATTATAATGCTGGTTTACGCTCCAGACTGGTTTTGGATAAAGTCTCATCCAAAGGCAAATGAGGGAGCATCTAATTTTTGGTATATCATGCACTTGCTTAAAGGCTTAGATAAAAAGCATCGGATGATTATGGAGCGTGTTCTCAGAAATAACGCCTATTTTGCCCACCCAGAGAATATCTTACTCTCAATGATAACAGACACAAGAAGAGAGGTCAGAGAGCTGGCTCTTCAGCACATCATTCGAGCAAGAACTAGGAGCACCAATGCGAGAAATTTTGAGCTGCCAAAAACACTTAACTTTGAAGCAGACGATTATCCTAACATGATCGACTGGGACAACGAAACCATCACCCCTCCACCTATTTTACAGAATTTGACAAATGATGATCTTCTTAAAGTTCGAAATGAACCACTTCAGCTTATTCCTTTTCCCTGTCACAGCCAGGGAGTAGAACATGCTGTAAATGTGGTAACAGAAGCATCACAAAATAGAATTGGTTACGAAAACAGACATAAATTTATTTTGAATGTACTGGAGTCGAGAAAAAAGCTACCTGTGTTCCAATGGAAAGGCCAGTGGTGTCAGTAATTTACGATTTTAAATTTCTTAAGGTGAATATTTTGGTTTTAATATGCTTCAATTGATTCTTTAAGTAATATACGGAGAAAGATTTCTTATATATATATATATATAAATAAATATATAACTTACTTTAACTTTACTTATGTCATTATTTACTTTAATCTTTGTCATTTATCAGGTTTTTTTATTCAAAGAATTGGTTTCAATTTCATTTCAATTTTAAAAAAAAAAGGGGGGGTGGGGGCCCATAGCGGTGTAATTACAGTATGTTGTTTAGGGGCCCAAAGGAAACTCCGAGCAGTGTGTAGAATAAGAATACAAAATTTCTACCACCCCTAATAGCCGTCCTACAGGAAGCATGGAGTGAATGTTGAGAGGGACACTTTGTGAAGCGGGTGGAAAAGTGAAGAGTGGAATCATCGGCATAGGAGTGGATAGGAATTAATAGCTTTGGGAGAAGAATAGTGGCCATCTGCAACCGTAGCTATAGATTGGCCAGAAAGGAAACGAGATGAAGGCACAAATCGAAGGATAGAAACCGAAGGAGGGCAGTTTCGAAATTAAAGATTTGTGCCAGACACTATCAGAAGTTTTTGATATGTCTAACGCAATAGCAAAAGTTTCACCGAAATCCTGAAAGGAGGATGACCAAGAGTCAGAGAGATATGCAAGAAGATCGCTTGCGGAAGCCATACTGACGATCTGAAAGAAGATTGTGAAAAGAGAGATGTTTAAGAATCTTTCTATCAAGGATAGATTGAAATACTTTAAAAAGACAAGAAATCAAAGCAATTGGGCGATAGTTCGAGGGTTGAGAGCGGTCACCCATTTTTAGGACAGGTTTAATGAAAGCGAACTTCCAGCAGGAAGGAAAAGTATTAGATGAAAGACAAAGACGAAAGAGTTTGCCTGGGCAGGGTGTCAGCACAGAAGCGAAGCACAATTCTTGAGAACAACAGGAGGGACACCATCAGGACCGTATGAATTCCTAGAGTTGAGCCTAGATAAGACATCTTTGGAAGAGATTCTAATTTTAGGCATAATTAAGTTAGAGGAGATGGAGGAACAGCACCGGAATCATCCAGGGTCGAATTGGAGGCGAAGTTTGAGTGAAGATTCAGCTTTATTGGGAAAAGAGACAGCAACTGAGCCGTCGGAATGGAAAAGAGGAGGGAAAAAAGAAGTAAAGTTGTTGAAGAGTTTCTTAGCTTGATACCAGAAAAAAACGAGAAGAATTAGAATTGGATAGATTTTCACATTTTTGTCTGATGAAGGTAGTTTTGGCGAGTCGAAGAACAGATTTCGCACGATTCCGGTCAGAAATATTGGCGAAGTGAGAGTCGGAAGCTGGATGGCAACTCTACCTTTTGAAAGCCTCCTCTCTGTTGCGGATAGCATTAGAACAAGTAAAATTAAACCAAGGTTTTTTTTTATTTAGTAGTGGGAATAGAACGTGGAATATACGCCTCCATGAACCTCCGGAATGCGCTCAGCACACTTGGAAGTGCCCCGACCACAGCAGCAGTAGTAATCATTCCACGGGAAATCATAGTAGTACTGTCTAAGGGCCTCCCAATTAGCGGCGCCAAAGTGCCAAAGGCGTCTCTTGGGCGGATCCAATGCATTGCTATTGTGCAAATTAGTTTAAAAATCGAAGGTAAACATTTATTTGGTCCCGAGTCACTAATAAAAAATCTGAGTAAATGGGGGGCTTTTTTGTCATGCACAAAAGGTCGATGCCTCTATGGAGAATTTTTTTTATCACAAAGACAGTCTTTAGAGAGTTACTTTAAAAAAAGAACATAACTGGTGTGTTTTTGGTCACTAATGCGCGTGTTTGTGACAGGGAGACGCTGCAGAGCTTCCGTTTACGTCATCTTCCACTAAAGTTCAGCGAATATGAATTAGGAAGCATCAGAGAGCGTGAATTAAGGAGCGTCATTCTTGAGTTGCTCACTTCTTTGGAACTTACTGCCTCTCTCCATTTACTGGAATTCATCGTCAGGTAATTCAGTTACACACTCGACATTAGCCGAGATATAGTTCATTGTAGTTCTTTGTAACAAAGACTCAAGTTTGAAATCGAAAATTTCGTGTTTTAATATTAAGTGATAGTTTTTTTTTTAAATCTGTTGAAATCTTATTTAAATATTTTAATACAGAATACGATATTCTATTTCCTGTAAAAAAAAAAAAATGCTAAAATTATAGTGTGTGAAGTGGAGAAAAGTGGCATAGAATGAAGCCCATTCAAATTATTTTTAATTTTTATGAATTAAAGAAAAGCCAACAGTCTTTTAGTTTAGATTCGTAAGATTTTTTTTTTTTCCCCCATCGAATGGTGTTTGCTGCCAGTACTCGGATGATAGCTTTGAATTTGTAAATGTTAATATTTTTTTTAGCATTTATATATTTGGAAGTGTAAAATAATTACTAATTAATGACTTAAAACTGTGAAAACATCTGAATGGTCTTATTGAAAGATTTGGCTTAGGTTTACTTGTGAAGTTAGGTTTTAGCCTAAGCTTATGTGGTATGCAAGTCCATATCAATGGTTAAGGCTGATATCGACTTTATATGGACTTTTTTTTTCTTTTGTCTCAAGAATACACCCTGCGATTTATGAAACATAAACTTATATGTTAAACACACACTCATTATTTCCGAAATATTTGCAGTTCCAATTTTCCTATAGTCTTTGAAAGACCCTGTTGGTTGTTTTTGAATCAACGCAAGAGATTTAGCTTTGACCTGCGCTGCCGACGCGCACGCGAGTTGTTTGGCGCCTCTTCTGCCGAGTTCATAGTTGATGAACCCTACACTGCGCTCAGAGTCCAAGTTGTGAATTGGCGCCTTGTCCAGTTTTTCAGTCCATTTCTGAGAGAGCATGTTCCGCTGATTTGTCAAATTCTCCGAATCCAAAAATATATCCCTTTTGTTTCTGAAATCCTTCAGCAAGCTTTGGCAATATCATACCCAAAACCTTTGTGACTTCAGTACTCATTTCGAGAGCTGTAGCTTTGATAGCATTGCAAATATCATCGTCATATCATGCTTGTTGGAATCTTTCAACAGACATAACTCAAATGCCGGCGTATCCACTTCCAACAGTAGCCGAATCAGTAGAAACGAGGTCTTGGTATAACTGTTGGAATGCTGGAATTAGCTTTGAATAATTTGTACTGGTCGATATCGTCAGTGAAAGGAACGGCTCCACTAAATGAAGTCCAATGAGAGCTCCAGCCATGTACACAACTTTCAAGAAGTCCAGATCCAGGAAGCATCGTACGATGCAGGCCAATTGGTTCGTCACATGCTCAAATTTTCCGAGAAATGTTCCCACATCGTCAATGTGATATAAGGTTATGGCACATGTCAACGTCAATCTGTTGAAACGTTCATCTTTTAGACTGACAGATTTGTTTCACTTCGGCGCGATATGAGCGTCGAAATCGTTGGCTTTGTTCCACGGTTTGTGGTCAAAGTCATGATTTATCAATCTGGTTATACAGTACAGCGCTTGTTCGGTCACACTCGAGGATGAAGTTGTGGCATTGACGAGAAAGCTGGAATATATTTTATCTCGCCTAATGGCATTTTCTATTTCGGTCCATTGTTTAGTGATCACTCGATTGAACATGAGAGTGGGGTGGACATTGCAAAACAAATGACCCGGGGCATGTTCTGATTCTAGCTTCTCAGCCACCATTTGTTCGACAGAGATTATGGGATGTCTGATCAGTGATCACAAAGAACCAGCTCCCTGTTTTTTTGAACCATCAACGGAATAGGTAACTACCGACTTTTGATCTGATTGCATGATCTCTCTCGCAATTTCATGCAATGCTAGCACTTCAATGCTCTTTCCGGCTTGTCGAATATTGCTAGACTGTGGTAGAGTGTCTAGGTCTACTAAGTCTGGCGATTCGTCATGAAATTTCCATTTCCGACCAAATAGTTTATTGCCAACAATCACTACGGCTCCCGCAGCTTGACTATCTGACATGTGATGAGAACTTTTTGAGCTGGCCCATTGCTTCGTAAACCTCGGGCCTTACTTTTATGACACTTTCTCTTATGTGCTAGTACTTTGGCGGCAACTCATCCTTTTCAATTTTTTTTTTGTCTAGGGGACAGTTTACGACGCTTCCGACCCGGAGACGTGGAAGGCTCATCTGATTCTGATGTGCTAATTTGGAAGTCACTATGATTCGGATCATCCTCAGATAGTTCACTGAAGCCTTCAGCTGAAGCCATTTCTTTATTCCTAGCTCTTTCCATCTCTGCTTCTTCTCTCATTCGCTCCAAACTGTGCAGATCTCTCTTCCTGCGTTCCATGGTCTTGTTCCATTTTCTGTCGACAAAACTCTCGCAAAACATTTTTCTATCATGTCTTTGGTCTTCCAGAAAGTCCCATTCTTTTGAGTCATTTTCACACCATAAAAATTTTCTAAGCGTTTCCTTACTTCATCGTCCGCGCAGAAGATATCAAAAAGTTCTTTCGCTTTTTCGTTGAAATCTTCGACTTTTTTATAATAGTTGTCGTTTCGGCGGTTTTTTCTGGTCTGAACTAATTTGATGAATCTTTCATACAGTTCCAAAATTTTCAGTTTAATGCGTTTAGTGGTCACTGTATATATTTTACAAAAAATCCAGTGCTCTTGAAGGACGTCAGCAAGAATTCCGGCTGCAACTTCCTTTGACCTCTCAGTTTTACCGGTTCTATCCGGTCGAAGTAAGTCCAACATGTTTTCCAAATGCCCTTTTTCGGTGGAAGCAAGCCATTTGAAAAGTCAGCGGTTTCTATGTAGGTTGTTGAACCCAAGGTCTTCTGGGCGGACGAGCGTGTACTTGGCGTCCGAGCGTAGCTCATTGTTCACTCAGGTGTGAAGTCTGAAAATAGAAAAAAAACAAGTTGCATCAGACTGGAAAACTTTGCGGCATGAAATGGGAGTCTTAGGGAATAAATAAAGACACATACAACAATGTAATGAAAGCACAGTGAAGCATAATAATATTTTCGGTCCCTGAAACCAGCATTAGATGTGGTGTTTGGATGTTGGTTCACTCGGTGTCACTTATGTGCTGATGCTAATCAGGCTGACAAGTGGACAGTGTGGTTTGAAAGGTGATCGTGTCCGTGTTGTATGTGTGCGTTAATACATTCTTTAGTATATATCATAACATTAGGGATGCTGTCGTCCATGACAATTTGATGAAAAATGGAGATTTTTGGCCGCCATATTAGATTTTCAAAATTCTGAGTATAGATTCATGTTCTCCGACCCCGTAAACTCTATAAAGGACATATTACAAAGCAAATCTGGCAATAAATATGGATTATATAGCAGAAAAATACAATAATACACAAATGTATACTTTCAGGTGGTATGTACATGGGGGGTCAGAGGGGTCAAAAATAAAAAAATCGTTTTTGACCCGAGTTTCACTATTGGTGGTCTATATTTTGAGGGGTCCTCACTTAGGAATTCCAAAAAATTCCAAATAACAACCCCCCTTCTACTGTACTTTGGTTATACGAGTCAGATGAACAATGGCGGCTCGACTGGAACATTGCTTCCCTACGGAGCAGTCCAGGACGTTTACGTTTAATGGCCGCTCGTAAACGTTCCAGTGTTGAACAATATGCAGCTGCATTGATTGTTGTGCCTTTTTGCATGAAGTCTGCGAGCAAAACGCCTTTGTGGTCCCAAAACATGGTAACCATCACTTTGCCAGCGAACCTCACAATCTTGAACTTCTTTGGTCGCGGGGACCCAGGGTGTTTCCATTCAATGCTGGCACGTTTTGTTTCCGGAGTACGGTGATGAACCCATGTCTCGTCTCCTGTGATAGTGCGCTCGAGAAATTCTTGACCACTGACAGACTCAGAATATCGTTGCAGAAATGACAGGGCACTGTTCCAGTCGAGCCGCCATGTTCAACTGACTCATATAACTAATGTACGGTAGATGGCAGCCGAATCGACGTACAGTGTTGTCAATAATGATTAACGAATTCACCTGACACGAACATAATCAATGTAGGTCCTTTAGTTACGAAATTATACGCCGTGTAAACTTATTTTCTGACTGCCCCTCGTACAACTCCGGACCAAACAAATAGAATACTGTCTCAAATGCGCTCATCACCTTGATAATACCTTTAAGTTATACACCTTTATGAGAAATATAGAGTATCTGTGACAGTATGATAAAAAGACGCTTCTCTGTGCCAGTTTTGAAAAAAAAATGGCAAAAACCTTATTTAATAGTGAAAAGTTAATGCAGAGCGACATACCAAAATATTGGAGTATCTTGTCAGGTGTTACAAAAAAAAAAAACCAGTGAATTAATTATTATTACTGAGTACTGCTAATACATTAAGCTTTTAGGAAAGACTTTTTAACTCTGCGTCTTAGTATTCAGTTGATCCACCCGTAGCCCTGATTACGGTCTCCAATCGACATCGCATTGAGTCGACAAGCCTCTTGCATTCTTCTGTAGTTATCGCTCGCTAGGTTGTCATGAAACACCTCTTCAGTTCATTAAGTGTTCCTGGCTTACGCGTTTGGATCTTCTACTTAGCAATATTCCAAAGATTTTCTATCGGATTAAAATCGGGAGAATTAGCTGACCATGGTAGTACTTCAATTTCATGAGTATCAAACCACGCAGATGTTGCACGAGCCGCATGAGTTGGAGCCAGGTCATGTTGAAAAATAAATGGTTCGTCTTCATACAGTTTTTCTGCAGACTCCAGCATGAAGTATTGTAAGATTTTCTTGGAGATGAACCATTTATTTATAAAGGTTTAATATATTATCAGTATTCGATAAACGTAATTAATTTATTCTCTTTCTTTGTAACACCCGACAAGATATTCTAATATTTTGGTATGTCGCTGTGCATTAACTTTTTACTATTTAATAAGGTTTTTGCTATAATTTATTTACTTTTTTCAAAACTGGCACACAGGTGTTTTTTTATCATAATAATGTCACAGATACTCGATATTTCTCATAAAGATGTATAACTTAAAGGTATTATCAAGGTCATGAGCGCATTTGAGACGGTATTCTTTTTGTTTGGTTCGGAGTTGTATATAAAAACAATAGTTTATTCGTATAAAATGTTTTGCGTTTCAAATGCAACAATTTTTCGTAAAACTTAAGTAGCGGATGACGTTGGATAGTTGTCTATTTGATACAAACATAAGTGGTTGCACAGAGGTGTAAAATTTTCGAAAGTAAACTATGATTAAGTAACTGTTTGTGCTAAAGTAATTTACTCTAATTTGTGTAGAGTATCCATTGAAAAACTTTTAATAATTTGTACATAACAATGAAAGATCGTATTCTCTTTTAACCTTTTCAAGCAGTTTAAAAAAAAAAAAAAATTAGACTAACACGAACGTAGATGCAGCTCGTAGAGTAAACTAACCCACTTTTTGTTTAACTTAACCTACTTTTTTTTTTCTTATCCTCTCCTTACTTGCATGTCTGTAACTCTCTTTACTTGTATGTCTGTGGTTTGCATGGTATGACTGTGAGTTAAGACTGTGTTTGCATGGTTTGTAAGCGTTCTTATTTTACTTCTTTTCATCTTTCACCCCTTTCCTATTCTCTCCGACTATTTTTCTGACTTGTCGGCAGTGGCCGGCGGATGATGATGGTGTCTTTTTTCTCTTTTTCTGAATGAATGTTAACCCACGAGTGATAGGTGTTGCTACTTACTTAACCCCTTATTCTCTTCTCTTAACCCCCTACTCTTTCCTTTCTCTCGGGCTGACCTTAGAGTGGATCTTAGGGTCTTTGTTAGCATTAGCTTCTGTAGATCTGTAGAATACAGTTTGAAGAAAGGCAGAAATTTAAATTTAAAGTATGTGAAATTTCCGATTTTTGAGTTTGTCCAAAAAAAAAAAAAAAAAAAAAAAAAAAAAATCAAGGTGACGTCACACTCAGGAGTCTCATTAAATTCTGACTGTTTTTTGCATTTGGCGTAATTAAAGGAAAAATATTATCATTAACCACTTTGTATGAAGTGGTAGACGTCTTCAGAAGCATTAAACTCGGGGTCAATTATCTTCTGATTGGTGTTCGATGTTCTGATTTTTATGGCATAAATTCAAAACATTAAATGCAAACTTTTGGAATGAATATGTAAAATATGGTAAAAGTGGCTTTGGCTTTTGGTTTTGTTATTTTCCATTTGTTATTTATCGGCATCTGGAGAGAAAGTGTTAATAAAACTTTGCTACCTTATTTGAATTTTAGGCTATTCTGCTGTGAAGAAGAACACCATTACGATACAGAACTGCAGAAGACGTTGCTCCAACTCATCACTTCATCGCAAACCGCGAAACAAATCGAAATTCTCGCCTTTCTTTTCAAATTGTTTCAACAGGATTCCAATCACTCTTTTAGGTAACACTTTTTATACGAGATTTTTTGTATGAAAATTAGGAATTTTTATTTCGAAATTAATATACAAATTTGCAGTATCTTGACTGAAATTATAAAACATTTAACATTCAGAATATAGTTGCAATCGAAGTTGTTGGTACTCTATGAGGAAATAAGGAAAAAGTATCATGGTGGGTATGAAAGCAGCCACTGTTTTCTGATATTTAATAATGGTAATGACAAATAAAACAAGTGAATGCAATTTCTGAAGAAGTCGTCCTATAGACAGTTATGTAATAATAAATCGCTATCTATGAAATAACAGTTTCAAAATTATTCATACTCTTCAATTTACTTTCGTGTTGAAACCCTTTACACGTTATAAGTTTGAGGAATCCTCCAGAAATAGTTTACAATAGTCAAGTATGTAGTTTACATTAAAACGAAATACAGTAAGTCCCTGGTTAACGTCGGGGATGCGTTCCTGAAAACCATAACGTTAATACGTTATAGGAAATAACGTTAAGCGGACGTCGTTTTACCATAGCACCCTATGTTATAATTGATGATGCGTTCATGGACAAGGAAATTCACAGGATATAAAACTTATTTACTAAAAAAAAATACAAAAGAAACACAAAATAAAGACAAAATATACATTATATCATATATTAAATATAATAGACATAATATATTTACAAAAATATACAGAAGACTCAAAATTAAGTTATCTACAAGTCCATCACTGAACGAGATTAATTCTTCGAAGTAGAAAAAAACGCATCCAGAGTTGTTTGCCTCGCTTTTCTCTTCTTATTGTAAATTTCCTTATAACGTTTGATAGTGTCATCTACCATTCTTTTGACTTTAAAGCATCGTTCCATCATGGGATCTGCATCGTCAAGCAGTTGCATTCCTTCTTCGATGAGTCCAAAGGCCATGACTCCAGATTCCTGGGATCTTGGGAGCATTGCTCCAGTAAATTTGACCATGAGAAAAAGTAAATTTGGGTTTGGGTTTTGTTCATCCGCTAGACGTTATGCAATTTTTTTGCGTATACGTTCTTGTACAAACCAATTTTTTTAAATTACAAATTTAGTTATTTTAAGTTTAGTTGGTAATTCCATATTTAACAATTATTTTTATTTTTTGTTAAGCTTCAATGTTTTGATAATTAAAATTTTATTAAAACGTATATTTTTTTAATATAAAATTATCAGGATTGGACTATGTTCCATTGATCTCGGCCAGGTTTGATAAATTGGCCAGATAATTACTTGTGCGGTTTTAAGTAATCCACCATGACTCTAGAATTGAAAAGTTTAGTTAAGTTTAAACTTACTTTTACTTACTTTAACTTACCTACTTTTACTTACTCTTCCTTACTTTTACTAAGTTTAAAGCACTTACTTTTACTTACTTTCATTGTACTATATTTACTTACTTTTACTCACTTTTACCATACTATATTTACTTACTTTTACTCACTTTTACCATACTATATTTACTAACTTTTACTTATTTTGTATTTTTTCAGGTAGTCAATAATCAATAATGGATCCTAATATTGATGAAGTTGGAGAGAAAAGTGAGGGTGTTAAAAGGGGTTACTTTTGTGGTCAATGCAAGAACAAATATTCAAAGAAGCAAAACTGGGAGGAACATTTTTTAAATTCCAAAAAAAATATTTGTTACAATACAAGAGGTCCCAGAGTTTGGGCCCACAGCTTAGATATTGCAGTAAAGAAATACCAGGATGAAGTGCAGCAAAGAGATACGGCAAAGCAGTCATTTAGTTTGTTCACAAAATGTGCTAGTGCTAGACCTCAGAAAAATGAACCAACTTCATCAACTGCTAATCTAGAAAATGAAACTTTTTCACTAGATGTTTCACAGACTGAAGAAAGTGCTTCTCCTCCACCTAAGAAACAAAAGGTAAGTGAGGAATCTGCGCATCAGACTAACAAAACTGCTTTAGAGGAATTTGAAAATTCCCAAATCCAGAAGACATTGAATGCAATTTTGCGCCTAACAAAAGAAACTCACCAAGCTGTTGTGGTTAATAAAGAGAAGAGTCAAAATATGCCTTCAAGTTCAAGTGTTGCATCCAAATCTAATAAAGCAAAAAGCAACAAATTTGACATTTCCATAGCCCATTTAAGCAAGTGTAAATCAATACATTGCTGCTGCAATGAATAAATAAACTTTAGGTGAGTTATAAACTGTACATTATTGTATTATTATGTTTAGCTAAAACAATTTGTAATTGGTATGTCGTCAATTCAAGAGTTTACTATCATTAACCTATCTAGTGGTGTAAGGGGAAAAAAAGTAAATTCAGAGCTGTGCTCCAGTAAATTTTTTCAAATCTGGAGTCATGCCAAAGGCTTTACCCAGAGTTTTGGTGGTCAGAGTTCTAGCCTCCTCTTCACCTAATTCTTCTTCATCTTGTTCCATTCCTTCCAAGCCCTTGATCTTGGTTGGAAAGTTCTTCTTGATAGGAATTGAGAGCTTCGACAACATCTTTGTCTTCCAGCTCGTCGAAACCTTCTTCAGTGAGTCCGGTGAAGTTGTGGACCGCTTCTGGCCAAATCCGACCCCAAACTGAGTTCATGCAGCCTTCGGAGACTTCGTCCCAAGCACATTTGATGTTCTGCAAGGCCTTATGGATAATGTAACTTTTCCAAAATGTAAGAACCGTATCCTTGTCGTCCGCACCCATAGCTTTAACCAGCTGTTGTAACGTTCTTCGCATGTAGTAGTAGGCCTTAAACACCTTAATGATGCCCTGGTCCGTGGGTTGAATTAGTGAAGTCGTGTTCCGTGTTGATGCTGGTCGTCTATCCAAAACGCAAGCCGTTTCTCCATCGTCTCCATAGCCTTAGGTCTTGATCGCATAGTCCGGCCAGAACTCAAGCGATTGGACGATTCTGCAGAAGCACGAATTTTGTCTTCTAATGTCCGGATGGTTCTCACAGTCGTCGCCGATAAACCCAGAGCAGCGGCGATGTCCACGGCACGTTCTCCTTTATCGAAGCGATCAAGAACATCCAGTTTCGTGCTCAATGGAATTGACTTTCTGGTCTTCTTAGGAGTTTACATGCTTGAGGGTGACGACGAAGCAGTTCTTTTTTCAGTTATAATACAGGTAAAGATGCTTTACCTCCCTTTACCGGGCAAAAATTGAGGAGAATTCTCTTGTGCATGCCGTTTAAATACTGCTCGGCGCGCGGGGTAAGTGACGTCAGGCGGAGTACAGCTTGGTGAGTCCAGAATTCTCTGGAAAATTCTCGAAACCACGTGGTAGCAAAAAAAAGACTGGAACGCAACAACGTTAAAGCGGATAATGAGGACACGTGAGAAAATATCCACAAATAATTGACAACGTTAAGTGGACATAACATTAAGCGGGGATTCACTGTATTGTATGATAGAATGGAAAGCGAGTAAATAAGGGTGAGTCAACTTGAACCTTTCATTAGTTTGGTAAATCATGAAGAAGAAGAAAGATGCTATCGGAAGATCTTCGTAAAATTGGTCTGCACAAAGATGGCAAACGCTACAAAGACATTGGAAAGTGCATTAACATCACAGTCTCGACTATAGCTGCCATTGTACAAAAATGGAAACGCCTTGGTACAATTGATACATTGCCAGGGCGAGGAAGAAAGTCCTTCCTGTAAAAGCAGTTTGTAAATTGGTTCACGAGGTGAAGAAAAATCTAAAAACAATAACAAATCCCATACATCAAAAACTTGAGTGTAGTGGGTATAAAGTTTCGATTGCTACAATTCGCCGAAGTTTGAATGAAGATGGGATGCGTGCGAGAGTCCCAAGAAGAACCTTAAGAAAATCTATCGAGTGAAGTATCTAAAGTATGCCAAAGTTCACCTTGAAGATACAGAATATCAGTGGGCCACAATACTTTAGACTGTTCAAACGAAAATAGAACTCTTTGGGCACGAACAACGACAAAGAAGAAGAGAGAAAGAGGCCCTTTCCAAAGAGGAACACCATCCCTACAGTCAAGTATGATGGTGGATCAATTCTACTTCGAGGATTCTTTTCCTTCGCGGGTACTGGAAACCTCGTAAGGACTGAAGGGTGGATAGATTCTGCAAAATATCAACAAGTATTAAACAATAAGATACAACCTTCTGTAAGAAAACTCGGTCATGGTCGACAATGGGTGCTGCAACAGGACAGTGATCTAAAGCACACTTCGCAAAGAAATGGTTACAGGGCGAAAAAAATAGGGGTTTTAGAATAGCCATCACACAGTCCTGACCTTAATCTTATTGGAAATCTTTGGAATGATTTGAAAAAGGCTGTCCTTAACAGGAAGCCTTCAAATTTGTAGATACTCGAAGAATTGTTCATGGAAGAGTGGCAAAATATCCCAGCGGCCCGTTGCCAGAGATCATAAAGTCGTACAGACACCGTTTATTTGAAATGGTTTAAGGTCAGAGTTGCTGCTACAAGATATTAAAACACGGGTAAGATAATTTTGAAACTGTTATTTCATAGGTAGCGATTTATACATAACTGTCTATAAGACGACTATTTTTATTAATATCGATTCAGTGCATTTTCCACTCTATGTAGGATTGTAGGTGTGTGGTAGTCCGAGTGTAGTCTAATTATTATTATTATATAGATTTCTCTTTTTCGTCGAATTCCACAAACAAAATTGTTATAACCTTTTTCTGTTTAACTTTTTCAATGACTTGTATTTCGTCCACCAAAACTGGAAGTGGTTTTCACCATCATGACTCCAGATTTGAAAAAATTTACTGGAGCACAGCTCTGAATTTACTTTTTTTCCCCTTACACCACTAGATAGGTTAATGATAGTAAACTCTTGAATTGACGACATACCAATTACAAATTGTTTTAGCTAAACATAATAATACAATAATGTACAGTTTATAACTCACCTTAAGTTTATTTATTCATTGCAGCAGCAACAGTGGATGATGTTAGACCTTGCATGTAGGCATTTGTTGTGAATTTACCGCCATGTATGCTTGGCCACTGATCAATGGCTTTCTGTGTGATCATTACAGCAGATCTAGTGCCTGGAGCTGGACCCTCCTTCACAATTCTGCACAGTTTAGTCAATTGAGATGGCTTAATGGATCCTTTGTTCAACAATGTAACCAAGAATGGAGAATGTCCTTCAGCTGGTGCTTCACTCCAGGCAGTTGATCCATCTTTATCAAAATGCTTTAATCTCTCTGTGATTCCTTTCACAGCTGTCTATATATTCTGTCAGCCAATTTATCACTGAGTCTTTTGTAAAACTACTTTCAGATCTGGTTCTGGATGGTCTAGCAACTTCAGCAACCTGGTAGTAATCAGAACGTTTCTTGATGTATTTGTAAACTTCATTTAGGATGTAATCCTCAGCTGTTAGTTCCTTTTGCTGCCCTGTGGTATCGTGCTTAAATTCAGAAACTACATCATTTGCATTTCCTCCATTAGCTAATTTGGAAATTGTTTCCATCACTCTTAACATAACAGTTTTCCCTCCTTCTTTATAAAATATATTTTCTACAAATTCTGCACTAACTGTGGTTTTTTGAGCTACTTGCAACATAATCTTTGTTACATAGGAAATCAATACATAGAACTTGGCACTAATTTCTTTCTCTTGTGGATGATCAAAAAAAACAATTTTCCACAAATCTGTCAAATTGATCAAATTCGTAATTAACCATGCGAGTATCAGATTTGAGTTTTGGTCTCTTAAAACCAATGATATTGTCAAGAACCATATTGGTATAGTCAAGGCCTGATCTCAGATTTGAAGAGTGATTCTGAATAAAGTCTAAAAGCTCACTTAGTTTACAAATTTTCTTCAATGCATCAATGTGGGCTCTGTTCACAAGATGCATTAAGTCCCATCGAAATTTGAAATTTTCTCCAAACAACTTTTTCATTTAGTTTTTAAATGGCTCGTTGTCCTTACAAAAAGCCCCATCTCCAACCATTCCAGATACCTTGGATTTAATTGCTTCTTCAGATAGGTTCAAGTGATTAGGAGACTTCAACACATCAAAAATTTCATTGGCCAAATAAACTCCTGATTTGCTGCGTACTAAATTTATCCCAGCAAGTTTTACAGTCTTATCTTCTTCACTCGTAACTAATACAACTAGCATGCTTAATCCCAAAATTGTTCCAATGTCAGCTGTTATTGTTACTGAAGTTTGTTCTAAGAACCACTTTACAGTTTGTTCTTTAAGTTGATTATCTAATAGCTCACAAATTGTCTCGCACACATGTGTGCTATGATTCAAATTTCCAACCTCACAACCTGACCTATGTAATACAGCTAGAAGTACTGGATATAGAGCCCATGCAGTGTTTGTTTTCATTATGTAGTATAAGATGTTGCCACATAAGTCCTATGCATTTAGTAGTGTTCTGAGAAGATGTTTTCATCACTTCATAAACAGCAGCTCTTTGATGATGCTGAAGTTTAATTAAATGTCTCTTCAGGTGGGTTTTCAGATTTCTAAACCATCTCTCTTGATTTTCTCCTTGTTTGCATACATAGGTTAAATCTTTAACATTGAAGTAACCTTTTATGTTAGAATGTTTGTCTGAAGCACATGCTTTGGGGTCTGTGCAAGCTATGCAATATAATGTAAACATTTTATCATCAGAAGCATCATCAATATTCTTGATTATCATCATCTTCATCCTCAACAGCTATATCTACATCAGGCATATTAGTGTCACTATTTGCAATGTTTTCCATTATATCACTTGGTACTGAAAATGAATCATCAGCATGCCCTAGATCCTTCTTTTCCACCAATTTGAATGTAGATTTGATCAAATCATTGTTCAGGATTTCTTGTATTGATTTACACTTGCTTAAATGGGCTATGGAAATGTCAAATTTGTTGCTTTTTGCTTTATTAGATTTGGATGCAACACTTGAACTTGAAGGCATATTTTGACTCTTCTCTTTATTAACCACAACAGCTTGTGAGTTTCTTTTGTTAGCGCAAATTTGCATTCAATGTCTTCTGGATTGGGAATTTTCAAATTCCTCTAAAGCAGTTTTGTTAGTCTGATGCGCAGATTCCTCACTTACCTTTTGTTTCTTAGGTGGAGGAGAAGCATTTTCTTCAGTCTGTGAAACATCTAGTGAAAAAGTTTCATTTTCTAGATTAGCAGTTGATGAAGTTGGTTCATTTTTCTGAGGTCTAGCACTAGCACATTTTGTGAACAAACTAAATGACTGCTTTGCCGTATCTCTTTGCTGCACTTCATCCTGGTATTTCTTTACTGCAATATCTAAGCTGTGGGCCCAAACTCTGGGACCTCTTGTATTGTAACAAATATTTTTTTTGGAATTAAAATGTTCCTCCCAGTTTTGCTTCTTTGAATATTTGTTCTTGCATTGACCACAAAAGTAACCCCTTTTAACACCCTCACTTTTCTCTCCAACTTCATCAATATTAGGATCCATTATTGATTATTGACTACCTGAAAAAATACAAAATAAGTAAAAGTTAGTAAATATAGTATGGTAAAAGTGAGTAAAAGTAAGTAAATATAGTACAATGAAAGTAAGTAAAAGTAAGTGCTTTAAACTTAGTAAAAGTAAGGAAGAGTAAGTAAAAGTAGGTAAGTTAAAGTTAGTAAAAGTAAGTTTAAACTTAACTAAACTTTTCAATTCTAGAGTCATGGTGGATTACTTAAAACCGCACAAGTAATTATCTGGCCAATTTATCAAACCTGGCCGAGATCAATGGAACATAGTTCAATCCTGATAATTTTATATTAAAAAAATATACGTTTTAATAAAATTTTAATTATCAAAACATTGAAGCTTAACAAAAAATAAAAATAATTGTTAAATATGGAATTACCAACTAAACTTAAAATAACTAAATTTGTAATTTAAAAAAATTGGTTTGTACAAGAACGTATACGCAAAAAAATTGCATAATGTCTAGCGGATGAACAAAACCCAAACCCAAATTTACTTTTTCTCATGGTCAAATTTACTGGAGCAATGCTCCCAAGATCCCAGGAATCTGGAGTCATGTTCACCATAACCTCTTCACTGTCATCGTCGATGGCGTTACTGGAATGAGAGGTAGAACGGTTGTGAAGAATGGGTCATAAGAGTCGAAATGGCATTTATAATTGTCGAATTTCTGCCTGAAATGAAGCTACGCCTTTTGGTCTTATTTTTGGCCATTTTCGTTCGTATCCGTACTTGAGACGTTCCAGGACTGGAAAATATTTCATTTTATTGATTTAAGAACTCAAAATTAAATATTTTTCAGAGTGATGTTATTAGAGAAGGTTTTAATACCTTGTTTGCACCATGCTACGGATGTGGCAACATTGCACTTCTTTGTCGCGAGTATTTGCGCTTTGATGCCTTCTTTGAACCTGTCTGTGACCGGAAGAAGCGACGAGCAGCTCAAGGCAGTTGTCACTAAATACGGGACATTTTCGCTTATCCAGGTAAGAGTGACAGTAGACACTTATTGTTAACACGAAGTGGTTCCTTCGGTTCTTTTCATGAACATTGTGCATTTTATATAGTAAAATCGAAGTTTTAGCTAGCTAGTTGTGAAAGTGGTTTCTAGTGCCCCCATTTATAACCTAGTTGTAATTTTGTATCACCCTGCGGAGTTGATGGTCAGGCCTTTTGTATGACGCGGGGAATTTTGGCTCGTGCAACTAACAAAACAAATGAATCTATACATGCCATGTTGATAAAGGAGAGGATAGATTAATATGCCTGGGTTCTGATAATTTGAGTAATTAAGTATATTAATCACTAATTGACTACTTGTTTTCGCCAGATACATTAACTGTTTTTTTTTCATTTAGAATTATTATTATTAAGTGCATTTAATTATCCTTCATGGAAAATTTCGACAATTTATGGTTCGTCTGAAAATATCTTTCCAAGATTCTGTATTCGAAGCTTCCGAAGGAGAAGGTGTTTGCCCCAGGTTCCGAAGTCAATTCCGCGTTTGAACCGAAAGACGCTTCTGGAAAGGAGCTGACGAAGGAAGTGTTCAAACGTTCAGTAAGGACAGCGAAGGGAGAACTCAGACACAATTTGACGCATTACGAATTACGCAGGAAGTGTTCTTGTTCCGCGTACAATGCACTCATCGCCGTTCTGTCGAACGTGCAAGACCAACTCAAGTTCTACAATAACTTCCTTTTCTCCGAAGTCCTCGCCAAAGACGAAGCTATTTTCGAAGGCTTGATCGACGTTAACAAGAAATTCGAATTCGACATCGAAGTCAGTTTTGATCCTTCGAGCAAGAATCGATTCGTCGCCGTTCATCGTAAAAAGGAGAAGAACCCAGATGGTTCGGAGGGCTTTAACAGGAGGCAGGGCACGGTGCAGTATTTGGCGTCTCATTATTTGGCTGACAGTAGTCTGAAGGAAGATCTGAGCCAGTACGATTTTTCCTCCTCTGTGGTGCTTAGTCAAACGTCAACCGTTACCATTGATAAAAGGTAAGAGGCTTCGACCATTTATCTTCTGATTTGTTAGTATATATATATATAGAGAAGGAAGGTTGAGGCGTACTGCAGGTTAATAATTTAATGTCGTATTGGGAAGATATACTAAAAACCAATTAAGGAAATAAAGTAAGGAGGAATACAGGAACTCTTTTCCATTGACTACCATTTACTGAAGAAACGCATCTCGCATCCTACCTTCACTAGACTGTCTTAGTTTTTACTGTAAATTATGGGGTTTGTGAAAAGTCACAGATTTTGAATTAATAAATGACAAAAGTGAATGGAATGAAGAATTAGTTTAGCCGCTGGTTGTAGTCAATACTTTCGCGAAAACAATAATATTCGTGATACGGGAAACGAAGAAAGTTTAAGTGGGTGTTTCTGCTTGTAGGTTGAGCCATTTTACAAACATACATACACAGTTGCACACACGTGAGATACCCACTTTTTTAATTCACTATATTTAAATAAAAAGAAAATACCCTAACTTTACCGTTATCAAACCGAGAAGTATGTAATAAATGTCACGGACGAATATTTTCTGTGAAGTGTATAAATGTGTAAACCTATCCAATTCTAATTATTCTTGCTCTTTCTAGCATCTAGCTAAGAACCTCTTCAACAACTTCTTTCCCTCCTCTTTTCCATTCGGATGTCTCATTTGCCATCTCTTCTCCTGACAGAGTTGAACTCTTCACTCAAACTTTCGCTTACAACTCAACCCTGGACGATTCCGGTGCTGTTCCTCCATCTCCTCTCCCCTGTGACCTTATGTCTGAAACAAGCATGGGGCAATTACTTGGTCACTGTAATTAATTACATTTGCAATTACTTGACATATTCTCAATTACAATTACTGTAGATGGTGAAATACTTAATTTCAGTCACTTAGCAAAGTAATTAATTACAATTACATTTACAAAGAATTGCATTTTTTCCATAAATACACACTATTCACTTTGTCATGCTTTTCTACCGAGGTATTTAAATTCCATTTTCAGTTTTGGCCAATGAAAAGTAGATAATATTAGGTCAATAAAATGGTGGTGGTTTCTTTTTTTTTATTGGCAATTGGACATTGGACATATGTATGTGATATGGTCTAATGAAACCAAAGAAAGGCACTCAGAAAATACTAATTTAAGACAAAAGCACTGGCATTTATTTTATCAAAATAATAAGGGCAAAAACTGGCACTTTAGTTAGGAATATTTAAAATAAATGGAACATTTTATTTCAAAAGAAAGCTCCCTGAAACATGATTAGCAAATAGTTTAAACTATAAGTATGACCCATTAACTTTAATATTCGTGTAACTGTATCAATTATCTTGGTTTCCTAATGTAATTAATTACATTACAATTACATTTTAGGTAGTCAATTACAATTACTTGGCAATTACTTGAAAAAATGTAATTAATTACAATCAATTACAAATTACAATCACCCCATGCCTGGTCTGAAATTAGAATCTCCTCCTAAGATGTTTTTTTCTGCCCTCTCTGGGCTCAACTCTAGGAAGGCGTACGGTCCTGATAGTGTACCTCCTGTTGTTCTTAAGAACTGTGCTTCTCTGCTGACACCCTGCCTAGGCAAACTCGTTCGTCTTTGTCTTTCATCTGTTATTTTTCCTTCCTGCTGGAAGTTCGCTTTCATTCAACCTGTCCCAAAAAAGGGTGACCGCTCTCAACCCTCCAACTATCGTCCAATTGCTTTGATTTCTTGCCTTTCCAAAGTTTTTGAATCTATCCTTAATAGGAAGATTCTTAAACACTTTTCTTCTCACAATCTTCTTTCAGATCATCAGTATGGATTCCGCAATGGACGCTCTACTGGCGATCTTCTTGCATATCTCTGACTCTTGGTCATCCTCCTTTCGGAATTTCGGTGAAACTTTTGCTATTGTGCTAGACATATCAAAAGCTTTTGATAGAGTCTGGCACAAATCTTTAATTTCCAAACTATCCTCCTTCAGTTTCGATCCTTCTATCTGTGCCTTCATCTCTAATTTCCTTTGTGGCCGATCTATAGCTGCAGTTGTAGATGTCTACTGTTCTTCTCCTAAGCTATCAACAGTGGTGCTCCTTAGGGTTCTGTCCTGTCACCCGCTCTTTTCCTTTTACTTATTAATGATCTTTTAATTCGCACTTCAGGCTGTCCTATTTACTCATGCCGATGATTCCACTTTATTTTTCCACCTGCTTCCCAAAGCGTCCCTCACAGCAGTTACTTCATGATTTGCGTAGGACGGATATGGAATACCTAACCTCTGATCTTTCTGCTATCTCTGATTGGGTCAGAGAAAACTTTGTGGCTTTCAGTGCCCCCAAAACTCAGGTCCTCCATCTGTCTACTCGTCACAATCTTCCACACGACTATTCCCTTACCTTTAACAACACGCAACTCAATTCTTCGTCTTCTCTTAACATTCTTGGCGTTTCCTTTTCTCGTGATCTTTCCTGCAAAGATCACATATACTCTCTTTCCAAAACAGCTTCTAAGAGGTTAGGTGCTGTATCGCCTCCGCAGTTTCTTCGTCTCATCAATTCCTCGCCTCTTACTGACTGCCTTCAGTCTCTCTTTCTTCGCCGCAGTGTTGCCACACACACTCTTTACTATCGCTATTATAACGGACATTGCTTCTCTGAACACACTAACTGCATGCCTCCTCCTTTAAGGAGAGCATGCAGCACCAGACTTTCTACACTTCCTCATTCCTTTTCTGTCCAACTCTCTAACGCAAAGGTTAATCGGTATTTTTAATCTTTCATTTACTCAACCGGTGAATTCTGGAACAATCTTCCTCAATCCATCTTTCCTCCTGTCTTTGACCTCCTATCTTTCAAATGTAGAATGTATAAGCATCTCGAAAACCCTGAAACTTGATTTTGGCTCTCTTCTATTTTGGGGGCGGACGCTTTTGCGGGTATTCGAAGTTGGCCCCTCCTTCCTGCATAAAAAAAAGTGAGGTACCAGTTGACATATCCTAACATAACCTAATCAGGAGGAACATACCTTTTTTCCGGCATTGAAAATATTCCTATATTTTTTATATAAAGTTTTAATGTTTTCGGGTACCAAAAGTGTTACAAAACAAAAATCACACAACCACATATGCCCAGTTGCCTCTTCACTCACCCCACGATAAGTTTCTGTGAGCAAGGCGCTTGAAGTCCAACTTCTCTACTGTTCCTTACTTTTTTCGAAGGGAAAACTTTGAGGGTGAAGGTGCAGGTGCAGGAATGACGTTACTGAGACTGGATCGGAGTGACTTCAATAACCACGAAGTAATGCCGAATCTGACCGCCATTGTTCGTCATATGGTTACCAACAACATTATGACTCCGTACAGTGATGATGTAAGTCGTCAAACGCATTTATTTTTAGTCTCTTTTTCTCATTAGGACATTGATTCAGAAGAGGTTTTACGAGTTTGTGTTGGCATTTCGTTTTGCGGAACTTTAAATTTTCCTATAAGAATTAATTGAAAAGAATGATTGAATGCGTCACTATTCTTCTTATCGACTGTACAAAGTGCATTCAGATTTGTGGCCGTAAAACAAGTTTCCTAAAACGATACATCCCAATAATGTTATCATGCGCTATTTACCGCAGTCTTAAAACATGATTTTCCAGGTTATCCCTCCCTCGCCCTCTGACCTGCCTCAATGGATGGTCTTCCTGAGAACAAAATTAGAAGAAAAGCCTACGAGAGCGAATATTAAACTCTTCATTATGAGGTTGATCATGAATACAGAGGTGGTGTTCGCCCCTTACGCAAATCTTTTTGTTTCGCCGATGTTATCGTCGTTGGTGGATGGAATAATCGGGAAGAATATTAATTACTTTATTGCCGATATGGTAAGGCTTAAAATTTCACGATGTGTATAATTAGGTTTGGTTGCATTCACACTAATTTTAATTGGTTATGGAAACTTTTAAGTTTGGTGAACTTCAAAATTTGAAGTTCAAATGTTGTTTTAAGTTGTAATCGTGAAAGGTAAATTACGGTAATTCTTATAAAAAAGAATAGGATGTATTTTCACTTGATTTACGTATTTATTACTACGAAGTACATCATACTGTTTAACTTAATCTTCAACAATTAAATGTGAAACTGAAAAAAAAAAAATTAGATTTTTATAATAGGTTTCCCTTGTTTTCAGCTCGTGACTATTCTGCAATGGGGAGAACGAGGCGTTCCGCAAGATAAGACCCTCGCATTTGAAACCTTTCAGTTCTTGATCACGTGTACACCCCACGTCAGAGCGGATGTGTTTAAATACAACGTTGGTTTGATCAAGTAACTATCTTTCTTCTAATTCTACTGACTATCCAAAGTTCTTTGACTATCTCACTTCCAAAATGGAATACATTCTCGCTCTCCATTTGCTGAAATCTCCATTTTAGGAGATTTCAATGTTCACCACCACCTTTCGCTTTCCTCCCATTTCACTGACATCCCTGGTGAACTAGCTTGCAACTTTCTATCCTAAATGACCTAGAGCAGATTGTACAGCACCCTACTAGTATCCCCGATCACCTTGGAGTTAGGTCCAACATTCTGGATTTATTTCTTAACCCCTCATCCTTCTTATTCTGTAGAACTTTTTTCCCCGTTGGGCTCCTCCGATCACAATCTTATATTTGTTTCCTGTCTTTTCGCTCCAATTCGGCCTTTGGATCCTCCCAAGAGGATTGGGAGGCCCCTTAGGCTGCGTTAGGCAGTACCCTCTGTGATTTCCCATAGAATGATTACTACTTCCATGGCCGGAGCCCTTCTGAGTGTGCAGAGCGCATCACAGAGGTGATTCGGGCATGAAGGCGTACATTCCATATTCTATTCTTACTACTAATGCAGAAAAACCTTGGTTTAACTTGTTCTAATGCCATCCGCAACAGAGAGAGGGGGCTTTCAGAAGGTACCGTCGCCATCCAACTCCTGACTCTCACTTCGCTTATATTTCTGCCCGGAATCGTGCAAAATCTGTTTTTCGATTCACCAAAACTTCCTTCATCCAACAAAAATGTGAAAATCTATCTAATTCTAATTCTTCTCGCTCTTTCTGGCATCTAGCTAAGAACCTTTTCAACAACTTTACTTCCTCTTCTTTCCCTCCTCTTTTCCATTCCGCTTTTGCGGGCATTTGCCCTTGGCCCCTCCTTCCTTCATAAAAAAACAACAATTTTATTTGTAAAGAAATTTCAAATTAAAAACAACGATTTTTATTTATCATTATTTTCATTATTTATAAATTCATGATCAACTTAATTTAATGTTTTACAGACTTCTCCAACATTAACTTTCTTACTTACTTCACCAAGTTTTTAAAAACAATCCTTTAGTAAAATATAGTACAGGGTGTTTATAAAGTCCCTATCTATTTCAGTGAAAACTTAGCAAAAAGGGTAAAATTCAATAACAATATGAGAGAAGGCATACATTTAATGAATACTTAAGCAATAAGCATATGATTCTACATGAGCACCATCAGTATCTTTACAGAGTTCGAATCTGTCAGCAGCATTGCGGAACACATTTTGGAGCATGACAGGGGTTATTTTTGTAACTGCTGTTACGAAACGAGCACGTAAATGTCCCAGCTTCATTCAGATGACATTTTAAACACCGTCGTCTTTCAACAAGATGGGGCACCTTGTCATTACGCAAACATTGTTCGGAGTACCTAAATGAACGATTTCCAAATCGGTGGATCGGACGTGGAGGTAACAGGCCCTGGGAGGCTCGATCTCTTGACTTAACGCCCGTGGATTTCTTTGCATGGGGCTTTATCAAATCAAACGTCTATCAAACGAGGGTTACAGATCTGCAAGATTTACGTGCTCGTATCGTAGCAGCAGTTAAGAAAATAACCCCTGTCATGCTCTAGAATGTGTCCCGCAATGCTGCTGACAGATTCGAACTCTGTAGAGATGCTGATGGTGCTCATGTAGAATCATATGCTTAAGTATTCATTAAGTGTATACCTTCTATTATATTGTTATTGATTTTTACCCTTTTTTGCTACGTTTTCACTGAAATAGATAGGGACTTTATAAACACCCTGTAGTTAATAATAATAATTTGGTCGCGCAGGACGGTCCCCCATCCAACTACTGCCTAGGTCCACTGTCGCTTATCTTTGCTGATCAATGAGAACCGGTGTTATGATATTGGCCACGACGTAGCCTTATTTTTTTTTGATTCAGTGAATGTAAGAAGTTGCTCATTTTAAGTTTTAAATCTTGTCTTCACAATTTACTTGTTAAAGTTTGAAGCTTTGATTAGAATGAAGACAAATGTGAATTAATCGTTAAACAAGAAATAAGTAAATATATTCTGTTAAAACTTTCTATAATGTTGTAATATTTATTTCTTCCAATAAAATTTTTTTATTATTATTATTATTATTATTATTATAAGAAAATGCAGAATCAAGTGATAGGTTCACTGATAAAGTAAACGTAATAGATAGAAAAGAGACAAACGAGTAATGATAAGACAGCGTCTCTATATTAAATCCTCATCATCAGATCACTCGTTGAGAATTGGAAGAATGTCTTGACGATTCCAGAAACGGCTTTGACTTCACTTTTGGAAGTGAAGAATGGCTCCAAGAGAGAGGTGGAGGCAGGACTACAAATCTCTGGAATTCTTTTGGCCAACGGATTGGCTCCGTTTTCCGAGGAGAATCCAACCAGCGCCACCAGGTGAATACGATACAATTAACACTCCTAAATACAAATGCGTGTCCTTTTCTTCCAGAATCGGAATCCAGGCCGTAGATATTTATCTATCACTTTGCGACAGTAAACACATTTTGATCGCATTAATAATAGGTAATTGTTTTAAAACGTATGAAGTATTCTAAAATGTGTTTGTCAGGTGACGCTCAATCATCGGTATTCGCGATGTAGAACAGTTTTTAGAATTATAATGGAAACCTTTCTTTCTCGGAAGATTCGGCTCCCTCATCACTTCTCTGATGGCTGAAAAGTCGTCGAGTGTTTACAGCGTTGCGGCGGAGGTTCTTGGACTCTTTCTTAGGTTCAGTGCGGAAAAGGGAGAAGGTAGGTACTTTTATAAAACCAGTACCAAACTCTTTCATTTTGCAAAATTAATATAGGAAATACAACCTTAGTTAATTATATATTGGACGCTCTTTTCAAACCTTCGTGTTCAAACTAAACGATGGAAGTTTAAACTTGTAGACTCAATCAACCACCAAAGAGACGTAAATTACAGTATTGAAAACTGACCAAGTAAAAACGGAATAAATCATTCTTAAATTTAGACAAAATATTCATACAGGTTCGATTCAAACTCAAAAGGTTATTACAAATTAAATGCAAACAATAAAAACGAGTATTTTTAAAATTGAGGACCTTATGAATTAAAAAGGAATCAGTGAACATGCGCAATGGAGTGATTTTTTCATTTGTGTAATATAATTTTCTAATAGCACTCAAAAGTTGTGGCACAAATTTGATTGTTTTACTCAATGGTCTTGAGGTCCCCCCACGACATTTTATTTTTGGAATATTTTGAAAATGTACCCAAAAAGTAAAAAAAAAAAACATTTTCTATCTAAAATTTTCTTAATCCACCTTTATCTTCATTCACGAGAGGTACAATTCTCTCTTGTGTGTATAATCCACTCTCGTTTTCATGGCCTTGAAAAATGCGGCTCTTCGCTGATTTGAAGCTGTTATATATTAGCTCAAACCACACAGAACTCACCACGTGGAGGTGGCTGCAAGTCGAGTTCCACCCGTTCCCAGCCATCCACCCAACCTTAATGCTGGAACGGTCACTAACTGTTTATTGTTTAGCTTATACCGAGCGATATTGTGCTTTGGTGTTGAAATATGGCATAATATTCCTTGACTAACCGTACACGGATGAAGGCATCTCTTCGTTCTGACTCACAAACTGCAGACGATGCCTCTGTGACCAATTTAACACATTTTTCTACAACTTATGTGTGACCTGGGTAATCAAGAAACCGTAACATTGATACTGGATCACTCACGAACTTTTTCAGGTCAGTTTCATTTAACTCAGCTACGAGTGGTGGTACTGTTCTTGTCTCTTTCTGCCAGGCAATGAGATCGACGTAATCGGTGGCTGCAAAGTTTAGCTTTGGTACACAGAAATCCCTAATTCTGGGTTTCTGTTCATTCTTTGCTGTCATGATTCTACGGATTGCTAATTCTCTGATTGCCTTACGAGCATCGGAAAGCATTCCTAATGGAATATTCTCTGAATGACCAAAATAATCATTTCTTTGGGATTACAGGATCAATAACTTGCTTCAGCTCTGTAGACAGATATCGTGACTTGTGGATTGTTAGCCAAAGATGTTAAGTTCCGTCTTTACAGGAAGGGCTCATCTTGATGTGAAACTACATTGGAGCATATACTTTCATGACGAAGTTTGCTAATATTTGCAGATTATGTGATGGATTCATTGTTCCACCATACAAACGCATAATGCGATTAGCAGTTGTCAACCACCTCGAATGGTTCAGTGCACCAGGATTTGCTTCGTAACAAACTTTCTGAACATTGACCGGTCTCAATGGCGTGGCAAATATTCAGCAAATACTGTTTATCAGTGCTTAGTACTTCTACGTCAATTGTAGGCAAATCACTAGCGATGGTGTTGAATTCGACAACTTTGAGCTCTTCACACCTTAGCAAAGCTTTGCCAATTGGACCAGAAAATGCACGTGGTTCTGTAGTTGTTCCATCTAGATGGAGTAATAAGTGGCGCAAAGGTAATTCATTCGCATGCAGCTGACACACTAGCCACTGTAATGGTTTGCCAATATCTCTAACGTTCTGATTACTCCTACCTTTCTTCCTGTATTTACATTCGTACCATCACATTCAACGCATAATAGTTTTTCAACACACACGTTGTTAAATCTTAAAAAATCGAGAATGCCTTTTTCAATACTCATTGCAGTACCATGTCTTGGTGTTATATGCCCTATATACTTAGAACCAGGTTCCTGCAATAATGATACATGCTCTTCCATTGTGGTTTTGTTACAAGCTATAGCGTCTTCTTCCAGATGCACTAGCGTTTTATCTTTACGCCCATCAAAATATAGGCCAAAGAGATCTTCTGTTTTCGCTTCACGTAGTTTATCTCTTATCCTTTTCCGTTCCCTCCATACTTTACTTCTGTCTATCACATTAGAGGAATCATCTGTTACTATGCCAAAGTCTTGCAGCACAGCAGATGCAGTTGCAGCAGCCGATCTATCTGACACGCCATGTCACATTTAGAACTTGTTGGTGTGGATATGGAAGGTGAAGATACAGAAACCATGTTGCTAGGAGGTTGCACTTCCTCCAGATCCAAATCAGAAGTTGACTCTATATCACTGCCTGCTCCAATGGTCACTTCATTTGACTGCACTGAAATTACAGGTTCACGAACACTACTTACTCGGATAATTTCTTGTTGTTTTCTCAAAGTTGCACTTTTTAGTTTTTGTTACAACATTATCTACATTACCAATAATCATCATCCTGTTAGTTCTCTGATCTTGAAGGAAGGTATGTTCCCTGTGAGGTGTCTTTCGGTTTTTGTCACAGTGACATCCAGTGGGATCACACTTGCAAGAAGCAATATCAAACAACTTAGCCTTTGCTTCATCTCTGAAACACTGCAGCTTTATTTTGTACTTTTCATTGTGCTATCTTCGTTTAAATGGATTTAAAAGCTTCACGTACTTCTCATGATATGCTCTAGTCATCTGTAGAATTCGTGTGCGAGATACGACGGGAATTGAGGCCCCAAACCACAACTGTTCCATTTCTGTAGCAACAATCTCTGATATTTCAGAAACAGTGGGTTCTTTTGTTTCGTGATCAGATTTTAAGTCCATCTTTATCCAGAAATAGTGTTTCATTACAGCTTTATAGGTCGGCAAGACAAGTGTACTGAGCTTGTGTGGCGCTCCAAACACAGGGCATTTAATTTTTTCTCGTGTTCTCAGTTTTATATTTTCAGCCATAATTTTAAAGAATTGACAAACTGAAAAGGTTATATCTTAAGTAAAATCGGTAAATAACGTAAATAAAATACTGTAAATCAAATCTCCAGCAACAAGAGAGCCACTATGAGGCAAAAAGGTTTGTTATAGTTAACAGAACGTCTGTCACGGAGCTAAGAAGTAGATGTGTACCTCAGCAGCGACAAGGGAGAAACAGAAGTGCGCCCTCCTTTTATACCCTTGACGCCTAGCGGGAAAAATGAACAGTGATAACTTCCAAATATATTCCATTTTTAAATTATACTTTACGAATTCCAATTTTACATGTAAAGTAAATAAGTAATGCAAAAAGATTTCGAGATTTCAAATTATATTGTTTTTCCTAAAAGAAATTAAGGTACTTTTGCATTATCCTCCCAACACTAATTTTTTTTATAATGAAAGGAAAATAAAGTACGTTGGCAAAACACTTGCGGCGGGCTGTTTTTAACCTAACCTAACCAAACCTAACCTAATCTAATCTAACCTAACTAACCTAACCTAACCTAATCCCAACACTAATTTTTTTTATAATGGAAGGAAAATAAAGTACCATAACCAAAACCAAACCAACATTATATAAAAAAATTGGTGTTGGGAGGATAATGCAAAAGAACCGAAATTAATATTTGTGTATTTTGAGAGGGGTTGTGGGGCAGCATTTTTTAAGCTTTTCTCATTGGGTGACAAAGGCAGATCGGGAAAGGGGGTGGGGATTAAGGCAGGGGTGTGCTGCCAATTTCTTAACAACCGGTTCTGATACAGATAGGGGTGTAAATCGGCGAGCGCCAATGGCGCGAGTCATTAAGCTAGGGGGTCTGGGGTGAGCGGTAGCTCCCCCAGCAGGTTCCGGGGCCAACGCATTTTAGCTTTTCCAAACAGCATTTTGTAACATTTTGGCAGAAATTATTTACCATATTCTTTATACTCACTAATGACATAATTATCTAAAAATAAACTAACTTTTCATCAAAAAATAAATAAATATTGAAACGACCACTGCTTGTGAATTCAGTGGCGGCTCGTGACTTTCAGTTATGGGGGTGCTGCCTCAGAAATTGCGAACAATTGTGTCGATTATATATATATATATATATATATATATATATATATATATATATATATATATATATATATATATATATATATATGAGAGAGAGAGAAAGTCGAATAGATAAATAGATAACTACTCACTACTCAGTCATAAAAATAAGTAAAGTAGTATCATAAAATCAATTATAGGGTACTTACGCTTAACGGGTAATTTCGAATTTGCCAAAAATTTTATTTATAAACAAATTCCATTCTTCTGTTTTTATTCTGAGCGAAAAAATATTCTAAGAAATGAAAGCTATATATTGTAAATAATCCAATTATTATATAATTAACTTCAATCTCACGACAAAAAATAAATGATAACGAATCGTTGATAAATGCAATTCGGAAATTAAATTTCGAATTAGCAAACGATACAGCAACACAACTACCACGTCAAACAAACAAATCGGCACTGCTCTGTCCACAGTGCTTTGGATCCTCTTAAACCCGAGATTCTGACTCGCTCTTCGTACGTCCGCCACCGAGGTTTCAAGCGTTTCGAACAAAATCTGGAACTGTTAAGTACGCAGTTCCACGGGAAGGCTGAAGCTACTTTCGTGATTCATTCGTTCGGCATTGAAATAGTTTAAGGAAAAAAGGATATAATCTGATTTAAAGACTCAAAGTTCATTGAAAAAAACAATCAGAGAGGCTATTTTAAATATTTAAATATAAAGATCATAAGATCATGGGGGTGCTGCAGTTCCACAGTGCCTACCTGCGAGCCGCTCCTGCTTGTGATACTACCTATATTTTTCTATAAAATCCTGAAAAAATGAAAAAAAATTTAGATATAAATAAATTTCTACTGACTGTTAAATATTTGTTAAAAACAAACAAACACGGTTCGGTGATCTAATCAAAATTTAACAACCGGTTCGGGCGCCCAGCACACCCCTGGATTAAGGATACTATGGATCCGGATGTTCCCTAATCAGGTCACCATCCCCGTGTGGTCTGAAATAACATTAGCATTGTCTATATATAAATATTCAATGTAAATTTCATATTTACATTTAAGATAAACAATTCTAATTGTGGTATATGCGCGTGTATTATATGTATTTATATGGCTTCCAATACAATGCTCCCAAAACAACTCTATTTTTACAAATTTTGAAAATTCCTCGTCGCCCAGTACCCTAAAATTTCATTTACTGGGCGACAAATTTTCTTCACTGGGTGACATTCATGTCACCCAGTCACTAGGTTAAAAAATGATCTGGTTAGGGGACCTCAAGATGTATTTACTTTCATTTATTCCTTTAACACTATGAATAAGGGATGTAATACACAGGTTTTGTGCGCTATTAGATTTAAATCTACAAACTTTAATTTTTTCACTCCACCCTAAATTGTGCATGCTCAAAATGTTAAGCCTTTATGATTTTTATGAACATTTAAATATCGAAAGGTTGTTATTATCGCTTTTGGGAACTCTATACCCATGTGGATAAATGCACCCTTTAAAAATTATAGTTTAAAAACTAGACTCTTCAGTCCTTACCATTGCAACCCTTTTTAATTGAAAACTGGCAGTTAACGTCCCAGATGTAGTTACCTTGTTTTTGCTTCCTCCAAATTGTTCATTCTGACGAAGGTCAAGCTTGTCACTCCACCTTAGACCTACAGTTTAACGTGGAATCTCAACCACGCCCCACCAGCAGCCCAAATTTTTTTATTGTGTGGAAGGATGGACAGCTGGGTTTTCCTGCCCGCCGCCTGCCGTCACCGGGTCTCGATCCCAGTACCGATGGATTCGTAGTCAGCGACGCTAACCACTACACCACCGAGATTTTATTTATTTTTTGTTTCCTTTTGAGTTGTATGGATTTGACATAATAATTAACCTGTTTTACTTGCTAGTTTAAAGTTCGATTTTGTTTATTTTAATGTCTCTTCTGCGTAGTGAGATGTGAAGTGTATGTTTCAATTCTCTTTTAATCATCCTTCAAATTTCCAATCTCTCTCATGTTTTCTTCTTCAGTGGAGGATTTAGTGGAAAACGTTGCTCAGACTTTGCAGACTTTGATTGGGAATCAACAAGGGCAAGCGCTCTCTTGCATTTATTTCGTTCAGAAGCATTACCCGAATATTGTTGGCAAGTAAGTTTAATGTGAAATAAAAGTTAGGTGTAAAGATGGGACATAAATAGCTGCTTTGCCTGACTGCGCTGCTTTAATGTTAAATTATAACTCTCTCCGCCTGTCAGTAATTTTGTGTGACATAAGTAAGCATTGAGGCAGTCTGAACTCTTTTGTAAAAAATATCGTAGACACATTTCTCATTTTAAACGGCAGGCGCCTCGCAACAACTTTGTTAGGAGTTTGCCACTAAGAAACTAGATTAGACTACTGTACCCATTCTAATTGACCTCGTGGATGATGATCAACTTCGTTTTCCAATTCTTTTACGATGAAGAAATGGAGAAATAAAATAAAAATGTATTAAGAATAAGAAATGTATTGAAAAAACAAAAGAATCAAACCTCTTCCGGTTAAAGGTTTATCTTTAAACTGTATCTATGTCCTTTCAGGCTCATAAACAGACTTTTGTCCGTTCTTCCGCGCCTCTACGGTATCCACAGAGAAAGAATTTTGCAATGTTTGGTTAGCTTCTCACCACGTTTGGAAGATGTATTCTCACATTTGAAGGAACAGAATATATTAGAAACCTTAACGAGAAAGTGAGTTACGCATCCTTGAAAGCTACTGTAGGTGATAATTTAAAAAAATGAGTAGGGGAAAGATTTCTTTAAACGCCCTGATTACTAAAAGATAAAAGTACTCGTCATGAAGAACTCTTATTCCACACCAAATGGATCGAGTGTGATATTGATAGTCCCGAGAACATGTAGCGAGTCAAAGTATCTACTTCAAAGTACCAATCTTGTCGAATATTTCAGAGAAACGAAAACTCAGTTGGTCTCTTTGGAATTGGTAAACGCAGTCTTGCCACGTCTTCAACCTAAGCAGATCGAGTTCTTTCTTCCTGGCATTTCTTCCTTCGAATTCCATTCGGCACCGTCCTGCAGAGAACTCATGTATGACGCCTTCAAATGGATCCACGACAACTTTAGGTGAGCACACATTTAAGCAAAACGAATAATCATCATTATTATACTTTGTTTATAAACCCGATAATTAAGGAAGTTCTGTAACTTACCTCCTCAGTGGACATTAAATACAAAGATGTCCAGTCTAGGGCGGGTTGATATTTTGTATTCAAAAGTGACACATTGTTGGGGTAGGCCGGGCTGAAACTATAATTTTTGTTTGATTTTAATTTATCAGAGTGACTAACAGTTGGCTTTTGATATAAAAATAAGATTCCTGAAAAAAATAATTGGTGGCCACCAACGTGTGTCCGGCCACCCCCGTTTTTGTAAAAACATCTAATGCCGCACTAGCAAAATCAGGAAAATGGCAATATCTCTTATTCTGAACATGCTAGAGAGATGGTTTGAATACCCAAAGATGCAGAATTTGATTTAGAACAAATTATTAAGAGTGGTATTTTTTCATAAAACCTTTAGTTTTTTAGTTATTTTAGAAAAACTAAATTTTGGGGCCCATAGACCCCCTTTCAACTGAATGTCAACACAATAAAACAGTCTCAAGCTGCAAATTGACATGTATTAGTGGTTTTCAATCAGCAATCAAAATCAATCAAAATCAGCCATTTTAAATTCATTGAAAATGCTTTTTGACATTCCAAAACGCCAAACATTAAATTATACAAGTAACAAATTGTCATTTTGTCATATTTTAGCATGATAAATAATAATCTAGAACTTAAAATATTTTTTAGACACAAAATCTTTCATTAATTTACGTGATCTAATTTTGTTTCTAATAAGACCATCTCTACGCTCATGACCTACAACAGCCAAGGATGCTTCAGTGACAAGCTTGATGTGCCTTTCAACATTCTGACTGTGGCACTCGTGATCCAGTTTCAATGCGGTATTAATGATATCACGCAGTTCATCATTACTGAATTCTTTAATACAGGTGGAACAGTTTCCCATTGGGACAGAGCAGACAGCTTGTGGTATGCAGAAGCTTTGAAATTGATGATTGGCTTTCTAAAGACCCTAACATTCTCATCTATAGCAGGATATTCATCAGTACCACCTTCATGATCCTCTTCATTCTCATCATCACTTTCAATTATTCCACCTGCAAAATCATTGCTACTACCAGATTCATCATCAAAATCCTCTATAACTCCCCTCAGACACAGAACTTTATTGACAGCACACCTCCTCACCTCTTCATCTTCATCAGCCAGCATTCCAACTAAAATATTTTCACCCTGAGCAAAATAGCTGTTATTGTTTAATACGTCATAACAAATTTCTCTAATTTTCCTGTCAGGGAATTTATTTACTCTTTGGATCATATTGAATAGGTTTCTTGACCCATCACTTAGCCTCTTATTAGCCTTGATATTGAACCAACTGTGAAAGTATACTTTGATGATGAATTCTACTATGATTTTGAGGTTCTTACTGGGTCTTTTTTGTGAAACATAAAAGCGAAGAATTCTACAGGCTAAGGTGAGCCATCGAGAGTGATTTAGCAGGCCAACTTCTAAGAGTGCAAGGTCTTCATCCACTTCACTTTGTCATACTTCAGAAGGCGGTTGAATTCCTTTATTTGGGTTTTCAGTCGGCTCTGTATGGCATTTACTGATATTGGATAAACATTATATGTGACCCACAATTTATGCAATTCCTCAGAAGTAGCTCTCAGTACAGCATCTGTTTTATAGTCTCCGAAACACAAACACCTTTCAATAACTTGCTTCAACGTAGGCAATTTCCCTAAAGGAAACTGTTCTGCTGGCATAAAACGTACATCACCAAGTACTTTAGCAACTGTTTTCCTTGTAGAAGTCATACTTTATATTGCAAATGTTGAATTCAATGACAAATTGCAGTTGGAAACTTATAACAAAGGCACCTGAAAAAAAAACAAGTTTTCAATTTATTATGTTTAAAAAAAGTTCATGAAGCAGCCCCACCCTCTATTCTTTAATCAAGCATAATGGATGCAAGATAACAAGGAAAAGTCATATCATGTGATCACTATGTCCATGTCAACATCCTTTTAGGGCAATGTTAGTAATCAAAAAGCCAAATCATGCTTATTTTAGAATTTCTTTTGTCACTAAGGTCCGTCGAAAGGGGGTCTATGGGCCCCAAAAATTAGTTTTTCTAAAATAACTAAAAAACTAAAGGTTTTATGAAAAAATACCACTCTTAATAATTTGTTCTAAATCAAATTCTGCATCTTTGGGTATTCAAACCATCTCTCTAGCATGTTCAGAATAAGAGATATTGCCATTTTCCTGATTTTGCTAGTGCGGCATTAGATGTTTTTACAAAAACGGGGGTGGCCGGACATACGTTGGTGGCCACCAATTATTTTTTTCAGGAATCTTATTTTTATATCAAAAGCCAACTGTTAATGACTGATTAATTCTATCTTGAGTTTCAGCCCGGCCTATAATGTGGGAGTTTCGTATAGGTCACAGTAGTCATCCAGTAAAATATTTCGCGTATCCTAAGTCTCCAACCTCCGGCACAAATTTTCAGTTTTTAGTTTAAATTTGCCAAAATGTACATTTTTCAGTAAAAACTTCGATAAAAAGTGTTTCAGCTGTGTTAAACTCGTGTTTCTTATTTTTTATTCAAACTCAAAGAAAATGACATTTTTACATATTTTTTAGTATATCCTACTATATATTTAAGATAAAAAATAAGGAACAAATTAGTGAATTACATAACATTTTTGAGAAATTAAACAACAGAACTTATCTTCTACAAGAAAAAGAAAAAACATTACCTAATAAAGTGCTCTTTTGCACGATGCATAAACTTAAGCTATTTTGAAAGTAACACTGCATGTTTATTTATTCCACTGTCCTTTCCATTCATATTTAGCAATCTTTGCCGTGGTTCCAGTAGGTTAAGAATATATTTTTGGCGATTTTCGTAGCCAATTCGTACATCAGATGCATTCGTGACTAGATTCACGGCGCTTTCTACTCCTTGGTTGTGATAAAGAAAGGCTGGTATTTTGAGTGGTTCTTGTCTTGCTAGCAAAAGTTCCTTATTGCTAAAGTTTCTCAGAAGTGTCGGTGGATAAATTACCTCTTTCTGCCAATCAATCATTTCAGTGTAGTCTGAAGAATCAAAATTAAGAGTTTGAGGTAAGTCAAAGTTTCTTGATCCAGAAAATGTAGTGCTTGAGAAAATAATTCTCTGGATTGCAACCTCTATAACTTCTCTTCTTGAGTCTATCATCATCGATAGTAGAATATTTTCAGGGTTCGCAAAGTATGAGTTATTCTGAAACACCAGTTCCATGATCAATCTGTATTTCTCTTTCAAGTCGCGCAGCAGATACCCTAAGTACTAAAAGTTAGATGATCCGTCAGATGCCAGTGGGTGTGACTTAACCCAAAACCATCCTGGAGCATAAGATAGCATAATAATTTCTACTAGATCTTTGAGATCTTGGGTTGGATTTGGTGTTAACACATAGTCTAAGAATTTTATTTGCTCTAGCTACCAACGAGCATGATGAATTGTACCAGGAGATCTTTCTGAGAGATCTTTGTAGACATTTCTAGATTGAACAGCTAGGCACATATTGTAGAGATACTTTTGGTCACTGCTTAAAGCATTAACAACATCAGATGGAATTTCATGAATGTTTCCTTTAACAGGAGAAAAAGCAACCACTTGCAGTTTTGTTAGGTCAGTTTTCAATTTATTTCCAATTGAACCCTTGAAAGTACTTGGGCCTGTTGTTTTTCCATCTATTGCCTCGTAGACGTGCCTGAATGGTAGTTCGTTCATATGAAGAAGGCATACCAGCCACTGAACAAACCTATTTAGATATATTTTAACAAGCTTTATTACTCTGCCGATTCTTCCAGTGTTCACAGCAGTGCCATCACATAGTAAAGCTTTTAGAGTGTGTCTACTTTCTGAGTCCACTGTTGCAGTAATCAGCTCTGCTACACAACGAGCATTTCCATGATCAGGTGTTACATGATCTATATAGATATTTCCAGACTCTTTAACAATGATGTAGTGCTCTTCTTTGATCTTGCCTGCCCTGGTTAATGTGTCATCTCTTCTCCCATCAGAGCCAATGCATTCTATTCCTATATTCTCCGATTTAACTCTGGTAGGTATTAAATTTTTTACCTACTCGTGCTCTTTCCCTCTCCATCTTCTTTCTATCAATCATGTTGCCCTGATCTAGGATTCCCATATCTTTTAAAGCAGCATTAACAATTGCTGCTGCTGCCCTGCAACTCACTCTGTAACGATCTACGGTCACTGCCAACTTTTCATAAGTATGTCTGTTCTGCTCATTCTCTATTAACTCTATATCAAGCATGAAGTCTTCATCCTCTTGGTCGGTCTCTAACTCCATGCTCTTAGCACCGGCTGCATCCTGTGATTCCTGTGATGTTGAAGGGAAACTCTGATAGCTTCAGTCAATTCTGCTTGTGATCTCATTCGGCGTTCGTGTTCTTTATGAGCTCTAGCAATAGACCTTTTCCTCATGAAAGCAGCTTTTCTATCAATTGGCCCTAGTTGGTTTAATCTTTGCTTTTGTCCTACAAAAGAATCCCACTCAGCAATTGTTATTTTATCCTTGCACCGGCAGGCATTTCTATCAATTCCTTTATCGTAGCAATTACAGATACATACATCAAACATAGCATCATACTCGGAAACTTTTTGTTCAAATCTCTCATCTCTCTGGTTTATAGGAACCTTGTTCAACTTTGAGGCTGCTTCTATCACTAACAACTTTCTGAAAGATTCCACGAGTACTTATTGTAGGGAAAGAGAAACTTCTCCATATGGTTTCAACGTCTACAGGGTGTCCCAAAAAAAACTATATACTCTTTATAGCATCATATATTTTATAATTTAAAAAACCCAAACAATATATTGTTATAGCAATTGCCAATGAAAGGTAAATTAGTAATCTAAGTGATCAAAATGTTATAGCGAGTTGTTTGCATATAAAATTTAATTAACTACGCCAAGTGCTCAAAATGTTCTCCGGCGGCATGAATGCACTTTTGAATGCGTCGACTAAGCCTGGCCTTGTTTTATCAAAGGCCTTGTAATGGCGAAGCCTATGGACCGAACGTAGTCTAGTCACTCACTAGCTTGCTTTGGACTTAGCCTACGCACTCATTCCACGATACAAACTCTACAGCATTCAACTTTATTCAGTTCAGCAAAAGAACCCATGTTGCGTAAACGTTTGACACTGGAGCAACGAAAAAGTGTTCTGAAATGGTATTGGAAATTTGAGAATGTGTCGGAAGTCCAGCGGCAATGGATCCGGGAATTTGGTACAAAGCCACCGACACGTCTCGCCATTACAAGCATCCGTGACAAGTTTGAGGCAGAGGGATCTGCTCAAGATATGCACAAGCGAAGATCTGGACGACGCAAATCAAGTGCGAGTGATGAAAACTCCGTTTTAGTGTTGCAAAAATTTAATCGATCACCACAGAAATCAGCTAGGCAATGCGCCCGTGAGACCGGAATCAGCAAATCAGGTGTTCACCGGATTTTAAAGTCGGCAAAATGGAAAAGCTACATTCCAAATCTGTTACACGCCATGACTGAAGATGACCCTGATCGCAGACTCGAATTTTGTGAATGGTTTCAGTCAATGGAAGCCGAAGACGTACAGTTTGCCAACAAAATCGTGTGGTCTGATGAAGCTACCTTCAAGCTGAATGGCACAGTAAATCGACACAACTGCAGGTACTGGTCACTTGATAATCCACACGTTTATGTGGATAAACATGTTAATTTACCAGGATTAACAGCATGGTGTGGTTTATCATTCAGGGGTTTGGTTGGACCATTTTTCTTTAATGGGACAGTTACCGGTGCCGCATATCTCGACATGCTGCGGACAGAAATTATACCTGCAGTTCGGAAGTTGTTTGGAAACGACGACTTTTACTTTCAACAAGATGGAGCCCCCCCTCATTATCATTGTGATGTCAGAAGGTACCTCGATGAAACGTTGCCTAACCGTTGGATAGGACGAAGAGGAAGCGTTGAGTATCCTTCCCGTTCATCGGACTTGACTCCACTTGATTTTTACTTGTGGGGCTACCTGAAGGATGCAGTTTATGGTACAAGACCTGCAACACTCGAACACCTTAAGGATGCAATTAGGGAAAAGTGCGGGACCATCACAGCATCCACATTAGTCCATGTCTGCGAATCAGTTAGTCGACGCATTCAAAAGTGCATTCATGCCGCCGGAGAACATTTTGAGCACTTGGCGTAGTTAATTAAATTTTATATGCAAACAACTCGCTATAACATTTTGATCACTTAGATTACTAATTTACCTTTCATTGGCAATTGCTATAACAATACAGTATATTGTTTTTTTTTTTTTTAATTATAAAATATATGATGCTATAAAGAGTATATAGTTTTTTTTGGGACACCCTGTATTGCGATTATGTTACAACATTCATTAAAATTAATCGATTTATTTGATTCAGCCTCTTCTCGTCGTCGCACAAAGTCTAGTGCCTCACAATATCTGCTTTTGTTGGTGTCATAGCTGCTGGAATCTCGGAAGGATATCCAAAGGCTGCATTTGACGACTTTTTTCGTCATGATTAATTTGACTTAATAACCAATAATTTAACTTAAAAACCAGTAGTTTGAATCAATAACCAATAATCAATAATAATTTCACTTAATCAATAATCTGAAACAAAAATAAAATATAATTTTTTGCAAAAAGTACTCAAAAAATTAGGGTTGCCAGACTTTTTTGCACATTTGTGAAATTTGGCCACAAAGTGGTCAATCTGGCAACCCTGCATCAAACAAAAAAGTATCCATAAATAAAGAAGATACACATTTGATTTAAATAAGGGCAAATAAGGTCTTCTAACTTATTTTTAACATATCTTTGAATAGGTTCAAAGCTTATTGTAAAATCTCAGCTAGAAGAGTGAGGAAAAAGGGGAGACTATGTGCGAGGCGAGGGGTACAGGGGGTCGCGCACAACTCAACTTTTGATATGTTATAATTTTGTTAACCCAAATGAAAACCCTCACATAGTGTCGTTTAAAAAAAAAAAAAAAAAATTGTTTTGACCCGCCCTAATGTCCACGTATGTCAGTTGCTTGTTTTCAAATATCTGAGTCTCAGTTGAGGGTGTCTCGCTTTCGCCTAGATTTTATGCGAGTGATAATTGCACACCGACACCTCCAATCCGTTTACGTCTTAAATTCTTGTAGCTCGAAAATTAATTTGAACAAACTGCACAAGTTGACCTAATCAGTACTAATGATGCAACGGGATTGGTCCGGACTGGGTTTCAAAAGAGACGGTCCGGATCGGTCCGGAACTCTCTTTCAATTCTTGTGAGTATATGGTGTGAATTTTAACGAAACTACTTGTTTTAATGCGTAGTACGAATAAAGTTGCAACCACCATGCGGGAGCGAACCAGAGCCTAGCTGCTCAAAATGCACTACCGTAACCACCGAGCTTCAGGGCACCCTAATTTATTTATTTATAAATTTCCAAGTTGTGTAACGTTTTATGAGCCTAATACAGGGTGTTTATAAAGTCCCTATCTATTTCGGTGAAAACGTAGCAAAAAGGGTAAAATTCAATAACAATATAATAGAAAGCATACTTTTAATGAATATGAAAATAAAAACCCACTCTAATAGACAGAGTTTATTTCCACGACAGTTTCGACGCCCACTGGCATCCTCCTCGGGTGGATACAGAAACACAAATGAAACAAAACAAGAGGGAAAAACAGTTCAGGGATCGACCGTTAAGAAATTCGCACCTAGGTTGGATTCCATTCTCTCGAGACAGGAGGGGCATTTTCATTAAGTACATTCGCACAAATTTTAAAACTATCTTCCTGTTCTAAACATACAGATTCTATTATTTTTACATAATTATTACATTTATAATTAAATTTATTACATTTAATATTGCATAATTATTAATTACAGAAATTATAAATTTATTATTACATTGGTTATTACATTGTTGTTTATTATACAGAAATTATAAACCGAAAAACGAATGAAAAAAGAATGAAAAAAGCCGATTAGGAAATAATCCAGAGACCATTGAGAAATTCGCACCTAGGTTAGATATCGTTCTCCCGAAACCAGAAGGGCATTTTATTACAGGGTCAGCTTATAACTACATTCCCACAAATTAAAAATATCTTCTTGTTCTATACATACAGATCCTAATATTTTGACATAATTACTGCATATATTTATTTCCACATTAATTACTTCCATTATTACATTTACTAAAAGCGAGTAAGGAAACATTCCAATCCAGAGACATTTAAGAAATTCACACTTAGGTTCGAACACGTTCCCACGACTCCGTAAGGGATTTATTGACCAAGAATCTCATTAAAGGGTCTAACTTATAAGTACCTTCGCACAAATTAAAATTATCTACTTTTTCTATACACACAGATTCTATTATTTTTCTTTTGACATAATTATTACATTTATAAAGTACCTTACTTGATTCCCAATCTATAGCATGATTATTTTGGCTAGCGTGATAAAAAATGGCATTATTAGTATTACAACTTCTGAAGGCATATTTGTGTTCTTTGATACGGGTTTCAATATTTCTTCCAGTTTCTCCCACGTATACGTCTACCGTGAAAAGTAAATTGGTTAGGAATAACGTTGCAAAAGAGGAACAAGCCTGTGTCTACAGCATTCCCTGTAAAAGTTGTGATTTAGTATACGTGGGAGAAACTGGAAGAAATATTGAAACCCGTATCAAAGAACACAAATATGCCTTCAGAAGTTGTAATACTAATAATGCCATTTTTTATCACGCTAGCCAAAATAATCATGCTATAGATTGGGAATCAAGTAAGGTACTTTATAAATGTAATAATTATGTCAAAAGAAAAATAATAGAATCTGTGTGTATAGAAAAAGTAGATAATTTTAATTTGTGCGAAGGTACTTATAAGTTAGACCCTTTAATGAGATTCTTGGTCAATAAATCCCTTACGGAGTCGTGGGAACGTGTTCGAACCTAAGTGTGAATTTCTTAAATGTCTCTGGATTGGAATGTTTCCTTACTCGCTTTTAGTAAATGTAATAATGGAAGTAATTAATGTGGAAATAAATATATGCAGTAATTATGTCAAAATATTAGGATCTGTATGTATAGAACAAGAAGATATTTTTAATTTGTGGGAATGTAGTTATAAGCTGACCCTGTAATAAAATGCCCTTCTGGTTTCGGGAGAACGATATCTAACCTAGGTGCGAATTTCTCAATGGTCTCTGGATTATTTCCTAATCGGCTTTTTTCATTCTTTTTTCATTCGTTTTTCGGTTTATAATTTCTGTATAATAAACAACAATGTAATAACCAATGTAATAATAAATTTATAATTTCTGTAATTAATAATTATGCAATATTAAATGTAATAAATTTAATTATAAATGTAATAATTATGTAAAAATAATAGAATCTGTATGTTTAGAACAGGAAGATAGTTTTAAAATTTGTGCGAATGTACTTAATGAAAATGCCCCTCCTGTCTCGAGAGAATGGAATCCAACCTAGGTGCGAATTTCTTAACGGTCGATCCCTGAACTGTTTTTCCCTCTTGTTTTGTTTCATTTGTGTTTCTGTATCCACCCGAGGAGGATGCCAGTGGGCGTCGAAACTGTCGTGGAAATAAACTCTGTCTATTAGAGTGGGTTTTTATTTTCATATTTTGACCTTCACGTAAAAAAAAGTGAAGTTTTTTGCATTTTTAATGAATACTTAAGCATATGATTCTATATGAGCACCATCAGTATCTCTACAGAGTTCGAATCTGTCAGCAGCATCGCATTAGTGATATCAGTACAGTTGGTACATCAAAAGTTTTCTCGCAAGCTTCACGTGGCGCATAACGTAAGAGTAGTTACGTGGGAGTTTCTGTGGTACGCAATCATGTAGGTATGATGGATCACAATATATTTGAAGGATGCATTCGCAGAAAGGAAGACGTGAGCTAAATTAGGAATGACGTTGCTTAAGGAGAGCGGAGATTGGTTTATAGTAATTTGGGCAATTGATTCGTCAGAAACAAACTTATTTGAAAAACAGAATTTTGTCCAAGTAACATACAGCCGTGCGTAGTCGTCATTATAATTACTTTTTCTTATGTTGTGTAAATTTCGCCGCCGATTTGTGGACAAAAAACTTTTAATTCCGGCTAAACTCTCCATTCACTAAACTTGATCACTAACTGTTGGTAACTCGGAACGGACATTGCATTGTAATATACATTATAATAGACGGAGCGGAAATAATAAAATAAAAATGAAAAACGTTGACATTACAGCGTGTAAAAAACCCCCCGAAAAAAGTAAAATATTCCTCTTGCTTTTCTAATTTCTTTTTGTTCAACGTGAATAATTTTGAGCAGATTTATTTCCGATTTCGACTTTGCAGAAATTTAAGCGCTTACGAGAAATAATTTTTGACAAGTTATTGAAATGCTCGAACTTTGTTATTGGGAAGATGAAAATTTAATTTAATGAAAATTTATTAATATTCATAGTAAAAATAGATTTTTATCCATTTGCAGCGGTGTTGAAGGTGAGGCTGAAGGTTTGTTGTCGAAACAAGCCCAGATTATGCTCTTGAAAGGGACCATAGATGAAGACGCCGTTCTCAGGCAATCCGTCAGGAACTTTTGGATCCAAGGTACAAAATGCACCAAGGCACACGCGTTCGGCTCTCTCTAAAGAGAACATGCTACGACTTCTAGAATGGATCTTAGGGTTTTCTTTAGTTTGAATCTGTGAAATATATATTTATATAACCATTTAATCATTTCTCTAGGAGTGCTGCTATGCTTTAAAACTTTGGATTGATAATTTAATTTATTGGCTTCAAATATCGAAGGGGTATTATTTTTAAAAATATTTACGAAGTAATAAGCTATATTAAAAATGTCTAAACTATAAAAAAAAAAGTTTGCTACCAAGCCTAAGTGCGCCTCAGCTTGGCGGGGAAAATTATGTTTACGTGCAACAATTTACATAGTGACGTAGACAAGCAACTTGAAGACCTTAGCCTACTCCTTAATGTGATAGTGTTGTTTGTACGGTCTGTGATAAGTTGTCTTATTGAATGTATTTTCTAATGCCATCCGTACGGGCTCCCTGCCCCAAATAGCCTCTATATTTACGGCTGAACTTTACGCTATCTTAATAGCTCCCCTACAGTCTTCCGCTCTCCCTCTCTATCAGTAGTCGTCATTCGTTAAGCTCCCTCTTCGAAATTGAAAGATTTCATTCTACGTATCCCATAAGGGATCCATTAATGGGTCCATATCTTCGACAGAAGAGGTCGCACTCTTTAGTCCCGCTGGTTTCCCACCCATTTTGGAGTCCCTGGAAATGAGCGAGCGGGATTGAAACCCATCCCACTCTCTGAGACGCCGCGTACCTCTTAATGATTTTTACACTGTCAATAATAAATAATGAGTGTTTCTCAGTATTTTGGGACGTCACTCCAGCCACTGAACTTTGTTGTTAAACTCGCCATCACTTTCATATCCGTCCTTGTCAGTGGGATGTGGTGGTTACTGGACTCCGGCAGGTATATTGCGGAATAATACATAGCCATTATTAGCCACCTAATGAACGGGGACGTAACCACATACTGCGACGGTTGTATTTTGCCCGTTTTAGTGGAACACGTTCCGTTGGATTGTCCAGAACTTTCGGACATTAGACGGAAATTCTTACCCATTTCAGCGGGAAGGGACATTCTTCTTCTCCAAGAACTTCTTAAATGATGAAACTTCCAAACCTGGAGGATTTCACTCTGTTTTTTCGAGACTAGGGTGTAGTTAGAAATTTAATCAGTGCTTTCCACCAGTAACCACCATAGGCCGCCGGTATTTTCTTATTTTTATGCATAAAGGAGAGGCCAAGGCCCGTTTATCCCTCGGCTGTACGGGAACCGGGAATCCACAACTAGAGGTGTACCTAGGAGTTAAGCAAAGTGAGGCTCTGTAGGTTTCTCTTCGAAATTTTTGCATTTTAAGAAACTATTTCAGTCAGTCCGATAGACTTTTTGACGCTATTTGAACCATTTTTGATACGTCTAATAAAGGGATTTTTACCAGATGTCAAGTGCAACGTGAAATGGAAATCGTCGTCACTATTAATTTGATAGTATTGTACGTGATTAATGGGCCACTAATGAATGCGTTAAGCCAAAATAGGAAAATAGCACAAAATGTATAAATGGGCTAACACTTCGGCTGAAGTTGGCAGTAGGCAAAGTGACTAAGCAAAGTAGGGAAATTCTTGCTAATATCAACAGTGTTTCTAAGTATGGTACAAAGAACATATCCAAGACGGAATGAAGTACAATTACAAGTTAGAACTATAAGTACACTAAACCTCCGCTAATTCATGACTCTCGCGGCTCTGGCCTAATCGAATTACTGAAAATTACGACGGCGCCAAAAATTATGAAATACCCCGACATGACGAATTATGAATCACGAAATAGCGGGAGTTTAGTGTACTTATAATTCTAACTCGTACTTGTAATTGTACTCCATGGTATAGTAACTTTATTTCAACTGTCTTGGAATGCAAAAGGGTAGACCGTGGCGAAGCTCACCCTTTAAGGTTTAGATAATAGTGCAAAGTGTCTGACCGCAATCATGTCGTATTTGACAATTAAAGCTATCTTGGACAATTATCTTCTATTGACTATACATTGTTTCAAAATTGCATTTGTCTTTACAAAAATTAAGATTTCGAAAAGTTAAGATCATGTCCGGCCTGAAATTGTGCGCGATCGTGGTGGTTTGTACGGAAACCAGGTTCCCGCCTTCCCGGGTAAACGGGCACCCTGCCAAGGGCAAACGCCCGCAAAAGTGCCCCTCTATAAAAGGAGGAGGAGAGAGCCGAAATCAAGGTAAAGTTTTCGAGATGTCTGGACACTGCGTTCAAAAGGTTGGAGGTCATAGGGGAGAAAGATGGATTGAGAAAGGTTGTTCCAGAGTTGACCGGTTGAGTAAATGAAAGATTGAGAGTACCGATTAACTCTTCCGATGGAGAGTTGGACAGAAAAGTGTCGAAAGTCTGGTATTGGAAACTCTCCTTAAATGAGGAAGAATGCAGTTAGAGAGGTCCCCGTGGGGGATCCACCTCATCATGGTGGGTGGGGGGGCTTGCGTGCTTCATTGACCCAGCAGGCTGTGCCAGCTGGGGGTATTTTTCCCCCTGGTAGGGTAGCACTGGATTAGCTGCCGGTGAAGGGCCGGACTGAACGGTTCCCATCCCCTTGTTTCATGAATGACTTCCATCCATGATCCCTTCCCCCTGGCTCTCGGAAGGCCAGGGACTGGCAGTGCCCATCCTTGGACGGAGGATGGCTCGGTTGTTATCCTGCTATCTCTCCCCATTCCTTTGCTTTTTGACCCGGCGCTTTCATTGGCGATGAATATGGACCCTTCCCAATGACCTCCAGTTACTGGTGTAATTACGTCACCTTCTTCGGAAGTCTTGTTCTCCGTTGGCTTACCTTCCGTTTCTTTCCTCTGTCACTATTCACCCGTACCATCCCTTTTGGCTTCTTCGTCCATCGTCCGAGAAGACTTTTTTCAGATGTTTCCGTCTTTTCTGTGCATGATGACCTTGTTCGGTCTCTTCGTGGAGACTCGAAATCGATAAAGTTATTACGTGATGGATTCCTTCTGGTTAAGACTTCGACTCCTCATCAGGCCTCTGCGATTGCCTCTATTCAATCTTTTGGCGTGGTGTCGGTTACGCCTGTTCTTTGCCCCCGCAATTTGTATCACGGTGGAATTTGAGGAGGGTTGATTGAGCGAAGTACATGAATTTGTTGGACTTTTCTGATTCCCCGCGGAACAGTATCGATGATGCGTATGCCAACTTTGTTGCGACTGTCTCTGCCGCTGGGAGTCGGTCGATCCCTCGCCCCTCCACTGCTACGCGGAGGAAAAGTGTCCCTTAGTGGAATCTAGTGTCAGTGTGTTGTCTCAGAAAAGAGGCGTGCCTCTCGTCGGTATTATCGCACTCTCAACTCATGTGATAAACTCTCATTTTAACGAGCTGGACTGCAGGCACGTCGGGTTTTGAAAGTTGAACGACGGAGATCGTGGCAGAATTTTGTTTCCTCTCTATCCTCGAGGATAGTAATGGGTGAATTACAGTCAGTTCTTTAATGTGCCAAGAATTCTTCTCCCGATCCTGATGAGATTCCATCAGGATGAAGGGTGTGTTCCCTCAACATTGGGGCCGACCCCTTATGCTGATGTTTCCTAAGTCGAATGAAGACTGGTTAAATCCTACCAATCTCGCTTGCATGTGCTGCTTGTAAAATTATGGGAAGAATGATCCACGTCCGACTTCTTGGGTTTTGGGTTTTGGAGAAGACTCGTTTCTTTCATGCGTCCCAGTCCGGTTTCGCGAGGGTCGTAGTACTATCAATAATTTAATTTCGCTGGAGTAAGCGATTCGTGATGCTTTCCTTCGGAAGCGGCAGTTGGTGGCCGTATTCTTTGATTTAGAGTAAACGTATGACACTACCTGCAGACTTGGTATCTTGGTATTTTTTCGATTCTTTGAAAATTTTCTTGCCAGTCGTCGCTTCCAGGTACGTGTGGGCATGTGGTTTCCTCACAGTGTTCCCAGCTGGAGTGAGTCCCGCAGGGCTAGAGTTGCACTCTTTATACTGTGGCAATTAACTCTCTACCGCAGTATCTGTCGCGGGGTATTTCATCGTCATCGTCATTGTCATTGTATGTTGATGACTTTCTTGTAGATTATGCGTCTTCTCGCCTTTCCTCTATAGAACGACGACTACAGAAGGGGTTGGATTGTGTCGCTGATTGGGTAGATCGCGTGGGTTTTCGGTTCTCATCGGAGAAAACGGTGGGCATGCATGTTTGTAGAGTTCATGGTGTTTACTCATCCCCTTCTTTACGTCTTGGCGGCGAAGACATTTCCTTTACTGATGAATATAAATATTTAGGTGTTGTTTTTGATCCTCCTCTGTCTTGGATACCTTATCTTCAGAAAGTTAGAACCAAGTGTATGAGGAGGCTGGATATCCTTCGCACCGTCTCATAGGACGTGGGGCTCTGACAGAGTTGTCTTGATGCATTTATATAAGGCACTCATCCTTCCAATTATTATATGGGTACGAACTTATTATATGGGTGTTCCGACAGCATTGAAAATGCTAGATACTATTCATCACACAGTTTTACGTCTGTGTACTGGTGCGTTTCGTACTTCCGCTTTATGCGGAGGCAGGCGTACCATCCCCGGTCTGTGTTTCGTGAGAAGTCCATACTATCGACATGGTATAGACTGCGGCGGATCCCCGATTCGGCTGTGCGATGATGTATCTTACAGTCCTTGAGATCGGTGTACCCATTTCAACGCTATCCCTGGCACTTGCCTCATGCGAAGCTTTGTATGGCAACGATTGTGTGTCTTCAACTTCCGGTGGATGGAGTAGCTTCTCTTGAGGCTCTTATTAGGATTCCTATGTGGAGACGTGTTCTAGGTGTATGCTACTCGAAACTGATATCAACTTCCAAATAGGATATGCCTCACGAGAGCATGCGGGCCTTGTTTCTTGAACATCAGCGTAGCTGTCATCGTGGAGCGTTTTTATACTATACTGATGGTTCTAAATCCTCTACGGGTACCGGTTGTGGCATAATTCCGCCTAATGAAACTATCCCATTATCCCTCCTCCTGCGGCCTCCATCTTTTCGGCTGAATTGATGGCCATTTTGAGAGTCCTTCAGAAAATTTGTATCCATCCGGAGCGCCACTTTGTTATCTGTTCGGACTGGTTGAGTGGCATCACTTCCCTCAAACAATCTGTTCCAGTCCATCCTCTTGTTCTGAAGTTGCGGCAGTGGTTAGCGTTACTCCAGTCCAAACATAGGGAAGTCCAGTTCTGCTGGCAAAGGAGTGGATAGGACAGGAAGTGCGTCTTAAAAGATCATTGATAAATAAGAGGAAGAGAGTGGGTGACAGGGCAGAGCCCTGAGGAACACACTATTAATAACTTCAGGAGAAGAACGGTGGTCATCTACAACCACGGCTATAGATCGGCCAGAAAGGAAATCAGAGATGAAGGCACAGATAGAAGAATAGAAACCGAAGTAGGGAAGTTTGGAAATTAAAGGTTTGTGCCAGACTTTATAAAAGGCTTTTGATATGTCAAGCGCAATAGCAAAGGTTTCACCGAAATCCCGAAAGGACGATAACCAAGAGTCAGAGATATGCACGAAGATCGCTAGTAGAGGGAAATCAGAGATGAAGGCACAGATAGAAGGATAGAAACTGAATTTTGGCCTGAAATAATCTAGGAATTAAAATATCAGAAACAAGCAAATGAATCCATCAGTCACAATACGGTTTTAAGTGAATGACACCCAATGTTAATCTAAACATCCAGACTGCGGCGGGAAGAGTCATTGTAAACTACTAAATGACAGGTGTGCACTCGTGCAGGTAGCAGTGCAAGATGTCCTCGTTGTGACCATCCATCGCTCCTTTCGCAGGACTGAAACCATTGTCGTGAGATGCTCTGCAGCCAAGAAAAGGCATCATGCATTAGCATGAGTACCCGACGAATCTCCACACCTGCAGTAATCTCGCAACGTTCCGTAGGTGATTATGTAACGCCGTTTTCAGATAAGCGAAATCGAGAGGTCGGGAGTTGGAATACTGATAATAATAATAATAATAATAATAATAATAATAATAATAATAATAATAACTAGCAGAAGCCCATGGTAAAAATAACACGCTTAAACAATCAACAGGGGCAATTTTATTTTTTTTAATAATAGTTCCCGGAATGAGCATATTCACAAACAAACTTTATCCGATTTCAGCTTTATATACCTTTCAACCTTTCAAATGTTCCGTGCGATGATTCCTCATTTCACGAAGGTCAAGCATGTCGCCCCTCCCCTTGAGTTGGCCAGGTGAAGTAGAGAGTTGGTTTCTTGTGCTCTCCACCTCACATAGCCAGGTACACCCGGCTTATCTGGGATTGCTCTGTGCCAGGCGTCTAATCATCTTTTGAAGATATCCACCGCAACACCACTCGTGTTCCTTAGTTCCTTGGGCAGCTGGTTAAACAGTCTTGGTCCTCTCACAACAAAACTTTTTTCCTTCAGGGTTGAGGATGTTCCCTGTCTAGCCTTTAATTTAGGAACACGACCCATTTTTCCTTTTCTACTTTCCACTGTTTGGGGGGTTATAAGGTTCAGAGTAAGATTAGGGGCTAGTTTCTCCATTATTTTCCAAGTGTAAATAATGACGTCTCTCTCTTCTTTCCAGTGAATATAAGTTTAATTCACGTAACCTTTCCCCGTAATTTAGTTCTTTGCATCCATTGATCTTGGCTGTGAAGCTTCTTTGAATCCCTTCTAGCTGATTAATGTCCTCTCTTCTATATGGGGATGTTAGGACAGACCAGTATTCCAACTTGGGTATGATCAGTGTTTTCAATAGAGGAGTAATTATATTCCTATCCTTCGTTTAAAGGTTCTCAGTATCTGTCCAGTTATTCCTTTTGTTCTGTTTACTGCTCTCTTATTTTGTATTTCAAATTTCGCGTCATCAGTCATTACATACAACCTAAATCTTTTGCTTTAAAATTTCTCTGAATTTTCTGTTCATTTGGAGTATTGTATTCCAGGATTTTAGGTCCTCCCTTCTGTACCTTAACAGTTGAAATTTCTCGGTGTTAAATTTCATATTGTTGCCTTCCGACCAATTGTAGATTCTGTTCATGTCTGTTTGTAGGGATCCTATATCCTCAGGGTTTCTTATTTTTCTACTAATCTCTGTTGACATCGGCAAAGGATGTTACTGTGCTGTCACTGGTAACGTCCTCATCTATGTCAGTTAGCATGATTATGAAGAGTAATGGAGCTAATACTGTTTTTTGTGGTACTAAGCTAAGGACTTCTGATTCTGATGAAAATATTCATTGAACTGTAACGACTTGCTGCTGCCGACCAAGGAAATTATATATCCATTTTCCTACTTTTCCTGTTATTCTCATATACGAATATTTCAGTTTATGTGCTGTGATTCCATGATCATACTTGTCGAACGCCTTGGCAAGGTCTGTGTATCATAGTTTTCATTACTTTCAAGTGCATCAATAATGTTGTTATAGCCTTCCATTAGTTGTGATAGGCCTACTCTGCCTGACCGAAATCCATGTTTGTTATCATTTAATTTTTTCTGAGTTTCCAAAAAGCCATAGATTTTCTTTCTAACTATTCTTTCAAATATTTTAGCGAGATGAGATGTAAGCGACACTGGCCTATAGTGTTTGGCCTCGGATGCCCGGTATTTCTCCCGTGTCTAGTGATGGTCTCTATATCCAATATAGGGTTTCAGCGATTGCATTCTTGCAGTTCTTGATCAGTGTGGCATTCCATTTGTCCGATCCTGCCGCTGAGTGTGCTTTTAGTTTCCCTATAGCTTGTGTAATATCATCTGTTGTGAAGTTGAAGTCCGTTATACTTACCCCTTGTAGTTCTTCAAAGAACACATTTCTATCGCATATCAGTTTTGGGGATACTGAAAGATGATTCATACTGAGCTCTTAATATTTCAGATATCTGTCAGATCATCAGATAAAGCATTGTCTTGATTTTTCAAAGTTCCGATAATCGCGTGATTTTTCGACTTCCTTTTTGCAAAATTATAGAAGTACTTTGAGTGAACCTTTATCGCTTCTATAGCGTCTTCTTCTTTCTCAGTATGCTTCTCAATAAGGTCCTGCAGGATGAAATCTATACTCTGCAGTTTATCGTTTAATATTTTTCTGATGTTGTTGTCTTTGCATTTTCTTAATTTTGCAGTCACTCTTTTTCTCTTGCAGAACATTGACCTCTTTTTGTCTCGAACCTACTCTTTCCTATTTGTTGCATTTTTGGGACATATCTTTCTACAATTTCCAGCGTCTTCTCTAAGGTAATTAGCATCTCTTCCGTTGTCTTGGTCTTAAACATGGTTTTCCAGTCTTGCTTCCATGCTGGATGCAACACCTTCCCAGTTTATAGCTTTGGAGTGAAAATTAAAAATTTCGAGTTTGCTTCTTTCTATAGTGTGTGTTCTTTCCTTTCTCGTTGCTTTTATATTGGTTGTTATTTCAATAATGTTGTGATCAGATATTATAGTTGGGGATATTTCTATGTTATCAATTAAGTTGTTGTTGCTCCTGGTCTTCCCGTGTGCCCCTCTTGTTTTGGTGTATACGAGGTGTGTTCAAAAAGTTCCCTGACTGATCCTACAAAAACTCTCTAACACTTACGATCTAATTGATGTTGTCCCCTTCAAAGTAGTCTCCTTGCGCAGCTATACATCGCTCCCAACGGCGTTTCCACTTTTGAAAGGATTCGCGGTAGGCCGTATTCCTGGCCGCCTTCAGTTCGTTTGTTGCATTTTGAATAATTTCTTCAACACTTTGAAATCTTCGACCTTTCAATGCAAATTTAAGTTTGGAGAAAAGAAAAAAGTTTGCCGAGGACAGATCTGGAGAATACGGAGGGCTGGGGGACGACTACGACGTTGTGCTTTGTCAGGTACTGCTGAATTGACAACGCTGTGTGTGCGGCCGCATTGTCATGGTGCAACATCTACGTTCCTGCGTTCCAACTTTCAGGCCGTTTTCTCCTTACTGCGCCTCGCACGCGCTTCAGTATTTCCAAATAAAACTGTTGGTTAACCGTTTGACCTCTAGGGACGAATTCGTAATGAACGAGTCCGTAGTAATCGAAAAAAACGACCAGCAATGCCTTCACATTCGATCCGACTTGCCGTGCTTTTTTTCGGTTTCGGGGACGTCGCGCACTTCCATTGCGATGACTGCTGTTTTGTTTTAACATCATACCCGTACACCCACGTGTAGTCACCCGTAACGAGGTTTCTGAGAAAATTTTCATCAAGATTGGCACGTTGAAGGTCCTGAGACAACAACACGTTGCTGTTTCTGCTCGGCAGTCAAGAGTCGTGGCACAAATTTGGCTGACACACGACGCATCCCCAAATTCTTTCTGAGTATCGTGTGGCGCGATCCTATCGAAATGTCCATTTCGTCCGCGACTTCTCTGACTGTCAGTCTATGGTTCCCTCGAATCATTTCACGAACACGAGCAACAGTGTCATCAGTTCTTGAAGTGGAAGGTCGTCCCACCCTTGCATCGTTCTCCGTCGACGTTCGGCCTTCCTTAAAGCGCTTGTGCCACTCAAAAGTGGTTGTCAGACTTAAGGTGTCATTGCCAAATGCTGGGTTCAGCATGGCATTGGTTTCAGAAGCAGTCTTGCCCAGCTTAACGCAGAATTTCATGTACACACGCTGTTCTTCAACAGTAGCCATTATTCAGATGCACAAAATACACAAAATGACTTCACAAAACAGTAGATATCGAGAGAACAAAATACGATATCAACAAGCGGTAACCGTCTTTGAACACAGACTGAGTCGCACTACGACATGCATCACATCACATCACATCACGTCATGTGATGCGCGCGCAGCATAACCATTTCGGGGACTTTTAATACACCCCGTACATATATTTTTTCCTATCCTTTTATATTTCATGAATGGAAAATTAAAACCACCACAGAGAAAAATATTTGGGGTTGGAGAGTGTAGATCTTTTACCCAGTTTCTAACCTCCGTAATGGAATCTGAGAATTTTGAAGTTGGCGTGTTCCGGGGTCTATACATTACAATTAGTATACATTCTACGTAGTTGTTTGAAGTCCTTAGTTATTTCTGCCATATGTTTCTCGCGTGTATAAATAGCACACCCTCCTTTACGCCTTACTGTTCTGTCGGCTCGGAGTATTATAGTTGTCAATATGTATTTCTTGTTTTGACAACGCAAAACTCAGGTTTTACAGTTCGCCTGATAGTCCTTTAGATGGGTTTCTGTGAGCCATGCAAAGTCTGCTCTGGTTTCTTGCATGAGTCCTTTCCGGTATGTGACTTTGTCCAGTAGATATATATAGAAGATTATAATTTTCCCAATCCAATCCATTTGTTTAAACCCCGTTTAGATTTTTTCACTACAATGATAAAAGCAATGAAAAATGAAGACTTGTTTTGCACCATCGTGTATATAAATGCTTTAATGCGTCGATTGCTTGCAGGAGCAAAAGATCTTTCTCTGACGGAACGGCTCTCTTTTGCCCTAAGAAAACTTTACACCAGTGAAACTGAAGACGTCTTCCTCCTGATGGCAACTCATATCCTCCTTGAAGCAACCCACTCCACACCAGACTTCCTCAGGCCCATTTTCCAGCACCCACTGACAGAATGCATTTTCAGAGTATGCAATTTCACCATATTGTCTAATAATTTGTAAAGTCGTAGTTGCGTTAAAACCTCATTATTACGGACAGAAACCACATTCATTTGTATTTATGTCGGTTTAAGTTTATCAAACGGAGAAATGCATTTCCTATTTAGCGGCAGAATCTTACATACAACCAGATTTACTTTTAGTCATAATAAAAGATTGAGAGTGAGTTACGTGATCCTAGAATAGAGTTTACTAATGCAGGAAATGAAAATAAGTCCTGGCTGGAAGGCCCAACACGCATCTATGATCCCCTTATTCGCGGACACGCAGTCATCGAACGAAGGTTCTTCTCTTGACAACCTCATTTCCATGACTCAAAGTAGCGTACCCACAAATAGTGATGTCTTGAACCCCCCAGAACAGAGGGTCGTTCAAGCCACCCAGAATTATGTCTTCTCAGCAACTCAGAATCCGGGTAAGGGCCTCAGAAAGAAGTGTATCAACGGTTTTTATCAATGATTCTTTTATCGTTAAATTATTGTGCAGCTTTATTCATATGCAATGCACTTAATAGAACGTACAAATTTCATTTTACAACACGGAGGATTTTTTTGTTTCTTCTGTTAAAGGTTGGAACTTGTAAACTGTTGTTTCCGATAACGATTAATATTTATTTGTGTTAGAAGTATTATGTAAATGGATCAGATAACCTATAATTCTTTGATGGTATTTGAAAACTAATCTCATTGGTCGAACTTGGCCCTTATTCATTAAATGTTTATCAGGGGCTGCGTTTGGCGATACGTACAATTGGGTGACAGGAGCTACATTGGATGCTTCATTGGCGGACAGAGAATTCAAAGCGACCCACGCCCCATCTCAAACCTCCGTCTCGGGACTCTTTTTCTCAGGTAACTCGCTCATAGAGTTTCATTGACCTACTCTAATTGTAGAGTTCCCTAGTTAATAATTGGGCACATGCAGTAGTTCATATGCAGTTCTTAAAAGCAGTACAAATGAAATATGAAAATAGGAATGCAACTCTGTCTTTAAAACTATCTTTTTATGCACAGAAGAGAGAGATATGACGCGGTTTAAACGACAGAACATCGGTAATTCACGACTGCAACCTGATGAACCAGATAACAGAAGTAAGCATTCTTATCATCATCATCATCATCGCCAGTAATCATAAATTTTAAGGGCTTTGTTTCTTCTCATCTCATGAAAGGAGTTAATTTGACAAACTATTCTAATGTTCTTGGAAAACTGGGACTGGGACAGTAACTCCTGATGATGATCCCGCGTGTGTTTTTACACGTAACTGGACAGCGTCTCACCTACTTGGGAATTACATTTACCCGAAATAATGGAAAATGAGTTAGTTGATAATAGGTGAATTCTAAATTACACCGGAAATCACTGAAATCAGTACTTCTCACCATTCTGAATCAGGGTTGGCAAAAACCCCTCTTTTTTTAAAAAGCCCAACCCACCTGGTTTTTTTCGGATTTTTTCCACAAAAACGGGTAAAACTTTTTTTTTTCAAAATTGTATCATATAATAGTATAAAAGCAAATAATAATAAAATTATATGCTCTATAAATGTTAATGATGATTGATTTTCACTTACTATAATCAACAGAGAGTGTATCAGTCATTATTTTTACAAATTATTAAACTTAAACTGGATTTCTCTAAATAAAATAATATAATAGCTTCTTAATATAAGATTATATATGCTTATAATGTGCATGATGATTGTTTTTTACTAACTATATTCAACAGGAAGAATAGACATCAGCCATTGGGCTGTTACAGTGTTGGACCTGTTCAAACTTGTTACACTGTTGGACCTGTTTCAACATGTCAGTTGATTGTCAGTATTTTTTACAATACTTATGTCTATGAGGAAAGAGTTTTCTTATTTTGAATTTTTGCGGATGAATCACAAAAATTTGAATTAATTTTAGAGCATTATTTGTATTATGTTTTAAGGTACATTTTAAAGCAGCCTACAATTACACCATAAATTAGAAACTCAATATAATATATATATATATATATATATATATAAGGCCGGGTCGAAATCTAGTGAAAATGATTTTTTTTAGATGGGCACTATGGGGGGTTTATGAAATGATATCCTGACCAACATACTCCAAAAGGAAGTTTATGCTCCCCTCCGTACCACTAGCATACTCCCTCTTATTTTTGGCTCCGCCCCCAAATTAAAAATAGTATCATAAATCAAAAAGGAGATCATTTAGAGCATTTTTTTTATAGAGATGACCCCCCTCAAAATTGCATAATATACCTCTCGTGCAATTTTCAGGCAATTATCCAAGAAATTTCAAATCCTTGAAAAATTGCCGCATCCCCAAAAAGTGTTATCAGTATATAGAAAAGGGTGGCATAAACTTTAGTTTGGAGTACTGATTGCCTAGGAGACCAATTCATAAACCTCATATAGGCCTAGTATATTTGTCTGAAAAGAAGACAATTAGTCTATTGTACCATTTATTACACAAAACAGCTTTGAAGTAAAAACAAAATTTAATTTAAAAATTACCTTCACAATTCACTAATTACTTGTGGATGTGCCTTGGCCCCATTGGCTTTTCCATTCAAACTGTGGCAGTCTTTTTCTTGATTCCAGTTGATTGAGGATAAATTTGTGCCGATTGCCGTAGCCAATCCTTTGTTCTGATGCTTTTGTCACTAAGTTCACTGAACTTTCCACGCTTTGACTGTGGCATGAAAAGGCAGTAATTTTCAAGGGTTCTGTTCTTGTATGCAGTCGCTCTTCATTGCTGAAATTCCTTATCAAAAGTGGAGGATTGATAGCTTCCTTTCTCCAGTCAATCATCTCATAGTAGTCTTTGGAATCGAAATTTAGAGATTTAGGAAGTTCAAAATTTCGTGTGCCACTGAAACGTGTCCGACTGAGGAGTATCTTCTGAAGAGCATCTTCTCTGACATGTCTGCTATCAGTAAGCATTGACAGTAGGATAGCTTCGGGATTGGCAAAATAGGCATTATTACGGAACACCGGTTCCATAATAATGCGATGTTTTTCTCTCAATCCTCGCATCAAGACAATCGAATGAAAAAAATTCCGTGCTCCGTCAGTAGCATTAGGATGGGATTTGATATGAAACCATCCAGGAGCTTATGATTTCATGACGATGGTTACCAGTTCTTTCAGATTTTGTTCGGGAGGGATGCAAAGTCGATACATATAAACGAAGAATCCGGTTTGCTCGGGTAATCAAGCGAGCATGATGAATGGCACCTGGAGACCTGCGGGCTAGACTTTCAGATACCCATCCAGATTGCACTGCTAGGCACATATCATAGAGATACTTTTGATCACTGTTCAACTCTTTCACGACATTCGGTGGTATATCTTGGACGTTGCCCTGAACTGGTGAAAATGCCACTAAGTCTAAAATGGTTAAATCACATTTCAATTTGGCTCCAATTGAACCTTTAAAGGTATTTGACCCTGATGTTTTTCCGTCTATGGTTTCAAATATGTGTCTGAAGGGGAGTTCATTCATGTGTAAAAGACACGAGCCATTGAACTGATCTATGCAAAAAAATTTCAATCAATTTTATGGTACCAGCAATTCTACCAGTATTGACAGCAGTACCGTCGCATAGCAGAGCATTGAGAGTGTCGATGCTCGCTGAATCAATTAAGAACGTTATAATTTCATCAGCTATACACCGAGCATTTCCTGCGTCAGGGCAGAGATGGTCTACATAGATACCTCCAGGGTGTTTGATCAGCACATAATGTTCTTTCTCTTTTCCATGCTTGGTTAACGTATCATCCTTTCTTCCATCAAACCCTATACATTCAATATTCACATCTAGATCTAACAATATTTTTCTTGCCTACACGAATTCTCTCTCTTTCTATTTTCTTCCTATCAAGCATGTTAGATTGATCGATTATTCCCATATCTTTCAATGCAGCATTAACAATAGCTGCTGTAGCTCTCGAACTCACACGGTAACGGTCTGCCACCAATGGTAATTCATTGTATGAATACCTATTTTGATAATTTTCAATCAATTCCACATCGGGCACGAATTCTAGTTCATTGTCACTGTCTTCTATATCTTCGCTAAAGTCATCTACTGAAGAAGATGGTACAACTTCTATAGCCTCTGCCATTTCCACTTGTGACCTTTGTTGCCTCTCTTGTTCTTCTCTTGCTCTTGAGAAGGATCGTCTCTGGACAGCGGCAGCTTCACGATCAAATGGCCCTAATTGATTTATTCTTTGCTTTTGGCCTACAAATGACTCCCACTCTACCATTGGGATTTTTACCTCGCATCAACAAAACGGCCTTTCTATTCCTTTATCATAACATTTGCAAGTACAAATGTCAAACATTTCATCATATGAAGCAAGTTTTTTAGCAAAATTTTCATTCCTTTGACGCAGAGGAACCTTGTTCAAGGAAAGAGCTGATCTGATTAATCTTTCCACTGCAGAAGAAATAGATCTTTCTTGAATGACAGGGAAAGAGAACATGGCCCAAATATCTTGATGATCTTTGGTAACTATATTGTAGCAATCGTTCGCAGTTGCTGATCCCCTTGACTTGATTTTTTTCTCTTTTGAATGAAGGAATAGTGTCTGACAACGTCTGCCTTTGTAGGAATCATTGATCGGCAGAATTCAGTGGCAAAACCAAAAGCTGCATCCCAAGATTTGTTTTTGGTTGACATTTTTTCAACCTTTTTAAAAAATTAAAAATCCAGCTTTTATAGAATCATGCATGGATCATAAGTAAATCTAAAGAGCATAAATTCTTATAATTCCTGTAAAAATATATGATAATTAGAACATGAAATTTATTGGTATTGAATTTGAAATTCAACACAGCTCAGTAAATTGATTACACATAAACGGTGTTTATGTGTAATCAATTTTCTGATATAGCAAATATTTGGAGAAAATACGCGTGGTGAAAATTTTGAGAAATCCAAATTTTTGAGGTAATTGCCTGAAAATTGCACACGAGATATATTATGCAATTTTAGGGGGGGGGGGGGGGGTCATCTCTATGAGAAGATGCTCTAAATGGTCTCCATTTTCATTTATGAGACTCTCTTCATTTTTGGGGCGGAGCCAAAAATAGGAGGGAGTATGTTAGTGGTACGGGGTGGAGCATAAACTTTCTTTTGGAGTATGTTGGTCAGGACCCCGATTCATAAGCCCCACATAGTGCCCGATCTGCCCCCAGAAATTCGACCCGGCCTAATATATATATAAAATTATAGAGAATCTGGGGAGAAAGAACGTTGTGTGCATACTCAAGGTTGTAGTTCTGGGATGTACAAACTATTGTAAAGTAAAAGTAAAGTAACTAAGCACACCGGACAAAAAATTAGTCACCCCTAATAGCACCGATAGTAGGAAGTTCAAGGTCACACAGAGGGCGCTGATGTAGCATTGGTAAGTGACAAGTAGCGGTGACGTAGCACACAGGATCAGATCTGTTTCGTGAGGTGGTGAAGAACAAAGTGTGTGTTGGATATAGTTTGCAAAATGGGTCGTGAGGCAGACGTTACTCAGTGGCAAAAAGGAGCCATCGTGTTTGGCAGAGCCCACGGACACAAAATGTCTGAAGTAGCCCAATTTGTTGGTGTGTCAACGCGTACTGTCCAGCGAGTTTACAAAGAGTGGTGTAGTTCGCAATCAACTGACAATCGACGGCGTAACTGTGGCCGGAAAACAATTCTCGACAATAGGGGCCGCCGCCATGTTTCTCGTCTAGTAACTGCAAATCGTTTTCAAACCAGAGAACAATTGCTCCAAGAAACCAATGAGGTTCTCCAGCGACCAATTTCCGAACGGACATTGCGACGAGAACTGCATACGATGGACATCTGGAGCAGGGTACCACGGAAGAGGCCGCTGTTAACAGCAAGTCACAAATTGGCACGTTATAAATGGGCTCAGAGGCACAAAAACTGGACTGCGGCAGATTGGAAACGTGTAATTTGGTCCGATGAGTCCCGTTTTTGTTTGTTCTCCAATGATGGGAGGCGACGAGTACATCGCAGGTCCAATGAAGCCTTTAATCCTGAATGCGTCGAAGGTGTTGTTCAGGCTGGAAACAGAAAGTGAAGCGCAGGAATAGACACCCACGGACTCTGGCGGAACTTCGGGACCGGCTGATGAACGAGTGGCAGCAAATCGATGTTCAGTACATGCACAACCTCGTAGAGTCTCTGCCTCGCCGGATTCGTGCGGTTATCAAGGCCAGAGGCGCCGTCACGTTATTAGGTACATTCTGAGAGGGGTGACTAATTTTTTGTCCGGTGTGCTTACCTTAAAGTACCTTAAAATATAAGATTAAAAAGTGTTTAATGAAAGTACAATTATTTTGTAAGAAATGAGTGATTGAATGGCTTAAGATGAACTAAAACGTCTTATTTTTGTTGTGCTAATGAAGCTAGATATATGGCTTATTATGAAAATAAAATTATCTTTGGTAATGTATAATAGTTTTTTAAAACCAAGCAGAGTGCGGGAGATGAGGATCTATAATTCACTAAAGCCAGTTCATTTTCAGCAAACTGATACGGTCAATTCTTAAGTTTTTATCCATTAAAGCATTATATTAAAATATTACAATGTATGAATACATGAATTATTTTAATTTATTGGTAATTATTTATAAGTAACTAAATGTTTTATGTATGGTTAAGCTCAAATTAACCTGAATATTTGTGATTAAAAGCAATATTTGAAAACCCCCCAGTTAAGTGGGCAAAATAGCGGGTTTTTTCAAGTGTGTTTAAAAAAAAAAAAACCCAGATGGGGAAAACTGGGTCACCCACTTTGGTGCCAACCCTGTTCTAAATCGTATTTTTGAAGGTGTGGACTTATGATCTTTGACATTTGTGATTGAATAAGCTTAATTACTAGTTTATGGTTGGACTGTATACAACAGTAAACCGCAAATTACTTTAAAAAAAATTATAATGAAGTTCCTAAGTCGCCGGTATTAGCAAAAGTAAGGTAGAAAACAGAATTACCGCATGCTATTTTTAGTACATCAAAATTTGTTAAATTAGTCGTATTACCGAAAAGTTTAGTACTCAGCAATTTTGTGTCCAATTGATCACAATTAAATGGACTTACTGTCGAAGTATTTACTCGAGCCATGAAGATAATACTTTAGTAACAATTTATTATTTGAACTCTTACCTCAAGATTAAAACCCGAGTTGACAAAAACTGCAAGGCAAGGCAAATCATTTTTCTCCCTGTGACGCTGTTTTGTGAGTAGTACAACGTGAGGAATATGCGTCTTTTCACATCACTATTTCTCTCCCTCGCAAGATTCGCTCATAGCCAACCTTCCCGTCAGACGAACATTGAGTGGATATGTAATATTAATCAGTAATATCTTCGTAGGGAAAGTCAACACGAAAGCGAGTATCGAAACGCAGTTACTTCGTCGACGTTTCGTGGCGAATCAGGACAGAGAAAAGCAGACGGCTCACTTTGCTCGATTGGAAGAAATTCGACGGAAGATGAGGGACCAAATTCAGAAGGAGAGGAAGATGATGCGAGAAGGGCAAGTAAGTTATTCCCAGATGGGACACTTGGTTATTACTACACATTGCCTTTGGCAACGGATGGATACAATGACGTCTTCCAGATTCTTATGTCCCGGTAGAGTTTTTAAATGAGTTTATTATAGCACTTATATCGTTGAATTTAGTGGTTGTAAAAACTACAGACTGCAACCTTTTACAGTCCACAGCTGTCATTCTGTAGAGTTTGTTGGTGAAGTCCCTAATAAATGACGTGAAGCTTTTCGAGAATAAAAAGTAAATTATTTGAGGATGTTTTGGTTTTCAGTTTGTTTTAATTCTCTTCTGCAGGTGACAATTTACCGTCAGTACAGAGTAGGCGAATTACCCGATGTCCAAATCCCCCACAAAGCCTTTATCGCTCCACTGCAAGCTTTGGCTGAGGTGAAAAACTAGAAATTCGTCTATTATTGCTTATTAATATAATCATTAATGACTTTATTTTTTAATCTTGTTCTTATGATTAAACTGTGAAAAGGTTGAATTTGGAATGAATATTTGCTGTTATTGCTATGTTTTTTTTTTTTTTTTTTTTTTTTCCCCCCCATAAGTTCTATTTTATGGGATTTATTTCCTGCCAATAAAGCTCATCATTATCATTATCATTCTCATTCTTTTATTTCTCTGACTATTATTGTAATTGCTTTTGTATTAATTTTGTTTCTTTTCCTTTATTCTTTTAAATCTTTGTTTGTTCCCTTTTTTATTTTTGTGCCTTTGTACTTGTAGCTGTATTCTTTGGTTTCTCGAACTCCTTCATTCGTGTTTGCCCTTTTCAGAAAGACGAGTTGGTAGCGAGTCGTTTGTTCCAGTTGTTGGCTGAGAGTATCCTCCGTGAATCCTCTTCCATCCTGAGTCCTTCCGAGGAGGAGGAGTGGAAGCAAGAAGTGTTTGACGTTATCAAAAACATTCTGGGTGCCTCTGAGATCTGTAATGTACACGCCATGAGACCTTTACTTTATCTTGCCATCGTCAATGATGTCGACGTGAATCCTGAAGATGTCTCTTCTGGTAAGACTAATTTTAAATCAGACTTCAATCTCTCTCAGAATTTTAAGAATTTGCTTTGCAGCGTCTTCATTTCGAAAGGCATTAGGTACTCCGGCTTGCCGGGCCGAGGGGGCTCGTACACCTCGTGGGTTGTTGGGGTTTCCTCAACTCCTCGCGGGGTGTGGGCGAAGAGTTACCTAGTTGCGTTTTTTTTTTTTTTCTTCCTTTTCTTTTTGCTCCCCTTTTTTTTCCGTCTCTCCCGGAATTTCTTTTGTCTTGACTCGGTCTTGTGCCTCTGTCAATTGTAGTATCCCCCCCCCTCTGTTTGTATTTTGCAGTCTCATTGCACCCGGGGGGGCATCGCTCCGTGGCTGAGCCGTGCTCTGGGGACGGTACGGGCGCCCGGACCGCTGCTGCGTCTGGATTGGGTCTTTGCTTGGCCCTTAACGGACAAATCTCCGTAGTGCCAATCTGCTGTTTTTAAAACGACAGTCAGGTTGGGGGGCGGGCTACCCGGGACGTTGGGCCTGCGCCTTGAAGGATGCAGCGGCGGATGGTGCATTGCCTTGGGTCCGAGGCTGTCTTTTTTGTAAAGCTATTGTTTATGGGTTCAATTTCAAACTTCAATCCCCTCCTGTTGACGACTCTGGCCCGCCCTTGGATTTGGATAAGACTTCTTCTCGTTCAGCGGCCTCTGCCTCCGCTGGATTGACCTTCAAGCCGTATGGCCCCCTCTCGTCCTCTGCGGCGTCTGGCTCTCGTGGCCGGACTCGTGGTGGCCGTAGGGCGGGGTCTTCGCGGCCCTTGTTCTCTCGCCCACTCTCGGTTACCGTTACACATGGACCTGTCCCTGCTGTCAATTTCTGTCCGGTGGACAGGTTCCTTGTTCTCCGCCCTTCCGCTGGCTCCCTTCCGGGCAACTCGGAACGGGTGTTTCAGCGCCTTAAGACGGTGGGGTTCCCTGTCGTTATGATATCCGCCCTCTGAAGGATGGGTCTCTTCTTTTGAAGTCCCGTTCTTCGGGGGTGACTGGTCCCTTCTACAGTTGCAGGATGTCTTGGGTTGCAGAGTTTCTGTGACTCCCCATCCGCAATTGAATAGCTGTCAGGGCACCATTTTCGCTTCCCGTCTGCTGTCAATCCCGGTTGGCGAGTTGCAGGAGGATCTTGCCCCCCAGGGGGTAACGAAGGTCTTCCGCTTTTCGTCGCGCCGGGATGGTGCTCTTACCCCGTCCGCTCGTCTGCTCCTGACCTTTGACTCCCTTGTGCCTCCGGCCCAGGTGTTCTGGGGCATGGGTGATCGCCGGTCGTGTGAGTTTTCGGTGCGACCATATGTGCCTGACCCGGTTCGCTGCTTTGGCTGCAACCGGTTCGGCCATGTTAGCTCTGCGTGCCGCCGTGAGGGTAAGCTATGTGTCCGCTGCGGTGGGCCTGCGCACCCTACCCCGTGCACGAAGCCCCCGCGGTGCTCGAACTGCTCGGGGGCCCACCCTTCCTCCTCTCGGGACTGCCCCGTTTTCAAGTTTGAATTCGAGGTGCGGTCCTTAAGGACTACCGAATTCCTTAGTGCGCGGGAGGCGCGCGATAGGGTCCGTGACCGGGAGCCGCGGCGGGGGTTGTCCTATGCTGCGGCTCTTGGCCCTGGCGGGTCCTCGGGCCCCTCCCGTGCTACCCCGGCGTCTACCGGAGTGGTGCCCCCCCTGGAAGTTCCGGGGGTTGGTGGTCCTCCTGGCGCCGCGGGTCCTTCTTGTTCCTCTGCCTCACTTTCAGACATCCCATCTGATTCCCTGCCTACAAGTGCCCCTTCTCCCTCTCCGGCCTTGGGGTCTGGATCCTTGCCTACTCGTCTCTCGGGTGGGGAGGTGATGCCCCGAAGGGGAGGAGGAAGCGTCGCCGTGGTCGGAGTCCTCCGACCCGATCATGACCGCTGCTCGCCCTGCTTCCCCTTCTTCACCGGAGGGGAAGCGGCGCGCCGCTCCTGATCCGCTCGGGACTCCCCCCCTATACGGAGGGCTGGTGAGGCGTCACCTCCCGGTGCCCCGACCAGTGTCCGGGTGTCGGTTGAGGTACACCGCCCCATGACACCCTCGATTACTGACTCTGTTCCCATGGTGACCCGGTCGAGAGGAGCCTGGCCCTTCTGGAGTCTCTCTCCCTTCGGCTCCTGCTGAGAGTGGTCGGGTCTCTCTCCTGGATCTACCTCTCCCACCTGTGGTGACCTTTCCTCCCCCCCCCGTCAGTGCTTGTCTGGTTTGACGAGCCCTCGAACATCTGGTTCTCCCCGGCCCCCCTGGTGGGGAGTCGGGGGTTTCGGCTGGGCCCGTCTCGTCGTCTCTCCCCCCCCAGGGGAGCCCCCCTCTGACTCCCTCTCTCCACTTCTCTCGTTCTACTACGGGTGAAGCAGCTGCGGGTCGGTGGCCCCTACCCCCCCGTTCGGGGTGAGTCGGGGAAGCCGATTCCGTCCCTGGTTACGGACCGTTGAGTTTGCTGCTCAGCTTGGTCCGTGGCTATTTCTGTTTTCTCTGCCTCTTATAATGCCACTTCCCCTTACAGTTCCATTTTGCATTGGAACTGTAGGGGGCTTTTAGCTAACTGGGAGAACCTTGCCTCCCTGCTGGAGAGCGAGCGGCCTTCCTGTGTTTGTCTCCAGGAGACTATCCTGGCTGCGCGGGGACTCCCTCGTCTCTCTGGCTATGTTGGTTTCCCTTGCACCCCGGATGAGCACACACGCCGGCGGGGTGCGGCGATTTACGTGCATCATTCGTTACCATCGCGAGGTGTGCCTCTTCGCACTTCCTTGCAGGCTGTGGCTGTGCGGCTCTTTTTAGATCGCCAGTACACTGCCTGCTCGATTTATATTCCTCCTCATGACCCTCCTTCTCGCGACGCGGTTCGCGAGTTGGTGTTGCAACTACCCTCGACCGTTTCTCCTCCTCGGGGACTTTAACAGTCGCGACCCGGCTTGGGGAGATGTCCGGTCGACTAATGTTGCTGGTATGTTGCTCTCCTTAATGGAGGAACTTTCCTTTGCGTGCCTCAATTCCGGTGAACCTACTTACTTCCACGAACCCACGGGTTCATTTACCTGTATTGATCTCTCCTTGGTGTCCCTCGATGCCTTACTCGATTTTTCGTGGAAGGTGTTGGGGGACTCTTATGGCAGTGATCATTACCCAGTCTGTCTTGAGCCGGTCGGACCGCAGCCGGGTGTCTCGTCTCGACCGAGGTGGTGCGTGTCTTGCGCGGCTGACTGGCCATCCTTCAGAGCTCGTTCCGTCATTGCGCGCGGAGTTCTTCGAGCGGGTGGTGATGGGCGTCGCGGAGGACTGTATTCCTCGATCTTCCGGTAACCCGCGGACGCGTAGCGTCCCGTGGTGGACTCCAGCATGTCACCAGGCGGTGTGTGAGAGGAAGAGGGCAACGCGCCGCTTCCACCGCACCCGGCGCGCGGACCACTTGATTGAGATGCGGCGGGCGAAGGCTTTCGCCCGCCGGACTCTCAAGTTGGCCCGTCGGGCCTCTTGGCGTGCTTTTGTGTCCGGCATTTCCTCATCTACCCCTTCTGCTGCTGTGTGGCGGAAGGTACGTAGTATCGAGGGGAAGCCGGTCCCTGCTAGTCGCCCTGTCCTTCGGGACGGGGACGGCTTCCTTTCGGATCCTGCTGCTGTGGCCGATCGGCTGGCCGGTGCTTTTGCTGCGGTTTCCCGTTCGCCTTCAGCTGCGGATCGTCCTTTGTCGGAGTTACGTTCCCGCCCCTGGGAACGAGCCCTATAACCATCTCTTTACGATGCGGGAACTTCGGGCTGCCTTGGCAACCCGTCGTTCTTCCGCCCCTGGCCCTGATGACATTCCGTATGACTTTATTTGGAATCTGCACCCGATGGCCCTACACTTCTTGCTGGATCTTTTCAACCGGGTGTGGGTTGAGGGGTCGTTCCCTTCCCGTTGGAGGGAGGCGATTGTGGTCCCGATACCTAAGCCGGGGAAGGATCCGGCGGAGGTGGCGGGCTATCGGCCTATTGCCTTGACGAGCTGCTAATGCAAGCTCCTTGAAAAGATGGTGGCCGTCTTTTTCGATGTCCAAAAGGCCTATGACACGACCCGTCGGGGAGTTGTCATGGACCGTTTGAAGTCTCTTGGTTTTGTGGGCTTTTTGCTCACATTTCTTCGTAACTTCCTCTGCCGTCGCACTTTCCGCGTCCGTAATGGGGCGGCCCTATCTGACCTGTATGTTCAGGAGGAGGGGGTGCCCCAGGGGTGTGTCTTGAGCGTCTCCTGCTTCAATCTGGTCATGTCTGCGCTACCGGCAGCCCTTCCGCCCTCGGTGCGCTGTTCCATCTACGCCGACGATCTGGCTGTCTATGCCGCTGGGACGATTCCCCCCCTCGTGGAGAGGCAAGTCCAACTCGCGGTCAATCGGGTTGAACGCTGGGCGTCGTCGGTGGGCATTACGCTGTCTTCCCCGAAGACTTCGTGTATGGCCTTCCTTCCGTCGAGGAGACGGGGATCCGGCGCCGTCCCAGCCTTTAATCTTACACTCGGGGGTCAGCCTCTGGCCCTCGTTCAATCAGTGCGTTTCCTGGGTATGGTTTTCGACATCCGTTTGAGCTGGGTTCCCCACCTTCGCCGGCTGCGCGAGTCTACAAGACGTACCCTGGATTTGCTGGGACATCTGTCGCATACTACATGGGGCGCGGATAGGCGGACACTCCTCCGTTTGTACGTGTCCCTGGTACAGTCCAAATTAGATTATGGGAGTGTGGTGTATGGCTCCGCCTCCCGTACGGCCCTTCAGATACTGGATCCGGTCCTCTCTAGAGGACTGCGCATGTCATCTGGCGCCTTCCGCTCCTCTCCGGTTGATAGTCTGCAGGTTGAGTGCGACATCCCTCCCTTGGAGGATCGGCGGTCGTTCCTCATTGCCAAGCACTATCTCCGGATTCTCCGTCTTCCCAACTCTCCTCTGTTCCAGGTGGTTGAGAGGGCGTTCTGCCGGGATGGGGGTTGGTATTTCACCGACACGGTGACCTCCCTCCTCGATGGTATGGGCACTCCTCTATCCGTTATACCGGTCTCTTTCAAGGGTGTTGCACCTTGGGAGAGCACCCCTGTTGCGTGCTGTAGGGCGTTGCGCCCCGTTCGCAGGGCCGATTCTGACTCTGCCTTGCTTCGGTCTCTGTTCCTTCAGCATGCAGCGTGTCACTCTGCATGTGTTGCGGTCTTCACAGATGGCTCGAGGTCGTCGGGGGGCGTTGGGGCCGCGGCTGTTCCCCAGTCGTCTGCCCTTGCTCCCCGATGTACCCGTCTCCCTGATGAGGCTTCCGTTTTCACGGCGGAGCTCTATGCCATTCTGAGCGCTCTAGAGGTGGTGCGGGAGCATCCGGATGGGTCGTTTGTCATCTACTCGGATTCCCGCAGTGCCCTGGATGGCCTGGAGTGTTTTGACCCTGTCCACCCACTGGTCCGACGAATCCAGCTACTGTGCCATATCCTTGTCGCTTTTGGTGGCAAGGTGGTGGTATTTTGCTGGGTCCCTGCACATGTTAACGTGGCTGGAAATGAGGCTGCCGATCGAGCTGCCCGTTCCGCGTGCCGACTACAGGTTTCACCCGTGTCCCTCCCCTTTTCCGATTATGTCCCTGGCTTCCGTAGGTTTTTGCGCTCCCGGTGGCAGAGTCACTGGGATGGCGCTACAAATAACAAACTCTGCAAGATTAAACCCAAATTGGGATGTTGGGCCTCTTCCTTCCATCGGTCGCGCCATAAGGAGGTGGCTCTGGCCCGCCTCCGTATTGGCCACACCCACCTGACCCATGGCTATTTGATGGCCGGGATCCGGTGCCCCGATGTCCCAATTGATTTTAGAAGCTGCACTTTTTCTTCTCTTTTAAAGAACACTTATTTTAAAACTTAAGAGACAGCGGTCTCGATAAGTGAGAATTCAACTAGATAACATACGAAGTCTGTTCAAAAAGTATCCGGACAGGGTGTTTATTTTTAGAACAAGGTCACGCTTGGAGTTGTGAATGTGCTAAACATGTCTCTGCATGTCGAGACAAGTTGACTGATAGGGCTGCACTTCATTGTGTAGCGTCAGTCCATTGTGGTGAGCCGATAAAGCTAAACTTGTTTTGTTTCGCGCCGATTTCATACAATGTCTGTTATGTTACTTGTTTTTTTTACTGCGAAGGTGTTGTGCACCATGAAGATGCTTCACAGGGACAAACAGTCAACAAGGAACTTTACATTGAAGTTTTGAGACGTCTACATGAAGCAGTTCGGAGTAAACGGCCGCAGAAGTGGGAGTCCGGAGACTGGATGCTTCATCACGATAAAGCGCCATTTCACTCGTCCCAACTTGTCTAGCAATTTTTGGCTAAAAATGCTACCCCCTAAGTACAGCAGCCTCCATATTTGCCGGATTTGGCTTCATGCGACTTTTTTTTTTTTGTTTCCGAAGCTCAAACAAACCCTGAAAGGACACCGATTCGATGATGTTGAGACAATTAAAAGAAATTCGACGGAGCAGCTTTTGGCTCTTCCGAAAAGTGCGTTAGAAAAATGTTTTCAACAGTGGCAAGATCGATGGGCAAAGAGTGTGACTTAATAAAGAACGTACTTTGAGGGAAATTAAGCCCCAAATCCTGTACCATATTATTTTCTATACAGTAATCGCATCAGTCCGGATATCTTTTGAATAAACCTTGTATATGAACAGTAGATGTTACTTCATTCTGTTTGCTATGAAGTGGTTGGCATAACGCTTCCCTTTTGGCCAGTCTTGGAGGGAGAATTTGTGAACATAATAATATCATTGGTTGCTGAAGGAGAGTCGTTATTTGAGGTTACGTATGAATTGAACAGTTAAAAGATTAGAACGACAGATAAGTTAAGATTGGTGTTTACTTTTTCGTATTTACGGCTTCTCTCTCTCTCTGCAGTATGTTTAAGAAGCAACTTAGAGCCTCTTGGAATCTTGTGTTTGGAGCGGCAGCATTTGAGGCAGAGACAGAAGGTCAGAGAACCAGCGAGGAAGAAACAGCGCAAAGAATACACGCAGGAAACTCGCAAAGACACATCATTGTGGCTCAACATCGCTGAGTAAGTTCTGTTCATTTTTAAGAGTACATTATACTGCGTAAAACAAATAAATCACATCGTAAATTAATTCTTAATTAGAACAAAATCTGAAATTATTAACTCATATTTTCCTTTTATAAATCGAATTAAAAGATTTGCAACAGTTTGAAATAAATAATTGGTGTGTTTCCCATATCATCCATCTCATGATGCAAATGAGGCCACTTACTCTTACTGATTTGCGATGTAACTGTTAACTATGGCAGTGACCAACTTACGCATCTCCAAAGCTTTTCAGTTAATAACTTTATCTCGGTGATTTGAACTTGTTTGAAATAGAGGACTAGGTCTGTTCTAGGCCTTCTAGTTTAATTGTGACAAGTTTTTCTCCCCGAGTTGAATAATTGAATTGAATTTAAGTAATTCTTTATAAAATAAATACAATTTTACAATTTTATTGTTCCAATAATTTTAACAAAATACTTAATTATGGAATTAGAATACTTATTTTATTTAATTTGACTCTTAAGTTTTAGGCTTTACTGTACTCGCTTTACACTTTACCGAGTGTTTGTTCCACGCATTTATTTAGCATGTATAAGAATGTGTGGATGTGGGACGCTGTGCTCGGCATTCTCAAGAGCGAAATTGGAGAGTTAAAGGACGAAACTGCGAAAGCTCTCGAAGCAGAGTCGGAAAAGAACCACTTCAACGCTTACAAGAACTACATTACCGCGTTGAATAAAGATGATTGGGATCCAACGCCTTCCCGTCAAGAGGTAATGGAAAGGAAGAGAGGAGGAGAAAGGGTATCAGTATGGTCCTCCCCCAATATGCAAATGTTTGTAAGATGGTAAAACACTTATTACACTTAGGCTATGGTTCGGATCTCAGAATCTGGCAAATATTTCTTGTTACTTTAAAATCAGGAATGTAGCGTCAAATGCAAATGATGGAAACTGGGCATATATGCTCCTTTATTACGAACTAGCGGAGCGACCCGGCGTTGCCGGGGTGGATGTTGAACGCTATAAGCTAACGAAAATATCACGACTTAATCTAACCAATCGTCAAGGGCATACAATTAACCTAACCAGGCATTCAATTAACCTAACCGGGCATTCAATTGACCTAACCGGGCATATACTGTACACACACACACACACACACACACACACACATATAGCGTTCAACATCCACCCTGGCAACGCCGGGTCGCTCCGTTAGTTTTAATGACATGTGAAGCTCAAGTTTTCATGACTGTTCTTTTCTATAGTTTTATTGACCAAATAATTAATTAGTCATGAAAACCTTAAGATTCGGAAATCTTGACACAATGTGAAGCTCAAAATTTTCACGGCTGCGTTCTTTTCTGTAGCTTAATGGCGGTGTTGGGGCCTTTGGGCCCAGTAATTCTAATTATTTAATTTATTAACATCCAGGTACACAACCTGAGAATCTAATCCAGTGATGCACAAACCCTGGCCCGCGGGCCAAATGTGTCCCCCACGGGTCTTTTCAGTGGCCCCACGGGTCTTTTCAATTCAATGAAAAGTTAGAATATAAAAGTGACCCAATTTATGACTTAGATGGAAAGTAAGTAGGCTAATACATTCAGTTATTTTCTTCGCTTGGCCCTCACATCAAAAAAGTTTGTGCACCACTGATCTAATCAATATGTGTGTGGAGTTTCATGTTTGTAACTGTTTCCATTTTGGAGTTATGGCTGGAACACACACACACACACACACACACACACACACACACACACACACACACACACACACACACACAACCCACCACACACTTTTATTATAAGTATAGGATATATAGAACTTGGGTTTTCAGTGATGCATGAAATTTTGTTCATATTATCAGACACACAAAAATAATATATATTGTAAGAGACAAAAGTGCTCGGAATCGTTTTTCACTTTTTTTGCAGAAAGTATTTATATATATTAGGGTGGTCCAGTCTTATAGGGGTGGAATTTTTTTTGTGATTTGTTTTTATTGCTGGGTTGTAACCAGGGTTGTGGAGTCGGTCCAAAATTTTCCGACTCCGACTCCGACTCCACACATTGTCAAAAATTCGACTCCGACTCCGACTCCGACTCCACACATTGTAAAAAATCTAAAAATCCGACTCCGACTCCTCACATTTTAAATATACGACTCCGACTCCTCTAGTGTTTCACTCTATAATTATCATAATAATAAGACATTTCATCACCACCACACTAAGTGTGAAATTTTATATTTTATATTTTATATTTAAATAAATATTAATTGTATATTCTGAAAATGTAAAAAAAAAATATTAAAAAAACTTAATCTAGGGGCTATCAATGAATAAGGTTTATTGACCAAAAAAACTAAATAACCTAAATGTTAGTATTTAGGATTTAGAAATTAAGGGTGACACAGGACAGAAATTGGAGTCGGAGTCGGAAGTTTTTTACCGACTCCGACTCCGCCCTGAAACGTACGACTCCACGACTCCGACTCCGACTCCACAACCCTGGTTGTAACTTATGAGGATGGATGAGAAAACACCTCTGGGAAAGTTTTATTTGAATCAGTTAATTTGTAGGAGTAGCACATGACACTTGAAGTTTTGGTATAATCTGAAAATCACAGCAAAGTTAATCTTGGTGACAGTACATGACTATTAGGGTAACTAACAATTCCGAAATGAATTGACTAACAATTCCCTCTGCACCTCATTTGATCTTTGTTTTCTCGCCCAGTTGCCAGGCTGACTTCAGTGGTTGAGGAAACTGCTTCCTGTAGTTAGCAACAACTTGCAGGAGATACTGCAGTTGTTCCTCATTCCTGGTGTGGCAGCCGTTGTATTCATTAATGAGAGCAACCCCCCTCTCTGCACGATCGTTCACGACAGAGAGGTTTGCCACTGATTTCTTCGCTATTTGGTAATCAGGATCACTGTCCCAATCCCGCACCTCCTTCCTCAGGTATCCCACACCTGACCCCAGAGACAACAGCAGTCTTTTTGAGTTTGCTGTTGCTAGTGACTCGATTGAAGCCCCCTCAGCAACACCTTTCCTTCTCTTCTGGCAATCAGGCTTTCCTTCAACTTCCTCCATCGCCTTCACCATTGCTGTTTTAGTCTCTTCAGACACCTCAGGATCGAAAATCGCGAGGCCCACCATCTCCTCCGAAAGATACCAAAGATGACCGCTGAGTTTTTTTAATGCCACTTCCGAAATTTTGGGGTCATGGTATTCCCGAAGACTCTGCAGAAGACTGAGGTCGCTGCGAGGCGCAGCAGCAGCTATTGGCGCTGTCATCCATGCCTGCAGGTAGATGGAAACAGCGAAGACACTGACATCCTTAAGACACTTTTGCTCTCGTGGAGTGAGGGCTGGGATTTGTCCCCTGAACAGCCACATCTTCAATGAATAGATCACCTTAGATAACCATCTGGCTTGGTGCATGGGCCAGGTCGCTTGAAGGTGTAGTTGTCAATGCTCCTCCCAAGAAAATGATGGACAGATCGAGGAATTCCTGATAGTCATCTCGAAAGGATTTTGAGGAGTGTTTTTCCTCAGCAAAGCGGAGAATCCAATCTCTAATGGGGGCCAAGAGTCGATGCACCTCTTCATCATCCCATCCGGTGCCGTATGTTCCTGTGTCGATGAAGGTCCATTTGCTCTGAAACCTGCTGAACAATGGAACATCAGGTCCACTCGTTGGGCCATAGCAAGCAGTGAAAACTCCACCGATCATCACTTCCATGATGTGATGACGGCAGGCAAAATGGAGAAGGTCTTTCTTCAACTTCTGCTCCAACAACACACACGCTCCATTCAAACGACCAGCATTGGAGGCAGTGGTGTCGAAACACATCCCCACGACAGATTCTTCGAGGCCCCAATCAGTCAATAATTCAAAAACTGCGCTGACTTGGTGTTCTCCTGATCCAGTTGGTATTTTGGGGACTCGAAGGAGCTGAGATTGACCCGAAAAGGAGGAAATGAGCACAGGCAGCCGATCCACATGCGCATGGTCTCTGGTGTTGAGGAGGTCTGGAATAAGTTTTCCATCCCAGTGGATGATTGCAGGACCGGACTGAAAGGAAGCTTTTAGGCTACTGCAGATCATGATCCGATGTCGTTCTCTCTGCCGTTTGATGGAGGTCCGGGTGATGTTAAAATTCATTGGGCTGTGGCCAAGGCTCAATGCAGTCTCTGCTATTATGTAGGTTGCCATCCTGTCCGTAGTGTGTGTCCGATCTAGGGCAGCAGCTAGATTTGATGTTATCACATTCTTGACTCTTTTCACCTGTTTTGGAGGTCGCTTTCCACCTTTTGCCCATTCATCTTCGGTGGAGGATGACTCGTCAGTGACTGAGGATTCTGTTGAGGACACCAATACTGCTGTACCCGACGTTGATGCACCTTCATTGACTGCCTGCAATACAATCGAAGAAAATAGACAATTAGTGTTAACGAACAACCTAATCATTGCAATCAAATGAAAGTAGGAATTTGAAGAACAATCTCACCTTTCTCTTTCGCATCTCCTCCTCCATCTTCCTGTGGGCAGCTTGTTTTTCTTTTTCTGCTGTTTTTCTGTCTACTCCCACCATGCATCCCCGTCTTCCAGGCTCTCGCTGGGCCAGCAAGAAGGCCTTGTCTTCTGGGTTTTTGATTAGAGACAAGGCATCAGCATGTGCCATATCAAATAGGTTCCGAAGTGTCTCCTTGAATCCCTCTTCGTTGTACACCTAAATATAAATAATAAATATATATAATATATATATGATAAATGTATTGACTATTGTACAGTATAATATGTCATACTCTCGAGAAACTATTTTATTTATCATTGATCATCCAACTCACCTGCCTCTGGCTCCTCCTCATTCGTCCTTTTTTATTTTGATCCAATCTTGGTGAAGGTCCAAGATCTTTTGGATTCCTTTGTATTTTTCCCTCGTCGGAATTCGAGCTTTGTTCCAAAATATTTCAAGTTGACCCCACACTACTTGAGCACTTTCCTTCAACTCCTTCTTGAGATTAGTGTGGTGATGAAGGAAGCATGACAATACTTCTCCACGTGATGGTAATTTGCTTCCAAGAAGCTTGTCCTTCACTTTATCTCCTTCAAGGAGATAAAAGCAAGAGCTTCGAACTTGAGTCATCATATATCCAACCACTAAACACAACCAATGAACACTACACCAATAATCTGTCAAGGAAAAGATGTATTACTGGAACTGGAACATAATATACAAGTAAATCTACTAGGTAGTGCAAAAGTGCAAAAATGAAGTACTGTGTGCTACCCCTAAAAAGTGATTGATTTGGGAAAAATTTGGCCAGAGTGGTTTCTCATTCATCCTCACAAGTTACCGCCCGGCAATAACAAAAAATCAAAACTTCAATTTTATGGACCACCCTAAATTATATATATATATGTGTACACCTCGGTGGTGTAGTGGCTAGCGTCGCTGACTACGAATCCATCGGTCGGCCCGGGTTCGAGACCCGGTGACGGCAGCCGTCGCGCAGCAAAACCCAGCTGTTCATCCTTCCACACAATAAAGAAAGTGGTTGGTAGATAAATGGGTACCTGGGTGGCCTAGTGGTTAAGACGCTGTGCTACTGTTGGGGCGTGGTTCGGATTCCACGTTAAACTGTAGGTCTAAGGTGGAGTGCAACGCTTGACCTTCGTCAGAATAAACAATTCAGGCGGAAGCTAACCAAAGGTGTGCATATATATATATATAATATATATATTATATTATATATATATATATATACACATACATACAGGGTGTCCGAGAATTATCTGTACAATTTTTGGCTGTTATTAAAAGTCAACCATGAAGTGTAGAAATTCCAGTATTGTCCCATTTTACAGAGAATCTCATTAAGTTTTTTCTGATACCAAGTTTTGACAAGTTTTTTAGAAATTCCAGTGTGTCCGAACATTATCTGTACAATTTCATCTTTTAATAAAATTCTTGATAACACACGTAAAATTCTTAAACAAGATTATTTAGAATCTGTATTTTCAAAAGTTTCTTTTATTAAAGTAACGTTGTTACAAACATTCGATATGTGCACCATTAGTGATTCGCAAAACATCCAATCGATACTCCAAATGTTGCCATGTACGCTGCAGCATATCCACATCAATTCGCTCAATAGCAGCTGTGATTCTTGCTTTTAAATCATCAATGTCTGTCACCCGCGTACATTTCTAAAAAACTTGTTAAAACGTGGTATCAGAAAAAACTTAATGAGATTCTCTGTAAAATGGGACAACACTGGAATTTCTACACTTCATGGTTGACTTTTAATAACAGCCAAAAATTGTACAGATAATTCCACGTACTGAAACTAACGATAGATTGATCAGTTTTGACGTTTGTTCATTGTTTACAAAAGTGCCGATTGACGATATGTTTGACTTTCTCTCCCAAGAATTACATAAGTATGACCTGCCACTACCTTCACACATTGTTTTTGAACTTATTAAGCTTTGCATCAGAGACTGTAAATTCACTTTCAATAACGAGTATTATCAACAAGTTTTTGGGATGGCCATGGGCAACTCCTTGTCGCCCCTCCTCTCCAATATTTATATGGAGTTTTTCGAAATTACTTACATTCCAAGAATCCTGGGGGTTGGCATCCCTTGGTTGCGGTACGTAGACGATATTTTGTGTATCTGGCCCATGATTCGTGACCTGGATAACTTCCTCCTTCAGTTAAATGATCAAGTCCCCTCCATTAAGTTTACTTTAGAAGTGGAACAAGACAACTCAATCCCGTTTTTGGATGTGCGTGTACATAGGGAAAGCCCAGGTTTTAAGTTTAGTATCTGTCGGAAAAAAAAACAATTTGTCCTACGTACACTTTTACTCGGGACATGACACCCCGACTAAGAAGGCCATTTTTTCTTCAATGTTTCTCCGCGCCCTTAGGATCGCCAGTCCGGAATACATCGATGCCGAATTAGAAAAAATCAACGGTATTGGAAGTGATCTGTGTTATCCATCTGCGTTTGTCTCAATAAGGCAAAACGAACTTTCTATCGTGTGAATAATAACTCGTACTTTGTCAAAAAATATTTTAGTACTTCCATTTTTCCCGGGCTTTTTAGGCATTGCTAATGTACTTAAACTTTTGGATATTAATGTAGTATTTTCATATAACAATATTGTGAAAAATATCATAGTAAAAAATAGCCCTACCAATAATTCAGGCATTATCTATAAAATTGGTTGTAAACAATGTGATTCCTTTTACATAGGTTAGACGGGAAAGGATTTGCACACACGTATAAAACCATCAATATTCCGTTAGAACAGGACAGTCGTCCAGTGCCCTTTTTGTCCATTTGTCAGAGTTATCCCACTGTATTGACTGGAATAATGCTTCAGTTTTATTTCACTCTAGCAACATTGTTAATAGAAATATTCTTGAGTCTGCCATTATCCAACTTACAAATAACTTCAACATAAGCAAAGGTCTTTTTCAACTCGATCCTGTTGTTTTGAATTCCTTCAGAACAGATTTAGATAAGAAGAGTAGAACACTAAATCTTTGGTAAACTTGTATGCTACTGTAATAACTTATTTTTCAATTTATTTTTATATACATCGAACCTTAATCAAGAAGGGTAGAGTGCTAAAACCCGGGCAGATTTCCAGTATAAATTTGTCATTTTTTTTATAACATTGGTTGGAAACAATTCATTCAATCTTGTGCTAAAAATCGTTTTTTTTTTTTTTTTTAACATTGGTTGGAAAGAATTCATTTGATCTTGTGCTAAAAATCGATAGTTTTTCCTAACAAATTTGTATGCGCCTCCCACAATCCTTTAATTTTTATTTTTTTAATTTTTATTTTCCCATTTATTGTGTATATATATATATATATATATATATATATATATATATATATATATATATATATATATATATATATATATATATATATATATATATATATATATATATATATATATATATATATACAGGGCGTCCCAAAAAAATGTATACACACTTTAAATAATTATAAAGGCAGTGTTTATTAAAATACATTTCATTTTCAAAATGTAATAGAATCTACAGACATTATTAATTGTTTTGTCAACGCCTGTTTTCAAACTGACGTCCGTTCTGGTCCAGGCACTGCTGATAACGCGAAGCAATGGAATCGCAAGCATCACGAAACATTTCGTTTGGTATTTGTGTGCATTCTCGTTCAATGGCTGCTCTCAATTCAGCGACTGTTGCAGGTTTTATAGCGTAGACTTTGTCTTTTAAGTATCCCCATAAAAAAAAGTCTAGTAGTGTGAGGTCTGGTGAACGCGGAGGGTATTCTACGAAACCCCTTCGTCCAATCCACATCCACATCGTGCCAAGTACCACTCGCAATACTCCACTCTTCGGTCCGGATCATCTTCATTAATAGCATGGACTAATCTTGGAATGTAACTTTTCCATTGACAGCGCTTCAAAATGCGTTGGACAGACGATTCTGAAATTCCTACCCCACGACTCGCTTGCCGCACAGATTTTCTTGACTTTGGTGATACGTTTCCAGTACTCTTTCTTGCTTTGTGGGGCTTGTCGATGTCCGTGGTCTTCCGGAACGCTTCTTGTGGACATTCTGAACAGTTCCATCGGCTAATTCCATCTCTAATTCGAGTGATGGTAAGTTGCGTTGGTGGATCTGTTTGAAACTCCCTCCTAAACTGTCTTTGCACTTCAACTGCGTTTTCACACTTCCAGTAGCATTTTAGAATGAATTTCCTTTGTTCAAAGCTTAGTCTGACTGCCATTATTAATTCTAATGGGTTTAACTTGGAAAGAAAGAAACATCAATTGAGCTATCAGCTGTTAAAGTGTGTATACATTTTTTTGGGACGCCCTGTATATATATATATATATATATATATATATATTATATATATATTATATATATATATATATTATATAATATATATATATATTCTGTAACCTATATATAGGTTGTAACTCTTTATGTACTTCAGTGTTCCCGAGGATGTCATTAGACGAAAGCGCTTGAGCACCATTCTGTGTTTCCTTTCCTTCGTGGTTTTATTCATCATATATATATATATATATATTATATATATATATATAATATATATTATATATCCCTTTGCTTTGTCCGGAGCGATAGGGCGCGTCCCTCTATGGCGAATGTGGGAATACACCTTTCTTCGGTGTAAGGGCTTTCTCTGTCCTCGTGGACCATTGGACCCGTTTGGGGACCCGGCTGATCTCCTGCTTATTTTTCTTTCTTTCTCCTTTCACCCATTCTTTCTGGCTTCTCTCTCTTTTTGGCGTTGTTTTTTGGACCTTGATTTTGACCCCTTCCTTGGCCCTTGGGTGTGGGAGGTGGTTGCCCTGCACCCTTGTCGCTTTTCAGCCAAACCCAAGCCCTGTCCCTGCCACTTTTCACCGCGTGTTGGATGAGAGTGGCCGCCTTTCAGGGACAGGGACTGGGTACGGGTGTATCTCCCCTGCGTGACATCTATTGGCGGTGGGACCAAGTGTGCCCACGATTCGCCTTTCCCTTGTTGGAGTCGGTGGTGGCTGGATGCGCGCGGGGGATGAAGTTCTTTCTTGTTCGCTATGGATACTTCTCCCCCTCTGCTTACGACTACTGCTTCTCATTCCCGGACTACTCATTCTCTCAACACTCGGGTGGTGGGCAACCAGGCCCTCGAGTCCTCTACCACTGGAAGACCGCAACCTGATGGGGTTGACCCCCCTGTGGAAGCGGAACGCTTGCACTCTCCTTTTCCGTTGCTGACCCCAGTCCGTCCCTCGACTATGCCCTTGGACCTACACTCTCTGGAGCAGGGGTCTCGTCCCAGCCCACCTCAGCCACCTTCGGGCAAGTCAAGTTCCACCGAGGACTTGCCCCCACAACCCGGCTTCTTGCTCTCCCCATATGCCCCCCTCACCCGCCGTCAGCCCGCCTCCCCACGGAGAGAGCCCCGCGGCAGACGGGGGAGCCGGCATTCACGGCCGTCCTATCGACCGTTGAATATCCCAGTCCACTTCGACTCTACAGTCTACAGCCTCCCTCTCCCTTCCAAGTATCCAGAAATTCCTGGTGATTCGGCCTACATCTGGGTCCCTCCTGACCAACTCAGAACGGACGTTCCAGGCGATCCGAACCCACAGCAACTCCAGCCGCTACGACGTACGCCCACAGAGGTATGGCTCCCTCCTCGTAAAGTCACGCTCAGCCGCAGAGACAAAAGCCCTACTCTCCGTCACTGAGGTCCTTGGATGCTCGGTGTCCGTTTCCCCACACCCTCGCCTGAACCAGAGTCAGGGCACTATTTACGCCACCCGCCTATTGTCGATCGCAGTGAACGAGCTCCTGGAGGACCTCGCACCCCAAGGAATCACTAAGATTTATCGCTTCACATCCTGACAGGGAGGCACCCCCTCCCCCACCCCACGTCTGCTCCTTACTTTCAATACCTTAATCCTCCCCGACCGCATTGTATGGGGTATGGGAGACCGCGCGTCATGCGAGTTTTCTATCCGCCCATACATTCCGGACTCGACCCGTTGCTTTAAATGCAATAAGTTTGGACACGTTAGCTCCGTTTGTCGACAGCCGCATCAACTGTGTGTTCACTGTGGACAACTCGCTCACCCTGACAGGTGCCCCAATACACACAAATGCTCCAATTGTGAAGGCGCACACCCCTCTTCATCCCGCGAATGCCTTTTCTTCAAGTTCGAGAAGGAGGTCCGAGGCCTACAAATAACGGACTTCCTTAACCCCCGTGAGGCACGAGACAGGGTGCGGAGTCGGGATGTGAGGCCGGGGGTGTCTTATGCCGCTGCTCTCGGCTCTATCATCTCGGCACGCCGCCCTGGCCTGCCGCCGAAACCCGCCCCAGCCACTGTTCCCGGTCCCCCCCAAAGAAAATCCTCGCGGGACCCGACGGTCTCCTGTCCCCCCACCATCTCTCCCCTTCCCGCACCGCACCTGCCACGAACTCCCCAGGAGTCTGGGACCAGGACACCCAGGTCCCATCCACCTCAAACCCTGCCTTCCCAGTACTCTCTGCACACGCCCGAACCTGCCGCCCGGAGCAAGCCATCGAGGCGGAGACCCCGGAGCGTGTCGCCAGACCCTCCGGCCTTCCAACGTGTGTCTCACTCTTCCCCAAGAGCCAAGAAGACGGCTCGGACCCTCACACCGCCCACTACCATCTATGATGTCCATCTCTCCCCACCGCGGAAGTCCCACCACTCTACCCGCACAGACTCTGACAAGAGTAGCTGAAATCCATGACCCGCCCCATACGACGAGACCCAATCTGGACAATATCCTCTCCCCTGAGGATCCAGTGGATGCGGCCCTGGCGCAGCTGCACGGTGTGACCGAGGGGAACTCGGCCGCGCCCACGAGTCTCTTGGATCTGCCCTTGCCTCCTGGTGCCATCTTCTCCACCCCTCCACGAGACCACTTTGGTTCACCCCCTTCCACCCCCATAGTACTTACCCCCCAACATCCCCGGCCCCCTCCTTGTCAGCCACCCTGAGTACGCCCTCCCTCCCACCCGCCCGGTCCTTCTGGTACCCCCTGTCGCCACCTAGGGTCCGCCGTGAGACCGGACAGGCGGGGTGGCGCCACTTTTGGGGTTAACTTGCCCCCTCCTGGCCCGACCACAGAAGCCCGTCAAAACACTTCTGACCCTCTCAGCCCACGACCCATCCTTCAATTTCGCGAACTCCAGATCTCCCTTCACACTCCAACCTCCTAGCGCCTACACCTTTACCCATCCCCCTTCATCAACTAATGGATCCCCCGAAAACCACAATAGTCCACTGGAACTGTCGAGGAATATTCGCGAACTATGAAGGCCTTAACTCCTTGATTGCCACTTCCCGTCCGGTGTGTGTGTGTCTCCAGGAGCTAATCCTGGGGACCAGGCCCATGCCCTGCCCTACTGGTTATTCTTGCATCGCCACCCCGCCTCCTACCTGCACTCGAAGGGGAGCTGCCATCCTCGTCACCACGCAGTCCCCTTCTACAATCTCTCCATCCGGTCCCCGCTACAGGTGACTGCCGCCGGCTCTCCCTGGATAGACAGTACACGTCTGCTCAATCTACCTCCCCCCCACGCTCAAGTCTCCCGCGACGACCTGGTGGAAGTCGTAAACAACTCCCCAGGCCCTTCCTACTACTGGGCGATTTCAATAGTCGCCACCCCTTGTGGGGCGACACACACTCCACCTATATGGCCCCAACCCTGATATCTGTCATGACCGAGCTCTCCTTCGAGTGCCTCAATGATGGCTCTCCTACATTCTACCATGCCACCACCTGCACTCCATCCTGTATAGACCTGTCCCTCGTTTCAACTGATGCCCTCCTAGACTTCACGTGGCAAGTCCTCCGAGAGGACCATGGAAGTGACCATCTCCCCATTCAACTCACCTCAATCGACCCGACCAGACTGTTCGGGTACCGGTAAGGTGGGTTACTACCAACGCGAATTGGGCCCGCTTCCGCGACAACACATACACCCTTACAACTGCCCACTTCCCATCCATCGACGAGTGCATCGCATACTTCGAGTCCGTCGTTCTAGCGGCCGCAAGCACTAGCGTACCACATCCTCCGCCTACCCCCGCGCCCGACGGGTGCCTTGGTGGACCCCGGAGTGCGCGGAGGCCGTGCGCGCCAAGAAGAAGGCAACTCGGCGCTTCTACCGGACGCGACTCCCCATCCATCGCACGGAGATGCAGCGGGTCAGGGCCATCGCCCGCCGCACAATGAAGACAGCGCGCCGAGCCTCTTGGCGTGCCTTTGTGTCCGGCATCACCGCCACACACCTTCGGCTACCATCTGGAAGAAGGTACGGGGTGTCGAGAGGCGACATGTCCCCTCCCGACCCCCGGTCCTCCGGACTAATGACGGACTCCTATGTGAGCCCAAGTCGGTGGCAACCACCTTGCTTCTACCTTCGCCGCCGTTTCTTCCTCTGCAGCCATTCCGTACCCGCCCCTGACGATAGCCCCTCTCCACCGTCCATAGACAGCACCTACAACCGATTGTTTACCATGCGTGAACTACAGGCGGCACTGGCCTCTCGACGATCCCCTTGTCCCGGTCCGGACGGTATTCCGTACGGCATGATCCAGCACATCCACACTACCTTACAGATTTTCCTGCTAGACCTATACAATCGCATATGGATAGAGGGCGCCTTCCCCTCTAGGTGGAAGGAGGCCCACGTTATCCCTATCCCCAAACCCGGCAAAGATTCCCTGGACCCCACAAACTACAGACCCATCGCCCTGACGTGTTGTGCCTGCAAAATCCTCGAGAAAATGGTCGCTACTCTATTATCGTTCGTCTTTGAAAATAGCAATTCCTTCCCGGCTACCCAGTCCGGCTTCAGACAATTCCGCTCCACCACTGATCCCCTCCTGCTTCTCAGCCGAGACATACAGGATGCCTTCGACAATGGAGAGTTCGTACTGTCAATTTTTTTCGACATCCAGAAGGCCTATGACACCACCCATCGAGCAATGATCCTCGGTCAGCTCCGACATCTGGGCCTCGTCGGAGCCATGCCGACCTTCATCAGGGGCTTCCTTTCCTCCCGGACCTTTAAGGTCCGGGTGGGCTCAGTCCTCTCTGACACCTTCGTGCAGGAGGACGGGGTCCCACAGGGAAGCATCCTCAGTGTTCTCTGCTTCTCCGTCGTGATGAACACGGTCTCACAATGCCTTCCACCCACCATCCGCTCTTCCATTTACGCGGATGACCTTGCGATCTACTTCGCAGGGCGAGAACGGTCCGTCGTTCAACGACAAATGCAGCTCGCCATCTACCGGGTGGAAAGGTGGGCGACGTCGGTGGGTTTCCGCCTTTCCATCCCGAAGTCCAAGTGTATGCTCTTCAGTAGAAGAAGACCCACAACCCTTCCTCTACCCTCTGTCACATTATACGGCAGTCCTCTTGAGGTGGTACCCTCCACGCATTTTCTGGGCATGAACTTAGACCGACGGCTCAATTTGGTTCCCCATCTCAAGCACCTAAAGCAATCCCTTCGATGCCCCCTCGCTCTCCCTGATCACCTCTCCCACACCACATGGGGTGCAGATCGACGCTCTCTTCTTCGCCTTCACACTTCCATAGTACAATCGAAGCTGGACTATGGTAGTGCAATTTACGGTTCAGCCTCCAACACCCGCCTCCGTATCCTGGACCCGGTACTTAATAGAGGCCTCCGCCTCGCCACCGGTGCTTTCCGCTCCTCCCCAGCCTCCAGCCTCCACGTGGAATGCGATCATCTCCCTCTCGCCCTCCGACGGGGTCTACTCCTCATGAGGACATACCTCCGTGCACAGAGGCTACCTTCTTCGCTTCTGGGCACGGCGGTTTCAGAACTACCACCTCGGGGTCGGAGCTGGCACTTCACTGAAGTGGTCCGCTCTTTCCTTGATCTTTTCAACATGCCCGCCCCCTCAGTTATCCCCATTTCATTCAGCATCTACCCCCCATGGCTCCTCACCCCTATCAAGTTTTGCAAGGATCTGTGTGCCCTACCGAAGAATACCACGAGCACCATGATATACAGGTCACTCTTCCGCGAACACGCAACCCAACACCCGGACGCAGTCGCCATTTACACAGATGGTTCCCGCTCGGAAGCTGGTGTGGCCTCCTCAGCGATGATTCTGTCCCAGCCGCTTTCCCGGGGCGTCGGCCTGCCCCACGAGGCCTCCGTTTTTTCGGCGGAACTTTTCGCGATTACGGAGGCCCTCGATATTGTGCGCACCCACTCTGCCAGCTCTTTCGTCATTTATTCAGATTCCCAAAGCGCACTTCTCCCTCTAGAAAGATTTAACTCTCCTCACCCACTCGTCTGTACCATCCAGCAAACCTTCCACTTTTAAACGACCCTCCAACACAAGACAGTCGCCTTCTGCTGGGTCCCGGCTCATGTCGGGATCCAGGGTAACGAGGAGGCGGACCGCACGGCAAAGACAGCCTGCTCACTGTCGGCCTCCTCCCGACCCCTCCCCTTCTCCGACTTCTTCCCGACTTTCCGCTCCCACTTCCGCTCCATATGGCAGTGGGAATGGGACCAGGCCACACAAAATAAACTCCACATGATCAAACCACAAATAGGATACTGGGCCTCCCCATTCCACCGGTCCCGCCATAAAGAAGTAATCCTAGCCCGCCTCCGCCTAGGCCACACCCGCATCACCCACGGACACCTTATGGCGAAATCGCCAGCCCCGCTTTGCCCTACCTGCCATACCTCTATCACTGTCATACACCTCCTGGTGGAATGCCCAAAGTTGTCCGCTCTTCGTCGCAGGTGTTTCCCTCTCTCGGCCGAAAATCCCATACCCGACCATCTACGATCCATACTCGCCGAAGGCCCCCACTTTTCAACGGAAGCGATTTTCTTCTTCCTTACTCACTCCCATCTGCTCCATCGCATCTAAAACCATACCCCTCCTACCCACTATCCAGCAACTGACCCTTACTCACTCCCCTAGTCTACCACCCCCAGCACAGTAACACCACCCACCCACTGCCTCGCCGAGATATGTACCGCTTTCTATAGGTACGAATCGGCGGTAAATTAGAGAAAGAAAAAAAAAAAAAAATTATATATATATATATATATATATATATATATATATATATATATATATATATATATATATACATATACAGGGTGGGCCGTAAGTTTCCATACATAGGAAAAATAAACATTTTGTTATGGACAACCATTTTTATTTATATAATATGCTCTACATGGTTGCCATTGTTTTGAAAACACATTTCAATACGTGTTCCCCACTGTTGATGAACACGCATTAGCACAGTTGACGTTATGCTTGTAATGGCGTTGGTGATACGTTCCTTTAGATGATTTATGTCTCGTATCTTTTCCTGATACACCATGGCCTTCAAGTGCCCCCAAAGATAGAAATCAAGGGGGGTGAGATCTGGGGATCTGGGAGGCCACTCCACAGGACCACGCCGACCAATCCAAGCATCCGGAAACTGCTGATCCAAATACCGACGCACGTGAAGACCATAATGAGGTGGAGCTCCATCTTGCTGGAAGTAAACTGGGAAGTTACCTTCCTCGTTTAGCAGGGATGGGAAAATCTCTTCTTGCAACATGTTAAGATACCTTTCGGCATTAAGGTTTCCACTGACAAAAATTGGTCCAATAATTCTGTCACCCCATATCCCGGCCCACACCATCACTTTACCGGCACCTTGCATCTTCGTCGGACTCAGCCAGTTAGGGTTAGCATTACTCCAATAACGTATGTTTTGCCGATTAACCTCTCCATTGACGTAAAAATTTGCTTCATCAGTAAACAAGATCTTACGTCAAACGCATATTCTTAGGGTATCTGAAACATAAAAACAAACGTTTAATTTTTCCTATGTATGGAAACTTACGGCCCACCCTGTATATGAGAATTATTTCACGAAAGTAACACGTGAATAATATTTATGATGAAAATAACCACGAAGGAAAAAGGAAACGCAGAATGGTGCTCAAACGCATTCGTCTAATGACATCCTCAGGAACGCTGAAATAAATAACAAGTTCGAGACTATTATATAGGTCACAAAAAAATAAAATTAAAAATTTAACCATTTGCCTGTCCCGTGCATCACATATGATACACAGAGCGCATCATAAATAATATTTAGTGTGATACATTCTATGATCACATATTACCCACCAACTAAACCAAATAAACCTCCTATAACCAAAAGTCTGAAAACAAGCATGGACGTTTGGACCAAACTTATGAAAATGCTTTGGACAGGCAAAGGGTTAAAAAAAAAAATTGTAGGAGGAGCATACAAATTTATAAGCAAAAGCTATCAGAGTTTTAGTACTTTGCCCCTCTTGTCTAAATCTGTTCTGAACGAATTCAAAACAACAGGATCAAGCGAAAAAAGACCCTGGCTAATGTTAAAATTATTTGTAAGTTGAATAATGGCAGACTCAAGAATATTTCTATTAACAATTTTTGATTGAGTGAAACAAAATTGAAGCATTATTCAAATCAATACAGTGGGATAACTGTGACAAATAGACGAAAAGGGCACTGGACGACTGTCCCGTTCTAACGGAATATTGATGCTGTTTTACACGCGTTTGTAAATCCTTTCGCCTCTGTCCAGTGTAATAGGAATCACATTGTTTACAACCAATTTTATGGACAATGCCTGAATTATTTATTGGTGGGCTATTTTTTACTATGATATTTTTCACAATATTGTCATATGAAAATACTACATTAATATTCAAAAGTTTAAGTACTAGGGACACTCAATATTTTGCCCCATCTTTTTTTCTTAGCTAAATAATAGGCCATGGGGCTGAAATGTCTTTTGGGACATAAGTTTGAACTTTCTGCGCTTCACATAACTGGGTTTTCCCAGATTGAACCTCCCCTCCTTGTATAGGGTGATCGAAAAGTCACTCAGCACCTATGACTCTATAAGACAAAAATGCAATCATACAAGAAGTTAGATATTTTAATGAAAATTGTACGATATCGTGAAATCTTTAACAAAATATTGGCGAAGTCTAGGCTAGTCTAAGCTAAGTCTTGCTACGGTAGGCTGTATGTGAGTATGCTTAGGCTAGGTCAATCAGATTATAAAGCTAGCCTTCAACGTCATGCTGTCGTTTGAGGAAAGAATATTTTTAGTTGAGTTCGTGTTTAAAAATGGTAATAAATACACAAAATTTGTAAAGCGAGAATTCCAGAAACGATTTCCGGAGACACCATTGCCTCATCGAGATACTGTCCGTGATTTAATTGCAAAGTTTCGCAAGACCGGCTCTGTTCAAGATGCTCCGAGAAGTGGAAGATCATCCGTTTTAACTGAGACAAAGTTGGGTGACATTTCTGATCGATTGCTACAAAGCCCAACAAAATCACTCAGGAGACTGTCGCAACAATGTGGATTGAGCTATGGCTCCACCCAAAAAGCAGTTAAGAAAAAACTCAAATTATATCCTAACAAAGTGACAGCCGTGCAGGAACTGAAAATTGCAGATTTTCCAAACAGGTTAAATTATTGTGAGTGGTTTCATAATTTTATTGATCAAAATGGAGAAGACATTTTGGATGTGACGTTTTACACAGACGAAGCATGGTTTAGCCTTTCAGGGTACGTCAACTCACAAAACACGCGTCTGTGGTGCTCTGAAAACCCTAACAGTATTCACGAAGCTCCTTTACATCCTGAAAAAATTGGCGTCTGGGTTGCGATTTCAAGACAACGTATCATTGGTCCAACATTTTTTTCTGAAACCATCAATTCAGAGTGTTACTCTGAGCAAATTTTATGCTCATTTATTGGCCAGTTGAACGAAAACGAACTCCAAAATGCATACTTTCAGCAAGACAGTGCTACAGCACACACAGCTCGTTATTCCATGCAATTATTGGAAGATGTCTTCGGAGAACGCATAATTTCAAGAGGAATTTGGCCTCCCCGTTCACCTGTCCTCACGCCTGTTGATTTTTACTTTTGGGGGGCCGCTAAGAGCAGTGTTTATAAAAATAATCCAAAAACTATTGATGAATTACAAACGGAGATCTGAACTTACGTGCAGTCTATTTCAGCTGAAACATTACACAGTATTTGCTAATAAAGTAAGAAGGATCCGGCTATGTCGAGGAAACGGTGGAAAACACTTCCAGCACTTACTCTAAACAGGTAACAATGATATGTCATTACATTTATAGAATGCTTATATCTCCTTATGTAAAATTTCAATAAAGTAAATATCTTATTACTATTGCGGAGAGACTTTTCGATCACCCTGTATAAAACCGCTTTTAAACGCCCTTGTATAAAACCGATGGTTAACGCAGTTTCGAAAAATGGTATCTGACAGTGATGTGCTTCGTAAACAGAGAGCTGTTATCGAGTTTTTAACCGCAGAGAAGGAAACAGTTGGAAATATTCACAGACGTCTACAAAACGTTTACAGAGATGCTGCTGTTGATTGAAGCACAGTTGGACACTGGTCTAAACGTGTGACATCATCGGAGAGAAGGAGAGCCAGCCTCGATGATGAGCCACGCAGCGGTCGCCCGGCATCGGCTGTCACATCTCACACTGTGCAACGTGCTAATAGCATCATTCGATCAAATCAGCGCGTCACATACAAGGAGCTATCACTGGAGCTAGGAATTAGTGAAGGAAGTGTGAATACGATAATTCAGCAACTAGGATACTCAAAAGTGTGTTCACGGTTTGTTCCTCGCCACCTGACTGAAGATCACAAAGCCCAAAGAAAATAAATTGCTTCTGAGTCGCTGGTTCGATACGAGACAGAAGGGGATGACTTCCTTTCACGAATTGTGAGTGGGGATGAGACTTTGGTACACGACTTTGAACCTGAAACAAAACGCCAATCCATGGAGTGGCATCACGTCGACTCCCCACGCAAGAAAAAGTTCAAAATGGCTCCCTCTGCAGGAAAGGTTATGGCCACCATCTTCTGGGACGTGAAAGGGGTGATTCTGGTGGACATTATGAAGAAAGGACAAACAATCAACTCAAAGGCATATATCGCTACCCTTCAGAGACTCCAGAGACGTATAAAGCGAGTTCGATTGGAGAGAAAGTTGGAAGACGTCTTTCTTTTGCACGATAACGCAAGACCACAGAACAGTTTGCAAACAAGAGAGGCTATCACAAAAATGCGCTTGACTGTGTTGTCCCACCCTCCATACAGCCCGGATCTGGCACCTTCAGATTTCCATTTGTTTGGGCCAATGAAGGATGCTATTCGTGGAAGAAAGTTTCAGAGTGGCGATGAGGTTGTTAAGGTTAAGAGGTGGCTGCAGCGGAACCCAGCGGACTTTACCAGCAAGGAATAAAGGCCCTTGTTTCGAGGTGGAGGAAAGCCGTAGAAAAGGCTGGAGACTGTGGAAAAATAAAAACTTGTTAAAAAGGTATGTAATTGTGTACAAAATTTCTGGAACTTACAAGGAAACTTGGAAAGAAAAAAAAAAGGTGGGGCAAAATATATTGAGTGGCCCTCGGCCCCTCGTACATTAACAATGCCATAAAAGCCTGGGAAAAAATGAAGTACTAAAATATTCTTCGACAAAGTGCGAGGGTTATTATTCACACGATAGAAAGTTCGTTTTGCCTTGTTAAGACAAGATTCTAAAAAAGCGGGTGGGTAACACAAATCACTTCCAATACTGTTGATTTTTCTAATTCATCAGCCATGTATTCCGAACTGGCAATTCTAAGAGCGCCCAGAAACATTGAAGAAAATATGGCTTTCTTGATGGGGGGTGTCATGTTCGGAGTAAAAGTGTACGAAGGACAAATTTTTTTTTTCTCGATAAATACTAAACTTAAAACTTGGGCTTTCCCCATGTACACGCACGTCCAAAAAATCAACAGTATTGGAAGTGATTTGTGTTATCCACCCGCTTTTTTGGAATCTTGTCTTAACAAAGCAAAATGAACTTTCTATCGTGTGAATAATAACCCTCGCACTTTGTCGAAGAATATTTTAGTACTTCCATTTTTCCCAGCTTTTTAGGCATTGCTAATGTACTTAAACTTTTGAATATTAATGTAGTATTTTCATATGACAATATTGTGAAAAATATCACAGTAAAAAATAGTCCTACCAATAAAAATAATTCAGGCATTATCTATAAAATTGGTTGTAATCGGTGTAATTCCTTTTACATTGGACACTCGTCCAGTGCCCTTCTCGTCCATTTGTCACAGTTATCCCACTGTAATGATTTGAATAATGCTTCAATTTTGTTTCACTCAAGCAACATTGTTAATAGAAATATTCTTGAGTCTGCCATTATTCAACTTGCAAATAATTTTAACATTAGCCAGGGTCTTTTTTCACTTGATCCTGTTGTTTTGAATTCGTTTAGAACGGATTTAGACAAGAGGGGCAAAGTGCTAAAACTCTGGTAGCTCTTGCCTATAAATTTGAATGCTCCTCCTACAATTTTTATATTTTTTTAATTTTTATTTTTTTGTGACCTATATACAGTATAGTCTCGAACTTATTTATTTCATTGTTCCTGAGGATGTCATTAGACGAAAGCGGTTGAGCACCATTCTGTGTTTCCTTTTTCCTTCGTGGTTATTTTCTTCATATATGTATGTATGTATAACCGCAATTTAGTGAGGAATAAGAGGACGAGAAGGTGGTACATGTTTATTAATTAATCAGACTTTTTGGAAAATTCAATTTCCATCATCAGTGCTAAAAAAATATAAAATGTAAAAAAGTGAATAAATATAATCAATCAAAATTTTATACAATATATTTATGTTGTCATATGATAAAAATAATTTAAAGTTAAAAAGGTATATAAAATGTAGAGGTAGGACAGTGGTTAAACTATACAAAGGGTAAAAGGTGGACGAATATTGAAAACAAATCTTACCCAGTTATTATACGGGGTAGCGGGGGGGAATCTGATTGTATAAAGGTTGGGAATGGTTGAGTGTTGAAGTATCGATGTTAGAATTGTCCAAAAAAAACCGAAGAGTGATAGCGGATTTCTTTTGCAGTGATGAGTCAGAAGAATTATCTAGCTATGTTTGAGTTGAAAGTAGAACTATAGTCGTTGAGGGTTGTTTTCGTACTGAGGATATATATGTTACAGTCACTGTCTGAAATCAAGCAATTTGTAAATTGACAGAAATTTTAGGCAATGTGTCAAATTGATGATACAAAACCTAACCTAACCTAATGAATTTTTAGCATGCGTATGGAGCATTACCAGAAAGGTTAGGTTGGGTTAGGTTTTGTATCATCAATTTGACACATTGCCTAAAATTTCAGTCAATTTACAAATTGCCTGATTTTAGACATTGACTGTAACATATATAGGGATTCGAGGATGCGGAGGTCGGTTAGTTGGTATGCTGAGTTAATAATTTTGAAATTACAATCTTTAAATAAACATCACAACACTTAAATAAACCATCCAAATCAGCAGTAAGACTAACAGATCATTGCCACCTCTACACTCACCCACTGTTTCCCACTAATTTCAAAACTATCAACTCAGCATACCATTCCCTGACGAGGTGTACTGCTGAATACACGAAAGTCCTTGGAATAATTTTTTCTATTGTGGGTTTGCATCATTCATTCATTTCGTGTGTTAAATGTGAAATTCATCACACACACACACACACACACACACACTGAAAGTACTTGGAATATGTCACATTTAATGGCAAGTCATCCTAAAACAAGCTTTTCCTGAACGGGGTCCCTCAAGGCTCTGTTCTATCACCAACACTGTTCAACTTATACATGCATGACATTCCAACACCCATAGATAACAAGTTTACCTTATCATCATATGCAGATGACATCTCACTAACAACAACGACACCGCTACAAATAACGCTCCAATAAACCTTAGCCCCCCGCCCATGGCCTAAACCATTAGAGGTACAGTAAAACTAAACATACCTTACAAAAGAGAATTTAATCCTGCATTTAATGAGAAACAATTAAAACTTGGTGTTCCCGCCATTAGCTTCCAAGACAGCCTGAATTCGCTTTGGGTAGCTTGCCATAAGTGACGTGAATAGATCTTGATCGTTACGCAAATTTGCTAAAACAGTTTCATTGTGTTGCGTCATTGTATCCTTCGAAAATCGATTTGCTGCAGGTTTTTGAAACAAGAGACATTCAACCTTGTCCTTTATAACTGATCCAATGTGTTCACAGACGTTCAGGTCAGGAGAATTTCCTGGCCATTCTTCATTTCCAAAGAAATCGATCTCATGGTTCCGCAACAACTGTTAAGTGGCTAATGCCTTAAAGCAGGGGGCCTTATCGTGCAGAAGTGTGACCTGATCGACATCCATAACATTGTTTGGGTTTCTTAGAAAAGGAATGACATGCTGGGATAGAATAATATCACGAAAATACTGTCCATCCCAACTCTGACCATTTGGCTTCAGCACCCACATGAGCTTCTTTGCAGTGAACAAAACAAACACCCCAACACAGTCTGGACTTTTTAATAATTCGCGATAATGTTCATTGTCATCGATTTCATCTGGTGGTGTGGCCCACACTCGATCATTTTGGTAGTTAGGCCGACGTGTTACGTAAACAAAAAATTCATCGGAGACAGCTAAATGTATGAAATCATCCACATCCCAATCTTCAAGATAATGGGCAAACCACATTCTGTCATCGATGTTAAGTTGAGTTTTTCTTGGCTTTGGAAGTTCATGCCAAGGCTTTAAACCTTGCCTATGACGGTACAGTCATAGATTTGGTTGTATCCATTTCACATTCATCCAAAGTTTTATTCCAATTTCTTTTGACGAAGTCTTCACTTCTTCGCAACTTTTTGGCAACCCATGAACGTGTTATAAAGGTGGCTCCTGCATCACGAGCTTCCCGAAATGTTATTGCTCGTATGCGATCTATCACACGTTGCCTCTCCGAATCACCAATTAATTGAGAAGCCATTATATTATCACTTTATCAGCTAGAGTAATTTTAATACCTGCAATAAATAAAGAATTTTATATATTTTTATAATCACTAAAAACTATTTCGTTATAAGTAAACATGTAAGCTACAAATGGTGGGGGGCTAAGGTTTTTTGGAACCCCTTACAAGACTGGCTCACACACAATAGACTCAAAGTAGCGGCCACAAAATCAGCCACCACCTTGCTAACAAGCAAACAAAAGAACGCCAGATAACTCCACAGCTTACACTAAACAACACCAATATTCCACACACTCACAGGACCAAAATACTTGGGGTCACATACAACACATCATTATCTTTTGCAAACCACATTCAGGACATTAAAAACAAATGTACGTCAAGACTTAACACGCTTAGGGTACTAACAGGCACAAACTTTGGACACCAGCAGGAAACAACATCACTCATATACAAACAGTATATTCGCTCAGTTATGGACTATGCTAGCCCATCCTCTCATTATCTCAAACACACACATAAACACCTTACAGAAATACAAAACAACGCACTTCGTATCATTACAGGATGCACTCAAACAACACCAATAGAACACCTGCACACACAAACAAAAATACTGAAAGTTAGGTAACATTTAGACATGAGGGGAACACAATTCATAGCAGCAGCGACAACTAACCCACAACACTCTTGCCCACTACATGTACAATCATGCACCGACACCTCGCTCCATTAATGTAACACCAGAGAGACATAACCAAATACTCCATTCCATACCACGCCCCACAGACATCACACAGTACAGAAAACACACACACACACACACACACACTCCTAACCCACAAAGCACTGACACGACTCGGTCCGAATGCGGTCCTAGGTGCGAAGCCGCCACCCATTAACAGGTCAGAGATCAGCCTGAGCAGATCGGATCGAGTTAACTTAGCACGATTCCGATGTGGACATCACCCCAACTTACAGACATATAAACACAGACTAGACAACTCCACAGACGACACCTGCCACCTGTGCCAGGACACACCACAAACAGTTGAACACATTATGACAGACTGTACCGCTCTAGCACAACATAGAACACAACACAACATCACTAGTGCGCTGAGCCTCTGTTCCACTCCGGAGAGGGCGATTGGTTACCTGTGTGCCGCCGGCATGCTCGATCAGGGTGTGCTGATCGGCTAACCAACAACAATAATAATTTGGAATAAGGGTTTTATAAATTTGTTGATAGCTTCCTTTCTCTTCCTCAGCAACAAGTGTGGGAGGAGTGCTTTATTACATCTGCGGAGAATCTTGGTCAGTGGGAAGAGATAGAGAAGTTCGTGGAGGATCGTTTCCTGTCTGAGGGCTCGACCAAAAGTGAAAAACTGAATCGCGTTTGGGATCTTCCTCGACAGTCTCTTTCATTTGTCTTACCGTCCCTCATCAACTCGAAATTGATGAAGATTTTGCATGGGTCGGAAGACGATGGAGAATTGTGTAATTTCGTCAACGCTGCGAGGAACAACACCCGCTCCCGACTCATTCTTGAGAGTGAAATGGGTTTGCAGTTGGGAGTTTTAGCCGTTAATCAAGAAAAGATGGAAGAAGCGAGGTCTTTGTTACGTTCAGGGCAGATCTCGCTCTTCTCCAGGTTGGTTCATTGCTCGCTTCTCTCGGCTAGATCGATGGTGGAGCATTTGAAGGACATCCAGGCTTTATCAGAATTGCAAGACTTTATACAGTTAATCTTTCTCCCATCCAAAGACTCGGCTGCGGAAGCCAAGGCAAAGAGAGTAGTAAGCAGATGGGGAATGCACGAATCTCGGTCCAATGACTATACGATTCAAATTCAATTTGCAACTTCGTATCGAAGCTTATATTTACATTTCCTCAGCCCTTTGTTCAACTTCGACGACAGCTTCCTCAATAAGACAAAGGCTTCTTCTCATGTTTCTGTTATAAAATCGTCCCTAGCCTGCTCGAATCCTCATTTAGCACACCGCCATTTAACAAAGTTGGAACGCTTACCAAAGGATGATATTATGGAGTGTCAGTTTAACTTCTTTAAAACTGAAACCAGCATTATAAGATCAAAATTGAAGGGTCCTCAGGAGAAGCTTCGCTACTTGATGGAAGCTTGGAGCAAATATCTTGGTAAAGTTAACACCTTCTTAAATACACAATCGTCAAACCAAATAGAAGCTCAGTACTTGATGTTAGAGAGTTGTATTTGCCTCAAAATCTGCGAGACAATCCGAGATTTGAAAGACGATTGGAGCCCCAATGATAAGTACATGAAAATCCTTTCGGAGAAGTTCACCGATGTTGATTCGCAGCGATCGGAATCTTATTACGAGGCTCTTTTGAAGTGCAGTCACAAGGGACTCACGAAAGCAGGAACATTATTAACCAGAGTAGATATTGCTTCAGGAAATGGAACTTCTCTGGTTGCCTTTAAAAACCCTCATGACTCTATTTCCAGCTTCTATGAAGATTGTCTGGAAGAATGGCGCGATTATCTGAACGTGAAGGAATTCACTCGTAGTTTCGTAGCATCTGTGTTGAAGGGAATGACAGCCGGATCGAAGGACGCTCATTACCGGTTCCCAAGATTAATTTATCTCTTGGAACGCAATTGTTCTTTAACGGAACTCTTCATAGAGGAGTCGAAACGAATTCCTATTTGGATGTTTCTTCTGTGGCTTAGTCACATTCTCATTTACTTTGACAAGATTCCTGGCCCGGCCTTGCATCCAATAATAAAACAAATGGCAGAAAGTTACCCGCAGGCTGTTATTTATCCGTTTGAAGTCAGTAAATCTTCGTTCAGTTTCACAGGTTCGTGTGGCGCCGCTGCTGAAAAAACTTGCGAGGAATTAAAATTCATTCTAGATAAACTTCCTTTAGTGCGGCAATTTATCAGCGCCATTTCTCTGGTGCGTTTACCTCATATGGAAATGAAAGATACACTGAAAAAGGTGGCGAAGCTCAAGGATAAAAAAGAAGCGAGCAGTATATTGAAGGATTGCTACAAGACATTTATAAAGCCGGATAAACCTATCAGAGACTCCTGTAATGAGAAAGGGTCAGTGTACCTCAATCAGGAGTATTTTAAGAATGCTAAAGAAGTTTTCGAGGAGGTTTGTGGACCAAATGCTAATAATTTAAATGTACTACCCCTAAGCCTTCTCCAAGAATTACGAAATAAAGTGGACAAATGTTTGAATTCTGATGTCGAAAAGGTTAAAAACTCCTCTCAGAATTTACGAAACTTTTCCCCTTGGCTCGCATCTTTCAATGCTTCAGACTACAAAGATGAAATAGAAATTCCCTGTCAGTATCATGGATTAAGCAAACCCATGCCGGAATATCACACCAAAATTTCGAGCTTTAACCCAAATTTGTTGCTGATGAAATCGTTGAGAGTTCCAATAAAGCTGACAATATACGGCAGCGACGAAAAGGAACATTCCTTCCTTGTTAAATCTGGCGAAGACTTGAGAACCGATCAGAGAATCGAGAGTATGTTCTCTCTTCTGAATAACATTTATGCCTCTCAAGCCTCATCGCACCTTCCTTGCAAACCGTTTCTGGTGACATATCAAGTAATGCCGCTTACAAAGGAGGTTGGCATTTTGGAATGGGTAAGTCAGACGCAAAGTCTCAAGAATTTCATGGAAACTTCCTTAAAAGACACCGAGAAAAATGCACTCAAAAAGGCTGGGGACTTGTACATTAAAAATAATTCGTGGGATATTAATCAGCCGCTAATGAAACGAGACGAATGTATAAAGAAGTTTGAATCTGTGGTTAACATTCCCCCATGGGACTTGATTAGGAGAGGATTATTCAAACTTGCAGCGAGTCACGAAGGATTTTTTCATCTCCGCAGCGGCTTCGTGTCCTCTTATGCCACCCTCTGTATATCCCATTGGCTCCTCGGAATCGGAGACAGACATTTGTTAAACATTTTACTTTGTCTGAAAACGGGACTTGCGGTTGGTATTGACTTTGGGCATCACTTTGAAACTGCCACTCAGTTCCTTCCTGTGCCTGAACTTATGCCTTTCCGCCTGACTCACCAAATTGTGAATGTAATGCAACCGTTGGGGCACCACGGCCCGTTCAGAGAGACATTGATTGTTTGTCTCTCCGCCCTGAAGAGTCAGCGTAACGTAATCTTTGCCGCCGTGGAAGCCTTCGTCAAGGAACCGACAGAGGATTGGATGAACTTCGTCGCCATTCAAGACGCAGGATCGAACCAGCCAGGAAAACTGAACAAATTTTCCACTCAAAGGATGGAAGACTTCAGGAAGAAGCTTAGCGGCCACAATCCAACAGAGATTTTCGCGTCTGTCGTTTCAAGAAATAACCACGTGATCCGAGCAAAGAAAGTCCAAGAATTGAGAGACATTATAGTTGGCAAAGGGATCTGCGAAAGGGAGAAAATGAAATCCTCAAAAGACAAAGAACTTTCCGTACCTGAACAGGTGAACATTTTGATTGAACAAGCAACCGATCCAAATATTTTGGGACGAACGTACGTTGGATGGTTACCATTCCTTTAATAAATTTATTTCCGAGTGTGAAATGTCATTGGTTTACAACTGTGATAGTTTGGACCTCGCGTCAATTTAATTTAGGCACTGGAAATGAATCACTTATTGCATTATACCTTCGTGATAATAAAAAAAATAATTTTTTAAAAATAAAAATCATTCAGAATTGCATTGTAAAACCTTATACTAAGTATATCGAGTTATATTTTGCACCAACCCAGTTTTTATCCATACTTCATAAAGTGCTTCTTTTAGACAGAAGTTCGAACATGGTCGAATTTTTTTGGTTGCAAGTTTGCAACGGGGTTTAAATGTTTTTGGTTTCGAGTCCGTCACTGAAACACCTTGAAGAACAGAATAAGATTGATGATGATGATAATGTGATATGATGATGTCATACTCAGTTTTTGTATACAGACAAAGAATGAAGATGGAAATTGTAAACCACGTATTTTAAATTTGAATTTTTGTCTGTCTTCCATTCAAATTAAAATCGTCTATTATTTGTTGCTACGGTCTAATATGGCAAATTTCATGCGCAATTGACAGTGTCCCTTCTTTTTATTTATGGTAATAAAAAGCATTTAGGAGACCCCTCCAGAAACTGGCACACCGCTCGAGCCAACTAATACGGCCCATTGTGATAATTCCTGGATTATTATTATTGCCAGCACCATCGGGAGTCGATGTCGAAACCCCGATCTCAGTATCTTCACTTAGCTTATAGGAAAACTGTTACCCACTGAGCTATGGACGCTGACTAGCTAGTTTCAACGTATGTAAATCATATTAATTAGGAAAATCTCCGTGTACTCATTGCAGTGCCTCCAGAGCACCAGAACTGTGATCCGGTCAGTAAAATATTGTAAATGTGACTGCCAAATTTTTAAGACAAATCAGAATTAACTTTATCACTCCATTTGTTTTAGTTTCTAGCAAATTAAAATTCTAAAGAACTTGAGATTTTAAAACTTCCATTTGAACTGGTTTTATATTTTTTGGAAAAAATTTAACATTTCTGTAGAGTCGACAACCAGTACAAATAATTAGCTTTGTCAAATGGAACATCCTTATGCTATAAAATTTTCTTTGGCTGCGCCTTAAACCACTGATATAGTCGCGTGTATACTATAATGACTAACGTACCATAAACTTAGGTTTATACCTAATTTTACGAGTAGGCTTATCTACTGTAGATGTCTTCACAGTTTTAAGTCTATAATTTTATATACTGACTATAGATAGGCATAAATGCTTTAAAAATATTAGTTCGCCAAATAAAGGACTACGTCGTAACCAATGTCGTAACACCGCTTCCGTTAATCAGCGAAGTTAAGCAACATTGGGTTGGATAGGAGGAGATCGTCCTCCGCATCCAGACTATGTAGCGACCTGGGGTTCGGATCCCACGTAAAACTGTAGGTCCCCTTTATCGTATAACCAGATGTTGCGAAGGTGGTTAAACAAACCCCTTCATTAAATTTTCACAAAGTAAAGCGCACAACAAGGTTTGGGCCTATCTTCCCATAATTGACTAATTTCACTATATTTAACTTTTGAAAAATTGTTCGGAATTCTAACAAACACCATTCGATGACCTTAAATTGAAATTATTGTTAAGTTGCACACAAAAGACAATTTCCTTTTTATTTAAAAAAATAAAATAAAAAACAGCGACATTAATTGAATGGGCGAAAGTTCTTTGCATTCAGATGATGATTGACCCTTTGATGGTTCCGATCCTACGTAAAGTTATAGGTCCCCTCCGTCCGTCACATGACTTTTGCTGTTACGGACGAGATTACACAATCGCAAACATTACTGGTGTGATTATTAAGAAAATATTCTACGCCATGTTTCTCCGACTGAAATACCATTATCAGTTTTGATATGGATTAAAGGAAGACGAGAATTTTAGAATAAACACATTTTCTATTTCTAACTTCAGTCTTTGTCCACAAAAAAATACGATAAAGTCTTGAAGCACACAAAGGTTTAAAAGAAAGATCTTTGTAATTTTTATTGGAGGATGTTCTGAATCGTCAAAATACAAATTTACAATAAATAAAAATTTAATTTTCAAATGTACAAATCAAGTTAAAATGATTTAAAGAAATAATAAATATTTTTTTTAAATGTAAAAGAAAATTTAAATTAATCACAACTTGGAATCACTATTAGCGATTGCGCATTGGATTATTCTTAGTCTTTCTCTTGCCGGTTCAAAACTAGATTGGAGGGATAAAGTAGATTGATAGAAGGCAATGGCTTTATCGAAGTCACCCTAATGAAAAAAAAAAGTATTACACAAATTTTATGTAAAATAGTAATAACTACTTTCAATCATTTTAAGAATTATGAAAACCTGAACAAGAAATTTAAACGTAACATTCACGGTCTCTTAAGAAATTAACCGTGGCTGTGGATGGAATTTTTTTTTAGGATTTTATGAATGAATTTGTTTGAGACTAACATTTCGAAAGCCGAGTAGCCTTAACGCAAACTCGTCTTAGGTTCATATTTAATTCCCGTCCATGATTATGATTATTTTCATACTATTACTAATTTTAAAACAGAAGTAAATAATCTTTTAAGGACTGACCTTCGCCGCGTACATATTAGCCATTGTAAAATGAATAACAACGAAATTGGGCGATATTTCCAACGCCATGCTACCCACAATGAGAGCATTGTTTAACAAGTCTGACCTGAGGGAGGAGAAAAATTGTTTAACAACAGAATTCGTGCCCATCTCATATCACATCTATACAGTACTATGACGTAACTAGTCACTAGGTAATCGCTACTTTTTGAGTAACTGTAGCAGTAACTACATTTCCCAGCTAAGTAACTGTAGCTGTAACTAGTTACAAAAATAAATAATTAGTATCTGTAACCTCTAGCAGTTATTTTTTTCTGAGGACAAAAAGTTAGTAGCTACTTTTTTTCACAAGCTTTGCTCGACCGCCTCGACGTACGTATTGTGGACAGTTCAAGTTTATTCACAGATACTATATTTAATGCTAATATTATAAAATCGTTTCGTTAAATCACAATCGATTTGAAGTAAATGAACGAGCGTCGCAAGTATCACTTGTCAAGGAAAGTACTTTCATCAGGATCAGATGCTCCCTAAAACCAGGAAAAATGTCGAAAGTAACTAGTAACTAGTTTATTTCTTCGAGACTAACTAGTAACTGCTATTAGTTAAAAAAAAGTGTCACAACACTGCATTGATATTACAACGGCCAGGCAGAGTTTCCAGAAATTTTCACACTTTTCCCTGATAATGTCAAGTTTTTCACATCCATGACAAAATATGTACTCTATATTTGTTTTGTAACCGAGAGTCGCATTTTTAAATTAAATATGCATGCTTAGAAATTCATTACATATTGCTTATGCGTATAGATTATCATCTTCCAGAAATCAATTTTACTGGATTGATCTGTTGCTTTACATATTTACTTGTTAATAATATACGAAATGAAACGGTTCTAACAATTAACATTTTATCTGCGGTTTTATCTTTCTAAAAATTTTATTTTATAAGTTGTGCTATATCCTAACTTTAATAGATATATATATAGCTTAGACGTCAGGTTAAAAGATCAGTTAGGAATGCTAAGCGTAATTTAGAGATACTTATAGCTGCGGATAGTAAACATAATCCAAAAAAGTTTTTTGAATACGTCAATAATCGTAAGCCGATAAAAGATAACAATAATAACACAGGCTCTCTAGTGGATGTTAACGGCGCTTTGGCTTCTGACGCTCAGGCGATGGCGGGTATTTTCAATAACTTTTTTGCGACAGTTTTTACCATAGACGTAAATAATGTCCCCGACGTGGACGATATCGTTCCATTTAGTAGCGAGATTATTTTGGATGAAATAACTGTTTACGAGGGTGAGATTGTTGCATTATATCGATAGGCTAAAAGTTAGCAAGGTTCCAGGCCCTGACGCTTTTTATCCCAGTCATTTGAAAGACGTTATCGTAGGCCCCTTAACGAAGATTTTTAATCAGTCACTCGAAACGGGGATTATTCCTGACTTCAAATTAGCTAACGTCACGCCCATTTTTAAAAAAGGCGACCGCACGGTGCCTAGTAATTATAGGCCCATTAGCTTAACGTCAATTGTAGGTAAACTTTTGGAATCCGTAGTTAGGGATCGTATCATCGATCACTTAGAAAGTAGAGATTTGATTAATAGTAGTCAGCATGGGTTTCGACGCCATAGATCTTGTTTAACTAATTTGTTAAAATTTTATAACGAAATAGTGCGCGAATACGATAGGCATAGAGCGCCTGACGTTATTTATTTAGATTTTAAAAAGGCGTTCGATACAGTTCCGCATAGAAGATTAAAGCGTACGGTATACGCGGTCAGGTAGCTAACTGGTTAGAGGAATGGCTTCGTGCTAGGAGACAGAGGGTTGTTGTTGATGATAGTGAATCGGTGTGGTTGGATGTAGGTAGCGGTGTCCCACAGGGTTCAGTGTTAGGCCCATTGCTATTCGTAATTTACATTAACGACATAGATGTAGGATTGACTAGTAATGTGTCAAAATTCGCGGTCGATACTAAAATAGGCGGTAAGGTTGTTAACGAGGACGATAGAAATAGGCTCCAAGACGATGTAAATAGGATTATGGAGTGGACGGATAAGTGGCAGATGCAATTTAACGTAGACAAATGTAAAGTTTTGCATGTAGGTTCTCGTAACAATAATTACACGTACACGAAGGATGATAGAGTTAGCGAGCGTTGACGAGGAAGTAGATTTAGGCGTACGCGTATCTAAGGATTTAAAAGTTCGGAACCAGTGCCTGGAGTCTTGCGCAAAAGCTAATAGGATGTTAGGCTTCATAGCGCGTAATTTCGAATTTAAATCGAAGGATATTATATTGCCCCTTTACAAGTCCCTAGTCAGGCCTCATTTAGAATATGCCGTTCAGTTTTGGTGCCCATATTTGCGTGAGTATATTGATAGGTTAGAAAGGGTTCAGCGTCGTGCCACGAAACTAATTCCGTCATTGCGCAACAAGCCTTATGAAAATAGGATTAAAGAGTTAGACTTGCATTCACTCGAAACTAGGAGATTAAGGGGGGAGCTTATTGAATTTTTCAAAATCGTTAATAACATCGATAACGTAAATTTTGACAAACTGTTCACTTTCGATAATAGCAATACTCGTAATAACGGATTTAAGTTGCATGGCAGACGTTTCATTACTAATATCGCTAAAATCTTCGTTACGTTTAAAGTAATTGATAAATGGAATAATCTTCTCGCGCCCGTCGTGAACTCTACCAGCGTTAATATGTTTAAGAACCGTCTGGATAGGCATTTTAAAAATATTAACGTTAAAATTAAAAAAAAAATTAGCAACAGGAGCTGTGGTGGTGGTGGTGGTGGTCGGGGATGAATCGGTTGACGATAATGCCAGCTTGTGACATGCCAGCAAAAAATTTTAAAAAAAATTAGTAGATGTAGCTCGTAGCGTAAACTAACCCACTTTTTGTTTAACTTTACCTACTTTTTTCTTTTTCTTTTTCTTATCCTCTCCTTACTTGCATGTCTGTAGTTTGCATGGTATGACAGTGAGTTAAGACTGTGTTTGTATGGTTTGTAAGCGTTCTTATTTTACTTCTTTTCATCTTTCACCCCTTTCCTATTCTCTTCGAGTATTTTTCCGACTTGTCGGCAGTGGCCGGCGGATGATGATGGTGAGTCTTTTTTTCTCTTTTTCTGAATGAATGTTAACCCACGAGTGATAGGTTTTGCTACTTACTTAACCCCCTACTCTTTCCTTTCTCTTGGGCTAACCTTAGAGTGGATCTTAGGGTCTTTGTTAGCCTTAGCTTCTGTAGATCTGTAGATCATCATCATCATCATCATCATTGGTCCCGTCTAAAATCTGTCTGTATTTATTTTTATCAACCACGCCTAATTTCAGAAAGAATAAAAGTGTAGACAATACCAATTAAGTGCACACTAACGGCCACATTCAAGAAATAAACTAATGAATAAGAACTTTAGAAATTACAAATAATTGGATAAAAGAAAAAAGATATTACAGGTTTTAAAAAGAAATTCTAAGTAAGATACTAGTTGACTAAAGATTTCAGAGAATTGTAGTAGTGTATTAAACTCAATGGAATGAAGGAAATGGGAGGAAGAAACAGATTGGATATGTGGAATTGGAGTTTAAGTCCGAGACTATGCATTACCAAAAGAAAATTTCAGTGATTTTTCATCAGAATTGGACTGAAAAAGTGTGATCATTTTACCTAATACAAGCATCACCACCAGCTAGAAGAGGTCAAAATAACGGAAGTAAACGTCTCGCATGTTATTACCAGATAAAAGAGCTGCGCTAAAAGGCCTATAGTGAAAACACTAATGCAAAGATTTCTCAAAACATTAAATCAGGACCGTTCTTTCTCATATAATACAAAGCACTCATCAGTTAGCTCATATTAAATGCATACTACTAACATCTATTAGCTCTTAAGATAAACAAGTCCAAACAAAAGTAGAAGCGTACGTAGCATAAGAAATCATATGCAACATGTCTTCAAATAATGGAAAAGGACATCGTAACGATTTAGTGGGGAAAATAGAAGTGCGATGGTGTCGGTGAGTAGTGTAGAATACGGTACGGCATTACTTTCTAATGCTGGTGTGTGCGCGCGCAACCAGAGAAAAAATAAACATTCTTCAAACTTTAATTGGTACCGACGTTTCAGAATACTCATTCCATCATCAGGGCTAAAAAGATAAATGACTAATTAAAATGCAAATATGTCTAATTATAATGGCCAACAAAATAATTATTAAAAATAAAAAAATTATAAGAGAATAAATTAGATGTCTTAGAAAACTTAAATTTAATAATGTAATCTCGAATATATTTTAATCATAATTATTAGTTTGTGGATCTAGCCGATGTATTATGTATCGATTTCGGAAAATACATAAACCTAACTGTCCACTTAGACTATAACTAAAAATCCCTGTTGCCGATAAAATTGATCTATCAAAATTCTTAATTCCCAGACAAACCCAAGACCCGGGAGAGGAATCACGGGTTCTTAGGGCATATCATACTCTGGGTTCAGGGTTGAAATTTTGGAAAAAGAAAGTGGCTAATATGTATTCCTATGTAAAAATTAATTCTAAGATGGGTTTATTATTTGCAACTTTTCCGAAAAATCTCATTTTCACGGTCAAAATCGCGATTTTCTGATTTGAAGGCTGCCTAACGCAGCCTCAGGGTACCCAAACCAAAGCGCGCAGCTGTTCTGCATATGATTTAGTCTAAAAGCTGCTTTTCTGACCTCATCCTTGCTTTCTTGCGTGTTTCAACACCTCTGGGGGCTGAAAAAATGTTTAGATTTCACGTAAAACTTAAGAATTTTAAGTTTTTCTTCAAAGAATAGGCGTGGCTCACCAGCTCTACTCTGATCGAGTAGCGGGAGACTTGCCACCTCCACGTGTAGGTTTACACGCCTGTTCTTCCTGGATCCCTGAAAAGCATGGCCTCATAAGATCTTATGATCTTATGAGGACTTTCAGCTCTTATGAGCATTAACGATGGCTTCAGCCTCTTCATCAGCGACTCGAACCTGAAAAGCTCTTAAGTATGTCCTGCTTCGATCTGAACACTGGGAGCATTTCTCGATGGTCTATCCTGGCTCTCACCCACCCATCTCTCCTCTCGTGACCGTACACAGCTTGGGAAGCAGTTGAGACTTCCTGTACAGCTCTCTCGCAGGACCGAGTATGAACAGAGAAAGCGTCCACTTTGAGTGGTTTTTTCCTGAGATCCTCGAGCACAGTCAAGGTCATCTTGCAGGTGAAAATAGGCTCGTAAATATTCTCTGATTCCCAGTTGATGAGATCCTCAGGTGAAGTGGCTTGCAGATTGACTTTGGGATTTTTATGAGCCTCACTGTCGTATCACCAAAGTCTCTTCCTTCTCTATCTGGCTCACAGCAAAAGCTCTCTGATGCTCATCCTCACTGCACAGGAATGAAGCCAGGATGTTCTCAGGATGTGCGTGGTAAGCTCCTCTTATCACTGCAGCAAAGATGATGTTCTTGACCTGGGTAGTCTGGTTCCTCAGCAGCCTCAGGCTTGAAAAAACGTGTGCAGGACCAAATTTGAGGTGGTGCTTCACTTTGATGTCGTAGTACATTTTGAAGTAGAAGTTAAGGCAGAACTTCACGAGGACCACGAGCCTCCTCAACACCTCCCCCTTCAGTCCGTGTTCCCTCATCCACAACAGCAAGATGGCCCGTGCAGGAGTGAGCCACCTGGATTGGTTCAGAGGTCCGCACTTGAGACCAACCAACTGTGGACTGAGACTTCCAGACTTGATGGCTTTGATCAGAAGATAGCAGTTGTGCTGGTCTGTGGAGAGAGATTTGACTATCTCTACTGGCAGCTCTATGATATCTTCAGTTCCTTCCACTGGTTTGAAGTTGAAGTTGACCTCAAGTTCATTCACTTTCTCAAGTTTTCCAATAGGCCCACTGAAGCCTGACCGGGGAGTTACAGGGCCGTCTAGCTTGATGATTAAGTGCCTCAGGGGGAGCTCGTTCACATGGAGCCGACAGATCATCCAGTGGCACTTGCAACCCAGCATCTTCTCCAATAGGGCTATGGCGCCTCCAGACCACCCCGTGTTGGTGTTGCTAGTCTCCTCCAATCATTACAAGGCTCTCGTCAGCTCCGTGATCCAGAAGCCACTCATGCAGGCCCTGATCGATCTTATGAGCAGGCTTTTCTCCTTCCTCAGGTTCCTCAGGAGTGAAATGGAAGAGGTACTTTCCTTGAGGCTCCCACGTGATAGTGTAATTCTCCTCGATCACTTTGTCAGGATGAAATCTCCCTGTCACTTCGTCATATTTCAACACCTTTGTTCCTATCCTGCTTGCCATCAAAGAATATCCCAGAGATCTTCTCCTTTGACCTCTGCGTGAGAGCTTCAACTGATGAGGCCATTACTTCCTCCTTGGCTCTCCAGACTTTCATGCCATCTATGGCCAAGTAAGCCTTGTCTTTGGAAAGATGACCGGCCTTGATGAGGTCGTTCAGGAAGCCAGTGGCAACTGCAGCTGCCGGAACATTTGCCACCCTGTACCTCAAAGATGCTGAAGCTGTCCCTTGGATCTTCATGTAGTTTCGTGTAGCAGAAGTTGGAGTTTTGGCAGGTACTTCAGCGGGAACGTCCATAGGAGCTTCAGTAGCCTCAGCATTGCCAGAGGCTTCTTTTGCAGCTTCTTCCAAGTTTGGCTTTTCGTCCTCCTCAAAGTCTTTCATGAGAAGCTCCTCATTAGTAGCCTCCTCTTTCTTCCTCTTCACAGCAGAAGCTTCTTCAGCCTCCTTCCTCTTCGCTGCTTTGATCTGTCTCCTGCTGTCTTCGAAGTCTACAGAAGACATCTGGATTCCTGAAGCTTCGGAAGTCTTCACTCTCTGGTAGTATAGCCACTGAAGGTCCAGTTTAGGAATCTTCACCTTCAAAGGACAGTTACAGTTCACATGAGCCTTGAGGGAGCATCCTGAGCATCCACTCCCCTCTGAGCCGCACAAGAAGATTTGATGCTTGCAAACGCAGACTCCACAGAGTTTATCCAGATCAGCCATCCTCTTCTCCTGGGTAGCAGACTTAACTCTCCCGTTCACAACGTCTGTCATCTCCTTCCACTTCAACAAGATCTTATATGAGAGCGATTTTTCCGTGATTGTCACAGGCGGGGAGAACTTTACATTCGACTTCCTCCACTGAGTCATCAGAGTGAAGCCAGCTCGTCAGTCATCTCTCGGATAGGGTATTTGGACCTTTGGATGTCATGAATGAGGAACTTTTCCTCCTGCAGACGAATCCCTCTCTGAAGAACGGCTCTCCAAGTCGGCACCTCGCTGGGAATGAACTCCTTCCCCCGGCCCACAACATCCGAGAGCTTTGAACCTGACATTTTCCTGGTTTTGGGGGCAGATTCGGCCATCACGTCTAGTCGGTGCTTATTCTCGCTCTTTTCCAATCTGTAACAAATTCATATCAGTATGTTTGGTGTTCTTTCGCCATAAATATAGACAAGGAATATAATTTTTGGTTATAATCAGGGTTGCCAACCGGCATTTTTAATTACCAAATTAACCTAAATTTGGTAATGAATATTAATTTTGGTAATAGAGAACTGAATTTGGCATTGCAAATTTAATTTAAAATTCGTGATAATGGTGTAACATAAGTCTAACCCTTTATCATTCAGTACCATTTAATTTTAGCGTAGGTTCATTTTTTTATTTGAAATATGCATAGGAGATATATATATATATATATATATATTATATATTATATATATATATATATATATATATATATATATATATATATATATATATATATATATATATATATATATATCATATATATATATATGCATTTTTAGCAATCTTTTTTGTAAGAACATTTCTAAATGAAATAATTTGTGTCTATTATTCAACAAAGGTCTAATAAGGTAATTAGTGGATGGTAGTTAGTACTCTCTCTCTCTACATTATACAGGGTGGGGCACGGGAATCAAGTGTTTTTTGAATAGCTAGTAATCGGCCATTAGGAATGGGAGGGGCGTGCGGTAGGTAGCATTCCATTCCTGGGTTCATAGCATTTAACTTTAACTAACACTCACCTTTATCTTTCAGGTGCCATCATGGAGCAGTGGACGTTAGAACACCGCATGTTCGCGTATGATCATTTTGTTAGGAGTGGCGAGTCAGTGACAGCAGTTCAGCGTGCGTTTCGCCGCAGATTCAACATTCATCGAAATGACTCTGTTCCCGCTCGTGACACAATCTTACGTTGGGTTAACAATCTTCGAACAGGAGGCTCATAATGAAAACAAAACCGAAGGGGCCGCAACGCACTGTGCGTACTCCAGAGAACGTTGAAAGGGTCAGACAAGCGATGTTGCAAAGCCCAGGCCGCTCTGCTCGGAGACATTCAGCTGCACTCGGAATCAGCAATCGTACTGTTAGACGGATTTTGCATGAAGAATTACATTTTCACCCATACAAGTTAGCGATGGTGCAGGAATTGAATGTAAACGATTGCCCCAACGACTGAATTTTGCACAGGAAATGCTTGCACTTTATGAGCAGAATGAAAACATGATGGTGGTAATGAGTGATGAAGCCCATTTCCACCTTAATGGGGCCGTCAACAATCAAAACTGTCGGTATTGGGCTGCTGAAAATCCGCGACAACTCCATGAAAAACCGCTGCATAGCCCTAAGGTTACAGTTTGGTGCGCGGTGGGAAAGTTTGGCGTCATCGGTCCCTATTTCTTCGAACAAAATGGGGTTACCGTTACCATAACATCTGGGCGTTACATTGAGATGGTGAACACCTTTTTCATCCCTGAGTTACGAAGAAGGCGTATTGCTCGTCGACATTTGTGGTTTCAGCAAGATGGGGCCACGCCACACACCGCCAGAGCGTCAATGGCTGTTCTTCGCCCCCTGTTTCCCAACCATCTCATTTCGAGATTTGGTGACATTGCATGGCCCCCTCGGTCCCCTGACTTGTCCACATGTGACTTCTTTCTATGGGGGTACCTCAAGTCACGTGTCTACGAGGACAAGCCCCGTACATTAGATGCATTGAAGGAAGCGATCCGTCAACAAATCATCCAAATCAACAGAGACCTGCTGGGAAGAGTGGAGGCCAATTTTCGTAAACGCCTTCAACAATGCGTCGACGGCCAAGGACATCATATGCCAGATATAATTTTCGGTACATGATTATTATGACATGAAATGCTATGTTCTTACGAATGTTGTTCTACCAATATATTTTCTTTACAAAAATAAATATCATTTTCCTGATTATTCCAAAACACTTGGTTCCCGTGCCCCACCCTGTATATATATATAACAGTACATAAAAACAATCGTAATGAAAAATTCATTTCATGTATCCAATTGGACACACGTGTTATCATAGACAGAAATTTACCCTATGAAAACTTTGTGTCCATTTCGAAACGAACTTTGAATAGTCTTTTCTTCACAGTTATTAAAAATATTACTTAATTAAACAAAGTAAACAGGGAGCTTCCTTAATACTTCTAGAATGAAATTATAGTCAAAACAAATATAATAATGGTGATTAAACTTTGGAAAATTACAAAAAACACTTCCGAAAAAAATGGCGTCCACTCACTTCTACTTCACAATTATAACGCGTAATTGCTCAGAGCCATCTATTGAGAGAATGTTGAACTTCGCCTTCTGCGTCCAAATGGTTACAAAGATTGAAATGGAGTAGATTTTTTTTCTTATGTATGTATGTATTAAACCTGTGTAAGAGTTAAGCAAAGTTAATGTGTCTAAATGACAACAAATTACGACAAAGGGTTAAAAATATGAGGTTGTGTTCAATTGAATATTCGATATTTCAACATAGAACAGAAAACCGCAATTTTGAACATGATAACGCGATTTTTGGGAAAAGTTGCAGAAAAAAAAACCCTCTTAGAATTAAATTTGACATAAAAATGCATATTAGCCAGAGTGAAATTCAGACTCGGAAAAGTATGATATGCCCTAAGTCGGGCCCTGGTGCTCTGATCCGGTACCTCATGCACCCCCGTCTCCCGGGCCCTGCTATTACCAATAACTTGTAGCTTATATACAGTAAGAAATTCTTTTTGTTTCGTAAGAGAAATTACCACGTTAAACAATAACTTGCATGCAAAAAACTTCACTTTTCTACGTGAAGGTCAAAATATGATGATAAAAACCCACTCTAATAGACAGAGTTTATTTCCACAACAGTTTCGATGCCCACTGGCATCTTCTTCGGGTGGATACAGAAAAACGAATGAACCAAAAACAAGAGGGGAAAACAGTCCAGGGACCATTGAGAAATTCACACACAGGATAGATCCCATTCTCCCGACACCGGAAGGGCATTTTATTAAAGGGTCCCGCTTATAAATACATTCGCACAAATTAAAATTATCTTCTTGTTCTATTCATACAGATTCTATTATTTTTTACATATTACATTTATTACATTTTTGGTCAAAAAATCCCTTGCGGCGTTGAGTGAACGGGATCTAACCTAGGTGTGAATTTCTTAAAGGTCTCTAGATTGTTTCCTTACTCGCTTTTGGTTCATTCATTTTTTCGGTAAAATGTAAATAGAATAAACGTAATAGTAATAAACGTAATAGTAATAAATGTAAATGTAATAATAAATGAAAATAATAAATGTAATAATAAATGTAAAGGTAATAATAATAAATGTTATAAACGTAAATGAAATAATAAATGTAATTACGTCAAAATAATAGAATCTGCATGTATAGAACAAGAAGATAGTTTTAATTTGTGCGAATGTATTTATAAGCGAGACCCTTTAATAAAATGCCCTTCCGGTGTCGGAAGAACGGGATCTATCCTGTGTGTGAATTTCTCAATGGTTCCTGGACTGTTTTCCCCTCTTGTTTTTGGTTCATTCGTTTTTCTGTATCCACCCGAAGAGGATGCCAGTGGGCATCGAAACTGTTGTGGAAATAAACTCTGTCTATTAGAGTGGGTTTTTATTATAATGACTTGCATACAACTTAAACCCTTCTACGAGGGGCCGTCAGAAAATAAGTTTACACGGCGTATAATTTCGTAATTAAAGGTCCTACATTGATTATGTTTTGTATCAGGTGAATTCGTTAATCATTGTTGGCAACACTGCACGTCGATTCGGCTGCCATCTACCATACATTGGTTATAGGAGTCAGTTGAACATGGCGGCTCGACTGGAACAGTGTCCTGCCCTACGGAGCAGTCCAAGACGTTTCGGTTTAATGGCCGCTCGTAAACGTTGCAGTGTTGAACAATATGCAGCTGCGTCGATTGTTTATCTTTTTGCACGAAATCTGCGAACAAAAACCTTTGTGGTCCTAAAACACGGTACCCAGCACTTTGCCAGCGGACCTCACAATCTTGAACTTCTTTGGTCGCGGGGACCAAGGGTGTTTCCATTCCATGCTGGCACGTTTTGTTTCCGGAGTACGGTGATTAACCCATGTCTCGTTTCCTGTTTTCCTGTGACAATGCGCTCGAGAAATTCTTGACCACTGACAGACTCAGAATATCGTCGTTGCAGAAATGACAGGGCACTGTTCCACTCGAGCCATGTTCAACTGACTCATATAACAAATGTATGGTAGATAGCAGCCGAATCGACGTGCAGTGTTGCCAACAATGATTAACGAATTCGCCTGATATAAACATAATCAATGTAGGCCCTTTAGTTACGAAATTAATCGCCGTGTAAACTTATTTTCTGACCGCCCCTCGTACACTGGATTTTTCGTAGCTCTTTTTGTAATTTTACCTTGATAATTATAATCCAACCGTTTTGCATATTAATTAGTCGTTTACCTTTTTCGCCCTAATGATGGAATGAGTGTATTCCGAAACGTCAGTACCAATTAAAGTTTGAAGAATGTTTATGTTTGCTCTGGTGTTCTTGTTCATTATTAAACTGCGCTTTCACCAGAATCAGTCAACAGCCCATATAACGAAAGTGCCCCACCAGGATTCGAACCCGGGACCTTTTAAGTGAGAGTCGCGAGTGCTACCATTAAACTACGACAGGATAAAAGTGGACACAACATGCATATTTAAACGATTGAAGAAACGCTTAACGCTCATACAAAATCCACGCGTGCGGGTTAACATCGCAAAACACCTCTGGACACGAAAGCGTTGTTTCCTCGCTTGTTTAAATATATAACAGGTTGTGTTAACTTTTCTCCTTCAGGAGATCCTTGGTTCGAATCCTGATAGGAACATTTTTCATAAAAAAAATTCACGCGTGCTTATGCGTGTCATTCCATATATATATATTATATATATATATATATATTATATACCTTATGAACCTTATGTTGTTTCGTGCGTTGGTCTCTCTTCACACGGAGGTCAAGCTGATAGCCCCGCCTCTAGGTCAGGCTTAGTGGAGTAGCGAGTTGCTTTCTTGCGCTCTCCACCGTACATAGCCAGGCACGCCCGGCTCATCTGGTACCGTACATAGCCAGGCACGCCCGACTCATCTGGTACCATCCTGAGCCAGGCAGCCAATCTTCTCTTAAAGACTTCAACTTTGACCCCCATTACGTTTCTGAGGTCCTTTGGAAGCTGGTTGAAAAGTCTTGACCCCCTGACAACCAAGCTATTTTCCTTCAAAGTTGAGGAGGTCCCTTGTCGGGCCTTTAATTTGGGAACACTACACATTCTGCCTTTCCTATTTTCCACTGTTGTTTGAATGGTAATTGGGTTTAGTTTTAGGTTTGGTACCAGTTTTTCGATCATTTTCCATATGTAGATTACGGTGTACCTCTCTCTTCTTCTTTCCAGGGAGTACAGATTTAGTTTACGTAGTCTTTCCCAGTAGTTGAGTTCTTTGCAGCCATCAATCTTAGCTGTGAAATGCCTTTGCGTTTCTTCTAGTTTATTAGTTTCTTCCTTTTTATATGGGGACGTCAAAACTGAGCAGTATTCAAGTTTTGGTATAATCAGTGTTTTTAGGAGGGAATCATTACTGTCCTGTCCCTTCTCTTGAACGTTCTTAGTACCTGTCCGACGACTCTTTTTGCTTTATTTATCGCTATCTGATTTTGTGTTTCGAATTTCGCATCATCTGTCATTATTATCCCGAGATCGATTGCTTTCGCGCTTCTCTGAATTTCCTGTCTATCTAGAGCATAATATGCAGTCTGTTTAAGTTCTTCTTTTCTACCATATCTCAGGAGCTGAAATTTCTCGGTGTTAAATGACATGTTTTTGTCTTCTGACCATTTGTATATTTTGTTCGTGTCCCTCTGCAAGGCCTCCACTTCATTTGCATCGTTGATTTTTCTGATGATCTTTGTATCGTCTGCAAAGGATGTTACTATACTGCTGCTGTTTACTCCGTTGTCTATGTCTGTTAGCATGATAATGAACAGGAGTGGGGAGAGTACTATCCCTTGTGGTACTGAGCTGCGTACTTCCGATTCTGATGATGATATACCTTGAATTTTGACGACCTGCAGACGTTCTCTGAGGAAGTTGTAGATCCATTTTCCCACTTTGCCTGTTATTCCCATATATTTAATTTCATGTGCTATTATACCATGGTCACATTTGTCGAAAACTTTAGCAAAATCTGTGTATATAACATCGTAGTTGCCATTGCCTTCCAATGTATCTAGGATATTGTTGTAGTGTTCTATTAGTTGTGATAGGCATGATCTACCTGATCGGAATCCATGCTGATTTTCGTTGAATCTTTCCCGTGTCTCCAGGAAGTCATAAATTTTCTCTCTAACTATTCTTTCAAATACTTTGGTGAGGTGGGACGTCAATGACACTGGTCTATAGTTCTTTGCTCGAGATCTGTCCCCTCCTTTATATATAAGGACAATGTTTGCTCTTTTCAAGATGCTCGGTATTTCCCCAGTGTCTAGGGATCTTCTCCATATCCAGTATAAAGGTGTAGCTATTTCATTTTTAGTTTTTAATCAATAATGCGTTCCAATTGTCCGGACCTGCAGCTGAATGTGGTTTCATTTGTCCTATAGCTCTCGCTACATCTTCTGGTGTAAAATCAAAGTCTGTTATATACTCTCCTTGCAATTTCTCTTCAAAGAATGCATTTATGTCAGGTATCGCTTTGTCACTTTTTGGGGTACTGAAAACTGATTCATATTGAGCTCTCAATGTATCAGCTATTTCTTTTGGATCGTCGGTTAGTTCATTATTTCTCGTCCTTAAGGGCCCAATAGCGGCGCGCGTTTTTGTTTTCCTTTTTGCATAGCTATAGAAGTATTTTGGAGTTTCCTTTATTGCTTCTACCGCCTTTTCCTCTTCCCTCTCTGTATGGTCCTTAATCAGGGCTTGTATTTCCCTATCGATACCCTCCAGTTTTTCACTTATTGCTTTCCTGTCATTATCTCCGCAGTTGCCTAACTTCGCTTCCACTCTCTTTCTTTTGCGGAAAAGTCTTCTCTTTTGCCTCTCTAGCCAGCTCCTCTTTCCTTTTTGGCTGTGATTTCGGAGCATATTTTTCTAAAATTCTCAGCGTTTATTCTTCCAAGGTTGTTAGCATTTCTTCAGTTGTTTTATTCTCGAAAATTGTTCTCCATTCTATTTGGGCCATGTGCGATCTGATTGCTTCCCAATTTATAGTCTTTGAGTTTAAGTTAAAGACCCCGAATTTACTTCTTTCCTCAATATGTGTATTGTCTTTTAATGCTGTCGTCATATTTGTTGATATCTCGATTAAGTTGTGGTCTGAGATAATGGTTGGGGTTATTTTTATATCAGCAATCAAGTTCGTGTTATTCGTGAATACCAGATCCAGGCAGTTATTTTTTCTGGTATTTTTTGTTATCTCCTGTGTCAGCATAAACTCATTTGTGAGAGCCATCAACATTTTTGCTTGCTCCTGGTCTTCTCTTGTGTCCCCCCCCTTGTCCTGGTGAATATATATATATATTCCTAGCCACCTTTTTGTATTTTATAAATGGGAAGTTAAAGTCTCCACAGATCATTATATTGAGGGATGGAGGGTTTATGGCCTTTATTAGCTTTCTGTCATCAATGGCCTCCGAGAATTTTTCGGTTGGGGTGCTTGGAGGTCTATAGATGACTATTACTATCACGTTTAGTTTTTCTATTTTCACTGCTAGGAGTTCCACATAGCTGTTTGAGTTACTTATTATCGTCTCTGTCATATGACCTTCCCGTACATATATAGCACAGCCACCTTTACGTCTCGTCGTTCTATCCGCTCTTAGTAAGTTGAAGCCCTCTATATTTATCTCTTTCTTATCAATACAATGTTCACAATTTCCTTGGCAATCTTCAAGATGAGTTTCTGTGAGGCAAGCGATGTCCACCCTTGTTTCGTCCATAAATCCTTTCAAGTACGAAACCTTATTGAGTGATTGGTTTGGTCTTATTCCTTGAATATTAGCCAGGACAATTTTTATGTTCTGTTTATATATTATATATATATATAGAAAGCGGCTTGCTCGCAGGGAACCTTATCCGTAAGATAAAAAGGAAGAACCATGTTGCAGTAGGAATAATATATTGCAGTTAACTAAACGTTTCAGAAACACCAGTTCCATCTTCAGTAGGTAAATCATATTAAATTAAATAATAAACTAGGAAATAAGTCTAAAAATCAATTTAAAACAACACATAAGGGGCACAATTTTTAGGATACTATGGTAAATTAATTAGGATACTATGATAAATTAATAGTTATTTATTAATTAATTAATTAATTAATAATAACTAGCTGTTTATTTTTAATAAGAGCTCAATAAAGCCTAAAGCTTAAGGGCCAAATTAAATAAAATAAATAGTTCAGCTTCCCAATTATTTATAAATGTCATTGTAAATTGTAAAAGTATTGTATTTATTTTATTATTAATAAAGGTTATTCAATTCGATTCAATTCAATAGGAAACAAGATAACCAACCTTCAGCGTGGCAATCCCAGAGAGCAACTGGATGAAAATATGAGGACAAAGAATTGGTTGGTTGTTCTTTAAAGGACGTATAGTTTAATGGAGGACGATTGCTAGTTAATTCAGGGATGGTTTTATTATATGAATATTTTGCGTTTCTAAAATATTTATAGCGAAAGTAGTTTCACCATTTAAAAGTATTTTAAAGTCTTGGAGTCCAAATGGATGACAAAACTATTCCGAATGTAGACGGATAGTTGTGTGTTCTGGGTGAGAGAAAAGTTTATTGGTTTTATGTGAGAACCCTCTATGTTCGTCCACTCTTTTAAGTTGTAAGGACGTTTGCCTTAGGTAGCTGGCTTGCCAGCCAGCACACGTAAATAAACCAGAATGGACTTTAAGTAGCTTCGAAGAGTTTCTTTGTGGTGCATAATGCTTTGAATGAAAAGCGAGTTTCTTCCTATAAACCGGAAGGTGGACTAGGGAAAAGCTCCCCCTCCATACCTCCCCCCGATCTTGTTTTCCTTTTATCATTAAATCTCATTATACGTTTACTTGATTTTATTTTGAACAAGTACAAAAACTATAGCCGGAACATAATACACAACAACATATGAAAATAAAAATGCTCTTTTAGACATTAAAAACTTTGAACCTAAATTACATTTTACACGGACAATGCATGAAAATAAACAATGATAGTACGATTATGGGACTATGGATATTAAGCAGACCAAACTCATTCAAGGAGAACTACTTTCACTTTTACGCGAGTTTTATATTAAGTGCTCTTTGTATCTCCCGTGGGCAAGAGCAACTGACTGAGTCATTTTCCGGTCAACAGGTATAGATTCAAGGCCTCCCGCATCCATAAATGCATCATACACCCAACGCCGACGAACAACAGTTTCTTCATGCATGTTTTAAATAAGGATTGACTTATTTATTGAAAAAACCCACTTTCCACAGAAGCATTTCCATGAGAAAACGAGGCACAACTTTATCACCTTCCACAAATCAGTGAATTCTGGCACATCTACCAAGATGCTCGCATAGAATGTGTCGAGTCCAGTCTTGTCAGTGTCTTCTTTGAAGAAGTCATCAAACTTCGGTCGCCATTTGGACTTCGCAACTTGAACCAAAGCAACATACTGAGTCTTTGCTTTATCAGCTACTTCATCAGTAATTCTGTTTGCTTCATGCAAACACTGAAGGACAGCTTCCATTCGAGAAATAGCAACACTTGAATTGTCTTGGCAAATAATTGCAGGATTTTCAAGGAAGACAATCCACGGACCATTTTGTACTTCAGCGGGCTCCTTTCCATCAACTTTTCAGCCATAGCAATTACCGTTTTCCGGCATTGTGAGCGGAATTCAGTGTATTGTGGATCAGTTGCCTTTACTTCTTTCATCAGCCTTCTTACTCCAAAACCAAGATGCATATTCTTAATCTCACAGACACAGAGGTTGGCCACTGACTTAATATCTAGAGAAAGGAGCTTGGAAACTGAAGCAGCTTCCTGCAGCTTGTTTGTTTTGATGCAACGTCCAAGCAGTTTTCCAAGAACATCATGGAGGTCCTCATATAAGAATGGTGCCAATGGTTTTGAATTTTGGAAGCGTCGCAGAAATGACTCAATTTCAAAAACAATTTATTTGCAAAATGTCAATTTGCATTTGCTAAGACGGTCCATTGATGCATACTTGACAGCCATTGCTGGCTTGCTGTTACGTAAATTACTAGCATCATCCACGAACTTCTTCACATCATCAAACACCTCAAGGGCCCTCTCAAGACATTTTGCATTCTCCACCCATCTTGTTGAACAAAACTTCAAAGGATATTTTGTGCTGCCCGTAACAGAAGTGTACTTTGCCCGATGAGCAGGGAAGAAGAATTCTTTCACATCACTCTCACTCACTTCCTTTGATAACTATTTCTTCCTTGGCTGGTCAAGAAATTTGGGTACCTATTGTATACACAGAAACCATTTGATAGCTCCGGTAAGGCAAGGAGAGCCATTTCCTTACAGACTGTTGATGATTCCACAGACTTCTATCATAAAACTTACTTCAGAATCTTTGGTGAAGAAAATTACCTAAACATTCTGCCGTAGCCTATGGTTCTTTAGAGCTATGTTAATCCCCTGACCACCATCCAATTTTTTTCTTTTTTCTCTGAAATTTCGCAACAAAACTCAATTTTCCCCGCCTTTCCAAATCACTATGAACCCTGCAACAGTAAACACTGGATGAGCTGAATGAAATATATTTTGAAAGAATTTGTTAACTGTTTGGTGAAAACATTGGCAAGAGAACAGGTTCACAGTAAAGGAATTGTGCAAGTATGAAATTTCATCATGAAAGGGGAGCCACTTGGAACAAATACAGAAAGCTCGCGAGATTCTAAATAAAATGGTACCCAGTGAGGTGGTAGTTTTCTTCCTGTATATCCTACAGAAGTAGAAAAGTGATCATGTCACTGTCCTCCTGAAATTTGTCCTGTTATATTTAAACGTTATATAGACGATTGTTTAGTAATGTTTAATTAAGGACCAAAATGATGCCCATTTTTTTTTTTTTTAATTACCTCAACCACCGCCATCCTAACATTAAGTTTACACTTGAGAATGAACTTGACCCCAAACCATCTTTTCTTAATGTTACAGTTCACAGGGTTCATGATCACTTTTTAATGTTTTAGCTACTGAAGACGGAAACTGGTGTTTCCGGAACGTTAACTTCAATAAACGATTTCTACTGCAACATGGGTCCTCCTTTTCATCTTTTATATATATATATATATATATATATATATATGCTGCAAACCCACAAGGAAAAAGAAAAACGATTCCAAGGCCTTTCGTGTATTCAGAGCTACACCTCGTCAGGTTTTGCTTCCGTCCGAATTGTTCATTCTGACGAAGGTCGAATTTGTTGGCCCACCTTGGACCTACAGCTTAATGTAGAATCCGAACCACGACCAACCGTGGTCAAAAATTACAAAGCCCTCGCCCGGACTCGACCTTTCGATCAGCAGCCAAGCGTCCTAACCACGTCCACTAGGCTACGGTGGATTCGTAGTCAGCAATACTAACCACTACACCACCAGGCAATATATTTAAATTTATTATTAATTTATTTATATTTATTACCTGGCCTATGAATTACTAAGCAGTTTATTTGCTACAATAATGGATTAAAATAAAGCTAGCTAAACCTTTAAAAGGTTAAGATAATCTAAGTTTTATGTTTATGCCTGGGCCATTGTCTGAACGTTTTTTCATACACCGATATAAAACTTTAAATATTCATGTTCAAATAAACCAGAAAATGTTCACGTTTTCCACACCAATCTGACCTCTGATATTAAATACTATTTAATATATTTAAAATGATATATCGGAGAATTACGGCATTGTTTGCGTTTCAGTATGAAACTTATGGCTGCTTTGGCCCATAACAGTCATTTCGCAGTATATCCAAAGGATTTATATTTGTAATAATAATTAAACTCCTGCATCCTGATGATAAGCAGTAAATAAATTATGTTAATAAATTGTTAGAAGTTCCCCCGAGTCCATGAGAATATCTCGCAGCTAGCACATACACTTCAGATGTGATCTGTTTGAAAGTACTTCTGCCTAATAATGTCAAGAGTTCTAGAAGTATTCAATATATTGATCGACACAGATGGACGGTGAGCTGCCAAGTATGAGATGGCCACAGGTATATTACGTAAGGGGTGTTCTAAAAAAGACTTGCATTTTTTACACATTAAAAATGAGCCGCTAAAAGTCCGATTCCTTTTGTGGTGATTATACTCAAATCGTCTCAGAGCGCAAAAACTACGTTTCCATACATACTATCAATGCGCGCCAGTGACAATTTTTTCAGCACAGTTTCGTTGCAGTCTGTGTTTTTCTTATTGTAATAAAACTGAAACAGGAGCAAAAGTGAGTGGCTTGTGTGCGGCGCTTGGACACGCGTCACATTTGTTTGGTGAACTGTTAAGAGAAGTCAAATATCAACTGAGAAGCAAACGTGTTCAGATCAATGGGCTCAAAAAACCATTTCTGAAGAGATGATAATGGACACATTAGGTGTCTTAAAATAGTTTGTCAAAATGGCACTCAGTTTGTAACCTACAAAACTTGGTTTGACGATTTCCAAGGTATCACAGAGGACTAAAGAGAACGGAGTTTATTTTATACCAATTGCAATTCAGTATTTCAGTGCTATAAAGATCTGAAAACAATACAAGAATAAAAATCACGTAGTTTCTTTAGTTGGTCGAGACAAAATATATTTCGCAGCAGTTTCAGCTAATTCATTTCTTAGTACAGCATACACTAATACATGACACGCAGCCACTGTTGAATACGAGTTACAATCGAACATTGAGTACTGTACTGTTAATAATAATGAGTGAATAGGGCCACAAACTGACACAGCGCTCGGGCCAACTAATGCGGCCCACTACGGATTCACTGGTCAACAAAGTTTTTGTCACAGAGATATTTTTACTTGAACTATATGTAATTTTTTACGTTAATTACAGAAATGAAAACAGAATTTTTCTATCACCCGCAGTTTTAGAGTGACACGAATTTACATTACTTAGGATATGAGTCAGAATAGGAAGGGGGCGGGGTCTGCAGGTTGGCTGACTACTGCTGGACATTGTCAAGGGATGGCCCAGAGGCGAAATACAAGCTTAAATCATAAGTAGCTACATTTTAGGCGAGTTCAATATGCATTTTCTACTTTAATATAGCTATTACGTCTACAACTTAGTGCAAATACCATTTTTTATTCATTCAATATTGGTGGGTGGTAGACAAATTTTGAGGTCATTTTTTAACTCAGCGGTAAAAAACCTATAAGATCCACCCATTTTTGTTCATGTGACAAAAAAAAGTTCTTTTTTTGTTGACCAGTATTATTATTACTAGCTCATCGGGATTCGAAGCTAGGGTCCGTAGCTCAGTGGGTAATGCGGATTCCTATAAACGAAGTGAACTCACCGAGATTTAGAGTTCGAAACCCGATGATGCCGGTAATCATCATCCTGAAGTTATTAGACTAATGGTCCACATTAATTTGTCCGAGCACTGCGCCAGTTTCTGGCCGTCCTAACTAATTATTATCGAGGAGCGAATCCCTCAACTCAATGTCTTCGCTTGCGAGGAAACTTATCCAGTGAGCTACGGACGCTGGCATTGTGCTGTTGAATCGATATCAAAGAAATCCGAGAGTGAGAATGAGTAACTTATGACGTTTCCGATGTAGTACGAACGACATAAAATCTTTACTGTAACCAAACGTTTACTATATAAATTGAGAAAAGGCGTACGTTCGCTTCCGACATGATCTCCCATGAACTCCAAATCCAGCCCTCGACGAATCTGGGACATTACGAAAATTAATTAACGCCAGGAATAAAAAGTAAAAACGCATTATATAAAATTAAATTCCATTATATCGTTCACGCGGTCTCAGCCAGCCTGTAATAAGAATCTGGTTTCTTCTTAGCCTCAATTCATAAATTTTCAGTACAAATTCCAATTTTTCAAGATGGTCTTCGAAAAAAGTACGATATTCTCGTTTAATTTCTGTCGAATTATATACATCTTTGGTTCACAACAAACACTCATCCGTCCAATTTTCATTAAAGTTGAAGTAACTAAATATATCTTGTGGAAACAATGTCAACTGCTGCTGCATCGGTTACGAATATTGGAATTCAGTATGGGCTCCACCAACTTCACAGCGGAGTGTACCACCATTTTGGTAGTGGATGGTACACTAATTTAAACAGTAAGTGAAAGTTCCTTTCATTCCTGTCGGATGCCATTAACACTCTAAATATGAAGCATCCTATTTAAATAAACATTTTAGCATTATTCTTTCGACCTCAATGACTTGAAGGGTGCAACGCCCGAGATTTCTCCTATATGGTTAACATTTACTCTCAAGCATTATTACTCCGCAATTTGCAAAAGATTTTGAAAGTTTTTTTAACGTTTTCAAATTGGCAAAATTAAATTTAAGATATTAAAATATCTTAAATTCCCGCTAATTCAACAATAATTTTTTCCAGTTTCATTTTCTGTAAATGCATCATTCGTAATTTTAAATCGGTAGGTACGAATTCCAACTCCAGTAAACAAATAATTTCATTGTTATATTTCTCCTCTTATCGAAGTTCCTCCAACATCAACGTAATTATGTACTATGTACTCTAAAGTACGTACAGTTTTGAACTAAAAAGGTACAAAATTGAAAAAATGCTATTTAATACTCAAAGAATGTACGCAAATAAAAGATACCATAAATTTACGATTACTTTTCTGAAATAATTAATCTTTTTTTTTTTTGCCCGTATGAGAAATATAAACGGACAAATAGCTATCTTAAACGACGAAATTAATCAACAAACTACAGTTTAATCTGCCCGAGTGAGTTTTACGACTCACGATGAAAAATTATAAATAATAAATAAAGATGAAGCTCAAAAAATTACATAATCTAGATTTAATATTAATACGGGTTTTGAGAAACGAAGGAAATTCCTCGAAATTACGACAAAAAAATTTACTTTCTCTTATCACGCGTTAATACAAACCTAATTACTCTTTCTCTATTACGAAATTATAATTTTTAATTAGTAATATTTATGGGAGCTTCAGTAGCTCGGAGTTTAGAGATTAGATTTGGAGCGAGAAGGTCCCGAGTTCGACTCTCGCCGCTTCTTCAGCTCGAGTTGAGACAGCCACCAGCCACCTACTCGGCTAATATTCAGGCTCGGATGTCTTTCGGAGGAGTTAACGTCCAGGATCCTCTACACGAGCGGGAATCGGATGTTGCTCGTTTTAAAATAATAATAATAATAATAATAATAATAATAATAATAATAATAATAATAATGAAAATAAACTTATAATTATATGGCTAAAATAATATAATCTACGTGAATACAATTAATAAACGGAATGATATTAATATTGTAAATAAATACCTGTGAAATATATTAGCCATAGATAGGAGAGGAATATCTTTCATATTTCTGGGAGCATAATGGAGCGCCAATTTCAAACAATCGATGGCTCGGTGCCCGTTGCCCAACACTCTCCAGTAGAGGGCGGCAGCTGTGGCGATCACCCAAGACGTCTCGTTCTTGATCGCGTCATGGAAAAGAATTACTGACTAATATTGCCTATTATATTACGAGTATATTACCGACTTAAAACTTATTAAAGACAACCTATTAATGGTCTTACTGCCCGTCAAACTACTAGTAATATCCATACAAAGCTATTACGGCTCGTAACTATTAATTATGAGCTTCTTTATCAGGGTAGCTCAAGGTCGGGGCCCCTACCCTCCGCTTCCTTGCGGGATACGAGATACTGATGTTACCTTCACTTTTTCTTTATCAAAAACAATGACATCACTGTACATAACATATACACTACAGTGCCAGACTAAAAGTCGCGTGTAAACTGTGGTGGTACGCATTGGTAAACAATGTTCGACAATGTTTGGTTAGGTCCTATAAATGCATACTTGTTTCAAATGTGAACTGCAATCATTGTTACACGCAATAACAATAACCAACTTAGCCAAATACGCGTAAAAACAAATTCTTTACATTCACTCAATGTCATTTCATTGTCATCTCCATCAAGATACGGAGTTAAGAAGCGATTCCTCGCTTTCCTCGAGTGTCAGGACTGCACGGAAACTCCCGGGATTGGGGTTATATCCTCCGTTTCTCCGCGCGTAACGGAGTTGGAGATTGGACTGGGGTCCCATCTTTGGAAAAAATACTTCCACGTACGATACAGTACGCCTCGGACTTTGACAGTGAACGCGCCATCGCTGCTCCCGTAAGTTTATGGGATGTGGGATGTTGGAAATATTGATGTGGATGCAAAAAGAGCGCGAGTGGCCAAGATTGGTCGGAAAGAGTATTTTGACTTTGTCTGTGCGAAACGAATGAGCAGGAACTGAAAGTGTGAAATTGGGTATGGAAGGAGGAAGAGGGGTGTTGTTTTACTAATAAAAGATGAGTACCATGAACATACGAGGGAGTATATGATAATGATAGATGTATACCGGGTGATTCAAAATAATGTAGACATTCTTAAAAGTATTTATTTTGAATACTAACTGCACTAATAAACAAACACTTTATTATGTACATAAGTAAGCATGTAAAAACGTTAATAGTTATTTTATGTTAAATGTTCAAAATATACATCATTTACGAGCAAACATGCCGTGCAACGTCCCAAAACAGATCGGCACACGGTAGCGTTCATATTTGTTGAGGTTTTGCATACTTCACGAACAATTGCTTCCTGTGTTGCACATTCTGAGGGGTTAGTACCTTGGAGGATATTTAGTAGCGGTTCCACGACGACCTATCCACAACCCAGGAAACTTTGTATCAAGAAAAGCTCGAACATCTCTTTGATAATGTGGCGGTGCGCCATCTTGCTGAAAGTAAACCTCATAGTCCCCATACAGATGTCGTACTACGGGAACGGCATCATTACCCAGCATTTCCAGCTAATTTTGACCTGTTACATTACCATTAAAAAAGACTGGCCCAACAGTACCACGAGAAGAAAACCGAAGCCACACCGTAAGGCCTGGCAGATTAACAAGATTCTTCGCATAAATTATCTTACACCACTATGTGGGTATCTAAAGGACAAAGTTTATGATACTAACTAGTGGTGTACCGATTAATCGGCATCGGCACCATCAGAATCGGCCTTTTTTTGGGCATCGGCTAAATTCTCACACCGATTCTTTGAAACTTTAAAATTTTAATTATAAAACAAAGTCTATATTTATAGAAAATTGAACAGATAAAAAACACTATGATAATTTATACTCATTTCAAAGTGTAATTATATAAAAATATTTTACATTTACGAAAAAGGCAAATCTTAATAAGTTAAGTTGCCCATAGATTCACAATTTCTCTAACTAGCTAATCTCTAAATATTATAAACTATTGTAAATCTCCTACTCTATATTAATAATAATTCTATATTAAGCTGTACTTTATAATTTATATATTAAATCATCTTATTATGTTGACCTTATTTTAACTATTTTAATAATTTTATAAACCCAAATTATATATACATTTTTTTTATTCAAATTGTTCACCAGGGACTTGAAATTTTAATGAAAAATTTTGTTGTTGTTGTTGTTGACATTGTTGAAGAAAGAAAATACCTTCAACATAAGGAAAAGCAATTATTTTAAATATTGGTATTCAATTTATGAAACTGAAATAAAATTATTTTATCATTTTATCAATTTTACTCTATATTGTGGAGTGATCTAAGGAAAAGCATTTAAACAGATCTGAAATGTAAAAATATGAAAATTAAAAGTTTTCACTTTAGATTAATAAAATTTATGAAGGGAATTGATTTTTTCAAATTCAGGCAAAGAATCGGCATCGGCTAAATTTTGGAATCGGTTCATCACTAGCACTAACCCACAAAATGTGCAACACTTACAGAAAGCGATTATTCGGGAAGTACGCAAAATTTCCACTAATGTGAACACTACTGTGTGCCGACCTGTTCTGGGACGTTGCGCCGCAAGTTTGCGCGTAAATAGTGGACCTTTTGAACATTTAACATAAAATGACTATCAAATGTTTTTACATACTTGCTTATGTACATAGTAAAGGTTTCGTTTAAGTGCAATTAGTGTCCAAAATTACTTCAAAATGTGCCTACATTGTTTTGAATCACCCTGTATGTATGCTACATTTAAGTTTAAGAATGAAAGTATCGGTATTTGTAGCATATGTGCCATGTGATTGTGGATGTGTAGAAAAGAGGGTAAGTTCTGGAATATGCAAAGTGATGTGGTTGGAAGCATGTTGAATGCGTAAAGAGCGACTGTAATGGGTGATCCGAATAGAAAGTTTGGAATTTCTCCGAATCTGTAGTGATTCGGAAGCAAAGTGGAACGATGAGGTAAAGGATAGAATGAAAGAAGAGAGTCAGGAAAAGAATGTCATGAACGCAGCCATGTAGTGATGAAAGAAGCTGTGACGAATTATGCAAAGAATGCAAGAATTATGAGTAGTAAAAAAACAAAAATCTTTGGAAAGGAAAATGAACGAGCAGCAATATATAGAGAACATAAAATTATTCTGGAAAAGGTTACGAAATGGAAAGATCAGTTTGGTAGAATGACTGATAATATGAAAGATAAGAACGGAAAGGTGTTAAGGTCGTACAAAACGGTAATTGTACCAGTGTATGAAAATAAAGGTGGAAGAAATTAATGTAAAAAATACAGGGTACAAGTCTTTTAGATAGAACTGGAAAAGTGTACGAAAGGAGTGTTGATAGATGAGACCAAAGAGGATTATGGATTTGTTCGCTGGAGATGAACAGGAAACTTTAGAGAAGGAAGTGGATGCGATAATCGAGTGTTTGCAGCGAGACGGCTTAAAATAAAAATAAATGATGCAGTGAATAGACTGGAAACTGAAAAGGTTTCCTCCTGTCTAAGAGTACGATGTGTGAAGTGTAGAGAGTACTGTGTGTGTGAGAATAGAGTGAAAAGGAAGTACGACTGAGATTAGTCCAGTACTCTGGTGAAGGTGTGGGCATTCCGTGTCATCCTCAACTTTGACGGTCTCTGCATTAGACCCACTATATATATATATATATATATATATATATATATATATATATATATATATATATATATATATATATATATATATATATATATATATATATTCTAAAGTGAATAAATCTGTCTTGTGCAAAGTGCTTAAAATATACGAGCCTGTTGGCTCCTGGGTCGGGCTGAGTTGACCACATACCCTGTCACTGCTCACTATTAATGTCGTAGTACGACAGGAGTGCGTGATGGCGCCATGGTTGTTTAATGAATATGCGAATAAATTTAGAAAAGAATGCGAGATGGCTGTCGCATCTGATGTGTGCTGATGATGTGGTGAGTTTGGGTGAGTCACAGAATGAATTGAAGAGGGCCATGTCAAGTTTTGTTGATATTTATGAAAGATTATATCACTGGTCAACAAAGTTTTTGTCACAGAGATATTTTTACTTGAACTATGTGTAATTTTTTACGTTGATTACGAAAATGAAAACAGAATTTTTCTATCACCCGCAGTTTTAGAGTGACACACGAATTTACATTACTTAGGATTTGAGTGAGAATAGGAAGGGGGCGGGGTCTGCCCCTTCCTCTTCCTATAAGTTGCTACACGTCACTGTTGACTTTCATTTGTCAGTTACTCATTTGATTTCACTCAGTGAACATCGTGCATTTTATTCGTGATTTTCCTTAATCATTTTTTGTGTCAGTGCGTTCGTATTGTTTCATGACAGAATGCCACGCAAGTGTGTCAACCATCCAAACTGTTTCTGTTATGTGTGCAGAGAGTTAACACTGAAATTTCAAAGGCGAAATTTCACCCCTCTCGTCAAAAAAGCATACGAACTTTATTTTGGTTGCAAGGTAGGGGATCAGAACAAGACGTGGGCACCTCATATATGCTGTATTACGTCTTTAAGACTTCTGACAGGCTGGTTAAATGGGTCTCGTCGAATGCCGTTTGCTGTTCCGATGATGTGGAGAGAGCCGAAAGACCATTTAACGGATTGTTATTTCTACTTAACAAATATAATAGGCATTACTGCGAAATCTAAACATATGGTACAATACCCAAATTTACCATCAGCCATAAGGCCTGTTTTACATAATAAACATTTGCCAGTACCAAGGCCACCGGAAACGTGGAGTTTAGATGATGAAAATGAAATTGATGTACAATGGTAATGACGAAGCTCAACATGGTTTACTGACGGACGATGTTGATCCAATGTTTGAACCATCTTGTTCATCGACAGAGCCTCACTTAATATCTCAAGCAGACCTGAGCGAGCTTGTCTGTGATCTGAAATTGTCAAAAGATCAATCCGAACTTTCGGCTTCCAGGTTGAAAGGTTGGAATCTTCAAGAAAAAGGCACTAAGATATCTTTTTACCGCAAGCATCAAAGAAACTTTCTACCCTCTCATGAAAACCCTTGGCCAACATGATCCAAACGAATGGCGCCTATTTATTAATTCCTCGAAGCTGAGTTTAAAAACTGTATTACTCCATAATGGAAATAAATACCCTTCAGTTCCATTAGCACATGCCGTACATGTGAAGGAATCATACGACAATATGCACCTGATTGTGAAACATATCCAATATGATAAATACTCTTGGCATATCTGTGGAGACTTGAAAGTGATTGCACTTCTTCTTGGTTTACAACTGGGTTATACGAAATTCTGTTGTTTCCTCTGTGAATGGGGCAGAGCACGGGAAAGCCAATACTCAAAGAAACAATGGCCACTTCGACAAGCGTTGATTCCAGGGCATAAAAATCTCACCAGTTCACCTCTTCTTAATCCAACAAAGTTATTTGCCACCACTACATATTAAACTTGGTTTAATGGAAAATTTTGTTAAGGCTATGGATCAAAATGGCAGGGGAGGGGGGGGGTCTCTACTTGAAACAGAAATTTCCGAGGATCAGCGACGTCAAAATCAAAGAAGGGATATTTGTGGTCCCACAAATTAAAGAAATCATGAGAGACAGCGCGTTTGATGAAACTCTAAGTGAAGTTGAAGGAGCAGTTTGGAGAGCATTTAAACTAGTGAACACAAATTTCCTCGGAAACTTCAAGGCCGAAAATTAAGTCACTTGTTGAAGAACTTCTCAAGGCCTACAAAGACGTGGGGTGCAACATGTTGAAAATTCATTTTCTTGACTCACATCTCGACTTCTTCCCAACAAACTTAGGCGATGTTAGTGATGAGCATGGGGAACGCTTTCATCAACAAATATCCACGATGGAGAAGCGATACCAGGGCAAGTGGAGCCCCAGCATGTTGGATGACTACTGCTGGACATTGTCAAGGGATGGCCCAGAGGCGAAATACAAGCGTAAATCATCAGTAGCCACATTTTAGGTGAATTCAATATGCATTTTCTACTTTGATATTGCTATTACGCCTATAAATTAGTCCAAATTTCATTTTCGATTCACTCAATATTGGTGGGTGATGATAAAATTTTGAAGCCATTTTTGAACTCGGCGGTAAAAAACCTATAAGATTCACCCATTTTTGTTCAAGTGACAAATAAAAAGTTCGATTTTGTCGACCAGTGAATTATTGGAAATTAATGTTGTCAATGAGAGGAGTAGAGTATGGAGAAATTTAGATGCCGTGAAAGAACTTAAATATTTGCAGTCCGACAGAAAAGGGCAAAATACATTGGAAATTGAAAGTAGTGTAAAGCTGGTTAAGCAAGTCATGAACGCGATAAAAGCCTGGTACGAAGTGTTTGAGCGTAAATGCAGCAAGAGGTTTACATGAACATGTATTTGAGCCAACACTGATGTATGGATGTGAGACGCTTGTATAGAGCATGATGGTTCGCTATCAAAAATGAGAGCAGTTGAGATAATTTGCGCATGATTGATGAGCGGGGATTAATTATATATGTGAATAAATGTCGGGTTCACGTAAATGTTGCGCAAAAACTACCGACAAACAGAGCAAAACAAGCGGTGTGTGAAGTGTGTAAATGGAAACGCTGGTCCCGCTTGATGTATCATTGGAGGATACCCTTAACCTCGTCATGACACGTAACACTGGATCCCTAAGGCTGGCATGGTACTTTACTCCCAATGGTGATCCCTATGTATCCTTGTTGAAGTAATTGATTTGAAAATCTTTAGTTCAGAGTTGAAGCGTCGTTCCTACCCCATGGAGAATGGATATTTTTTTTTTTTTTTTTTTAAAGTGTTATCGGAGGAAGTTTTCTTAAGATTTATCGGAGCCATGATGTTCACGGTTATGCTCGCAGTTCGAATATGGTAGTACAATAAAACACTTCTAAAGTTCATCAACGGATGATTCATTTTCACTTCTAAGCGGACTGTATAAAAAACTTACATTCACCCTCCTCATCTTACACAAACGCAAAACACAAATCCAATCAACCTATATACGTCACCTTTCTTCCATGACCTTTCCTTACTCACCTTCTTTAGCGACCTGGCAATCCTGGTAGCTATAAGATCCATCTGTTGCGGGGTCTTATCCGTGAGGGTCTGGAATGCTTCTTTCAAGCCCAACTCGGGGTAATGGGGTAACTTCGCCCTGTATTTTACACCAGCCAAGTGGTCGAAGGTATGAAGGGAGGCCGGGAAATCCTCCGGGCAAACTGGTTCTTCGAGCGATGTACCCTCCTTTGGAGGGGGTACAAGGTACTCTGCTAAACTAGGGCACAATGAAAAGAATGAAGTGAAAAAGGAGACAATTCATAGAATTGCAGGAGTTAACTACAAAGGACTTTATGATCTGTCAATGAAACAGTGGGGCGCAGCTTTTACTAAAAATTCGCTCAAGATCTAAAGTCTTTAGGACTATTATTATTAATTATTAATAATAATAATAATAATAATAATAATAATAATATGTGAGGAATGAACAGTAATGAAATACCACAAAATATTCAAAAGAACTAATCTTTTTTATTTTTTTTTAATGTTCTCCATTCTAACCTCTAAGAACCCTCAAAATGGTGATCTTCTGCACCAACTCGTATGTGAAAAGTACCGATCCTAAATTTGAGTCGACCTGGTAACCTGACAGAAGTTTCGTGTGTCGATCTCTCAGCGTGGATCTGCCTCTAGAATTGGCTTGGTGAAGGAGAAGGTTGCTTCCTTAAGCTCTCGATTTCACAGCAGGTAGACACGGCTCATCTGGGATTGCCCCGAGTCTTTTCCTTTTTAGAAGATTTCCACATCGACACCAGTTGTGTTCCGGATTTCTTTGGGTAACTGGTTGAATAGTCTTGGCCCATTGACAACCAAGATATTTTCCTTCGGGTCCCTTGTCTGACCTTTAGTTTGAGAACGCTACATATTTTACCTTTCCTTTTTCCCAGTGTTGGGTGGATGGTTACCAGGTTCAGTTTGAGGTTAGGAATTTTTACGTGTAAATTATAGTGTACCTCTCTTTCCAGCGAGTATTGATTTAATTAACGTAATCTTTCTCAGTAATTTAGTTCTTTGCAGCTAGTAGTGATCTTGGCTGGGAAATTTCTCGAATTTGTTCTGACTAATTTCTTTTATTTTATGTAAGGACATTATGACTTAGCAATATTCCAGTTTTGGCATGATCAGCGTTTTCAGCAAAGATACGTTCTTGTCCCTTTTTTTTAAAGGTTCTCATCTCAGTATCAGTCTAGTTATTCTTTTTGTTTTGTTGACTGCCACCTAATTTTTCATTTTGAATTTCGCATCATCGGTCATTATAATTCCTAAATTTTTTCCTTTTGAATTTAATGTCCATTCGAGGCATAGTGGTCTAAAGTGCGCATAGTTAGTTCCTAATTTTTTCCGTATATACATCGGCTGTTTTTTATTCGTTTGCGATTTTTGTATCGTTAACGAAGGATACTACGGTGCTATTATTTCATTATCCGTATCAATTAGTACGAGTCTAAATAACAATGGAACACGTACTGGTCTTCGTGGTAGGGAGGAGCTACGTACCTCCGATTCTGATATTATTTCTTCGACAATCTTTAAGTTATATACCCACTGATTGCTACTTCCATACATTTCATTTTACGCGCTATTATTCCACGATTACATTTGTCGAATGCTTTGGCAAAGCCCGCGTATATTTCATCATACCGGTATGAATGTACGAATCATATTGAACACTATTAAATTAGTCGTAATCGGCACGACGTTCTTCTCGATCGGAATCCATATTGTTTCTTATTGAATGTTTCCCGTGCCTCCAAAAAGTGGGTTTTTTTTTCTCCAACCTTTCTTACAAATAGTTTGGCGAGACAAGACACTACTAGTTACACTGACCTACACTTCTTTGCTTAAGATCCATTTCCTCCTTTATATATAGGAGCAATTTTCGCTCTTCGGGATGTCCGTATTTATTGCGTGTACAGAGATGTTTTCCATAGCTAATAGATGGGTGTAGTCATTTCATTTTTACAAATTTTAATCAGTGAAGCGTTCCATTTGCCTGAACCCTGCTGTTAAATGTTATTTTAGCTGTCCTACATATACAAGTATAACTCGCGTTATGCTGTCTGGCGTAAAATAAAAATTTATTATATTCTCGCCTCGTAATTCTTCTTCAAAAAGAATTTCTGTCATATGCGCCTCGGTGGTGTAGTGGTTAGCGTCGCTGACTACGAATTCATCGGCCCCGGGATCGAGACACGATGACAGCAGCCAGCGCGCAGCAAAACCCAGCTGTTCATCATTCCACGCAATAAAGAAAGTGGTTGGTAGATAAATGGGTACCCTGGGTGGCCTAGTGGTTAAGACGCTGGGCTGCTGCTGGTGGGGCGTGGTTCGAATGAATGAATGACTGAATAGCAGTGCTTCACCGGCGCTTCAACTAGTAAGGTCATATCACGCCGAAACTAAAGGAAAGAGATAGCACAAGGGGATGAGGTAAGAGGGAATTTGAAGGAGCAACAGTTAACGAAAAGTCGTGAGAGAGAAAAGGAAAAACACCATGATCAGCAAAGGGAGGAAGAAATTATACCCAAGTCATATTAAATAGAGAGTAGAAGGCCAGTTTGACGAAGAAAAGAGAAAAGAGTGTCCTTAGGTACTGGGGTAGAGTCACCCAACAACATAGTAAGAGCGGAGCCTGAAGGGCAAAAAGGGAAGAACTGGGAGCGAGCAACAGCAAGGGCAGGACAAACTAAAAGCAAATGTGAAACGGAGAGAGGAATGCCGCATGGGCAGGAGGGAGCAACATCTCCCGTCATAAGATGCCCATGCGTGAGGCGAGTATGACCGATGCGTAGACGCATCAGAGCGGTTTCTGACCGTCGGTCACGCTGGCAGGAGGAAGGCCACCGTCGAATCGTGGGTTTCAACGCCCTCAAGGAATTCCCGGTCACATCCTCCCACTGGTGCTGCCACCGCCGAAGGAGTGCTTCCCGGAAAACCCTCGTAAAGTCTGACGCCGGGAGGCGTGTTAGGGTCGAAAAGCAGGGAGGACACCTCCCTCGCCGCGGCGTCCGCACGTTCGTTGCCCGGAATGCCAACGTGGGAAGGTACCCAACAGAAGGCGACTACCTTACGGCGTGATGAAAGAAGGACCAGCCAGTCCTGAATCTGCCGCACCAGTCGATGCGGAGAGACAAGAGAGGACAGGGCCTCAAGAGCGCTACGGAAGTCGGAATAAATAATAAATGATGTAGAGGGGAGCTGAAAAAGGAGCCGAAGGGCCAAAAGAATAGCCGATAGTTTCGCTGTAAAGATGGAAGCAGCTGGGGGGAGGGATAATGATTTAGTTTCCGATGGGAAGACGGCCGCGCAGCCCACTCCAAGTGGAGAGCGAGAGCCGTCTGTGAACACTGGGATAGAATCAGCATGGGAAGAGGAATGGGTTAAGAATAGTTGCCGAAGGGCGGATGGATGGAACTGGGACTTTGATACAGTAGAAAGGAGGGAGCAGATACGGAGAGGAGAAATGGTCCAGGAGGGGTAGTTGGAGGGGGGAGAGGACAGCACTCGCCCCTCCACCCCCAGAGAAGACAGGACGGGAGCCATTCGGAGACCAAACGGTCGGATCAAGTGGGGATGGCGGTCAAAGCATGCCGCAGTGGAAGGACCGAAGAGGGATTGGAAGACCGGGGTGGGAGAGAACTGCTGAACACGAAAAGGTAATTGAGACCCTCCAAGGTACGATGGGCATTCAATGGGAGATGGCCACTCTCTGCATACAGGCTGACGATTGGAGAAGATCGGAATGCACCAGTGCTGATGCGCACACCTAAGGAGCGAATCGGATCCAGCATGCGCAGAGCGGAGACAAGAGCAGAGGAATAGGCCTGACAGCTATAATCCAACTTACTTTGGACCAGGGAGTGGTCGAGTCCCCAAAAGAGTATGGCGGTCAGCACCTCAGTCAGTGTGAGAGAGGAACTTAAAAAGGGTACAAGTCTGAAGGCACGAAGCCTTCAGAGACTTCAAATGGGGGATCCAGGAGAGGCGGAAATCGAGGAGACCCAGAAATCTAGTTTCGGGCACAACGGGGACTGGTGAACCATAAAGAGAAAGAGAGGGAACGGCAGTGCAGCAGCGGCGTCGGCAAAAGTGCATTGCCACCGTTTTTGTAGGAGAAAATCAGAACCCGTGGTCTGTGGCCCATTTGGAAACTGAATCCAGGGCCCGCTGGAGGATACGTTCAAGGAAGGCAGATCGGGAGCCGGAGCAATATATGGCTAGGTCATCGACATAAAGGGTGGCCTTAATCCCCGGGGGCAGAGCCGTCACCACGTCGTCGATCGCCAAAGCGAAGCAAACGACGCTCAGGACGCTGCCCTGTGGAACTCCCTCCTCCTGCGAATGCACAGAAGATAGGGAGGTACCCACCTGAACTCGAAAGGAACAGGAAGTCAGAAAGTTGGAGATAAAGGAAGGGAGAAAACCTCGAAAGCCCAAAAGATAAAGTTTTCGGCAGATCCACCACCGCCAGGTAGTGTCATACGCTTTCTCTAAGTCAAAAAAGACTGCGTAAAGATGACGTCGCTCTGCAAATGACAAACGGACCGCAGTTTCCAACTGAACTAAAATGTCAGTGGTACTACGGCCCCTGCAAAAACCGGTCTGTGTAGGGGAAAGCAAATTGTGGCGTTCTAGGTGCCACATCAGTCGCCGGGAAACCATCTTCTCTAAAAGTTTTGAGAGGCAGTTAGTGAGGGCTATTGGGCGGTAATTGAGAGATGTCGGGTCCTTACCGGGTTTAGGAAAGGGGAGCACGACTGCTTCCTTCCAGCAGGAAGGGAAGGTGCCCCCTACCCAGATCCAATTATAAAATGTGAGAAGAAAGAAACTGAAGGGTGGAGGTGGCGAAACATTTCGAAATGAATGCCGTCAGGGCCGGGAGCAGAGTTGCCGCAAGAAGCTAACGCCGATCTCAGCTCCGACATAGAAAAAAGGCGATTGTAGGGGAAATTATTGGGAGTCTGAAAAAGATGGAGAGAGCGAACAAGCGAAGCCTTACGGCGGAGGAAGGCAGGATCACGGTGGTCGTGTCGGGAGATGGAGGCTATGGTCGAGGCCACCGCAGTAGGAGAGGACACTGGGCGTTCGTCGATCATGAGGACAGGAGAAGGGTGAGAAGTGGGTTTTCCGGAAATTTTCCGAATCTTGTTCCAGATTCGGGAGGAAGGGGTGCGGGAGGTGAGGGAGGAGACGTACGCTCGCTAAGAAAAGCGGCGGGCTTCACGGAAGAGCGAGGAGGGGAGGAGAGTTCAGAGGAAGGGGCGGCTTTCGCTATATATGCTGAAATGTCAGCAATGGTTTTAGGAGGGAGAATAAGCGGGTTAGTTGTTACTGAGGTGGAGCAGATGGGAACAGTGGAATTGGAAGTTCTAGGGGGACGGGCTGGAGGAACAGTGAACACAGGGGGTGGAGACGGCGAGAAGGAAGAGGATGAGGTTGGGGAGCGGGTGGACGAGGCCTGATCAGGCCTAGAATGATAGCGTGTGGAAGAGGACGGTACGGAGGTGAACGAAGTCCGGGGCCAATGGGAGGTAGTCGGGCGGGAGGAGCGCAGTGTTTGAGCAAAAGGCCTGGGCGAGCGAATCAGGACCTAACGCGGGCCCTCGCTTCCTGAAAACTTACCTTGTTTGACTCCCGGACCGACAGGATCTCACGCTCGAAGAGGTAGGTCGGATAGGAAGAGGAGGAAGCGGCGTGGTCTTCTCCACAGTTGGCGCAGCGAGGATGATTCGAACAGGAGGAACCATGTGTCGGGGACGCGCAGTTGACACAAACGCCAGGGGAACTTCGGCACGTCTTACTAACATGTCCGAACCTCTGGCAAGTAAAACATTCGCGTGGTCTGGAGATGTAACGACGGACCGGAAATTGAAGATAACCGGCCCTAATTTTCTCGGGTAATTGGGAACGAGCAAAGGTCAGGATCAATAAAGGAGATGGAATCCTTGCCCCCTGAACCATACAGGGTGGCCGGTAAACACGGGTCACTTTCTGAGAGGAAAGGCGGGTGAGAAGACCCGATTCTGAGTATTCCAAAAGACGGGGAGCGTGTACTACACCCGTACAAGCGTTAAAGGAAGAGTGGGGGAGACAATCCAGGGGAGCAGAAGCCAGGGTCGAGAGAGACGAAACCTTCTGGTGTTGGGCTCTGGAGGAGACCTCCACCACAAGAGAACCATCATTCTGGGGCCACATCTGTCGGGGATCACCACAACGGGAAGTGAAGTCGTCGTAGACCTCAAAAACATCCCGTTGTGAGAGGCGGGGGGAGGCGGAAGAACCGAGGACCAGAAATCGAAGGTAATCAGGGTCAGAGTCGTCCGCTCCCACAAGGGGATCAAAAGACTTGCGGAAATAAGACACACGAGAAGTCTTTGAACGAGGAGGACGCGAGTGTTCCGCAGTCCGAGGGGGGTCAACACCATCAGGATGCGGTCTTCCAGTGGTAGAGGACTCGAGGACCTGGTTGTCCACCACCCGAGTGCTAAGAGTAGTAGTCCGAGAATGAGAATCAGAGGTCGTAAGCCAAGGAATAGAGGAAGCCATAGCAAGCAAAAGGAAAGCTTCATCCCCCGCGTGCATCCAGCCACCACCGACTCCAACAAGGGAAAGGCGAATCGTGGGCACACTCGGTCCCACCGCCAATAGACATCACGCAGGGGAGATACACCAATACCCAGTCCCCGTCCCTAAAAGGCGACCACTTTCGTCCAACGCGCGGTGAAAGATGGCAGGGACAGGGCTTGGGTTTGGTTTAAGAGCGACAAGGGTGAAGGACAACCACCTCCCTCACCCAAGGTCCAAGGAAAGTCAAGGTCCAAAACAAAGCCAAATGCGAAAAGAAAAAAAAACCAAAAGGATTGAGGGAAAGGAGAAAGAAAGAAATATCAGGTCATCCCATAAGTAATGTCGTTTTTTAGATCGGAATTTGAAGGACAAAAAAAAACTCGACTGAAACTTTTTAATCTAGTATATATTTTCCATCGGAATCAATGACACTCTGCCAACGTCCTACAAGCTTTTAAATGCCATGTTTATAAAATTCAGGCTGTTTTGAGGCAAAAAACGTACAAAGACTGGTGTGCAGGTCATCTAAAGAAGTATACTGTTTCTCGTCAAGATAGTTTTGCAGACTCCTAAAGAGATGATAATCTGAAGGCGCAAGGTCTGGAGAATATGGAGGACGTGGAAGTTTTCCCATCCAAGCTCCCCAATTTTTGCAGAAGTGATCCGAGCGGTATGAGGACGTGCGTTGTCGTGGTGGAACACGATTCCTTTCCGATTAACCAAAGAAGGTCTCTTTTCTTTTAGTGCAGTGTTCAATCGATCCAGTTGTTGACAGTAGACTTGAGCGCTGATTGTTTGGTTGTGTGGGAAGGTTTCAAAGTGTATTACACCACCTTTATCCCACCAAACACTAAGCAACACCTTCCAAGGGTGAAGATTTGGTTTTGGCTGTGGTGTCGCTGGTTCTCCGGCACAAACCTACTGTCGACGGCGCTTAACATTCTGGTACAGTATCCACTTTTCATCACCAGTCACTAAACGGTGCAAAAACGGATCTTGGAGTTCACGGGAATGAAGAGCTGTGCTAATGTTTACCCGCACCCTCAGATTGTCGACGACAATTCATGTGGCACCCATTTTCCTAACTTAGGCACTTTCCCGAGTTGTTGCAAATGTCGATGGACGCTGGACGGGGATGAATTGAATTTCTGGGCCAATTCTTCGACAGTTGTTGAACAGTCTTCAAGTGCGGCTAACAGCAGGTCATCATCAAACTCAGCAGGGAGTCCAGAGCGTGCTGCATCTGTCAAACAGCAGTCACCATTCCTAAACTTTTGAAACCATCTTTGACATTTCCTCACATGCAGAATATCGTTGGGTCAGCACCATAAACGTCCTGAATGTTTCGCGTTGCTTCAGTAGCACTATTCCCTTTTTTGAACTCGTAAAGCATTATATGCCTGATATGCTCTTCTGATACCGCCATGTTTATGAGGGGTTCACATAAAGCAAAACACACGTCTTCAACTGGTCAAGGTCTGTAAAGTATGTAGCGAAACACGATAGATCTCCTCTTAGATATAACCTTCGGAAAATTTGTGCTTAAACCGAGTAGGACTAGTTTAAACTTAATCTATCGTAAAAAAACGAAATTACTTATGGGATGACCTAATAAATAGGAGCAGATCAGCCGGGTCCCCAGACGGGTCCAATGATCCACGAAGGCAGAGAGCCCTTACATCGAAGGAAAATGCACTCCCACATTGGCCACAGAGGGACGCGCCCTATAGCTCGTAATGAACAATTCGGGCGGAAGCTAACCAAAGGTATAATATATGTATATACCGTATATATATATTTTTTTCCCTTTGGAGCGAGAGCGGATTGAAACCTGATTCACACTGAGCTCTTTAATACTTCTGATGTTTCACTTAGATCAGCGGTTTGTGCATTACTTTTTCCATGAATTTTCAACAATTTCACGATTGTCTTCCGTCTGTTTGCAATAAACGACGTAGCCATATATATATATATAAGCCGGGTCGAATTTCTGGGGGCAGATCGGGCACTATGTGGGGCTTATGAATTGGGGTCCTGACCAACATACTCCAAAAGAAAGTTTATGCTCCCCCCTCCGTACCACTAGCATACTCCCTCCTATTTTTCGCTCCGCCCCAAAAATGAAAATAGTCTCATAAATGAAAATGGAGACCATTTAGAGCAGTGGTCGGCGAACTTTTTTGGGTATTACCCCAAAATATATTTGAGGACGTAATCAGGACGTAAATTCGTAATATTCTAAAATTTAGAATAACGCCACATTTATGTAACAAAATAAAATAAAAATATACGAAAAAAATATCAGCACAAAGTCTCTCTCATACCGCACGCATTACCCCCAAAAGTTTTAAATTTACCCCTGTTCCCCGACCACTGATTTAGAGCATCTTCTCATAGAGATGACCCCCCCTAAAATTGCATAATATATCTCGTGTGCAATTTTCAGGCAATTACCTAAAAAATTTGGATTTCTCAAAATTTTCATCACGCGTATTTTCTCAAAATATTTGCTATATCAGAAAATTGATTACACATAAACATCGTTTATGTGTAATCAATTTACTGAGCTGTGTGTTGAATTTCAAATTCAATACCAATAAATTTCATGTTCTAATTATCATATATTTTTACAGGAATTATAAGAATTTATGCTCTTTAGATTTACTTATGATCCATGCATGATTCTATAAAGGCTGGATTTTTTATTTTTCAAAAAGGTTGAAAAAATGTCAACCAGAAACAAATCTTCGAATGCAGCTTTTGGTTTTGCCACTGAATTCCGCCGATCAATGATTCCTACAAAGGCAGACGTTGTCAGACACTATTTCTTCATTCAAAAGATAGAAAAAATCAAGTCAAGGGGATCAGCAACTGCGAACGATTGCTACAATATAGTTACCAAAGATCTTCAAGATATTTGGGCCATGTTCTCTTTCCCTGTCATTCAAGAAAGATCTATTTCTTCTGCAGTGGAAAGATTAATCAGATCAGCTCTTTCCTTGAACAAGGTTCCTCTGCGTCAAAGGAATGAAAATTTTGCTAAAAAACTTGCTTCATATGATGAAATGTTTGACATTTGTACTTGCAAATGTTATGATAAAGGAATAGAAAGGCCGTTTTGTCGATGCGAGGTAAAAATCCCAATGGTAGAGTGGGAGTCATTTGTAGGCCAAAAGCAAAGAATAAATCAATTAGGGCCATTTGATCGTGAAGCTGCCGCTGTCCAGAGACGATCCCTCTCAAGAGCAAGAGAAGAACAAGAGAGACAACAAAGGTCACAAGTGGAAATGGCAGAGGCTATGGAAGTTGTACCATCTTCTTCAGTAGATGACTTTAGCGAAGATATAGAAGACAGTGACAATGAGCTAGAATTCGTGCCCGATGTGGAATTGATTGAAAATGATCAAAATAGGCATTCATACAATGAATTACCATTGGTGGCAGACTGTTACCGTGTGAGTTCGAGAGCTACAGCAGCTATTGTTAATGCTGCATTGAAAGATATGGGAATAATCGATCAATCTAACATGCTTGATAGGAAGAAAATAGAAAGAGAGAGAATTCGTGTAGGCAAGAAAAATAGTTAGATCTAGATGTGAAAATGTGAATATTGAATGTATAGGGTTTCATGGAAGAAAGGATGATACGTTAACCAAGCATGGAAAAGAGAAAGAAAAACATTATGTGCTGATCAAAGACCGTGGAGGTATCTATGTAGACCATCTCTGCCCTGACGCAGGAAATGCTCGGTGTATAGCTGATGAAATTATAACGTTCTTAATTGATTCAGCGAGCATCGACACTCTCAATGCTCTGCTATGCGACGGTACTGCTGTCAATACTGGTAGAATTGCTGGTACCATAAAATTGATTGAAATTTTTTTGCATAGATCAGTTCAATGGCTCGTGTGTCTTTTACACATAAATGAACTCCCCTTCAGCTTCACACACATATTTGAAACCATAGACGGAAAAACATCAGGGCCAAATACCTTTAAAGGTTCAATTGGAGCCAAATTGAAATGTGATTTAACCATTTTAGACTTAGTGGCATTTTCACCAGTTCAGGGCAACGTCCAATGTCGTGAAAGAGTTGAGCAGTGATCAAAAGTATCTCTATGATATGTGCCTAGCAGTGCAATCTGGATGGGTATCTGAAAGTCTAGCCCGCAGGTCTCCAGGTGCCATTCATCATGCTCGCTGGATTACCCGAGCAAACCGGATTCTTCGTTTATATGTATCGACTTTGCATCCCGAACAAAATCTGAAAGAACTGGTAACCATCGTCATGAAATCATATGCTCCTGGATGGTTTCATATCAAATCCCATCCTAAAGCTACTGACGGAGCATGGAATTTTTTTCATTTGATTGTCTTGATGCGAGGATTGGAAGAAAAACATCGCAGTATTATGGAACCGGTGTTCCGTAATAATGCCTATTTTGCCAATCCCGAAGCTATCATACTGTCAATGCTTACTGATAGCAGACAACATGTAAGAGAAGATACCCTTCAGAAGATACTTCTCAGTCGGACACGTTTCAGTGGCACACGAAATTTTGAGCTTCCTAAATCTCTAAATTTCGATTCCAAAGACTACTATGAGATGACTGACTGGAGAAAGGAAGCTATCAATCCTCTACCTTTGATAAGGAATTTCAGCAATGAAGAGCTACTGCATACAAGAACAGAACACTTGAAAATTGCTGCCTTTTCATGCCAGTCAAAGCGTGGAAAGTGCAGTGAACTTAGTGACAAAAGCATCAGAACAAAGGATTGGCTACGGCAATCGGCACAAATTTATCCTCAATCAGCTGGAATCAAGAAAAAGACTGCCACAGTTTGAATGGAAAAGCCAATGGGGCCAAGGCACATCCACAAGTAATTAGTGAATTGTGAAGGTAATTTTTAAATCAAATTTTGTTTTTACTGCAAAGCTGTTTTGTGTAATAAATGGTACCTTACCTTATGTTGTTTCGTGCGTTGGTCTCTCTTCACACGGAGGTCAAGCTGGTGGCCCCGCCTCTAGGTCTGGCCTGGTGGAGGAGCGAGTTGCTTTCTTGCGCTCTCCACCGTACATAGCCAGGCACGCCCGGCTCATCTGGTACTGTCCTGAGCCAGGCATCCAGTCTTTTCTTGAAGACCTCAACTTTGACCCCCGTTACGTTTCTGAGGTCCTTAGGAAACTGGTTGAAAAGTCTTGGCCCCCTGACAACCAAGCTATTTTCCTTCAGGGTTGAGGAGGTCCCTTGTCGGGCCTTTAATTTGGGAACACTACACATTCTGCCTTTCCTATTTTCCACTGTTGTTTGAATGGTAAAATTGGGTTTAGTTTTAGGTTTGGTACCAGTTTTTCGATCATTTTCCATATGTAGATTATGATGTACCTCTCTTCTTCTTTCCAGTGAGTACAGATTTAGTTTACGTAGTCTTTCCCAGTAGTTGAGTTCTTTGCAGCCATCAATCTTGGCTGTGAAATGCCTTTGCGTTTCTTCTAGTTTATTAGTTTCTTCCTTTTTATATGGGGACGTCAAAACTGAGCAGTATTCAAGTTTTGGTATAATCAGTGTTTTTAGCAGGGGAATCATTACTGTCCTGTCCCTTCTCTTGAACGTTCTTAGAACCTGTCCGGCGACTCTTTTTGCTTTATTTATCGCTATCTGATTTTGTGTTTCGAATTTCGCATCATCTGTCATTATTATCCCGAGATCAATCGCTTTGATGCTTCTCTGAATTTCCTGTCTATCAAGAGCATAATATGCAGTCTAAGTTCTTCTTTTCTACCATATCTCAGGAGCTGAAATTTCTCGGCGTTGAATGACATGTTGTCTTCTGACCATTTGTATATTTTGTTCGTGTCCCTCTGCAAGGCCTCCACGTCATGTACATCGCTGATTTTTCTGCTGACCTTTGTATCGTCTGCAAAGGATGTTACTATACTATTCCTGTTTACTCCGCTGTCTATGTCTGTTAGCATGATAATGAACAGGAGTGGGGCCAGTACTGTCCCTTGTGGTACTGAGCTGCGTACTTCCGATTCTGATGATGATATACCTTGAATTTTGACGACCTGCAGACGATCACTAAGTAAGTTGTAGATCCATTTTCCCACTTTGTCTGTTATTCCCATGTCCTTAATTTTATGTGCTATTATACCATGGTCACATTTATCGAAAGCTTTAGCAAAATCTGTGTATATAACATCGTAGTTGTCATTGCCTTCCAATGACATGTACAATAGACTAATTGTCTTCTTTTCAGACGAATATACTAGGCCTATATGAGGTTTATGAATTGGTCTTCTAGGCAATCAGTACTCCAAACTAAAGTTTATGCCACCCTTTTCTATATACTGATAACACTTTTTGGGGATGCGGCAATTTTTCAAGGATTTGAAATTTCTTGGATAATTGCCTGAAAATTGCACACGAGGTATATTATGCAATTTTAAGGGGAGTCATCTCTATAAAAAAAATGCTCTAAATGATCTCCATTTTGATTTATGATACTATTTTTAATTTGGGGGCGGAGCCAAAAATAAGAGGGAGTATGCTAGTGGTACGGAGGGGAGCATAAACTTTCTTTTGGAGTATGTTGGTCAGGATATCATTTCATAAACCCCACATAGTGCCCACCTAAAAAAAAAATCATTTTGACTAGATTTCGACCCGGCCTAGGCGTGTATGACTACGTATAACTATAATCATGTTTAATGTTCAGTTTTTGCTGCTAAAAGTTGTACGTATCCGCTTGATTTAATTACTATCATTTGAGGCGTCGCGCGGCAAAATGACGAATGTGACAAAACAAAGTTTGGGGGTTTAAAGTTTGTGAAAGTTTAAATACTCAACTTCATTAAAATATCATAGATGTAATTCGATGGTTTTTTTTTTAAATTTTATAAGTAATTTTATGAATACCGAATGAGTGAATGATTAAATGATAAAAAAGAAGCGTTTAAAGTTTTTATAAGGTAAAATAGCAATAAGGGTATAAAGACGAAGATTATAGCAATAACTTTATAAAGAATGGACGACTTTTAGATTTTTTTTGTCGCATTTTTCTCGTAATTTTATGGCGATTAAATGGGTGAATATTTAAATGAATAAAAAGACGACCTGGTAATACATGATACAGGAAAGGTTCGACTTTACTGTGGCGTAGAAAACGGAATTTTCGCCCGTTGGTTCATTCGTCATTGTGCCGCGCGACGCCTCATTTCTATTTTGTCAATTCGTATTATTGCCTACTATGCGCATTTCTTTTTAAACCAATAACCGTACTGGTAGTTTTCAGTTTTCTTTCCAATTTTTAAAATGTGCGCGCGAGTGAGCAGGAGGCACGTGAAAGAAACTCTTATAAAACTTTATTTAAAAGAGGGATTTGATTTTAAACTTTGTTTATTTGCCAAGATCATCTTTAGGTTTTCATTTGCATTTTTCCTTCTTTGAATTTCAGATTAAGAAAATACCAAAAATATATAAATAAAATTGGGATTGTAGTTTAATACATAATTAGATTATAGAATACGAAACGTAGCACGAATAAACTACGGCAAATGACAATAATTTACGAAGACAAGCTGATGTTCAATGTGAACTGCTCCAGCAGATCGGATCGAGCAAGCGGGAACTTGCTTGTCATTTTTAAGACGATATCCAGAGGTCCCGTAGGCTTACTAGCTTTACTTTTGAGACATTTATACGTTTCCATAAACTGTTATTCGATTTTAGATCTGGATTTTGTGATGAATATTAAGCCTTTGGACCCCCGTTCTTATTGTCTTTTCATGCGAGTCTTGTTGCATTATGTTTTAGGTTATTGTCACGTTGAAGATGAATTTCCTTCCAATTAAACAAAATCCATTCAACAAAAATTTGTGGTAGAACGTCTTATTTATATTTCCATCTAATTTTACGGGACCACGAACTCACTCCAGCTAAACAGAAGCAACCTCGCATCGAGTGGCCATATTAGAACCACCATCATTTTTCACTCTTACTGATAGTCAGATCAGGGTTCTCAAGTCTAAAAAATAAAAATTAGAACCTCAACTCCAAAAAATAAGAATATTCATAATACAGTATATCGTTAACATTTTATTCTAATAGACAAATAAAATTGAAAAATTAAGAAATAAGAACAAATTTGTTTTCAAAAATAAGAACACTTGAGAACCATGAGTCAGACTGAAATTCGTCATAGCTACAGCGTCTCACAAATGTTAGGACTTTCATTTCCAAAAAATTTAATTTTGGTCTCGTCACCCCACAAAACATTTTACCAACAATTACCAACATTTTACCAACTGTTTCCTTGCAGCTGAAGTTCTTGAATACTTTTTCCTCATAGTCTCATTTCACTTCATTCAGTTGCTTGGAACTTGTTATGAAAAAGATTTCTTTCTATTTCAAGGTCTTTGGTGTACACCTCGTGCACCATTCCCTGACGAGGTGTATTGTTGAATACACGAAAGACTGGAATCATTTTTCCTTTTCCTTATGCGTTTGCATCAATCATTTATTTCACGTGTTTAATCGTGAAATTCATCCCACATATATATATATACTTCTCATAACTTGGCGCCTCGGGTGTAGTGGTTAGCTACTACGAATCCATCAGCCCAGGGATCGAGACCCGGTGACGGCAGGCGGCACGCAGCAAAACCCAGCTGTTCACCCTTCCATACAATAAAAACTGGTTGGTAGATAAATGGGTACTCTAGGTAGCCTATTGGTTAAGACGCTGGAGTGCTGGTGGGGTGGGGTTCGGATTCCACGTAAAACTGTAGATCTAAGGTGGAGTAACAAGCTTGACCTTCATCAGAATGAACAATTCGGGCGGAAGCAAAACCAAGGTCATAACTTTAACACCTCTTAAGAGTTACTACAAGTCAAATGTTTCTTGATGGTGATAAAAATTCAACCAGTGACCACCAATTGACGGCTTTCACCCCGAGCAGACTGATCATGACACTAAGCGACATCAAAGGCAACTCACTCAATATTTTTTGCGGAGACGGACAACCACGTGGATGTGAAGAGCTTAATATCGCTGAGTTTGTTTCCCTTGTCGCAGAGATGAGGCGGAATGGCTTGGGGTTGTTTCTTCTCCCTTACCCTCAGAAGGACGTCAGGGAGAGGATCATCTTCTATCAAAGCACTTTCTAACGTGGCACTCGCCGTTTCGGGGCCAAGGCCAATCCGCACGTGAATCTGCTTGTTTAAATTTGCCTGAAAATCACTTACCATCAGTGACATGTTATTAGTGAAGTTTCACGAGTGTTACTATCATTTATTTTGTAGACAACGACAGCCAACCCAAAGCCCAAACCCATTTAGGAAAAGATGAGGTAATTTATTTTATGTACTAAATATTTTCAACTCCCTTTTTCAAATATATTCCCTAGCCAAATTAAGAATCTATTTCGTATTCTCCAAAGGGTGGGTAGGACTCTACATCAATCATGCGCAAATTATCTCAACCGCTCTCACTTTTGATAGCGAACCATCATGCTATACAAGCGTCTCACATCCATACATCAGTATTGGCCCAAATACACTCGAACCCCGTTAATTCGTACTTCGGGTTAATTCGAACATTTCTTCGACCCTTCGAAGTTTTTGGTACCAATGTAAGAATAATCCGATAGTTGTACAAATTGTACCCACGCGGCACATGGCGGCCTTCATGTTGTCACATGCAGTCTTTGCCAATTAGTATTTTGTCTCCTAGAAATACATAGTTTAAAAACTTTGCAATTAATTTATACAGTACAGTTTAGTTACTGGACATTAGATTTAAGAAATACACCACACATTCGTATAAAATGTTAAAATACCCAACAAACTTTGTATACAAATACTTCGTACAAAAGTTCGAAATATCCAACTAATTTCGTACTGTCCGGTCATTTCGTACCTTCCGGATTACTCGACAAGGGTAGAGCCCCGACAGTGTCGAATTAACAGAGTTCGAGTATACATGTTCATGTAAACCTCTTGCTGCATTTACGCTCAAACACTTCGTACCAGGTTTTATTGCGTCCATGCCTTGCTTAACCAGCTTTACACTACTTTCAATTTGCAATGTATTTTGACCTTTTCTATCAGACTGCAAATATTTAAGTTCTTTCACAGCGTCTAAATTTCTCCATCCACCACAATATCACATGTTGACTCTCCTCTCTCACTGACAAACTTTTATTTACATAAATTTCCAATAATCTTTCATAAATATCAATAAAACTTAACACTGCTCTCCCTAATTCATTCTGTAATTCATTCAGAAGCACCACATCATCAGCATACATCAGACGCGACAGCCGCCATTCATTCTAAATCACTTTTACTCCTCTTTCTGACATTTCTGCTTTCATTTCACGCATTACCTGAATCACACAAATCTGTAGCACTCCGACATTACAGTATAATGAACCACTTACTTAACAGTAGTAGTAGTAGTAGTAATAAAGGTCACTGCCCTGAACTTAATCTTACCTGATCTATGTATTCCAACGGATTAGGTACTAAAGTCAAAGAAGTTTATTAGTTAAGCTAATTAAAGGAGGAGATTGTAGACACCAATCAACCAGGGAAGTACTTCAGGGGAACGTTAGGCAGGAGACAGGGAGTGCTGGAACTCCCGTTTCTCCTGTCACTGTCCTCCTTGGGTGATCTTTCTCAGTATCTCATCCGCTCTGTGAGCAATTCAGCATGCTCTCAAACATACGCTTCTTTCTCTATTCCTCACTACACAATAGTACGCATACGTGCATCTTCCACACTACACACTCTTTTGAAAATTTATAAAAAAAAAAGCCATCGTTGAGCCTCCGAGACCTCATTGTTGCCCCTCTCTCTTTTATGGAGGGGGCACTTTCGCGGGCGAATGCCCTTGGCCCCTCCTTCCTACGTAAACAAAGCCGTTTAACGAGCCTATTAAAGCGATGACCTTACTTTAGTAATATCTGTTTTTTCCTTTTTCTGCGTGGATGAGTCAGAAAGACATTTCTTGTCCTTGCTGTTCTCGACAGAGTCGTCAGGATCTTCGAATTCCAACAACTTATTTTCTGTATAAAATAAAATGTGAAAATGTTAAAATATTAATATTTTATATGTCGATAAATATGGTACGAATGTACCCACGACGTTTCAGCATCGCCGTTCAGTCTTTATCACGTTAAGAATATTGTGAAGGCAAAAATGTACGAGTGCCCACGCGCAATGACCAAAAGGATAACCACGCGATTGCGACTACGCGACTTTGATTTTCACTCATAAAACCCTCAGTGAGATGCCAAATTCGACGAAGGTGAAATTTCTCCGGACTAAATTAAGTACGAAGATAAAAGAGTCGTTTTCTTTTAATGGTTAATACGTATATGCACCATTAACATTCGTTTTGAACTGAAAATGACATCGAACCACAAATTGCGATAAACAATTTTATTTCCTTCGATCGAAGAACTTTCCTCGTTACCACTTCATGGCAACGGAGACGCAAAGCCATCAATCAACAACGATCTCACGAAGGAACATTTTATCTTCAGGGGTAAAAACGTCATCGGGTATGATCACTTGACTGTATCGGATTTGGGGACTAATGGTAGGATCCAGTAATAAACTACGAGGGGTAATCAGGGAGAACGTGAAGACGTTCATAGAAGGAAAAAACAAATTTTGACTCTAGAACTCACCATTTACGGAGGATTGCGAACACATTTCATCCCCATCTGAACAGCACGTGTCCTCACCATTCTGAAAACGAAAATCATTTATACATGTACTAAGGTGGATTGACGAGCTTGACTTTCGTCAGAATTAACAATTCGGACGAAAGCAAAACCAAGGTATACTCAAATTCATAATTATTATTATTTATAATTTCGCACATTCCTCCTCGTCATTTCAATACTTTAAAAACAAGAACGATGTCGGGACGACATCAATGTTCCATCCTATATTTGTGACCTCGACCTTTGATTCAGGAACCTGATTCTGCTCATGATACTTCGTCTATGTGATGATCCATGCGTGTGAAAAGTTTCATCGATTTATGTTGAGCGGTTCAAAAGTTATAGCCCAAACGCGAAAGTGTGACGGACGAATGGACAGCCAAGCGCAATCCAGTATGTCCCCTTCAAAGAAATAACGAGATGTACAAACTTTAAATACTGAATTCAATTCGCGATTTTAAGAACTACAAATTTCCGATGTTCTTCCTCCAATACTTCTCATGTTTAAGTTTCTGCGTCCAAACTTTCCTTTATTTTCTCCATTGGCGAACCGCTCAACGTTTCCATACTTCAATTTAAGTCCTTCAACATCGCTCCTTCTATATTAGCATTTTTTATTTATTTTTTTTTGCTCTAACTCAGTCCTTTAAAGCTCGGCCTATATAATGCAATAATTCAATGATCTCATCAACAATTGAATGAGATAGCTGAAATCTTTTATTGAAAAACGATTTATGAGCTTTCGTGGATTTCTTGGGTGGAGATTCGATTCAGGCTGTAAAGGCCTGGGTTTGACACCCGTCTAAATATCTAACGGCCTAGTAAACTCGATAAAAATTGATTATACATGGACATATAATTCTGAGTACAAGCTGATTTTGAAAGATAAGAGAATTTAACCCGATCTTCGTGCTAAGTGAAAATGTTTTTGAAACAATGTAAACGAGTCTTACCTGATTATTAGAGCACGTTGGCTGCGCAACCTGTTTCTTTGGATTTTTAATATGACAAGCGAGTGCTGTGAAATACTGCTGAGCTTCGACGTGGTTTGGTGCGGCGGTTAAGACTTTTTCATAGTGATGGAATGCTCCAGTTAGGTTCCCTTTACCAAAGTATAAATTGGCGAGCAGAAAATTTGTTCCGACCTAAACAAATAGAGGAGGAGGAATAATTTTGCCAATCGTAAAGCCTTTCCTTAAAAAGGAAAATAACAACGGCCTAAAACTGCTTTTTTTTTACCTTACTTACAAAGTAGGTTCATTGAACCTAAACTGCTTTTGTTTCTCTGCCTATGTTGTAAATATTTTCTGTCTTAGTACTTCATTTCATAAATGCTAGTAATTTTTATACAAAATAACTTATTCCTAATTAAAGAATTTTTAACCAGCACAAGGCACATATGGTCTAAGAGTAATCATGCACGAGCAGTGGGTAAATTTGAGAGGAGAATTAGGTCTATTTCTAAATAATTATAAATAGATGCGATCCCACTGCAATCTCCTCCGACTCCGCATAACAAAACATCTTGACTAAAGATCCCCACGAGACTACTATTGCGTAAAAAAAGTTGAAATTGCTTTTAGGCGTCGAACTTCACCCATAAACAAACCGAAAATGTCTACCTCACATTCGTCCCTTCATCTCCCTTCCTTTCTTTCTTCGCTTTTACCTCTCACTTTGTCACACCCTTCACCCTTACCTCCGTTGCATTGACCTCCATTGCCTTAAGAGTAAGGGTAAGCGCATCGTCAATGTGACCGCCTTTGTAAAGCAGAGAAGCGAGGTTAACCAAAGGCACATCCAGGAGTGCCTCGGGCGTCTCCATCACCGCTTGCCGCAAACAATCTATTCCATTGATTAGATTTCCGTTAATGCGCCAATACAGCCCAGCCAAGTTTAAGAAAACCCACCGTGTCGACTCTTCCTACCGAGAGGGCAATAAAAGGAGTCAATAATTTTAACGGGGATCTCATGGTAATAACAACGGCTAAGTGACATTTATTTTTTGTTTTAAGATTCATTCATTGCATTTTATTACTCGCAAATACGGAAGTAAATCATGAGAACTACTCCTTTTAAAAGGTGTCAAATCCAAAATTTTTAGTCTTTATTTACATTCGTAATTACGTACTGAAAGATACTTTTCCGTCATAAAAATTGTTTAAAAATAGGCTACAAAAAGAAAGTTGTTGAAGGAAGTCCCGAAACCATAACAAAAATTACCAACAATCCCCGAGTTGCGCGATGATAAAAATACCTTGCTACGAAATTAAAAAATTTCTCTAAACCATACAAATTCTCAGAAAATTCTCAATTTTGATTAAGGCAGAGAACATTATTAAAATATAATTATAAATAGTGCAATCACAAAATATGGATAAACTTACAACGAAATCATGTGAAAACTACACTGATAATAAAGTGTCAATACCGAAACCACATAACCATTCCTTATAACAACCTCAGCAACATTAGCGCCAATGTACTAAATGCATTGACTATTTTAAAATTAATGTTTGTTTGGGTGATTTTTATAAACATGCGCCACTTTAAAAGGTTTGCAGTTTTTTATTAACTGAGAGGTATGAAATTTTTACTGTACCTTCTTCACACACGAGAAATTAGTTCCCTAATGAAAAACATGTTCTACGTTATGTCCTCTCAGCTCATTAACTCTTTGCGCACGAACAACAAAAGTTTACAGTACTCTCGACAGAGTTGTTGAAATCTGTGAAATTTCTCGTTCACTCGATGCTTTCAATTCTTTTGTCGCGTGTGGATTCTGTTTAAACACGCGCACTTTTAAATAATGCCCACAGATAAAAATCATAGGGGCCATGATATTCCTTTATCTTAAACCGCGGTAAACCTTTTGGACAGGACTCTTCCATCGAAAGTATCGTGTAAGCATCGCGAGTTGAGAGGACATCACATAGAGCATGTTTCGCACTAGGGGACTAATTCCCCGTGTGTAGAGAATGTACAGTAAAAAGTGAACGTTTTTGTTTCGGTTAATAAAAAAATTATAAACCTTTTAAAGTGTGACAAGTTTAAAAAATCACCCGACCCGATACGTGACTTTCAAAATGGGTTCACCACATTCTTTACCTTTAACCTTCTTAAATATTTTTCACCGATTTTATGTCATCGTAATTAATGTACTTAAAATTTAACCTTAATAAAAAAAAAAAACACGTAATTTTTGCAATAATGGTTCAGTTTCGGATACGGTATATCCAGTTTTAGTAGTCGACTCAAAAGGTTTTGCACGAACCCTATATAAAACCATACATCAGCAATCGAGTATAAATAAATAGTGAGCCACGTAACTGGAGAGTAAAATAGCGTCCCCCACCAACACACACTGTTTCTGAGTGAATCACGGAATAAACTAATGAAAGCAGTAGAAAGTTTTTGTTAACATATATAAAAGAAGATCACTGGAAGTGAATGTAAATAAAATCTAAAGTAGTTCTTAACAAAGGAAATTTAAAATGTAATATTGTGGTGAATGAAAAAACTTTAGATGTGGTGAAAGAATTTAAATATTTGTGGTGTTTGAGTGAAAAGAAAGTTACGCGTTCAATATAAAGTATTATACAGAGTGAGTGAGAATAAATTTAACGTTTCTAAATGGTCAGCGGAAGATTTGTTTCTAAGTCTGGGAATCATCTTTCGCTACACTCTCTCCATTCTGTCTACGTCTTGCCGTAAATATGAGGACCAGAACCGAACGCACTATTTCGGGTGGGGACGTACTCGGGAATTATATAATGTTAGCATTGTTTTCTCCCATTTAAATTCAAATGGTTTACCAATAAATCCTAAGATAATATTTGCTTTTCTAACCGCTTCGATACGCTACTTACTCGGTTTAAGAGTGTCGGCGGCAACAACAACAACAACAATACCAAAATCCTTCTCTTTCGTAACACTCGTTAGTGTATTGTCGCGCATAAAACACTTTTCTCGAACGTTGTTTCTACCGATATGCGGCGTTTTACATTTATCTAAATTAAAGTTCACTCGCCAAATTTCTACCCACTCCAGTAACTTATTACCATCTTGAATCTGCAAACGTTCTGCCGCTGATTTTGTTCATCTCCCTAGTTTGGTATCATCCGCAAATTTTGAAATTATACTGTTAATTCCTATGTCGATACCACCGACATAAATAATAATAATAATAACTGGTCCCAAAACTGATCCCTGAGGCACGCCGCTAGTTACACTTCTCCAGTTAAACGCTTTGCCATTAATGACCACTCTGTTTACGTCCAAGCCACTTTTAATCCATTAGAGGACATTACCATCGATTCCGTGAGAATGAAGTTTAGCTAATAATCTCTTATGTGGCATTTTATCGAACGCCTTTTGAAAATCGAACTATACAACATCTACTGTCGCGGCACAGGGGCGGATATCCACCTGTGCAAGAGTCTGTGTAACCTTGTTGAGGTGCGACGGCTTAAGCCTACCGAGTTTCTGTTTGGGTCTAATATCAGTAGACCCGTAACCTTCGGGAAGCAATAGAAACTCTAGTGGTACTAATTAGCAGACTCGAGAAGCCATGACAGGCCTAGCAAGCCGATGGTGGTTTAACCCTTGCTCAAGAACAACGCAGGGAGCCTTGGAACGGACGGATATTAAATGGACAGTTCACCGTGGAACGAACACGGACAATGGCTAAGGACTACTCTTTTATTGGAACCTTAAATGCAGGAACACTAAATAACAAATACAAAGAGATTATTCAACTGATGGAAAGAAGAACCTTGAAATTCTAGGCCTATCTGAGACCAGGTGAAAGGGAAAAGGCCGTAAAAAACTGCACAATGACTAGACTACGAAATTGTATATTCAGGCAGAGGTCATGACACAAGGCACGGCGATGGACTGATGTTTGAACCGGACATTGCACACCACACATAAAATATCAAATACGTAAACGGACGAGTAATGGCGGCAACATTGAAATTGAGAGGCTACCGATTGCCAGTTGTTCAAGCATATGCCCCTGAACAAGGTAGAATCCGTAAAGAAAAGCATGAGTTCTATGAACATCAAGACACTTTCGATACATTACCCAATGACAGTGACATCATCATTATGCGAGACTTGAATGGCCATATAGGCAGTGACAGTCTCGAAGAGGTTGTAGGACACTTTGGAATAGGAACAAAAAACGAAGAGGGAGAGATGTTGATAGATTTCTGCCTTAGAAACAGATTATCATGAATACCTTCTTTCAGCATCAAGTCTCATAAATACACTTGGTACAGATACAATGGTCAAACTGAAAGATATGACCAAATAACACAAATAGACTTCATCATCACAAATAGCAAATCTATAATAAAAGACGTGAAAGCTATTCTCTCAATCTCATTTGACTCGGACCATAGGCTGCTTAAAGGCGAACTCAAGATACATAAAAAATACTAGAAAATTAATGTACAGCATGGCAAAGAGATATAGAAGTAGGGAACATGAAAGATCTTCAGCGAGCATAAAAGAGGAGGAGGGCAATATTTTAACTGACATTAAAAATATCAACGACAGATGGAATGAATATTTTGAGCTGACCAAGAAATAGAACTTAATCACGTACAACAGGTTCAAGCAGACCATGTAGTAGAGCAAGAAATAACGATACAGGAAATAAATGAAGCACTAAAATCGATGAAGAACAATCATTCCCCAGGTGCTGATTTCATACCAGTAGAGACCCTAAAAGCAAGAGGCCCAGGATGATTGAATGACTTCACACCGTCTTCAACCTAGCATGAGCGACGGGAGATGTTCCCTCATTTCATCTCAACTATATGCCCTATTTTCAAACAAAGAGGTGATCCAACAGAATGTAAAAATTACAGATGTATATCCCTCCCTTATGAGTCACATAGGATTAGGAAACGTACACGAGAGAGTTCTGGAGAGGAGATTAAGAGCCATAATAGAAGAAAGCCTGTCGGAGAGTCAGCGTGGCTCTGAGAATCTATCTTGAGAAAAACTGGGAATACGACACCTGTGCTTCCTTGATTTAGAAAAAGCTTTTGACAGAGTCCCCAAAGGACAGGTGTGGAATGTTTAAAATAATGCGGGTGTACCTCAGAGGCTTCTCAGTGCGATCAAAAGTACATACAAAGACCAGGAGAGTACCGTCGTAGGAGGAGAGAATTATTTTGATATAAATGCTGGCGTCAGGCAAGGAAGTGTCCTGTCTTCAGTTCTTTTTGTCATATATATAGATAAAGTGATCAGAGAGGTGGATCAAAGGGATGGAGTGACTGAGCGGTTTGCATATACAAATGATGTAGCCCACACAGCAAGTAGTACATCGATGCTAGAGAACGTGATGACAGTGGGATAATGCTCTTAACCCTTTGTTGCGCAATGTGACTTTACTGATTTTGTTTTGGCTAACGCCAGACGATTTTATTGTCTCGGAAAGACCTCTGTGCAGTAAAGGGTTAAGAGACGTTTGCTTAATCCTTTACTGTACAGAGGTCTTTCCGAGACTGAATAAAATCGCCTGGCGTTAGCCAGAACAAAATCAGTAAAGTCACATTGCCCGACAAAGAGTTAAGCGATACCATCTAAAGCTATGACAAGACAGAGTATATGGTAGTTGGACGAAATGTAGCAGATGGAGGAATAACTATAAATGGAAACAACTTAAAGAAAGTTAACAAATTTACCTACTTTGGAAGTGTAACAGCGTCAGATGGAACGACGGAACCTAAAATTACTAACAATCTCCAAATTTAGTAAGAACGTTGGTGCCCTTTATCCTCTCCTAAAGGATACAAATATTCCCAGAAAAATAAAAGTTTACATTTACAACACCATTCTCAAACCGATACTCTTATATGGCAGTGAAACATGGGTTTTAGACGAAAAATTAAAGAGTAAACTGCAAGCGGCAGAAATGAGGGTTCTTAGACTCATTCTCGGAGTGACAAAAAAGAGAGAGAGAATTAGAAATACCAGCATAAGAAACACTTAAATATAGAACCACAATTGTGATCCAAATTGAACGAAACCAATTAAGATGGTATGATCACTTTAGAAGAATGTCGCCAACAAGATACCTGAAGCGAATACATGATTGGTATCCACGAGGCAGAAGACCCGTTAGCAGACTCAGAAGTAGATGGATCGACGGAATTAAGACTGTGTCAAGAACAGGAATAGAGTCGAGAGCAGCGGAAGACCTTTGCCAAGATCGTGATGGATGGAGAAGATTCGTCAAGAGGCTCCGAACCGACAGATCAACTTAGTGTACTGGGCGTCTGGGTGAGCAGGTGAACTACTATTTTACTATCGTCATAGATACTTAAAGTGACCATATTTTTAGGAGCAAAAAGCGGGGACATTTTTCTATTTTTGAAGTTATAAATTATAATGACTATATTTTCTATTTTCAGGAGCCAAAAGCGGGAGACCTCTCTACCTCATATATATATTATATATATATATATATATATATATATATATATATATATATATATATATTATATATATATATATATATATACTGTATATATATATACAGGCCCGGATTTAGCTATAGGCGAACTAGGCGATCGCCTAGGGCCTCGCTCAAGCCGTTTTGCGCGTTCTGTTCAAGTGATATTAATGATTTAGAACTCTATGAAGAACTTAAAGTACTTTGCAGGTTTATACCTGAGAAAACAGATCTCGGAAATGCCCTTGTTTATATAGTGCAAAAAAACTAAGTGAGATTTATCCTAATGTTTATGTTGCACTTCGAATAGTATTAACCATCCCAGTTACTGTTGCTTCGGCTGAAAGAAGTTTCTCGCGTCTCAAACTTATTAAAACATATTTGCGTTCCACCATGCCTCAAGCGAGATTGCAATCATTAGCTATGTTATCGATAGAAAACGATATAACAAATTCATTAGATTATTCTCAATTAATTGAAGAGTTTAGCTCGAAGAAAAGTAGAAAAGCATTGCTGTAATATTCAAGGAGCATCTGAACCAAATATTAAAGCATTAATATTTAGCCTGATAAGTCGATCGCTCACTATTATAAAAAATGAAATGTCAACATCTCTTATACATCACATATGAAAAACGTTTGTATACTATGGAAAGTCATTACCTATAATATTATATAAATCTTAGAAATCATTCTTATATTTTCGATACAAATCTTGATTCATATTATAATTTATACTTATTTGTATGGTTTATTTATATTTCTTATACAATTTCCATGCGTGATTATTTTGGTTTGGTTTAATTTTTAAGTGCTGGCATAGTTCTGTCTATGCGGGATTCTAATATTGCTGGTGTAGTACCGATAATTAAGTCCATATTTTCATATATATATATACTGTATAGGCCTAGGGCCTCGCAATTTCTAGATCTGCCTAGGGCCTCGCAACTTCTAGATCCGGCCCTGTATATACTATATATGGAACATAATTATTACTTCACTGCTTGTATTTTTCTCTTGAGTATATAATTATGAAAAAAATTAACTCAACTGAGAATGGCTTATATCTATGACATACCAATACACAATATTATCGTACTTGCTTTTCAATTCCCATACTTTTTAGATGAAATCTTCTGAAGTAACTCCGGAGTTGATTTCAACATAGTGTAGAACTCCATACAGGTTTGATTGAAGTTTATTTTAGTTAAAAGTAAAGCTTTTAGAGTTGAGACTTTCAGTAGTTGTGCTTTCTCAGATGTCCACGTCTTATTCATTTGAGAGAAAGCACGTTCAGTCGAACCATTAGTTCCTGGAAGACAGAGTATGAACTGAACTAATGCTGACATTCGCTGATGATTGACATCTCTGGCCTTGAAATGAGTGAATACTTCCACTCAGCGCTGGTCTGTTGATAATTTAGATGCATTCCACTCTGCTACTTTCTCATCACTAATGTACTTTGCAAAACACGTGAACTCATCAACTAATTCAGTGTCAAATTTGGGGTCAAATAGTTGTTTCTCAGCAACAAAATCCATTGTTTTCTCAACAACTGACCACTTTGGAACTTGTTTTAATAAAGCCCACTGCATACACTCAACGTTTGGCAAGTGACCCGACCACTGATCCAAGTACTTAACACATGTGTCATAAAACTCAACTAATATTTTCTTTACAGATAAGGAATCATTAGAATCAATCAACCCATCTTGTTCAAGTTTGTTTACAAGACTCCTGACTGAGAGTGGCACAAACACATTATCTTTCTTTGATTGCAAATTATCCTTCAGATCAGAAATTGCACTCATCACTTCCACAACTGATATATGTTCACCCTCAATCTTTAAAACCACTTCGTGAAATGTGGCTGCTTGAGAGTGCACAAAGTTGAGCCAGATCTCTGATTGTGGGTTTTCAAAAAAGTTTTTCAGTATCACTGGACACTTGCTTTGGCTCAGAAAGTATGATCTTAGACCAGGAAACAACTTGAGTATTCTTTCAACTGCAGGCATTAATGCCAACCACCTTGTTTTATTATATCCCAGTAACTGTTTATATTCAATGTCCACAAAATCACAAAACTCTTTCAGCTCTTCTACTCGAACAGTATAGATGTAGAAATATGAATATATTTTTACAACCACTGTTTCCACATCAATTGGCAGACAGTCACTGGCAGACTGAACAGCATTACTGTATGTACAATATGTGCAAAACAACCAATCCCAATTAGTTCTCTACCAATGTAGTCACTTAGCTTCCTGAAAATGTTATTCACTCCTTTTCTTGCAGCACCACCAAAATTACAGTTAGTGTTATCACCAGAGAAAGCAACTAATTTTCTGCCCAGGTCATCCTCTTCAATAATATCAGTTAAATATTTCACCACAATATCTGAGGTTTCTCCAGGCTGAGATTTAAAGTCAATAAGCTTCACTTGAGCACCTTCATATGGCTGAAAGAAGCGAATTAAAACAGGAAACAGCTTGATGTTTCCATGGTTGCTTGCATCAATTAGCAATGTTATGCAATGAGCATCCTTTAACTGTTTTTTTAATTCTGTTTCAACTTTCAGCATATGGTGCAAATACATTTGAAACAATCGCTTCGCACTTTGTTCTGGCACGTGAAAATTTTAGTTCAAAGCATGTTTTCAAATTTTTTGTTGCACAGTCAGTAGATCTGAAGCTTTGATTTTCCCTGACTGTATGGTAAGCCCACAAACCCTCAGCAGCAGCTACTTCTAAATCCTTATTACTAGGCGTCACACTTTTAAAATAATCACTCATCTTACTAGATGAAGCACCGATATCAACCGATTTGTGTCTTTTTGAGCCAAGATGCTTAGTAATATCATTAATCCCACCATGTCCAATGCTGAAGTCACTTCTACATTTCTCACACCGTACATCACTTTCTGTTGTTGTTTTTGTAATAAATGGATATTTAGACTGCAGATGTGCATTAAATGTACACTTCCTTTTAGTTTTAGACATTTTGTGTTGTCAAACTAGGCCTACGACCTTACGTACGATACAATTAATAACTTTCCTTATCCTTCAAACGAAAAAGTTTAACCTAGCTGCAAAAGAAAAAAAAGGATGCAGGGATAAAAATTAATTAAGGTTATTAATTAAGCAAACATAAAAACATAAAAGCGTTACACTACAATACAACTTTACACAGAGGCCGCTAATGAAACACTGAAACGCTAGTCGGGAATCACGGCGACATGTATCGTACCAGTTCAGTTTGCAAGTTAGTATTTAGATTTGGAATTCGGAATGTGGCATAATTCTATTAATTCATAAAGGACATCTAATGTCTAATGCAACAGTAATTTTAATAAAGCGGGACATTTATGAAAATTTGCTCTAAGTGCGGGACATTTTCGGGACATTTTGAAAAGAGGGACACATGTCATAAATTCGGGACTCTGGTCACCTTATATATACTCGCAATATCATTAAAAAAAGTCGAGCAAATTATCAAGACAAGAACGATTACTTCGATAGCCGTGCTGAGAATTCATTTCTAAGTAATTAACTATTTTGTCCCGAACGATTGTCTTCATAGGCTTACCAACTACTTAAGTCAGACAATGAGACGATAACACTGGGTAACAAAAGTTGAACAATTTTCTGTTTATTGTGATTTTTCTGTCGTTTCTTAATGATTTCGTTTGAATATCTAGATATGAATGCAGATAGTGTAATTTTAAAGACATACGGCACCCCATTTTGCCATAGCACTTAATCAAGTTTGACACTAACTCCTTATAGTTTGGTGCTTTATGGTTGCCTAAAAACCCACGAACCACATCACGGAAAGCACACCAAGCCTCTTTTTCGATCGGAGTCATCTTGGCTTCAAGGTTCTTTAAATTCAACAGCGCCTTGACTTGTGGTCCTACAAAGATGCCAGCCTTGACTTTGGCCTCAGAGAGTTTAGGGAACATGACCCGAATCTGTTGGAAAACTTCCCCTCCAAAATCTAACGCAGTTACAAACTGCTTAATTAGACCCAACTTAATATGGAGAGGTGGTAGCAGAACTATGTCAGGCTTCACAAGAGGTTCCCTGAGTACATTGTACTTTCCTGGTTGCAGTCCTTCACGTGGAGGCCACTGAACTGTTTTATAGTGCTCAGTTGAAGCCCTGCTATCCCACAGGCAAAGAAAACATGAATATTTAGTAAACCCTCCTTGTAAACCTAACAGGAAACCAATCATTTTTAAATCACCACACACGTCCCAGTTATATTGTTCATACCTGATTTGAGTGAGCAGTTGTTTGACATTTTCATAGTCCTCTTTCATTTGAACAGAATGTGCAACTGGTATAGATGGATATTTGTTCCCATTGTGGAGTAGAACAGCTTTTAAACTCCGAGTTGAACTGTCAATAAACAGGCGCCACTCTGAGGGTATATGTGTTAACCCAATAGCTGTGAATAGACCATTAACCTCGCTGCAATAACAGAGAGAGTCATTGACATCGTAGAACCTTGCAAACTCTTCATGCCACTTTCGGTATACAGTGCTCTTGCAGTCTTCTCCAAGCAAATTCCACTCTTTGAGTCTGGAGGTCAGAAGCTCAGACCCTGATTTCGTCAGACCCAAATCTCTAAGTCGTCCAATTCCCTCTGATTTGGAAAGTGAGAGTTTGTACTGAAAGTTACTGTATATTCTTCATCATGACTGTCCTCACCAGCCGACATCTCAGATGAGCTAGCTGCATCCTCATTTTCAACCTGCAAAGCAAAGAAACAAAATATAGGCATAGCTATATATGTAGAAGAGCATCAGCACTAAGAAAAATCGACACATAATGATCCACAGTCTGTAAATACAGAAGGTAAAGTAAAGGATAGATACCTGTTCTGGTGGACGTGGTATTGGAAGACCTTCGCCATGTGGTACAGGAACTATGGACAACGCTATGCTTGGATACTGAAGAGTCTGCCTTCCTTTAACTTTCCTGTACTTAGAAACATCTACCGTGCAGTAGTAGCAATCGTCGTGGTGGCTCTTTGGTTCTCTCCATATTCTGGGTACCGCAAAGGGCATTGCCTTGCGTACTCCCCGCAACCACCCTTCAAGTGTGGAGCGGCAGCCTCCACAGATCACATGGGGTGCCCAGGGCTTATCTTGGTCACCCATAGGCATACCAAAATAGAGCCGATACGCGATCCAGAACTTGGTGCCTTTCACAATCTTGTGCGATACTTGCTTGGGGCGTATGTAATACCCACAAACGTAGCAGAATATATCCGGCGAGTGTTTACAAGCTCTAGTTGCCATTCTTTACCAAACTGTACTACATTAATCATAACCTGCAGATATAGAGAGAAGAGTTATTAAATCTGCAACAGATTCCAGAAAAAAGATCTATTCACAACACTGAAATAATGTTCGCAATAAAAAAGGATCGATAACACTCAAATCGTCAGCACAAAGAAGCACAGAAACACAGTACCTCAGTGCTGGTAACCATCAGACAAACAACCTGCTTTCTTTGTGTGCTCACACTTACTGATTTCTCAGACTCTGCGCTCTTCTTTATATAGCACAGTGGAAGTTTCGGGCAATTTCTAGAGCAATAAACTGTCAACGAACATCCAGATTGTTCTCAACAATTCCTGATTATTCTGATATTGCTGCGCCCATAATAACATTATACTGGTAAAACATGAAAAATGGATTATCTCTGAAACCATTGATGATACACACAAACCAAGGCCAGATTTGGACTCAGGCCCGCAAATGCATATAAAAAAAACAAAAAATTCTATATAAACAGAATCAGTGTTACACAGTGTAATTTCCCAGAAGCGATTTGTCTCGTTTTTTTTAAATATTAGCGAAATGCTTGCAAGTTTCCAATCAAACGGAACTTCTAGACTGTAAAGATATATTAAAAATATATGTAAAAGGAGAGACTACAATAGTATGCCCGCAAAAAGGGAGATTGCAGATCAATTGCTATGCAAGATGGTCAATGATGCAAGGGGGAGAGGGGATGGGGTTATGCAACAAGAGGAGAGAGGGTTTAGCCCCGAAGTTGCATGAAGTGGGGAGAGGGGGTTTGGGGGGAGGGAGAATAACCTCCCCCCAAAGGGGTTACCTAATCTAACCTAACCTAACCTAAGAAGGTATCCCGACCTAAGAAGGTTACCTAATCTAACCTAACCTAAGAAGGTTACCTAATCTAACCTAACCTAAGAAGGTATCCCGACCTAAGAAGGTAACCTAAGAGATTTCACGCAGGCATGTCTCGGAGCATAATGAATTTCTTTACGGCCTTAGTTGGCTTAGAAGGGTTAATCAGCCAGCTGCCTTAGAAGGCTTAGGAGTGTACACATATAGCAGGCAGGCCAAAAAAAACTATTACCCAACTTTTGAAAAAATATTGTGGCTCACCCTCTATATTGATCTTACTGCTGAGGCCGTATGTTGTACCCATACTTTTACTCTTTCAATGCTGGCTTTGAATCTAGATTCAAGGCCCCAGGAGTAGAGGTACAGGCTCACAACTGGAGGGAGGTATCAGAATATGGTGCTCAATTGAAAGGCGGTCAAAGTCAGCAACTGATACTTTCAGATGACAGTCAGTTTCTCCATAAATAATTAATTTTCCTAATTCTTACACAAAATAATTAATTTATTTCCTTTTTCATTTCAGACCATCATTCTGCTATAGTTGGTGAACAAGATACAACATAATGAAATACTCTTTGGAAAATGAAGCATTGATATTGAACCTGCGTAAGGAGAAACACTGGGGTGCAAAACGAATGAAGAAAGAGTTTCCAAATAAACGATGGACGATACCTAGACTCACTAGCGTAGCTAGAGGGGGGCGGAGGGGGCGGTCCGCCCCGGGCGGCACTTTTGGTCTACTGCAATGAAAAAAAAAAGGGTTTTTTTATGTCGGGACAGTAGAAGGATACAAGACGCCAGACACAATTTTATTTTTCCACGAAAACACTGCTTACTTCGTTAATTTCCGACAATGGTAAGGATTGTGTTCCCTTGAAGATGGCCTTATTGACCATCATACCTATTTAAGCGCTTAGTTGTGCTTAATTAATAATAGCATTGGTATAAATGCATTTATTTCATTAAAAAGGGAAATAACCCATAAAGTTCTGTAAATACGTTATAATCTATAAATATACGTTTAATATTTATAAATAATCAATATCAAAACTAATATGCTGGTATTAGTTGTAAAATGATAATGGTAATCCCAGGATTCGGCCGAGAAGGAATTCGAGAAGAAATACTTCAGAAAGTTGAGGTAAAATGCTTCCCGATGGGCGGATCGGGAAGCGGCCAATCGCTGTTAGTGTTGCTAGCTCTGAGAGGAGTTTTTCTAAACTAAAACTGATAAAGAATTACCTAAGATCTACTATGTGAGCACCTTGCGGTTGAGAAATCTTGCCATACTGTCTATAGAACAACAACTGACAGACGAAATAGACTTCGACAATGTCATCGAAGATTTTGCTAACAGAAAAGCAAGAAAAATAACTGTGTAGAATGTTGTAGTTAATTTTTCCACTTCAGAAGTAAACATGTTGTCCTAATATTTTTCACAGGTTTTTTTCTATACGTCGTTTTCACTTTTTGTTTAAGTATGTTTGTTATGTGTATTGTGTTGTGTTTCAGGGGGGCGGCAAACTCAAGGACCGCCCCGGGCGGCGCAAACTCAAGCTACGCCACTGCCTAGACTTCAATATCTCAAAGAAAATCGATATCACAGGGTCGACCAAACGAAAAGAAGGCAGTGGAAGGCCAAAAACATCACGTACTGAGGAAAATATTGACACGGTTTCATCCATGATATGCAGTCAAGAACGGCCCAACACCCACAAATCCGTTAAAGAAGTTTAAAAAACTACTGGTACTTCTCGCTCTAGTGTTCGTCGTATAGTGAAAGATGATCTGGGTCTTAAATGTTTTAAGAGAGTCGAAGTTCATAAGCTCTGCATCAAATAAGCAAGCAAGAGTTGAAAAATATCGTGCTCTGTTAGATTGATTCCCAGACAGAGAAGTGTCGAAAATATGGTTCAGCGACGAAACCTTTAAGGTTGCTTCAACAATAAACACACAAAATGACCGAGTTTATGGAAGACAGGACAAAAAAATCTATCGGTCTAGATCGACTTTGCAGGGAACGTCCGCATTTTTCTCAAAAAGCCATGGTTTCCATCTTTATTTCAGTTAGGGAAGTCAGAGACTGTTTTTGTTGATCAAAATGCCAAAATCACTGCTGCTTATTACCAAGAAAAAATCCTTCATGCGGTACTGCTGTCGATAAGGGAGAAGTCAAGGTTGCAAGCATGCATTGATAAATAATGGAGGAGGGCACATTCCGCATAATCTTGGACTCAATTAGGTAGCTGTATAGAAACAAAGTTTTTCTACCCGTGTCTGTATAACAGGGAATTACAAAATAATGGTTACAGTTAGCAAAAATCCAACTTCACCACGAGATAAATAATATAAAGGTAAAATTATACTGTTCAAAATCACGGTAATAGTTTTTTGGCCCACCCTGTATATGTATATATATATATATATATATATATATATATATATATATATATATATATATATATATATATATGCAAATAAATTTTTATTTTAAATGGTAGTTGCCAGATTGTGCTATTTACTTTGACCCGACTGTATACTAAAGGAGAGATGTTCGCACTGCCATTGCTCATAACAATAGTCACCCCAGCCACCCTGGTCGGCTTTAGTATCACAGCCAGTTGAATTAGAAGGCGTATACATATATATTATTAATGGTAGACAGCCATCTACCAGCCAGTTGGCAGCGCCATATTAAAGGAGAAAGAGATGTTCCCACTGTCACGTCTCATAACATAATTTCTTTACAGCATCAGTTGGCTTAGAAGGCGTATTCTTGGCGTAGTTATACATATATTAATGTTGAGCCAGCCAGTTGGCAAATACATATATTTATTTATCCCAAAAATAATAACGTTTATAATACATTCATCAACGCGCAATCAAATAATATCACAAGCCAAAAGAATTAAATAAAACAACTACATCATACTGTTTATTTAGTGGCAAAACGAATCCATGGTGACAACTTTATTCGAAAATATATATATATAGGAAATAAATATATAGAAAATAAGTATACAGGGTGTCCCATAAGTCCGGCATCATAGGAGAAATTCATATTTTTCTATTTTTACAAACCATAATTCATATTTTTCTCTTTCTACAGGCCATAATGTCTGTGAGCAAGGAAGAACGAATCCAGATAATTCTACTCATAGGAAATCGGAGTCAAAGAGAAGCCGCTGCTGAATTTAACAGACTGCATCCAGACCGCGAGCCAATAACAGAGAGTTGTGTTAGCAGACTTGTTGCAAAGTTTAAGGAAACAGGATCCATAGAAGATAAACCACGCAGTGGACCTTCAAGGAGGTCCACTGACGATGATACAGCGACTGCTATCCTGGCTCATTTTAACAGAAATCCCAGTAAGTCTCTTCGGCGATTGTCCGCCGAGACAGGTGTCGAAAAGTAGCATCCATTGCAATCTTCAGACTCACAAATGGCATCCATATAAACTTCAGATCCTACAGAAATTAAGCGAATATGATCCCGACCGGCGGTGGTATTTTGTGAATGGGCTACGGAACAATACATATTGAGCACGTTCTGTAAATAAAAGCTTTTGTTTTGCCTTTTTTTTATTATTTTTCCTATGATGCCGAACTTATGGGACACCCTGTACAATAAAAAAATAATAGAAGAAATTTATAAACACCAAAATACACAGGTTAAACGAGGATATATATATATATATATATATATACAAACAAAAATAATAGTACAGTAGAAATCTATATACACAATTAATATATGTACACGCATCAAAAAAAAAATACACATCTATAAACTTCAAAATGATAGTGCAGAATTCCAATATATATATATAATACGCGCTTTTTAAGTTCGACAGCGCTTAAATATAGTACTAAACTCACACGTAATTGAATCCACAGTTACATTCTCATTGCTTTGTACTACACAATAAATGAATTTAACATTATTTCACCACTCAAAGTATAAGGAAGTCTGTATTCTATATAAAGGGCTTTCAGATCGTTTAACACTATTTTTGTACCCACTTTACAATTGGGTGGCAAGTTATTACTCTCTTTAAACACGGATAAAATACACTCAATAGCACGCACAAAGAGGTCATCGTTTGTCACAACAAATTCAAGTTTATAAACACTCCTTTCCAAACGCGGGTTTATTCTTTTCAATCCGAGCTTTTCAACCGTGAATTCTTCACAGCGCATAACGGCAATTGAAGTAATCTTCTAAATCGTGCCGGCAAATGACCATTGTATAAAGAAATAGTTCTTCAGGGTGAACAGTGTAGGTGAGCTCAGCCCTATACCGTTCAAGTGCTTTATGCCAAAGTTCGTGATATTTCACGGTTTATGCCTTTTAAATACGCATCCAACTCCAGGCCATGCTCCTCCCTACACTCGGTGAAACTGTCGAGCAGAGCGGTGTACGCGTATTCGAGAACCGTGTCAAAATAAAGCATATCGCGAACACGCGCGTCTAATATAGGTTTTAGTTTGCGGAAACCGATGACTTCAAACATTCTATAGAGAACGAAACGGTTTCGCGTGGGGATAAGGACGTTATTGTCTTTTGCATCCTTCCACATCAGCCGTATATCAATGCATGGCTGGTCACGTTTTATACACAACGTACAAATAACGGCGTATGTGGGTGTATCACTAATCTGCTCTCTTTTTGTACCTACACCTGCAGGTATTTTATAACGATCCTCCCCGCCCACCTCTCAACAAACACGAAGATTCTGTTCATCTCCTCACCACTTAAATAAATAACATTCCATTTACCAGAGTTTGATTGTCTACACGTCGTTTCAAGTACATAATAGCGCCGTTTTACGCCTAAACACACGCACTGACTTCGTCACGGACACATCGTATACGGTATTAAGGATACCGCTCAACGAAAGCTCCATCGTTTCTACTGTGAGGGCACGTCCAGACGGGTCAAGCTCTGAGGTGACTATGAGCCACTGGTGGGCGGATCGACTCGACGGGTGGTGTGGGAAAATGAATGACACGGTCGCGTCATACCATAAGTTAGTGATTCGTGCACGGAGTTGTTCCAACGTGAAAGAACCGAATATCCGTAGTCCATTATACCAGGAAATCAAAATTTTTCCGATACATGAAGTAATATTGGCTTTAATGTTTTATCGGGATCATACATATTCGTTCATTTTTATCCACACATTAACACTTCGTCGTTCTATTTGAGAGAAACGTGTCCATATTTATCCTTTTTGCTTAACAAGCGATACTCATCCCTAAACTCTATTAAAAACTCGCACAGGCCTTTAGCCTCAACCTCACTGTGAACCTCGTCATGATATACAGGGTGTTTCTGGAGGAAAGGTCAATACTTCGGGAGGTCATAGTATCGGTCATTGTGAGAAAAAAAGTTCATATGAATATGTCTAATTCTGAATGGTTACGGAGATAGAGCTGTTTGAATCTACAAATACAAAAGCATTGTTAATGGTAATCAAGAAAGAGAAACCAATTACTGTTTCTAACATTTAATCTTTAAACATTGGCATTTTGAATGGTATCAGATACAGAAATGACAAATTTGTTACAGCTTACATGGTTCAAGGTTATAGGGGAGGGGAGGGGGAGGAAGAGCTGCGCGCGCATCAGATTCAAACAGCTCTATCTCCGTAACCATTTAGAATTAGACACATGTTCATATGAACTTTTTTCTCACAATGGCCGATACTATCACCTCCCGAAGTATTGACCTTTCCTCCTGAAACACCCTGTATATGAACGTAATGATAAAAATATTTTAGGTTGTCCATGATGACAAGATTTATATTCTCAACTCCAGGGTATGCGTACTCGGTATGATGTAACATGACATAATACCGCTTGTCACACCAATCATCAACAAGGTTCACTACCCACACCCGCTGCTTCTCCTCTGCACGTGTTGTTTCTTTCACTTCACGGTATATGTGCGCCTTTACGCAGTTTAGTCCGACGACGTAATCCATTACATCGTTTGTGCCACGAAAGCCCGCAATGCTCTCGCCAGAATATCCATAGAGTATTTGAACCTCTTGCTTCGTACGGCTCAATGTGGCCTTAAAAGCCTCAAAGGAGAGAGGACTAGGGGTTCTTTCAGTATTCACCACATCTGTAGACTTTATCGAATACCACTTCATGAATGTCGAGCAAGCAATATCAAAGGTAGCCATCACTATTTCTCGTCTACGCGAGAATTCTTCAAAATACACGTCTGAGATCCGGGGCTTGCTGAGGTCAACTGAGTACGCAGGGGTAGAGATATGACCAACTAGTAGGAGTCACGTGACCCTTTGATTGATCATACAGTAGGCGGAGCTTAGAATTTTTATCCTGTACACACACACACACACACACACAAAGGAGAAAATGACACGCTAATTGAAATGCGTTTCATTTTAAATAAATGAACATATCAACAAATAGTCTCTAATTCATGGCATATTCAAATACACGTAAAAAATAAGTCAACAATAGCCACACATATATATATAGCAAACATTCAAGGACCATGTTACCCAAAGGGTAGTGTCGTAGGTGCCAAGCACCTGGTATCGTTTCCTGAAGGTTACGACAAACCTTCGTGCCCCTAAGTTCCTTCACGCCCCCTAATTTCTGTGCTCTGAAGTTATGAGTCCCCACAACCAGGTGGGGTGGTTGGCCATTACCATCGTCTTCTAAGCTCACTAGATCTTTGAGCGATTTGAAGTTAACGATCTGGCGGTTAGCATGGTTAAGCGTGATACCTTTAGCCTTCACGATGTACTTGTACTCATCCCCATCTCTCACGCGTACACCGTAAGTTTTTGGGACTTGTTGAGACAAAAGAGTCGGCGTATGCTATGTCGCCATACTCATCCTTGATCTCATCAGTCAACTCCCCAAAGAATTCCCCTGCCCTCTCCGTGAATATCAGCGTACAGAACCCGTTGTCCGAGAGAATGCAACAGATGCCACATCTTGATACGCGGATAGGCTGTTGTGAAACTGGCTCCAGGTTGTGACACGTGATGTATCTGTAGCCAATTCGGTTCGGTTGTACCTTATTATGTACGTATTACCTCCATTCACGATTTCAATAACTTTTATCGTTGGCGTTCGCATAATCCCAGACTTCACTATAACTCTGAGCTAAATGTACATTCCCCTTGTTTGTATTCTGAGCAAACTTGCCCCAAAGACTATTTAGGTACAACTTTGCACTGAAGCGCATGCCAGGGTTCCTCACAATTTGGACAAGGTCAAGTTATATCCCTTCACAATCATGGTAGCGCTGAATATACGCCGTTTACTCATCTTCGGTCTCAACTCCTCGTGGGTATCCTGAGGCTTCTACTTTATCCTTCAAAAAAGTATTTGTATATGGTGTGAAAAGGCTGGGAAACTTCTGAAACCTCCACACCTTGTATATCTTTAGTATTCTGTGAACTTATAAGCTGGTCGCGGGTACGGGTCCACGCGAGGCTGTCGGCGGGGGATCTTCCATGGAGGTCCCCTGTGACGACACACTCAGGGTGTGAACATCCGTGCCAGCAGTAACCGTTAAAGGAGTACACTGTCTTCTCACCAGTGGGTGGATCCTCACTTAAGCCGTCCACCCAAAACACACGGCCATTGATCTTAATAGCAACTTCCCCCGTGTTGCAAGCATGTTTTATGTATACACCTGTCTGCTGTTGTGTGTGTGAACCAGTAAATAGCTTTATACACATAACTGCGCGGGGCGTTTCGAGGAATGACAGCCAACGTATCTTTAGGCATGAAGTTATTCTTGAATACAGTAAAATATACTGAGGCGATCGTGGTTGCGGCTTGTAGTGGATCACAGTTGAATCGGGTTATGTACATACTTTTAAAGGCTTGAAAGCATACTCTAAGTACACGTACGTCATTCACACAGTAACGTTCACACTCATACGCTATATTGTAAGGGTTATCTTCATTAAAGCTGCTGTGGTAGTGGTCAAAATCTTCACGTTAACCTGTACTCATACATTCATAGTTAAAATAGTGTTTGGGGGGTGCTGAACCGACATAATTTAGTGTCTTGAGTGAGGAATGTGTAAGGGAAGTACCCTTTTGATACTTCTGTCCCTACACCCATCACCTTGGGTAGCCTGGATAATTTACAAGGTGTGAACAGCAGAGCGTCTTTAAACTGTACATTTCCCCTTATCTGCATCTGTAAAATCTTGTTTACTCTTTTCAAGGAATCACCCATGAATATCTCTGATGATTCGTGCTCAAGCAGCTGCTTGTAAAGGAACTGTGTCAAATTTTGTGGTGTTATGGCCAAGAATACACACAGTCGTGTTTTGAACTGATCCGCCAGCTTGACAATATAGTTCACAAAGAGTTTCACGGAGTAATCTCCTGCAGACACCTTAAAAATGTTTGCCCACTTACCACATTTGGGCATTCTTCACGTTCAATGTTCGTGCACTCGTCACAGTCTGACTTATGAGTAAATGTGGAATAACCTTTTGTTTCGGGGTTTGTGTAAGTTTCTGTCATAATACATGGTTATACAGGGTTTATTTTTAGGCTTAGCATCTTTCATATAACATACATGCTTTACTCCGTTCGCCTTATATTTTTCATAACATGTAGAACAGTGAATTTCATCGCATTTGTGCTCAAACTTTCCCCAACTGTCCATTGTGTGAAACATACCACTCACAAATCCTCATTTTCCTGCACGTATCATTCGATTTATGGTGAGCAAAACAGATGCTGTTGAAAAACATGCGCTTACATACATTACAGTCGCGCTTCCTCGTTTCAACTACCCGACTTTTACACCTGGGGCTCTTACACTGGTTGCAAACGATGTGACACTCCTTACAATGCTTCAACAGATCATTCGTAAACTCGAGACAACCCTTACACAAATCGTGATGTCTTCCATATCTTCGACTTTTATTATAGCTAACGTAAAGAGCCCTTATATTACGGATGGGTAGATACGTTGCCCCAGACAAGCCTAAAATAAGTAGGGGCTTTGTACGTTCTCTCACACCGCTTTTAAAAACATACACAGTCCTACGGTTATCATCCAATCCAAACACAACTATACGTACACCCATTACCTGCTCTACCCTTCGCAGCTCTTCAGGACTCATATTACAGTTAAAATCAAGTTTACATCTACAGCCAGTTTACGTGCACGCTCCACTACTGTCGGCAACCAAGTGTGCCTGGACCTCGTATTTAATACGGCCAATATATGAGCCAGGATTACGGCTATAAATCCACAACCACGCTCGGAGTTTATGTGACGTCTGTAAATAGCCTGAGAATTATACGCCCCAAGATATACTCTACATCTACATCAGCTAGACGCCTGTAGGGTATTACTGCCAAAAAATCGTCTCTATCGGTATTAACTGACCCGAACCCGAGCGCCAGACGCGTCCTGACCACGTTCCCCTCTGCCCTGAAGGGCAAACTCCACAATACGTTCAATCATGCGCCGCAGTCGGTGTTCATAGCCGTCACTATACATGACTCGGGAGTCGATCCTGACTATGTACCGGTTTCTAGTCAGGGCCTGGGGTGGTGGTAACGTTCCGTAGCAGTTCGAATGATATATCGGTGCCCTTCGCTAATGAGGTGGAAGGCTCGGACGAATGGGTGTAAGTGGGTACAACTTTATTTTTAGATGGTGCTACTGAAGGAGTCGTGTCGTAAAACGTGAAGGGTTGCGGTTCTATTACTGCGACCGATGACTTTAAGCGCTTTGCCGTAAAAGATGTTTCATGCACCCGCTTTCTTCTTGAGTTGACGAGGTGGGTTGCGGCGTTTGTTACATCTGTGGGATCGCTGGCGGGGTCTGTAACCACACTATCATCGCCAGCAATATCGATTGTAAGGACATGCTGCTGCTGCACCTCATCATTCACGGTTCTGGGGAAGAAGAAAAACAAGAATATAAGGAGCAGCATTTTAAATTTGGTTATATTTTGTAAAGGCTACACTTAGGAGTGAGTCGTGTTAGAGATGGATTCTGTAGAAAAATTCAGGTTCACAAGTCCTTCTACATGCATTATATCCGGTCCTACAGGCTGTGGAAAAACCGTGTTTATGCTTAAAATCATTAAAGATAAGGACGAACTGTTCTCAAATTTTGTGCACCAAGTCATATGGTGTTATTCGACATACGAAGCCGTATTCAATGAGTACCAAGATGTCATTTGGTTCCACAAAGGTGTTTATGATGTTAGTTCTATAAAGGGTGATGAACACACGGTTATTGTAATTGACGATCTCATGTTAGAAATGGACAAAACGGTTGCCGAAACATTTACAGTAATCTCCCATCATCTTGACATAAGCGTGTTCTTTATCAATCAAAACCTGTTTTTCAAGAATAGATACATGCGTGATGTATCGCTAAATATGCAATATCTAATCTTATTCGCACAGCGTATTAACCAGTCAAATGTTCCCGAATCAGCGTAAGGAGTTTTTGTCAGTTTATAAAGAAGTTACAAGTCAACGTTACGGTTATTTGGTTTGTGACCTTCACCCGCGAAACACGTTTAGGGTGCTTCTAAGAACGAATATATTCCCGAACAAGGCTAAAACGGTATATATCCCAGAATTACAAGGTTAAAGAAATATCGTGAATTAATAAAGATCTACCAATGACTGCCACGCACTCTACAGCGCCTGTTAAAAATATTGACTCAGACTTTTTAAAATGCGTCTGTGAAAACTGCCTTAACATTATAAAATGCAATGTACCAATGAAACCTCCTCAGAAGGCACGCTTACGTCGTTACAAGAGCATAATACGCGCACTCGCTTGTAAAAAACAAAGTGTGGGAAAGAAAAAACGAATTATTATGCAAAGAGATGTCTCGTTCCTCCCCATCTTGCTTTCAGTTTTGGCGCCTTTATTGTCGAGTATAATATAATGAAGAAAGTAGTCGTGCTTCCACACGAGGTGTATGCTTCGTTACAAAATACAAAGGAATTACCACTAGATCCGGGAAAAAATAGGCTAAAAATAATGAAGAATGAATTGCTGAATCTATTAAACGGCGAGAAGCACCCTGACGAGAAAAGAATTTTATATCAAGCTCTACATAAATTTCTTCAAGAGGTCGAAGATTATAAGAAACTGGCCGAGGTTCCCATAGTTATCAGACATAACACTGATGATGATGATGATGATGATGATGATGCGGACCTGGACCCGAGGTTGGAGACAAGCAGCCAAACAACAACGGATCGCAACACATCGAGCATATATTAAAAAGTAGCCTACCTCATACATTAAGGAATGAAGGAATGTCTTTACAATCTATTGAGCGAGGACCCCATTATACACTGGTCCGATACAAGAGAGGTTGTTGTTGGAGGGCCAAAGGTACAGGGCTCGAACATCATTGATATCGTGCATGATTTGGTGAGAAAGTTGGGTAGACCTTCACCAATAGGATGGGGACTTATTTAAGTTAGACTAGAGGAAATAAACATTCCGAAAACGCTGATAGGTAACCAGAAGAGGTTAAAAAACTTGGGGGAAGCAGCGCAAGTACAACTGAACACACCTCCGCCTCCATCGGTAGCATCTTTGAAGAAGAAGAGGCGGTGTTAATAGATTGTACAAGGGTCTATATGAGGCGATGCGTGGAAGAAGGGCGACCTAGCCAAAATCAAATCTTTGAGAAAAATGCATTTTAAGTTGGAGAGGTATTTATCGACAATTAGGTAGATGAAGGGCGACCTAGCCATTTTTGGCGAAAATGAATTATTGCTGTTTTCAGTAGCTTAATATATTAAGCTACTGAAAATCAGCAATAATTCATTTTCGCCAAAAATGGCTAGGTCGCCCTTCTTCCACGCATCGCCTCATATAATGAGAGAGTAGAGAAAAAGAATGTTGAGAGGTTTTTGCGTGAACAGGATGCTTATACACTACATAAACCAGTGAAAGAAGGTTTAAAACTGCTAAGACTTTAGTAGCCTCGATTTATTCTATTTGGCAGGCGGATTTAACAGACATTCAGAGATATTCAGAGTATAATAAAGGGTATAGGTATATTTTGTTCATAATAAACGTGTTCTCGATACTTGTGGCTAGTCCCACTGAAGAATAAATCACCTGAATCAGTGGCTAAAGCGACCAAAGCGCTGCTGTTGAAAGAAAACAGGATTCCTGACTATTTTTGTACAGATTTGGGGAAAGAGTTTATAGGTCGAGCTTTCCAGAACATGTTGGCGGAGTTTAACATCAGTTATTACACGTTCAATTCTATACATAAGGCATCTCTAGCCGAAAGAGTTCAGCGTACCAGAAAGGAACGCTTGCATCGTTATTTCACGCATAAAAAAACACAGATATATAGACATTCTGGAGCCTCTGGCTTTATCGTACAATCGGTCGCGGCATCGCATGATTAGCACATCTCCAAATGAGATTTTAAAGAGAGAAACCATATAGTCTGATAACTGTAGAGCACCACCACGCCCTGGTCGTTTCAAAATCAATGATTATGTAAGGCTGTCACGAGCGGGAAATAAGTTCGCGAAAGGATTTGATCAAGGATGGACTGAGGAGATTTTTAAAGTTAGATCTATGAGGCCTAAAAATGATGTGATACTGTATTACGTTGAAGATTTGAATGGCGAAGAAGTTGAGGGCGGCCTTTATGGCGAGATGCAGAGTGGTATTTAATTTAGGTAAAAAAGCGTTTAAAATTGAGAAAATTTTAGGCAGTAAAAGTACAGAAAAGAAAAATGTATCTGGTGAAGTGGCTAGGGTACCCTGAAAGCTTCAACTCCTATATAAAATCTCAAGCAATAATGAAGCAAGTAGTATACAAGATGACACCTAATCACTTCTACGTCAAGCTGCCCTCTTCTGCCTCTTTGGACGTGCATCCTAACAATACCCTGTCCAGCTTCATAACAGAATTGTATGGACCTATCGAATTGGGGGGTGGATCATACGAGGTCGGCCTGTGCGAATTTCAGCTGACCACCAAGTTTTTAAGTATTGAGAAGAAACAGGGTGTTTATGTGGTTCTTAGAAGAACCAATGTGTGTGAAAAATTAGGCATAACTTTAGATAATACTATACGGCGAGTCTGGTTCGGCGAAATACAGTACTATAGTACAAAAGTAGCACTAGGCCCTGGTTATTATGACACAGCCTCGGATATTGTCGGGGTTTTAAATAAGTCTTGAAAGGTCATACCTCACCGCCGATTTACTTTTTGAAGTCGTAAACATAGACAAGCCGACCCATACTTGATGCTAAAATCAACGATTGGTAGAAATATTAAGGACAATGAACTGCTCCAAATTATGCCTGTGGAAAGATACGGCGGGGCCTTCCAGACACTTTTCGTGAGTTACAGCACAAATCGTCCAGTTTATTGTACCAACTAAATTTGTCGAAATTAGCCTTTGGCCCCCCTGCCCAGAGCATGTGTTATGTTTACAGTGATATCGTTGGGTCAATATGTATTAAATGACATGGGCTGGACCTGTAAATCAAAATAACTTTTTATGAGGTAGTTTTAGTCGCTTTATTCAAATTTGTCACTCATTTTTTGTGCAAATGCATATTAATGGTGAACATTATGATACTAATAATATATATATAAATACACTCATTTTTGGTCCGACAAGTATAATCTTGGGCTATTTTTTTTCGCTACTCTGCGACTTAGTTTGTTTTCCTGTTCTGGCTATTTTTTTTCTAATTGGTTTGTTTCGTAGTGTTTGTGATAGAATTATGACGTGCCGTTCGTGTGGTTTCGACTTTGAGAACTTGATTCATGTGCCCTAGATGAAGACAAAGCATTGGATGTTTTTATTAATTACGGCGTTATTCTCTCATCCTTAACTTGTCCGAAATGTACAGAGGGCGCCTAATACGAAAAGATTAGAAGATATTTAAGTGAAATAACCAATATTAACCTGTTAATTGAATTCCCGGTTAGGTTAATTGAATGCCCGGTTAGGTCAATGGAATGCCCGGTTAGGTCAATGGAATGCCCGGTTAGGTCAACTGTACGCCCTTGATAATTGGTTGTCGTGATATTTTCGTTAGTTTAAACGAAAACGACGAGAGCAAAGTTTTCTGGTTAATTTTCAGGTGTTTTGAACGTTTCCTGTGGTAATGCGTCGTTTACGAGATCTCGCAACATGAACATGTTAGGTTATGCTTTATTGCAAAAAATGTAGTCAAAAATACTTTTTTCAAGTGTATTTTGGTGTGCAAATGAACAGAAATACAGTTGTCATTGCATGACCCAAACACGTATTTCTATTCATTTGCACAAGAAATGAAGGTTATATTTGAACAGAGCACACCAAAATACACTAGAAAAATGTATTTTTGAATTCAACTTCAGGCCATGTCATTTTCTGCATAATGACCTATCGTTGACCATCAATTTCTTAGGGATACCCAGGCGCGTTTGTTACGCATTGTACACATCCCTGATCATAGAGGCAGAAGCTTAAGCATATGATAAGCCTCATTATGTCAAAGTTGCGCCTAACCTGCTAACCGGCATCTCAATATATATAAGAACGATTGAGGGGAAAACGTCTCCATTCGGCTACGGGAGCTTATCTGTGAAGCTACACTTCCGGAGTGTTGCGGCACAACGACACAGAGGCCATTTACCGTCTACCGTGGGATGAGGTACCAACGTGGAAGTGGGATCGGATCAATTTTTTCTGCTATACTACGCACAGCTGCGTCCCTACTAAAAAGTGGTGCCAAATATCTTCGAAAGAAGACCCTACAATCAGGACTTAACACATTTGAAGATATAATGTCAGGCAGCAAACCAAATCTCTCAGAAAACACGACGTACACGAGATGAAATCGTCGAAGATGCGAAGAGAAAAATGCGCGGCGGAGGAGAAAAATACAAAAGGTATCTAAGAGGAAGAAAACGCGGTGTACGACGACGAGGAAGAAAAAGGAAAGCTAAGTAGACAATTCGACGTGTAAAGTAGAGGACTTCAAAGAAATTTACTAAGCGTATGAAACCGGTCGTGCTTATTTTTTAAAAACTAATCTGTTACAGAGGCCTCTCATAACTGTTTGTACAATTGAAGTGGAAGGTTGCATTAACGGGTGCCAGAACTCATTTTATTCACCCTCACAGTCGGAATGCTGCAAATCTGAGTTAAATCTCTCTGATGTGCCTCCGACGCAGACAAGTATTGTGGAGACTGAATTCGTCACAATTCATCCACTCAACGTCATTGGATCAACGACAGCACCTATAGAGTTCGTGATTTCTTCGACCATTCCAACGTATTTCTTTACACCACGAAACTAAGAATTGCGCATTCTGACGGTACAGATTGTGAAGAGGGTTACGCGGTATACCCTGAAAACAACTTCTTACACACGCCGATAAGTCAGTGTGATGTGTACCTGAATCAAACTAACGTATCACCTCGAGCTAGCCATCATCATTATAAAGCCTATTTAGAAACTGTCTTAAACTTTACGAAAGATGTAAGAGAGACACATTTAGCTGCTCAGGGTATTATACCCCCAATTGATAGCCGGCGTAAAAAATAAATTTAAAAATTCTAAAAAGAAAATATACGATTGCTTCGCGAGACTGCATTCAGGATTTTTTTGCAAGCTGCTTTTGAATGGTGTTGAGGTGTTGAAATGCGGATTAAAATTACACGTACAGCCCCCGAGATATGTTTAAATCTGGATGAGGGTAGCGAACAATCTGCGAAACCTGTTGTTGTACACATTTTAGATAGTATCTTAGAGTTCGTCGCGTGAAGCTAGCTGCTACGAGGCAGATGGAAATTGAAAAGCGCTTGCTGAAAGATATAGCTAAATACCCGATGAGGCAGGTGATTTTAAAGACGCATACCGTCACGGCGGGTGTAACCACCAAGCAGATAGAAAATGTAGCCTTGGTTATTCTCCCACAGCGTGTTCTTATTGGCTTGCTCGACCATAAATACATGGTCGGCGACTATAAGAAGTCCGTCTTCAAATTCCAAAATTTCAGCTTGAAGAGCATAAATTTACATATTAACGGGTGCGCCTGTTGATGGTGGTTTGGAGGCGAGACACTCTACAGGATCAGAGTTTTATTTACGTTCACGCGCGCACCATAATCTATCCCGTGATATTAATGGTTGTGATGTTTTTGGCTCGGGCGTCACTATATATGAGTTTATAAATGGAAGTGCATTGTACGTATTTGACCTGTCAGCTGATGTGTGCAAGCGCGACCACGCATCTGAGTCCACAGGCACATAGTAGTCTCGGGATAAGATTTGAGTTTGGTGAAGCTTTAGCCAGCCCTATATGTGTACTGTTTTACTTGAAAAGTCAGAGCGTCATCGAGATTGATCGCTTCAGAAGCGTATCTGGCGATTTTTAAAAATAATGTATGAAATGACTATACGCGCAGTTATGAACCAGGATTGTTTCACACGAGACATATTCATCGGGACTTATGCGAAAAATGAAAAATTGAAACATCCGATTATAAAAAAAAATGCTTTTATAGTAAACACGGACCCATTGGGTAGCCCGGGTACCCACTGGTTAGCGATATTTGTTAGAAATAGAGACCGTGTCTACTGTTATGATTCTCTAGCAATGCAATTGTGGCTCGACCGCGTAATTATGGATTTTATAAAAAAACTACGTGTGCAAAGTTGTATGGAACCCACAAAAATATCAATAGCTTTTCTTAAATACGTGTGGGCCCTATTGCCTCTGTTTTATTTTATTTTTCTAGCTCGCGGGAACAGCTATTCAGACTTCTTAAAAAAGCTAGAATTGTGTGATTATGAGGCTAATGATTACCTCATGTTTAGTGTAGTCCACAGATTTCCCTTTGTAAATGAAACGCGTATTGCATAGAACATGTAGATATATATACTACGGGGCGATGCATTCAGCTGATATTATGTAAAAATGTGTTGTTACAAGAATTGTGTTAATTTTAAAATGTTGAATGGTATTAATAAAGTATTGAAAATATTTGGCTTATTCTTATCCCCACCCACACACAAAAAGAATAAAAACTTACATCACCTCATCGACAATCTCACATTGGGCTGATCGTCCCTAAAGAAAAAAATATACAGATGGAGCAGTCCTAAAAATATATACGCTTAATTATTATTAGAGTTTATTCTAAACGTTCTATTCATTTTTAAAAGGTTTTAAAAATAAAAACGAATTCTCACCCAGTGAGGTTAATAGTTTGAGGTGCCATTGTTGCTTCGTATCCCAATACAGTGCGGAGAAAGTCCGCGTCAGAGCTTTTAAAAATAGAGGATACAATACCTTAAAACTATATATATATGTTAACTCCTCCGTCTATGGCCTTGGACGGTTCGAAGTTGACGGGGGTTCTGGTTAGGTGGCAGCAACGGATTTACTACTCTGGAGTATCGGGTACCGAATAGGGAGTCGCAAAAGTTTCTCTTATACTACTACCCGATTTCTTCTTGTAGTGGATCGGAGGATTCTGTGGAGCTTGCTAAATTCTCTGAAGGTTCCCCGATTCTTGTAACGTATCGGGAAATTATTTTTTCTCCATGACAAATCTCAAAATTTCGCAAAATTTAATCACGCCTAGCTACCAATAAGATCACTTATGGCAGTTACATCGAAGATAAAAAAAATCATCGAACGCAACAAAACAAAACTATACAGTAGAAATATAAAAGCGCCCCTACATAGTAACCGTTATTATAATTTTAAAAATATTATTATTCAAACTACCTTCAGACATTACATAAATACATTTAAATACAAAAAACAAAAATGAAACCCAGAAACTTCATGTCATCAATTCTCTGAAAATCACAAACACCCTTACACTTTGGGGGAAGTACACACAGATACCACGAAAACGTTATTGGCCATCTAAAAGGCTCCATTTCCAAGTGAACACTTGAGCCAATGTTTTAACTGCATTAGTAAACCAGATTGGTTTTAAACAATAGCAATTTTCCAAAACAGTTATTAAAATAAAAAAAAATTAAATATTACTACCGAAAATTAATTTAATACATTAATTCCAACCTGAAACGCTAAATTTAATAGGAAGCAAACTCGTAATTCACAAATTACATCTGAGACAACTCTCTCCTTCAACACAAAACCCAGTATGGTTTGTAAATTACAAAAATCCTAGTAATTTATCGTTTCCAAGTCAAACTACAAATTTACATCGTTTTTCTAAATAAGAACAGATATTATGAACCCAAACCTACACGCAACCTACTATGTAAACAAAAAAAACAAAAACAAATCATTGCACAATGAAGTGTTCGCTTTGTTTGTAAGCGAGCCTCTATAAAAATATTCCTGACTGAACTAAACTGCAGTACATCGGGAAGCAATTTTTGTAACATTTTCTATGCAAACGCGCGAACGTAAATTTCATTTTTAATACCCAAAATAAAACGTTAAACAAAAAAAAAACAATCCCTAACACAATAAAATTCAATTTCAGAATAAAAAATTAAAACAGCCTAGGTATACAAAACCACTCGGAATTTGTCTTGAAATGAAAGAAAAAAAAAATAATCAGCCCACCTATAAAAATATAAAAATTAATGAATATATAAAAGTCAAAAAACAGAAATTAATTTATCAAAAGAATTTACGAAAACAATTTCTCTTTTTCAATTAAACAAATTTAGCTTCCTTGTGGTCTCGCGCAATTTATATACGGCAAACATATAATCTTACAGCGTCCGAATTTGACCCAGTATAAATTAGTGTCTTTAACGATTATTTTTCGACGTTCACTTTAAAATTAACTTAAACTATAAAGCGAAAACTACAAAGCGATCGTTAAAATCATACACATTTGATGTTGTGTCGGCCTGTAAATCCATTATATACATTTAGTCAAAGAATAATCTTAAAAACTCAACCATTTTAAACCTTACCGTATAAAAATGCATGTCACAATCTATTTAAACAATTAAAATAATTTAATTCATATAAATACATGTAAAATTTATTTACTAATCATCATTATTATTATTATTATCACAACTATTACTAACTCAGAACATGTAAACACAAAAAAAACTTTAAACACAAAATAGGTAGGCTTTAGAAAGTGGAAAGGAAAGAAAAAAAGAATGAGTCACCGGACAGCAATTATCAATTTTGAAATTTCTCTCTCCGACCGAACGAAACGAAATCTAACGAAAAAACGTGACGAAAAAGGAAACAAACGACTCGAATTAAATTTCAGACTCAAACTGAGTCGGGACAGAGTCCAACTCCATGGAAGCGCAAATGTGAGTCGAAACGGTTTTAAAACAGTCGAGACTCCAATGAAAAGAGGAAAAAACAACAAAATTTTGACCGCGAAAATTACGACGCTGACTATGAGAAGAAATTTGGAAAATGATGGGCGCCATCTTGAATCATCGAATTTTGAAGAAAAGGGAATCAGAATTTGCTTAATTTTATAAATACTCTAAAACGGGTAGCGAAACAGAATATCTACTAATTTTCTTCATCCGGAGAACGTGGAAAAATGATCGTGATTAATCGAAAGAACACACGCACAAATTTTCAATTCCTATTCATAAGACACGAAAGAAATGCAAAAGCCTATGTTAATGACGGAGTGCGTGGGTTCGTATTATTAAATTGATAACAATTTATTAAGGTTAGCTGCCACCAAAATGTCGTGGTTAATTTATTTAATTCATTATTTCTTTATTTACTTTCCTTTTTCTTCTATTTCTCTTTATCCTTCATCGTTCTCTTTACACTCTTTTCGCTGTACTTTATAAATGTGGGTAGACGTGACCGAGTGGAAAGCCGTTATAATTCAAACAATGCAAGGAAGACCGGGGGGGTTAATTATACGCGTATTAACATTTTACTAACTTCTATTTATGCCGAAACGCTTTAGATAAACGGGGTAATGCGAGGGGGGAAATTAACGTTAACATTCTAAGTCGTAGACACTAAATACTATTCTAAATTCACACAAAACATCTTAGCACCAAAAGACACCTTCGTAAATCCAAGGCCGCCCGATGACTGCCGGGCATTCCTACCCAGCCTTTAGCCTGTGTTCAGGCGTTGCCAACTCGTATTTCTATATTTTTTATAAACAAACCACTATTTATCGTAATTACATTTATTAAATATTATCTTCTTTATTAATTTCTTATAACCAAAACATTCTAATTTTTAATTAGACATTACTACAGAACAAGGCTCGAAGGAGAAGACAAAGATATTCTCTTATTGTAGTTTACTGCTATAATGTTACAGGTGATGCTCTGCCTCTAAGTTAGATCAATCAGAATGAATATTTGAAAAAATTTTCGGCTTTATATACTGAATTTTTGGTGACATCATTATTATTTAATGTTGGCTTTGTTTTTTATTTTCAGTAGGCCGCATTATTTTGCAAAATATTTGAAGATAACGTAAATATTTTAGCTGTAGCAATGTCTAGACAGATAAGCAAGATATTTGAAAATGAAGCCATATTTTTATTTTAAAAAGCATATTGACAGATCTGTTATGATCTGCTAAGTCAACTACAAATGGAAATTGAAATACGCATTTTATTATGAATTACAATTAAACATGCATATGAGCAAAAATTAAATGCTTAAGATTTAAAATTAAACGTTAAGCAAGACATGACTTCATCTTTTACAACGAAGAATGTGTACAGAAAACGAATACTGCAGAATTTAACAAGATTACATTATTAAACTAAATTTAAAAAAATTATTAAGTAATTTAAAAAGAAATAATTCACCATTCAGCAAAAATAAAATAGAAAGCGAATCAAAAATTTTTCCGAACTTCGTCAGCGTTATACGAATTTGGACTCTATGTAAAAATGAATATAAGAATATAAATATAAGGATTATACAAATGAATATATAACGATACGGATAATTTTTTAGCGTCATTAAATGTTATTCAGTACACAAGAATAAAAACTCAGTCTCGTATAATTTCACAAAAAAGAGTAAAATAATATACAGTCGGAACAATCCTAAAAATATTATTGGTAGAGTATAAAGGGTATTTATTATTAATGTTCTATTCATTTTTAAAAGGGGCTTTATGTAAGAGAAAAGCCGGATGAGTCGCGTCTTAATAGGCTGAATTACTTACACGATGTAATCGACACCGCTGGAGCCGGGGTTACTGTCGTAGGACGATTCTTGTCACGCCGCGTGCTCTAAGGTCTGGCTGGAGAATGTGCCTTCATCATCTACTAATCTCAAAATGGACACACGCGTCAGCACTGTAAAATAACGACACATACGTAGAGAATGAGTATTTTACATATTTATATATATAGCGATGATCAAGATAAAAAATAGCTACTCACACTGTATCACCAAATAGAAACAGCTCAGGTGTCGTAAATTCAGATAGACATGCGTGAATGGAAGTCCGACCTTTCAGATAAAAATAATAAATTAAAATTGTGCACTCACAAAAAATATACACAAAATGGCGACACAATAGATTTCATATACTTCACTGAGCGAATAAGTTTATTCGCATAAAGCACTTACATGATCTAAATTCGTCCGACGACATTTTCTTGGCGTATAAATTTGTAAGCACCGTTTGAAAACTTCACTGAACTGAATTGTATATGGCTGTTATGCATTTTTATAGGCGCGGGGAGAGCACGCCCCCCTAGAATGGGCCATGAAGAAAAGTCTCTCCCTCCTCACACTTTGAGAGAGTAGAACACTGATTGGTTGATTGTATTTTAGTGGGAGGTTACTGAACGGGGGGTTATGGGTGGCTCTTAAGTTTTTGCCTGAGAGAGAGTTACAAGGAAAAGTACCTCAAAAGGCCTTGCGGCCCCATACCGAGGTGGTACCAATGGCAACAGGTGCCAGGGAAAATTTCTTACACTCAAATAGTGTGCAACATTCGGTCTAACCTTTTCTTGAACTGATCCACAGAGGAACTGTTCACAACTGCTGAAGGTAGTCTGTTCCACGTGTCACAGATTTTAGAGATAAAGTAATTCCCACACACACACCAGTGCTAAACCGTTTCAAATCCAACTCCCAACCATTGTTGCGAGTTGGGTTATCATTTAAACTAAACATGTTTCTAAAATCGACATCGTTGAACCCGTGTAAAAGTTTTAAAACCTCGATGAATTGACCGCGCAGCCTCCGAGTTTCAAGCAAAAACAAATTTGAGGCGGGTAAGCGTCGATTGTAGCCCATATGCCTAACAGAAGGGATTAACTTTGTGGCCCTCACCTGGACTTGCTCCAGCCTCTCAATATCTTTCCTGAGGGTGGGCGACCAGAACTGCACAGCATACTCCAGGTGCAGCCGAACAAAGGAAAGCACAATCAGAGAGAGCACAATCTCCTTGTTCCGAACTGAAATTGCCTCCTGATATAACCCAACAGCTTCTGGGCTTTCTTTTCCACCTCTACGCACTGTTTCGTAAACTTAAGGTCGCTGCTAATTAGCACACCCAAGTCCTTTTCCAAATCAGTCGCCTCGATATTACTCCCCAACATCGAGTAGTCCGACTTGGGATTGGCGTAGCCAATGTGCATCACCTTGCATTTACCCAAGTTAAACGGCATGTCATTTTTCGGACCACTCTCTTATCCTACCTAGGTTCGCACGCAGTTGCTCGATCGCTTCGGGCGTCCCAACATTGGCCCCAAGCTTGGTGTCATCAGCGAATTTGGCGATCCGACTGACGATGCCATCGTCGATATTTATGTAAATGATAAACAACAGTGGCCCCAAAACGGAACCCTAAGGAACCCCACTAGTGACCGAGGCCCAACCTTTTAATAAGTTAATTCACTTCTATTGAATTTAATTAGCTCTGAATAATATTACGAGAAAGGTCTGTTAAAACGAAAGATAAGAAAATATAATGTTTTTGCTTATATAAGAGTTAATACACTTCTATTGAATTTAATTAGCTCTGAATAATATTACGAGAAAAGTCTGTTAAAACGAAAGATAAGAAAATATAATGTTTTTGCTTATATAAGAGTTAATACACTTCTATTGAATTTAATTAGCTCTGAATAATATTACGAGAAAGGTCTGTTAAAACGAAAGATAAGAAAATATAATGTTTTTGCTTTATAAGAGTTAATACACTTCTATTGAATTTAATTAGCTCTGAATAATATTACGAGAAAGGTCTGTTAAAAAGAAAGATAAGAAAATATCATGTTTTTGCTTTTATAAGTTAATACATTTCTATTGAATTTAATTAGCACTGAATAATATTACGAAAGGCTATTGAATTTAATTAGCTCAATAATATCGTACGATACCTTAAGCAATTAGGATTCCTAAATGCGTGAAAGGTTTGTTAAAAAGGAAGATAGGAAAATATCGTTTTGCTCATTTATACGCTTTTATTAAAAGTTGTTTTAATTAGCTCTGAATAATGAAGTATTTAAATAGGATCGGTGAGGTATGCCTATTGGTCGGTAGTTGATTTCTTTACAACCACTTTGGCTATCGTCGGTAGCTGATTTTTCGAAAGGGTTTCTTTACTTCGAAGTGATATTCCGTAAAGTAAATAATACGGTTCGGGTAGCTGTGTTATATTAAGACGCGTTGTCAGTCTTGGAGATAGTTTAACGCACAGCTGTTCTTGAAATGTTGTTATAATCTGATTTCATACTATATGCTTAAGGTGACTCTTTTATTGGGGTCAATAATGCCTTCTCCAAATGTTCCCTTATACAGGATGGTCTTGGCAGACCCTTCGTAAGTTATATACGAGATGTCGGTTAACTGAGTGCTTTGGGGATATATAAAATGAATTTAGTATATACGAGATGTTTGGGGCAACTTTAGCGAGTATTTTGTGGATATATAAATTGCTATATTCGAAGTGCATTGAATATATAAAGTATTATTATATTATTATTTTGATGCATGTGCTTATAAAACACTACGTCTTCTCCAAATTATATTAACATTTTTTGGCTTAATTTTGTATGTTAAAGTGAAAACTTATTGAAAGAGTAGAGTAATATTTTGGATGTTTAATTATTTGACGACAATGTTTGGGAATTAGTTGTTCTCGTAATATTTAAATGGTATTTCCTTTTCTGAGTGTTTTAGGAGCGAATATATACAGGGTGTTTCAGGAGGAAAGGTCAATACTTCGGGAGGTGATAGTATCTGTCATTGTTTGAAAAAAAGTTCATATGAACAATTGAACATGTGTCTAATTCTGAATGGTTACGGAGATAGAGCTGTTTGAATCTACAAATACAAAAGTATTGTTAATAGTAATCAAGAAAGAGAAACCAATTACTGTTTCTAACATTTAATGTTTAAACATTGACATTTTGAATGGTATCAGATACAGAAATGACAAATTTGTTACAGTTTACAATACGTTTTCGAAAATCCCAGCGTCAACCTCAATGCACTTTGCAACTCGTGTGCGAAGATCGCGTGTTGTTCGTCTGAGCTGATCTTGACGTTCCTTCATGCGGGCAGTAGCATCCAAAATACGCGCGAGCAATTCGTCTCGTGTATCCACCTTTCTTTTGTAAACTTGACTTTTCATCCACCCCCACAAACAATAATCTAACGGAGAGAGGTCTGGAGACCTTGGTGGCTATTGAATGGGACCACCGCGGCCGATCCATCGACCAGGGAAAGTTTGATTTAGGTATTGCATCACCAGACAGGTAGAATTTGGAGGAGCTCCGTCATGCTGAAAGTACATACCAGCGCGTGTAGCCAAAGGAACATCCTCCAATAGTCCTGGCAATTCATTTTGCAGAAATTCTAGGTAACTTTGTCCTGTAAGACGATTCTCTAAAGTAACAGGGCCAATCAGCTGATCATCGACGATACCGCACCACACATTGGCAGAGAAGCGATGTTGAAAATTTGTTTCCACAGTGGCATTTGGATTTTCTTCTGACCACCAATGAGAGTTACGAGTGTTGTTGATACCGTCACGGGTGAAAGTAGCTTCATCGGTGAACAGTATTAATCGAAGCAATCGGCGATTAGCATTTACCCAATGACAAAATTCCAGTCGCATGGCAGCGTCTCCTGGTTGAACACGCTGTACATGATACGGATGCAAACCTTCCTCATGTAATGTTCGCCATACTCTTGTGTGTGGTACACCGAGACGTGTAGAAATTCTTCGTGAGCTAGTAGTAGGACTACGCTCTACCAACTGAAGAATGTTTTCCACTTCATCCACATCTTGTTGACCTTCACGTTCAGATGAAACATGAGCGCTGGGAAGTGTACTAATCTCACGCAATGTGTTGAAAACCCTGGTAAACACACTTCGATCCGGAATTCTGCGGTTCGGAAACCGTCGACGGTATTCTGCAACAGCAGCTGTTGCACTTCCATCGCAAAAACCGTAGACATACACCAATTTACACCATATCTGCATATTCGGCATGTGTGAAGGTGTGTGGCATTCTTAACACTGCTTCAAACACCAAACAATGTCACTCACAACAGTCAGCTGTCGATTGGCTTATGTTACATGCTTACATGGTTCAAGGTTATAGGGGAGGGAAGGGGGAGGAAGAGCTGTGCGCGCATCAGATTCAAACAGCTCTGTCTCCGTAACCATTCAGAATTAGACACATGTTCATATGAACTTTATTTCTCACAATGACCGATACTATCACCTCCCTAAGTATTGACCTTTCCTCCTGAAACACCCTGTATATGAATTAGTTATATACAAGGGAAACAGGTGAATATATAAATGCATTTTCTGATTGGGTGTTTTATTGTTTTTTACCACGACATGAAATAACCACCCATATTATTGGTTATTCGATCAGATATACAGGGTGATCCGTTTGGGTGGATAAAATAAAAACGCTGAGAATCTACCGAAAAGTGATACAGCGCTCATCTTTTGCACGTGTGATCATAAAATGTGGAAGTTTGTAATAGGCTATGCCATCCGCTGCCAGACGTACGAGGGCCATCTGCTGTCAGACTTGAGACATATCCCAGTTTCGAAGAGGGCAACGAATGCACAACAACGTGCGAAGTTTTATTTGGCTTGCTACGTTTGAGAGTGTGACAGCGGTACAGCGTGAGTTTCGCTGTGTGTATGGTGTTCGAAAAGCTCCTAAATACGACTCCATAGTGCAGTGGTACCGCACATTTAAAGAAACGGGGTCTATCACTAAACCACATGCAGGTGGTCGTAAGAATTAGCTTCTCGTTATGACCTCTGTCGTGTCCGGAAGGGGGGGGAGGGTATGTTGAAGACTAATTAGGTGTGTCGCAATCTACCATCTTTGTGGGCATTGTTTGCCAAATATTAAACCATACAATTTTACTGTTTCCATTTCACATTAATTTTATTTTATCCATACCCAAACGAATCACCCTGTATAATACTTAGGCAAAACTGTCTACACACACACACACACACACACACACACACACACACTCATTCAGGGTGTCTTAAAATTTTCTCGCTGGTTGAGAAAGATTGTAAAATGAGAACTTGTTTATGATCGGGAAAGGGGACGTAGCTTTATTAACTCAAAATCTATATATACTTAAAATATGGTTCTTTTGATGTTTCATCGTAAAATGATTGTTTTGCGACTATTCGATTTAACATATTTTTCTCCGTTTTTATACGCTTTAATTCTCCGATTTGTCTAAGTGTCATGATAACTTTTTCTTAATATCTTAGTCGTTTACGTGTTTCTAATTGGTGCTTTATTTGAACGTTTCATCTCAAATAATTGTTTGGGGATATTATTATTATTAAGCAGAATGATATGCTTTATTATTCAATAAACGATAGAGGCAGATGCGTCGCTGGGAATATATAAAATGCGTTTGATCCCTCTACAATTAATTTCAAAAATATGTACTTGCGTATATGTTAAATAATCGTTTTCATGCTATATAAATCGTTTGGCGACTGTTGGAATGGTGCGCTTTATTGAATGCATATAAACGCTTTTACAGTTACAAACGAAGGAAACAAGTGAATATATAAATGCAGTTTCTTTTCTGAATGAATTAATGAATTAATTGCATTGAAGTGGATATATAAAACGTTATTATTAAACATGTTTTATTAAATGCATATAAATGCTTTTTCAGTTACATACGGAGTGTTTGTGTGTGTGAACAGAATGATGTAGTGGTTTTATTTAATTCTTTTGGTTTATGATATTATTCGATTAATTGCACGTTGATGGGAATATATAAACGACAGAAATAACTGGGGTGATGGGGTATATAAACAGCATTATTTTTTATGGATGTGGTAGATGACTATCTCTACCATGCTCCCCTGGCTGAGTTTCATTATACGCTGAGCCGTGGCAGTGATACCACCATCTCTCGCCGTTAATATATACACATGGGACAATAAATAACACAGAATTATTCCAAGTCAAGTATACATTCTGGCACGCTCTCCTGGCTAGGGTGACTCGAGGACATCTTTAATTAAATAGTGCCGAATTATTATACTGTGCCACTCTACATATTTGGAGTTTCACAAATAAATAGCGCAATCTGGCAACTATTTGCCGCTCTACATATATGCACCCTTGCCTCTCCATATATATGTATACACTGAGCCTTCTAAGTCAACTGGCTGTGATGCTAAAGCCGACCAGGGTGACTGGGTGACTCTTCATTGTGTTATGAGCCATGGCAGTGCTAACATCTCTCCTTTAGTATACAGTCGGGTCAAAATAAATAGCACAATCTGGCAACTACCATTAAGATAAATATATATTTGCATATATATATATATATATATATATATATATATATATATATATATATATATATATATCCTTTAGTATACAGTCGGGTCAAAATAAATAGCACAATCTGGCAACTACCATTAAAATAAATAAATAAATAAATAAATATATATATATATATATATATATTATATATATATATATATATATATATATATATACATACTCCTTCTAAGCCAACTAAGGCTGTAAAGAAATTCATTATGCTCCGAGACATGCCTGCGTGAGCATCTCTTAGGTTACCTTCTTAGGTTAGGTTAGGTTACCCCTTTGGGGGAGTTCATTCTCCCTCCCCCCTTCATGCAACTTTGGGGGTTAAACCCCCACCCCCCTATCCCCATTGCATCATTGACCATCTTGCATAGCAATTGATCTGCACTCTCCCTTTTTTTCGAGCATACTACTAATATTATACAATTTATTTCTTTAAGTAAAAGAAATAAATTGTATATTATAATATATTGTATAATATTATACAGTTTATTTCTTTAAGTACCCTAGGATAAAACTTATCTGGACCTGGAGTTTTATTAGGATTAATTTTACCTATGGCCGAGAGTACTTCACTTTCACTAATGATAAAATCGCGAAGCTTTAAGTGATCATCATTGAGTATGATTACGGGAACAAGAATGTTGTTCATATTTTCGTTAGTAAACACGGAAGGGAAAAATTTATTTAAAACTTCCATCATTTGTAAGTCATCGTAAATTTGTTCATTGATTTCGCCTGAGTGGACTAATAGTCTGCGAAGCTATTTTTTATTCCAAACATAATAACTATAGAATTCCTTCGGATTTGATTTAACTTGGTTCATAGTTGCGCATACGTTTTCGAATAAGTTTTTTGCCTCGCCTTCTCAATAACTTATATACGTTTTCATCTGACAAATTATTCATTTCTTTAAATTTGAAATACGGGTTCCTTTTTAATATCAAACTACTTTTAATTTCAGTATTCCACCATTTAGGCTTAACAGACTTCGCCAATCTCTACTTACCTAATAGAATATTACTCGATTCTAAATGTTTAAAATAATTATAAAAAGAATTCTATGTACCATTAAAATGATCTCGCAATAAAGTCTCATCCCATTTATATTGTTTTTCAAAGTTTCAGTTTCACGTCACGAAATTTCTCTCTTAAAATCCAAACTATCCGAATTATGAATAGCCTACTAACTTTGATTTCAAATTTTATTGGCCTGTGATCACTGGTGTAGTAGTAGTCTCCTACAGATATATTATTATTAATAACTGAAAAACAAGGTTTTTGGTTCCTGAACCAAAATAGATGGTCCCTATGTATTGTTTTGCACTGAATCCGAATCTGTTTTTAGAATTTTTCTATCACGTATAGATTTTGAGATATGACAGTTTCAGCTATATTGATTAACTGCAATTTCTAAAAGCAAATTGCCGTTCATGAATCATACTAGTTTAGCATTCCTTTAACAACTGTGCATTCTATCTTGCGACTGATGGCATCTTTTCACCAATGAAGTGATGAATACCACTACCTACATACCCTAAGTTATATCAGTGCCCATCAGTATGTCGCAATGAGAGGGTAAAGCAGATTGCCTTAGGCACGCAGACGCAGTGATGGCGAAGTACTGACCCACGAGACAATATTTAGTGACCCACGTCCTCTTATTTAAATAAAATAAGACTAATTTTTAATATTTTCTGCCTTACAGTTTTAAAATTATTTTATTCTCCCACCGAAATAAACAGCTGATATACACTGAAATTTTTTTAAACGTATACTTTTAAAAACGTGTGTGTATGTGTGACAACTTACAATTCATCCAATTCCCCCATACTATTCAATTTGAAGATCTTCAGTTATCAGCTTTTCGTTGGCTTGACATTGGTAATTTAGAAATGGAATTAGTTGACTTCAGACATGAGCAGTAATGTATTTGAAAATACTTAAATACATATTTCAATACATGTATTTATAAATACATTTTGGAGAGTATATTTAATTACGTATTTAAATACTTTCGAAAAGTATTTACTATTCGTAAATACCTCTTTTTAAATACATTTTTAAAATACTTTTTTGTGAACTGTTCAATTTTGCGAGGATGTACAGTACTAACCACCCAGTATTTAACTGGTACCATAGAACACAGTAAAACATTTTTCAAGGTGCTTGTGCTTCCAGAAAGTTCCAGGCTCAGCAGGCTGGAACTTTCTGGAAGCACCTTGAAAAATGGAACTTCCAGCCTGCTCTAGTGGCGATTGTCACAGACTCACAGCTGCAGTGCGGCAGCCGGCAGTCTATCCTGAGTATGCTGACCATATTTCCTTGAGACAAAAACGGGACATTGGGATGGCAAAAAAGGGACGGGGGTTATGTAATATTCTGTATTCATGAAAAAGTTTTTATTAAAAACGGGACAAAATTGACATATTTATTAAAACGACGGGACGGCCAGGAAATATAAAAACAACGGTACTGTCCCGTTCAAAACGGTACGTATGGTCAGCCTAATCCTGAGGCATCATCATATGTGGTTGTGTAAAGTTCAGCGCTAACTGTGCAATTAGCCTTAGCCTATTGATCATATTAGACGAGGACATTTGTAACATGGCTGCAGCAAGTGGAAGTGGTGGAAAAGAAGGTGGTAAAATAGAAGTTGTTGATGGTGGAAGTGAAAATAAAAATAGCGAATCACACCTGCACCCACTTTTTGATGGAAATTATTTCCGAATAAAGTCCAAGATGGTAGTAAAGTGAAGACTTTCTATCTTCTGTGCCACAAAAAGATTGCAGCATCTACTTCTGCGACTTCTCGATTTTATTTAACTCTAAGCTGATGTTAGTGATTTTATGAGCTTTTTGAAAAGTATCTAAATTGTATATGAAATGTATTTAAATACATTTTAGGAGTAACGTATTTAGTATTTAAGTACTTTCTGAAAACCTGAATTTTACTTAGTATTTAATTACTTTTATTTTCAAGTAATGTATTTATTATTTAAATACATCTAAAGTATTTACAGCCCATGTCTGGTTGACTTCCAAGAAAGTGCAGTATGGCAGACTAAATTTATTGATCTTAATCTGAAGTTACAAGAAAAGGAATTGGAGTCATCAATTTTGGGTGTAACCAAGAACAACAATCAATAGAAAGAATAGATAATCTTATTCTTGCAGAATGGAACTCTTTACCAAATTCTTTTGCATCAATGAAAAAGCTAGCATTAACTCTGCTAACAATTTTTAGTTCATCTTATTCATGTGAACAGTTGTTTTCCTCCAGGAATTTCGTCAACTCCACCACTAGGAATCGCCTTGGCACAGATAAGCACACCGGACAAAAAATTAGTCACCCCTAATAGCACCGATAGTAGGAAGTTCAAGGTCACACAGAGGGCGCTGATGTAGCATTGGTAAGTGACAAGTAGCGGTGACGTAGCACACAGGATCAGATCTGTTTCGTGAGGTGGTGAAGAACAAAGTGTGTTGGATATAGTCTGCAAAATGGGTCGTGAGGCAGACGTTACTCAGTGGCAAAAAGGAGCCATCGTGTTTGGCAGAGCCCACGGACACAAAATGTCTGAAGTAGCCCAATTTGTTGGTGTGTCAACGCGTACTGTCCAGCGAGTTTACAAAGAGTGGTGTAGTTCGCAATCAACTGACAATCGACGGCGTAACTGTGGCCGGAAAACATTTCTCGACAATAAGGGCCGCCGCCATGTTTCTCGTCTAGTAACTGCAAATCGTTTTCAAACCAGAGAACAATTGCTCCAAGAAACCACTGAGGTTCTCCAGCGACCAATTTCCGAACGGACATTGCGACGAGAACTGCATGCGATGGACATCTGGAGCAGGGTACCACGGAAGAGGCCGCTGTTAACAGCAAGTCACAAATTGGTACGTTATAAATGGGCTCAGAGGCACAAAAACTGGACTGCGGCAGATTGGAAACGTGTAATTTGGTCCGATGAGTCCCGTTTTTGTTTGTTCTCCAATGATGGGAGGCGACGAGTACATCGCAGGTCCAATGAAGCCTTTAATCCTGAATGCGTCGGTGTTGTTCAGGCTGGAGGTGGTTCCGTGATGTTCTGGGGATGTTTTTCGTACCACGAAATGGGCCCTCTCGTTCCAGTGACGATGAATTTGAACCAGCAGGCGTACCTCCGCATACTAAACTCGCCGGATTCGTGCGGTTATCAAGGCCAGAGGCGCCGCCACACGTTATTAGGTACATTCTGAGAGGGGTGACTAATTTTTTGTCCGGTGTGCTTATGAGTGCTGCATGTGTGAGACTAAAGACAACTAAATATAAACCTCGGATCAAAACATTAGCAGCTAAAATCCAACAAGTTTCTCACTAAAAATAGTAAGTAAATAAATTATTGTGACCTAATTTCGTTTTTTTAAGTCAAAAGTAACAAAAATGACCCATCAGCAAAAAAGGTTCGCCACCACTGCAAGGCTTAGTGCAAGCTCTTACATTTAGTGGTAGTAAAAATGATAATGAATTGATAAATAATGATAGTGATAGAGAGTTTTCAATTTGAGTGGAAGAAAAGGTTAAATATACTTAATTCTAAAAAAAGACTCGGATTCAGTGCAAAAAAAATACATAGGGACCATCTATTTTGGTTCAGGAAATAAAAACCTTGTTTGGATGTATATTCCAAATATTAAAACGAAAAGCTTGTTAGCAGATGTATAAATGGCTTAATTCATCTAAATATACATATATATTTAGAAACAGCAGTTACAAAAATAACCCCTGCCATGCTCCAAAATGTGTTCCGCAATTCTGCTGACAAATTCGAACTCTGTAGAGATACTGATGGTGCTCACGTAGAATCATATGCTTAAGTATTCACTAAATGTATGCCGTCTATTATATTGTTATTGAATTTTACCCTTTTTGCTACGCTTTCACAAATAGATAGGGACTTTATACACCCTGTATTTGTGGAACCCCAAATACGAGAATTGATGAATGATGATGAATTCGATGGTTTTAGAAGGAAAAGAAAAAAATGCTTGGGAGTGTTTTAAATCCGTCGCGACCAATTTCTTTGGTAACAACAAAGCACTAAACTACAAAGATTTAGTTAAAAGAATGCTGGTAGCATACCATGAAATGGGGTGTAGCATGTCCTTAAAGATTCGCTTCCTCCACTCCCATTTAGACTTCTTTCCTGAGAATCTGGGAGCTGTGAGTGATGAGCATGGCGAGCGCTTCCATCAAGATATTTTAAAGCTGGAAAAACGGTACCAGGGCAGATGGAACCATAATATGTTAGATGATTACTGTTGGTCATTAAGAGCTGTTGGTCATTAAGAGAAGCTCCTCGTACATCATACGAGCGAAAATATTCCACTAAATCATTTCAGTAGCTTTCTATTTATGTTTATTTAGCTGTATTTGTAGAATAAAATAAATTGTTTACACTTGTATAAAACTGCATTTTTCTCAAAACCTCTTTGTGATAGAAAAATTCTGAAAACAGATTCGAACTTAGAGTGAAAAATTCATTTAGGATCAGCAATGTTTATGCAGGAACCAGAAAAAAAGTTTAGTTTTGTTAATCAGCGTAATTAATAATTAAGTCTAGGTCTGTACTTAAAACTATGATAAATCTAAAATATTGAGATCTGTAGTGGAATCTTTGACTATTTGAAAAAGTGAACTTTCGAGCAAACTCTCGTGCAATCGGAATTAAATTTTAAAGGCCCACCCAACTCCTTGTATGGTAAATTAAGATCTCTCATAATAATTATCACATTATGTTCGCTACTTACATAAAAAAATTAGTTCCTGAAATTTATTAGTTATTGACAGTCTGAGAGGGAGGCAGATATAGTAAAACCATAATTAATTTCTTTCGTGAGTCGTCTTCAATTTCAACTAACGTCGCACTTATATTGTCAATTTCTGCAAAATTTGTAATTATGGATTTTAAGTTAAATATCTCATAACCAGGAACATTATATTCTTCAAGAAAATATCTACTCTATTTAATCAGGATTCAGTAATGACTAAAACTTCAAATTTTTGGTCAAGGACAATACTTAATACCAAAGGTGGGCAGTTGCGCCGCAACATTTTTGGTTGCGCCGCACATTTTTACAAAGAGTTGCGGAATTGTTTGCGGCGCAACTTATATATGCAGTTTCAAGATTAGCGCGCAACGCGCAACATTTAATATTACTTCTCTGTAAAAATAACCCAAGCGAATGTAACTTAAATATTTTTATCTGGCAACACTGCACTTCAATTCTTTACATTTAGTCACATTCTCAATGCGCCAGTATCACTGTCTGACTTTCTGTTGTTTTCGTTTCTTTTTACTTTTTAGTACTAGTATTATGGATCGTTTTGTGGTGTCTGTGGCCGACAGCACTGATTCTGCCGACCAGGACATGGACAGAGGTTGAAGTGACTGAGAATGTTGACAGCCGTTCCCCTGAGACTGAAGCAAGTGTCAGTGAGGTTTCCGCTTCAGGATCGGGGGTCCCTACCGTTAACCCCTGGCCTTACTTGGCCGACTTTTTTGAGTTCAAGGGTCAGGCCCAGGCACAGGGCCACACGGACAACTTCCTGTACGAGTGTGTCCGCTGCAGGCCCAATAAGAAGGTCTTCTCAGCCAACAAGAAGTCAAGATACAGCCTCCGGAAGCATATGGAGAGTAAGCACGGCTACTGCCTTCAGAAGTTTTTGGACTGCTGTATGGACGGGACAAAAGAAGCCAAGAAACGCCATGCATCCTTGCACGAAGCTGCCACCAGGAGGCAGATGATGTGCCGCCAACCAACCTTGATGGAGATGGCAGGCCCATCCAAGTGTAGGCACATCATCAGCAAAGCTACCTTCCAACATAAGGTGAGTCAGGAAAATTTGATTTCAATAATTTGCTTAACATTTTTTTCAAAAATTAACCTACTGAATTAAATTTATGAATGTAACATTATAGCAAATTGACAAGAGATGTAAAATAAATTTTACTTTTATATTTAATTCTATAGCTCATCAACATGTTTGTGGACAACATGATCCCCTTCTCTGTTGTGGACAACCCCACGTTCATGGACTTTGCTGCCATGATACCTGGCGGCTACATGGAGAGTATGTCGCGAAGGACACTGACGAGTTGCATCGAGTCCAGGTTTGAAACTTTTAAATATTATAATCGAATATGCTTCAAAGTGAAATTTTAACGTATACGTGCCATTATAAACTAAGAAATTCTATAGTTATTCCCTTTAATTTTCATTTTCTTTCAATGACATTAGAAAGTATGATGCTTGTATGGATATCTAAACTAATTTGTAATAAAATATATCATGAAATGGAGGTCTGGATAAACTTTGAATAAAGTTTTTTCCGTTTTTTTACACATTCCTGCGTGCGCATATCCATAGAGGCCCGCAGCTTAAGGCTTAAAATTTTACATTATTGCATATTAGACTCTTTATTTAATATTTATTAACTAAGTGATTTGATTGATTTCATTTGTAATTTGTTTTTATACTTTAAGGTATGAGACTGACCAAAAGAAGCTGAAGGACATCCTCAGCAACCTGCCATCCGTGGCCTACATGGGCGTCTTGGTGCCCACCTTGGTCCTCTGCCTCTCGTCTCAACAGGCACAAGCACAACGAAGAGTTGGCCGTCTGCCTCCCTCTGACAGAGGCCTTGACTGAGGGGTTGATGGGCAGGTTTGGCCATGTCTTTACAGACATGGACTGCCTCTTAGCTACTGCCTTCAACCCGCAGTTTAAGCTGTCAAGATGGCCAGAGCTGGTGCCAGGAAGAGACCCGGAGGAGTTGAGGAGGACGGTCACCAGCAAAGTTGTGTCGTTGGTGGACAGGGCCAGGAAGGATGAAGAGTTCAGCAGCAGCAGCAGTGATGGGGAAGCGGCAGACAAAGGGGACTTCCTCGAGCAGCTGTACGACACAGGAGTAATCAGCAAACAGAAGAAGGAGAGCACAATGCTGGTGAACAGTTTCCTGGACCAGAGGCCGGAGAAAAATATCGCGAGGAACGTGTTCACTTGCAAGGAACTGACAGACCTCTTTGTGCAGTATAACACACCCATTCCCTCAAGTGCGGCTGTAGAACGTCTGTTCTCTTTGGGGAAGGATGTTCTGAAGCCAAAACGGGCTGGACTCTCCGATCCACACTTTGAGATGCTGGTGTTCATGAAGGGGAACCTGGCTCTTATGTAGTGATTTTTTTGCATTTATTATATATTGTAATAAAATATTGATATCTTTTTCTGTATCAGATATATTTTGTTTAACTTGTAAAAAGGCTTTTTATTTTAATATTATTTTATTTATTTTTCAAAAGTTGCGCGTTGCGGTTGCGCTTGCGGCGCAACTTTTTGAAAAGGGTTGCGCTTGCGCGTGCGGCGCAACTATTTCAGCAGAGTTGCGGTTGCGGCTGCGGCGCTATAAAAATCGTTGCGCGTGCCCACCACTGCTTAATACATCAAATTTAAATCTTGAACTTGGTGTTAACGTGAAATACAGTTATAAAATTTTGAGTAAACCGCAGTAGAATCTCGAGGTTCTTCGCAGAGGCAGTCACTCACTGTAAAGAAAGTTCAAGTTAGGTTGGTTGCTTGCGTATGAGTTCACCTTTTTTTGCTGAAAAGCCATATTTTATGTAACCTCGTTACAGTTCCGTGCGTTGGTCTCTTCACACGAAGGTTAAGCTGGTGGCCCTGCCTCTAGGCCTGGCTTGGTGGAGAAGCGAGTTGCTCTCTCGCGTTCTCCACCGTACATAGCCAGGTACATCCAGCTCAGCTGGTACCGTCCTCAGCCAGGCATCTCGTCTTCTCTTGAAGACTTCAACTTCGACCTTGTCACGTTCCTGAGGTCTTTTGGAAGCTGGTTAAAAAGGCTTGGCCTCCTCACAACCAAGTTATTTTCCTTCAGTGTTGATGAGGTCCCTTCTTGGGCCTTTAATTTGGGAACACTACACATTCTGCCCTTCCTATTTTCCAGTGTTGTTTGGATGGCAATTGGGTTTAGTTTGAAGTTTGGTACCAGTTTTTCAATCATTTTCCATCTGTAGATTATGATGTACCTCTTCTTCTTTCCAGAAGAAGAAGATAGCTGGTGAGGGAAGCTATATTTATGGGACCTCTTTGCGAGTGACCCGTTGCCCGCGTCGGGCTAGCATCATGAAAAAGAAAAACTATGGTATTTGTCATTTACCATTCCTTATTCGGACTATAGTGGATTTAATTATCCCAGAAGAGTTCCTTGTTCCATGCACTGTCTGTGTGTATCATAAAAAACTCAGGGGACCATTCTGAGTTCATTCCCATCTTGAAACGGACATGTTATGTGCCTTGAAAAGTGGACGCTCAATTCTACCAGTTGAGGTTTAAATTTTGGTTTTTGGCTAAAAATATAATAGTTACCCTTTTTCTTTTATGTATTCAATCTGACGTGAAGGCAGCGAGTCTTTTGCTTATATTGAGGTTCTAAATGTAGCAGGGCTAGGCTGCTTTAAACCCTAGATCCATGTCCCAAAGCTGGATCCTGTCTGCTTTGCAGATAGCTGGTGAGGGAAGCTATATTTATGGGACTTCTTTGCGAGTGACCCGTTGCCCGCGTCGGGCTAGCATCATGAAAAAGAAAAACTATGGTATTTGTCATTTACCATTACTTATTCGGACTATAGTGGATTTAATTATCCCAGAAGAGTTCCTTGTTCCATGCACTGTCTGTGTGTATCATAAAAAACTCAGGGGACCATTCTGAGTTCATTCCCATATATATATATATATATATATATATATATATTATATATATATATATATATATATATATACATATATATACTGTATATATATATATATATATATATATATATATATATATATATATATATATATATATATATATATATATATATATATATATATATATATATATCAGGTCATCCCATAAGTAATGTCGTTTTTTAGATCGGAATTTGAAGGACAAAAAACTCAACTGAAACTTTTTAATCTAGTATATAGTTTCCATCGGAATCAATGACACCCTGCCAACGTCCTACAAGCTTTTCAATGCCATGTTTATAAAATTCAGGCGGTTTTGAGGCAAAAAACGTACAAAGAGGTGTGCAGGTCATCTAAAGAAGTATACTGTTTCTCGTCAAGATAGTTTTGCAGACTCCTGAAGAGATGATAATCTGAAGGCGCAAGGTCTGGAGAATATGGAGGATGTGGAAGTTTTTCCCACCCAAGCTCCTCAATTTTTGCAGAAGTGATCCGAGCGGTATGAGGACGTGCGTTGTCGTGGTGGAACACGATTCCTTTCCGATTAATCAAAGAAGGTCTCTTTTCTTTTAGTGCAGTGTTCAATCGATCCAGTTGTTGACAGTAGACTTGAGCGGTGATTGTTTGGTTGTGTGGTAAGGTTTCAAAGTGTATTACACCACCTTTATCCCACCAAACACTAAGCAACACCTTCCGAGGGTGAAGATTTGGTTTTGGCTGTGGTGTCGCTGGTTCTCCGGCACAAACCCACTGTCGACGGCGCTTAACATTCTGGTACAGTATCCACTTTTCATCACCAGTCACTAAACGGTGCAAAAACGGATCTTGGAGTTCACGGGAATGAAGAGCTGTGCTAATGTTTACCCGCACCCTCAGATTGTTGACCGACAATTCATGTGGCACCCATTTTCCTAACTTAGGCACTTTTCCGAGTTGTTGCAAATGTCGATAGATGGTGGACGAGGATGAATTGAGTTTCTGGGGCAATTCTTCGACAGTTGTTGAACAGTCTTCTTCAAGTGCGGCTAACAGCAGGTCATCATCAAACTCAGCAGGGTGTCCAGAGCGTGCTGCATCTGTCAAACAGCAGTCACCATTCCTAAACTTTTGAAACCATCTTTGACATTTCCTCACATGCAGAATATCGTTGGGCCAGCACCATAAACGTCCTGAATGTTTCGTGTTGCTTCAGTAGCACTATTCCCTTTTTTGAACTCGTAAAGCATTATATGCCTGATATGCTCTTCTGATACCGCCATGTTTATGAGGGGTTCACATAAAGCAAAACACACGTCTTCACTGGTCAAGGTCTGTAAAGTATGTAGCAAAACACGATAGATCTCCTCTTAGATATAACCTTCGGAAAATTTATGCTTAAATCGAGTAGGACTAGTTTAAACTTAATCTATCGTAAAAAACGACATTACTTATGGGATGACCTGATATATATATATATATATATATATATATATAGAGAGAGAGAGAGAGAGAGAGAGTTACAAGGAGTTACAAGGAAAAGAAGTACCTCAAAAGGCCTTGCGGCCCATACCGAGGAGGTACCAATGGCAACGGGTGCCAGGGAAAATTTTGTAAAAGTTTATTTTTCTTTCAACTATCCAAGCAGTAGTAGAAAACTGGATAGAAAAGTAGAAGGCTCTCTCCCCACCCTCCGCTCCCTCCCTGCCAGAGGCAGGTACGGAAAAAGTTTGAAGAAAATACCTTGACCATGGAAAAGTAGCCAAGGAAATTTTACAGGAAAGTGGAGAATATATAAATAGCTCTATATTTAGCTTGCTCACAGAGACACCGAGCGAGCGAACTCCTGCAGAATTTTCTGAGGTTTTAATCTTAAACTATGAGTGTGTTCAGTACTTTGTCTAGCCTATTTTTAAACAGATTTACACTTTGACTGGAAACAACCTCTGAGGGAAGTTGGTTCCAGATATTAACTATTTTATAGGAAAAGAAATTTCCGCAGACTGAGGTCCTAAATGTCTTTACACACTCAAATAGTGTGCAAGATTTCGTCTACCCTTTTCTTGAACTGATCCACAGAGGAATTGTTCACAACTTCCGAAGGTAACCTGTTCCATGTGTCACAGATCTTATACGTAAAGTAATTCCCACACACACTAGTCCTAAACCGTTTCAAATCCAACTTCCAACCATTGTTGCGAGTTGGGTTATCATTTAAACTAAACATACTTCTAAAATCGACATCGTTGAACCCGCGTAAGAGCTTGAAAACCTCGATCAGTTGACCGCGCAGCCTCCGAGTTTCAAGCGAAAACAAGTTCAGGGCGCGTAACCGTCGATTGTAGCCCATATGCCTAACGGAAGGGATTAACTTTGTGGCCCTCGCCTGCACTCGCTCCAGCCTCTCAATATCTTTCCTGAGGGTGGGCGACCAGAACTGCACAGCATACTCCAGGTGCGGCCGAACAAGGGAATTGTACAGTAGGGTGGATCGATTTTACATTTTTTTCGATTTCCATATTCTAATAGAGACAAAAACTTGCGCATGCATGAGAAAATAGCCTCTGCAAAATCTTAGCTTAATAGGTAATCATCTTCTGCCCCCGGCAGAGCGATGAAAATCATATTTTAGTAGTCAAAAACGTATTTTTAAACCCTAGCCTAGAGTCATAAAATTTTGCGTGTGTGTTATTTCATGCCTAAGGAACGATATAAATGCTATGGGAAATATATAAATGCATTATTTAAGACAAAGAGCCGATCTGAAAATATGTATAAATATACATATTTTCAGATCGGCTCTTTGTCTTAAATAATGCATTTATATATTTCCCATAGCATTTATATCGTTGCTTAGGCATGAAATAACACACACGCAAAATTTTGACTCTAGGCTAGGGTTTAAAAATACGTTTTTGACTACTAAAATATGATTTTCATCGCTCTGCCGGGGGCAGAAGATGATTACCTATTAAGCTAAGATTTTGCAGAGGCTATTTTCTCATGCATGCGCAAGTTTTTGTCTCTATTAGAATATGGAAATCGAAAAAAATGTAAAATCGATCCACCCTATTGTACAGTGAGAGCACAATCTCCTTGTTCCGAAACTGAAATTGCCTCCTGATATAACCCAATAGTTTCTGGGCTTTCTTTTCCACCTCTACACACTGTTTCGTAAACTTAAGGTCGCTGCTAATTAGCACACCCAAGTCCTTTTCTAAATCAGTCACCTCGATATTACTACCCAACATCGAGTAGTCCGACTTGGGATTGGCGTAGCCAATGTGCATCACTTTGCATTTACCCAAGTTAAACGGCATTTGCCATTTTTCGGACCACTCTCCTATCCTACCTAGGTCCGCACGCAGTTCCTCGATCGCTTCGGGCGTCCCAACATTGGCCCCAAGCTTGGTGTCATCAGCGAATTTGGCGATCCGACTGACGATGCCACCGTCGATATCATTTATGTAAATGATAAACAACAGCGGCCCCAAAACGGAACCCTGAGGAACCCCACTAGTGACCGAGGCCCAACCCGAACTAGCCCTTTAATTACAACCCTCTGCCGCCTATTCTTCAGCCAGTTTTCAATCCACCTACCTATTTCCCCACCGATACCCAGCGCGCGCACTTTCGCCATTAGCCGGCGGTGAGGTACCTTATCAAAGGCTTTCTGAAAGTCGAGATAAAGTATATCAATCGCCCTACTCTTATCGTACTCACCAACATGACGTGGAAAAACTCGAGCAAGTTGGTGAGACACGACCTATGCCGTCTAAACCCATGTTGGGAGTCCCCAAGCAGCTTGTAGGAATCCAAATGGTCAACGATCCTATCGCTATTATCCCTCTAATAATTTACCTACAACTGAAGTGAGACTAATGGGACGATAGTTCCCTGGACTTTCGTGATCCCCTTTCTTAAAGATAGGGGTCACGTTGGCTTCCCTCCAGTCACCAGGCACCTGGCCCATCTCCAACGATTTGTTGAAGACTGTAGCCAGGTGGGGAGCCACCTGGTCGCGCACCTCCGCAACACTCTGGGGAGAAACTGGTCTGGCCCAGGAGCCTTAAACGCGCTCAGTTTGTCTATTCTATCGGCAACGACTGTCGCGGTACATCGAACACTATCCAGGCCAGCACCTTCGTGCCTCACGCTGGCTCGGGGATGATGCGGGTGTCCTCCCTGGTGAACACTCCCGCAAAGTACTCATTAAGCACGATGTCCGCGCGAGGTCCGCAGAACGCCGCTTCCGTCCTTTAACGGACCTATCATGCTTCTAATGGGCTTTCTACTATTAACATAACTGAAGAACTCCTTAGGGTTCCCCTTGCAGAGGCTTGCCACCCGTAGTTCTTCGTTACGTTTCGCTAGCCTAACCTTCGCCTTCACTTCCCTACACAGGCGGACATACGCTTCAGTGTTCTTGGGAACGATTGGCCTTCGCCCTCCTATACGCTACTTTCCTATTTCGGATAGCCGAAGCGATGTCACGATTGAACCACTTAGGCTGCGTTGAAGCAGGGGTGACCGGTTTTGAGGGTATGGCAGCAGACTGCAGCACCATAAACTCGTCCCGGAATGCACTCCACACTCCCTCAACATCGCCGCCGACCTCTAACCCCATATCTCCTACGCTATCCCTGAGGCTAACAAAGTTCGCCCGCCGGAGATCGAGCTTACTGCCTCTCGAGTTACTACGCTTCACCCGAGGGACGCACACACGGAACCTAATAAGACGTGATCACTCCCGCCCAACGATTCGTCAACGGTGAGGCCAGTGACGAGGTTGTCTTCGGTCGTGAATACTAAGTCTAGAACGCTTTCGCCTCGTGTAGGCTCGTTGACCCACTGAGTGAGGAAGTTCTCATCAGCAAAGTCAACTAGCCTCCTCCCTTCAGCATCGGCAGTCCTGTTTTCCCACTTTATGCCGCGACAGTTGAAGTCTCCTAAAACTACACACACCCTATCCCCTAGCAGGCTACTGAGTTCGGTGTACAGGGCTGTATCCTCCTCGAGGAGGAGATGCGGAGGTCTGTACACCAAGATTAACCTATAGTTCGTCCCTCCCACGTTCAGATCGACGCCAAGCAGCTCCCGTTCCGACCGGAACTGGCAGTCAACCGGACTCAACGTGTCTCTGACGTATATTAGTACCCCACCCCCCTCCCCACGGGTGCGGTCTTTGCGAAACATTCTATACCCGGGAATTTCGAACTCCCCAACGTAGTCCCTACGATCAGTATGAATCCAGGACTCGGTGATAGCAACGATATCCTGGTATTCTGATGCTAAGAGCGCCCGTAGCTCGCAAAACTTGTTCCTAATTGACCTAGCATTAAAAAGCATTGCACGGAGGGAGCCTTCCCTATTCTGACCGCCCCCTAGCACGACCCGTTTCCCGAACAGCCAGGGCTGTCGGGAGTTGAAGAGCCCCTCACTAACGAGGGGCAACTTCCGCAGGAGACTGAGCCCCCTCCAACGTAGGAGGAGGGTCACCCACCTGTACTTCGACGCACCCTTCAGTTGAAGGTACGTCCGCCACCGGCTCATCCTCATCTCTCCCCGGTGGGGGCCCATCATCTCTCCCCGGACTCGACCTCACCATTCTGTATAGGTGCCGGTCGAGCAGCGCGCCTAGCACACCTTTACCCTTGTTATTGAGGTGGACACCATCCCTCTGGTAAAGGTCCCACCTACCCGAAAATGCATCGAAGGGGTCAATAAACTTCACGCCCAGCGGAACGCACAAGTCTTGTACCCTCTCGTTGATGCCAATGACCTTACTGAGCGCGTGGTCACTGGCATTCATTCGCGGTAAAATACCCATTAACATTCCCCTGTCTGTCTTCAGTTTTAGATCATCCGCAAGAGACATGATCTCGGTGATGATCCCTTCTGTAAGACCTACCCCACCGCCTTTGAGGAACAGGTCATTGCCACCAGCGTGGACAACGATCGCAGTCCTCCGACTAGCCACGCGCACCTTCTCTACCTCCTTCCTTAAGTGCGCCGTTCCCCGCCCAGGTAAGCACCTTACCTTCCTCCCATCCCGGTTTGCAGAAGCAAAGTACTTCTCCTGGCCCCTGATCTGCGAGTCCCCAATCAAAACGGTGTCTTCCTCCTTCGAGCACAGGAGACTAAAGCGGTTAGAGGTCTTGACAGGGGCAACTGGGGTCTCAGGCTTCGGCTTCGCAGCCTTCTTGCCCGAGACCTTTCGAAACCCGTCGCCACCCATACACGCAGTTACACCACCCGACCCACCCCGAGGTAGCTACATCCTTCGGTTTCTTTGGGCCATCAGCAGGCCCCTTCCCACCCTTTTTCTTCATTGGCCCCTGCCCACCCTTCTCTATCGATCCCTTCCCACCCTTCTCTATCAGCCCCTTCTTTGAGCCCTCCCTTTGTTCTAGATACTTAATCTTACAGTTTGAATCTGCTGGTGTGTTTTTAATTTGATCTTGTCCACTGGGTTGGATTTCCAGTGCTACGACCCTAGCTTCAAGCTTTTTTACTAATTCCTTTAGCTCTTTAACTTCCTTTTCGTGGTTGTCTCTAAGTTTACAAAACAAACATACACTAAGGGATGTGATATCGCTGATACTACCCTCAGGGAAGTCTACGCACCAATGATTAACTTTACATTTAAAGCATTCTGCTTTCAATTTAGCTGGCCCTGCCATATTTTCTCTTTTTTTTTGTTTTTTCTGAATACTCTGAATAAGATAAAGCGTTCTAGCAATGAAAACTATCCAAAAACGTTCTGACCAGTATATAAAAAAGGGGGGGGGGGTGAATTCATCCCGCGCGTAGACGCATCCGCCTTTTTGCAAGTGACGTCCTTCCAGAAGACTACACCTCTCCTGCTGCCGCACCGACCAAAGGTCTCCCCAGGGCCGGACGTCCCAAACGTGTCGCAGCTACCAACTGACAAACACTCGCGACGCAAGCGTCACGGATTTTCCGCTAGGAGCGACAGCGAGATGCAGCCCCTTACTAAGTCTTACTAGTCACTCACAAGCGGCCAGACTCTTAGAATCCAGTGTTCAAGGGATATCCCACCAAACCCAGAGGCTACGCCCGAGACTTTACGCTGGCCTGGCAGCCAGCTGGGCAGTAAAGCTCTCTCACCTCAGAGCAGTACAGCCAAACACCATCAATTGGTCACCAAAGAACGGTCGCAGGGGGCTGGTCAGGCCATTACGCGTTAGAGAGAGAGAGAGAGAGAGAGAGAGAGAGAGAGAGAGAGAGAGAGAGAGAGAGAGAGAGAGAGAGAGAGAGAGAGAGAGAGAGGCGGGGCCACCAGCTTGACCTTCGTGTGAAGAGAGACCAAGGCACAGAACAGCAAAGAAGTTAACGAGGTATAGTGAATATATACTGTATATATATATATTTTTTTTTTTTTTTAAGTTCAGGAAGAACCGATTCGCCTCTATTTAAAAGGGCATATCTCAGCGGAAAAACAAAGAAAAAGTGAGAGGAAAGACAGAGGAAAAAGAAAGGGTGGAGGGGACAGTCAAAGTGGAAAAAGACCAAGGATGACAAGGACTGCAAGGTCGAGCCCCATCATCCTTGGGTGCTAGGGCCGGGAGGGCGCACGTGAAACCTCCTGGAACAAGCACGTACAAACGAGCACAAAGAGCACTCAAGAGCACGAGCTTAGAACCCCCTTGCGGGGATATATATATATATATATATATATATATATATATATATATATATATATAGAGAGAGAGAGAGAGAGAGAGAGAGAGAGAGAGAGAGAGAGAGAGAGAGAGAGAGAGAGAGAGGGTGTCCCATAAGTCCGGCATCATAGGTAAAATAATAAAAAAGGCAAAACAAAAGCTTTTATTTACAGAACGTGCTCAATATGTCCACCATTGTTTTCAATACACAAATTCAGACGTGATACCCAGTCAGCAAGCACACGGTGAATGATGTCAGAAGTAATGGTGTTACATGCCTCAATAATGCGCTGCCGCAAATGTTCAACACTCCTAATTTTCTCTGCGTATACCAGCGCTTTCAAGTGGCCCCAGAGATAAAAATCTAGTGGCGTGAGATCCGGGCTTCTAGCTGGCCATTCCACAGGCCCTCGACGTCCTATCCAATGACCAGGGAATTGTTGGTACAGGTATTCCCTTACTTGGGTGCTGTAATGTGCAGGAGCGCCGTCTTGCTGCAACCATGTTTGAAATTTCCTTCTTCGTTCAAGACACTGGGAAATGCTTCTTCCTTGAGCATACGTAGGTAGGTGCCTCCAGTGACATGTTCATCGAAAAAGAGGGGGCCTATGATGCGATCCTTCCAAATGCCACACCATACCATCACCCGAGATGCACCTTGTTCCTTTGAAGAGGTATACCAGTGAGGGTTGTTTTGAGACCCGTAGCGGGTGTTTTGTCGATTTACCTCACCATTTCCATAAAAAACAGCCTCGTCACTGAACAGAATGGTGGACGGGAAATTGGCATCCAGAGCATAAGAAAAATATGAATTATGGTTTGTAGAAATAGAAAAATATGAATTTCTCCTATGATGCCGGACTTATGGGACACCCTGTATATATATATATATATATATATATATATATATATATATATATATACACATTCAACTGCAAAGAACACGCAGTATAAATAACGTAAAGAACGACGCTTGTATAGGAGATATTCCGCGCAAGACGAGAGAGAGAGAACGGAACAAATGAAAAAATGAGGTAACCACCTGGGAATCGAACCCGGGATCTTCCGATTGCCGGTCAGACGCGATACCATTACACCATGGACCTCACTCTTCCAAATGCCGTAATTCTTCTACATACTCGCAGAAACCAATGCCCCAAGGGGGCACCTCCCGCATGCCGTAACATTATATACATTCAACTGCAAAGAACACGCAGTATAAATAACGTAAAGAACGACGCTTGTATAGGAGATATTCCGCGCAAGACGAGAGAGAGAGAACGGAACAAATGAAAAAATGAGGTAACCACCTGGGAATCGAACCCGGGATCTTCCGATTGCCGGTCAGACGCGATACCATTACACCATGGACCTCACTCTTCCAAATGCCGTAATTCTTCTACATACTCGCAGAAACCAATGCCCCAAGGGGGCACCTCCCGCATGCCGTAACATCATATACATTCAACTGCAAAGAACACGCAGTATAAATAACGTAAAGAACGACGCTTGTATAGGAGATATTTCGCGCAAGACGAGAGAGAGAGAACGGAACAAATGAAAAAATGAGGTAACCACCTGGGAATCGAACCCGGGATCTTCCGATTGCCGGTCAGACGCGATACCATTACACCATGGACCTCACTCTTCCAAATGCCGTAATTCTTCTACATACTCGCAGAAACCAATGCCCCAAGGGGGCACCTCCCGCATGCCGTAACATCATATACATTCAACTGCAAAGAACACGCAGTATAAATAACGTAAAGAACGACGCTTGTATAGGAGATATTCCGCGCAAGACGAGAGAGAGAGAACGGAACAAATGAAAAAATGAGGTAACCACCTGGGAATCGAACCCGGGATCTTCCGATTGCCGGTCAGACGCGATACCATTACACCATGGACCTCACTCTTCCAAATGCCGTAATTCTTCTACATACTCGCAGAAACCAATGCCCCAAGGGGGCACCTCCCGCATGCCGTAACATTATATACATTCAACTGCAAAGAACACGCAGTATAAATAACGTGTTCTTTGCAGTTGAATGTATATAATGTTACGGCATGCGGGAGGTGCCCCCTTGGGGCATTGGTTTCTGCGAGTATGTAGAAGAATTACGGCATTTGGAAGAGTGAGGTCCATGGTGTAATGGTATCGCGTCTGACCGGCAATCGGAAGATCCCGGGTTCGATTCCCAGGTGGTTACCTCATTTTTTCATTTGTTCCGTTCTCTCTCTCTCGTCTTGCGCGGAATATCTCCTATACAAGCGTCGTTCTTTACGTTATTTATACTGCGTGTTCTTTGCAGTTGAATGTATATAATGTTACGGCATGCGGGAGGTGCCCCCTTGGGGCATTGGTTTCTGCGAGTATGTAGAAGAATTACGGCATTTGGAAGAGTGAGGTCCATGGTGTAATGGTATCGCGTCTGACCGGCAATCGGAAGATCCCGGGTTCGATTCCCAGGTGGTTACCTCATTTTTTCATTTGTTCCGTTCTCTCTCTCTCGTCTTGCGCGGAATATCTCCTATACAAGCGTCGTTCTTTACGTTATTTATACTGCGTGTTCTTTGCAGTTGAATGTATATAATGTTACGGCATGCGGGAGGTGCCCCCTTGGGGCATTGGTTTCTGCGAGTATGTAGAAGAATTACGGCATTTGGAAGAGTGAGGTCCATGGTGTAATGGTATCGCGTCTGACCGGCAATCGGAAGATCCCGGGTTCGATTCCCAGGTGGTTACCTCATTTTTTCATTTGTTCCGTTCTCTCTCTCTCGTCTTGCGCGGAATATCTCCTATACAAGCGTCGTTCTTTACGTTATTTATACTGCGTGTTCTTTGCAGTTGAATGTATATAATGTTACGGCATGCGGGAGGTGCCCCCTTGGGGCATTGGTTTCTGCGAGTATGTAGAAGAATTACGGCATTTGGAAGAGTGAGGTCCATGGTGTAATGGTATCGCGTCTGACCGGCAATCGGAAGATCCCGGGTTCGATTCCCAGGTGGTTACCTCATTTTTTCATTTGTTCCGTTCTCTCTCTCTCGTCTTGCGCGGAATATCTCCTATACAAGCGTCGTTCTTTACGTTATATATATATATATATATATATATATATATATATATATATATATATTTAACTGCAAACAACACAAGTATAATTAATGTAAAGAACGACGCTTGTGTAGAAGAACGTTCCGCACAAGATGAGGAGGGAGAACGAACAAATGAAAAATGAGGTAACCACCCGGGAATCAAACCCGGGATCTTCCGATTGCCGGTCAGATATGCTATCCACTACAGTGACTACACCATGGTCCTCGATTAATCAGAAGTCGTAATTCTCCTACATACGAGCAGAAACCAATGCCCTGAGGGGGCACCTTCGCATGCCGCACACATATACATTTTAACTGCAAGCAACACACAGTATAATTAATGTAAAGAACGACGCTTGTGTAGAAGAACGTTCCGCACAAGATGAGGAGGGAGAACGAACAAATGAAAAATGAGGTAACCACCCGGGAATCGAACCCGGGATCTTCCAATTGCCGGTCAGATATGCTATCTACTACACCATGAGCCTCGATTAATCAGAAGTCGTAATTCTCCTACATACCTCATTTTTCATTTGTTCGTTCTCCCTCCTCATCTTGTGCGGAACGTTCTTCTACACAAGCGTCGTTCTTTACATTAATTATACTGTGTGTTGTTTGCAGTTAAAATGTATATGTGTGCGGCATGCGAAGGTGCCCCCTCAGGGCATTGGTTTCTGCTCGTATGTAGGAGAATTACGACTTATAATTAATCGAGGCCCATGGTGTAGTGGATAGCATATCTGACCGGCAATCGGAAGATCCCGGGTTCGATTCCCGGGTGGTTACCTCATTTTTCATTTGTTCGTTCTCCCTCCTCATCTTGTGCGGAACGTTCTTCTACACAAGCGTCGTTCTTTATATATATATATATATATATATATATATTATATATATATATATATACAGGGTGGGTAAAAAAAAGTGACGCCTCAGAGGTAAACTGTCATATTAAAAAAGTAAGGGGACTACTGTAGAGCTCCCAAACCTCGTAGATGCTTACCTTAGCATGTTGTTCGTCTTAATTAAGAAGTTGCTCGATGTGTCCCCCTTCCTGCTCAACGCAGGCCTCCAAACGTGGACGCCACTGATCAATACACCCGTTTACATGTCGTTGAGACACCTTCTCCAAGCAGAGCAGAATTCTTTCGTGTAGTTCATCTCTGTCTCTTATATTGGTAACAGGGATATAAACGTTGGACTTCAGGACTTCCCAAACACCATAATCTAATGGTGAAAGATCGGGGCTATTAGCAGGCCACATATTAGGTTCGATAAAATCCGGTGTTTCGTTCTCAAGCAATGTGACAGTTTGGCGTGCTCTGTGAGCACTGAGCAGGGGCTCCATCTTGTTGGAAAGTATATCTTTCGCCACTAATTCGTCGAACATCATTTAGATAGAGTGAAAGATATACTTTCCAACAAGATGGAGCCCCTGCTCATTGAGCACGCCAAACTGTCACATTCCTTGAGAACGAAACACCGGATTTTATCGAACCTAATATGTGGCCTGCTAATAGCCCCGATCTTTCACCACTAGATTATGGTGTTTGGGAAGTCCTGAAGTCCAACGTTTATATCCCTGTTACCAATATGAGACAGAGATGAACTACGCGAAAGAATTCTGCTCGGCTTGGAGAAGGTGTCTCAACGACATGTAAACGGGTGTATTGATCAGTGGCGTCCACGTTTGGAGGCCTGCGTTGAGCAGGAAGGGGGACACATCGAGCAACTTCTCAATTAAGACGAACAACATGCTAAGGTAAGCATCTTCAAAGTTTGGGAGCTCTAGTCCCCTTACTTTTTTTAATATGACAGTTTACCTTTAAGGGGTCACTTTTTTTTTACCCACCCTGTATATATAGTGAACAATTATTGCATATTAATTGTAAACTGCTATTTACCATACAACAACGGCAGTAATCTAGATGAATACATTGATTTGCTGTACAAAATTAAGTCATTATCAGATAACCCCAAATATTCTCAGTGTATAATAATGGGGAGACTTTAACGCGCATGGAAACTCGGAATGTTTTGTAGAATTGGGTAACGTGCTAGTCGGCCAAATTAAGTATAAGTAATGTAGATGTATTAGGGGTAACCAGTAGTAATTTTACATACGTTAGGGATATGAGTGGTACCCACCAGGTGGATTAATCATTGTCTCACGAGTAATAATCTAAATTATCGAATTGTTAGATTTCATATTTTGCATGATTTCCTTCTTTCTGATCATAGACCATTAGAAATATTAATTAACGTTACCAATTTATGCGCAACACGACTTAACAAGAACTCAATAGGTAAGAATAATCGCGTCGATTGGTCTAATGTTAATATGCAACAGAGAATAGAATACAAGGACAGAACAGGTCACCTCTTTAATAATTTAGAAATTTTGCATCTTACCTGTAGTAATCCTTGCTCAAATGATTCTCACTGTAAACTCATAGATAGGTATTATAGTAAGATAGTATCCCTGTTAAGAGAAGCAGGAAACCCCTGATTAAATCTTACAACTATTATACTAAGATTATTCCTGGATGGAATGATTTTATTGCCCCCCTGAAGAGGGAATCGAAAGACGCCTACGATTTGTGGTGCTTTCATGGTAGACCCAGATTAAGACCAATATACATGAATATGTGTAGAAGTAGGGGTCAGTATAAGGCGGCCATAAGGCGATGTAAACAGGAAGAAGAATCTATTCGAGCATCAAAAGCCTGTGAAGCTCACATAAATAACGATAACAACAAATTTTGGAAATTTGTTAAGAATCAAACGAGTGTCAAAAGTGTCCTCCTTCCGACAACTGATGAGGTGTCGGGGGAGGATGAAATTGAAAAGCTGTGGAAAAACCACTACTCAAACATTCTTAACATTGTGAGTAGGGATAATCTTAAGATAGATTGCAGCGAAACGCCTGTGAGAGGGACAAGGGAAAACACTTTGATATCAGTTCGTGACGTAAAGGTTAATTAAAGAGTTAAAGACTGGTTCTGCGTCAGAGGTAGATGACCTATCGAATGAGCACTTAAAATATGCCAATAACGTGTTATGTCTGCATATATCAGCCATGCTTGCTCATAGCTATATCCTTGCAGAGTTCATGAGGGTATATAGCTTGCCCCTGGTCAAAAATAAGTATGGAGACATTCTGTCCAGCAATAATTACAAGCCTATTGCTGTCGCTTCCTGCTTCTCGAAACTACTAGAAAAACTCTTGTTACTCCGATTAAATGATTACCTATGGACATTAGTGTGGACCAAAAAAATGAAGGTTTAAAAATCTTTGTTCCACATGAGTAATGTTATTCCTTTTGCTTACCTTAATCAAATTACAAAATTTGAAACCTCTACGTCAAGTTTTAGGGGTCCCGAGAAAATTGCACTTTTCCTTTTAATGCTGAAAAAATTAGTTTTTCCTCATTTTCATAAGTTCTGCTTTATTTTTTGTTGGAAATTCTTTACGATTCTTGAAAACTGTTTTGAGCAGGTATTGTTTGCAGAGCTGGGCATTTGCGGCATATTTTGCGGTACTGCGGTACTACCGCAAACCGCAAACCGGAACCGCATAACGCAGTACCGCAAAGGATCGCTGAAAGTACCGCAGTACCGCTACCGCATTCAAATTTCCGCGTACCGGTTTGGTGCCGGTTTGGTAGTTTGGTAGTACCGCAGTACCGCAAAATATGCCGCAAGTGCCCAGCTCTGATTGTTTGTCCTCTTCTTTAGTTGTCACTGCTTGATTAAATTTTTCAATCAATGCAACACCCCGCTCAGCTGTGTCATTTGTCACTCTAAGGGCACGAACTCTAGCACAGCCTCTTTGGTACTCAGGATCTATTCCCCATGTTGATGCAGAATTTTCAGTGAAGAGAGAATTGAGATGTAGAGCATCAAAAAGAGATTTAGTCCTTGAAGTAACAAAATCAGAAATCCTTTTTTCTTTAAAAGAAGCTAGGGTTACCTTTGCTTCTAAACGTTTCAGTCCCTTATTTCTTGGAGGCATTTTGATATTACTTCGCATTTGCTCCTTTTCTTCAAGGGATATGCTTTTGTCAAAGAAGCTTAATCCAACAAGTGTTTCTGAGAGGTACCACAGATGTCGTTTAATGGCATTTTGGGCTTGCTTGATAACACTTGATATCAAAGAATTTTCCTCCATTATTGCAAGATCTTGCAAAAATTTAAGATCAACATTTGGGGCTTCCTCTGGTTGAGAAGCTTTTGCCCAAGATTTTGCGTATACCAATGCAACAAATAAACAAATTTCTGTTATTGCATCAAGTTCTTTTTTAGTCATCTTAAGTTTTTCACCTGAGAGATAAAATATAAATATGCTAAATTAATCAGACAAAAAAACTAACCTGATATCTCTGGGAGCATTTTTCCATCCCAATGAAGAACTAAAGGCTCTCCAGGACAAAATGCTTGCTCTTGATATTCTGTTGCTATTTCTTTGCGTAACTTTTGACGAGTTCGAAGCATAGTAGATTTTGACACTGTAATGTTTTCCAAATTATGGCCCAAAGACTGAGCAACAACAGCATAAGACATAGCTGCATCTCGATTGGAAAGATTCATTCTATCATAGGCTGCTACAACATTTTTGTCAATAGGCTTTGACTTTTTAGGAGCCAACATTTTCTTTTTAAATTGCTCTTCAGAGGGACCTTGAAAATTCATTTCAAGGTTGTCGTCATTAGTTGATGGTGATGATGATGATGATGACGATGTGAAATCATCTCTATTGGCAGGCAAGAATGATCTTTTAGATCGCTTCTGCTCTTTGAGGGCTCTTTCACACTCTAATTCTTCACGATGAAGCCTTCTTTTCTCTCTTTTTGCAAGAATTTGGTCTACTGTACCCATGCTACTTTGTGTAGGATATTCTTGCTGGCTTAAGTAGAAAAGCTTGTCTTCTTCATTTGACATCATCAAAAGGGCATTAGAGTGACCAATATCAAGAATTTCAGCCTTAATTTCATCTTTAAACATAGCTTCTTCAATACGGCATTTTTCCTCGGGCCTTTTTCTGTTTTTCATCAATTTATCATAACAGCTTATTAAAGAGTCAATCTTTCGGATGGCACTGTCTCTACGCATTGTGGGAATCCTGGCTTTCTCCCAGTAGGTCATCACTTCATCTAAGCAAAGATTAATGGATCTTCTTCGTCCCAATTTTTCCTCTTTTTGATGGAAGAAATATGTTTGCAAAACTTGCAGTTTTGTAGGTAAGCGGCAACAAAGTATATCTTTATTTAAATGGCCAATGAGCCAAACTTTAGTTTTAGAACGAGTAGCCATTTTTAGTTTAAAAAATTAAATTTCTGAAATAGTAAAATAAACCAGTTAAATTAGGAGATAAAAAGGATAACTAAAAGGTTCAAGCCAATTAGGCAAAGCCTTTAATTTAGAGTTGACCAATTAAGGATAATATATTTTATCCAAAATTTTTGTTTTCCTTATTAATAATTTTCTCTGAAATAATGATCTAAGATTGTTTTTGTACTCTATTAACACCAAAAATTTCTTAACTAAGAAGAAATTTTTTCATAAGTTGCAACTCAAGAATTGAGTTGATCATTGATGTTCTAAGCGCGCCTATTCATTGGAAATTTTTTATAAGTCATTAAATCTCGGGACCCCTAAATATTCTCATATTTGACCACAATTTTGCTGACATGTCTATCTGGTCCAAAGGAACAAGGGCATTAATGTGGAACAAGGATTTCTTCAACTTTATAATTTACCCCCCATTTTGGTCCACACTAATGGACATCTAATCAGTTTGGTTTCAAAAGGTCCCACTCAACTGACCTGTGTATCTATGTACTTAAAGAAATAATATCTAAATACACTGACAGTAATTCAACTATTTATAGCTGGTTCCTAAATATAAGTAAGGCATATGATAGAGTGAACCACAATATTTTAGTTAAAAAACTAGAAGACAGGAAGATTCCCATGTACATATTAAATTTATTGAAATTTTTGGGTTCCCACCAATCTTTTACCGTTAGGCGGGCAATGTACTATCCGAATGTTTTGGCTCCTCTTGCGGAGTGAGACAAAGCTCCTTGCTCTCTCTTATGTTGTTTGATGTGTATATTGACGGATTAATTGCTTCACAATGAGGCAACAGTGGGATGTTGTATAGATAACACAAGGATAAATAACTTAGTTTATGCCGATGATACGGTGCTAATAAGTCCCTCTGTTAAAGGTCTGGATCGGCTACTAAAAGTCTGCGAAGTGTATTCGCAGAAACATGGTATTCTTTTTAATGTTTCAAAAACTAAGGTTATGCAATTTCATCCTAAAAGCTGTAATCAGCCAGCTGATATTAGGTTTAAAATGAAATATGAAGTAATTGAGGAAGTACAAGAGTTTAAGTATTTGGGTCAAACTATCACCAGCTCCTTGAGTGATGACTCAGATATAATAAAACAATTTTGAAGCCTTTATGCTAAAGCGAATATGACTATAAGGAACTTTCGGTTCTGTACAAGTGACGCTAAAGACACTCTCTTTCGTACTTTCTGCAATAATATATACAGACAGCAACTATGGGTGAATTATAAAAAAGGTTCTGGCAAACCTTAAATTTGCTGTACAACAGATCTTTTAGACTCTTACATAAATTACTCCCGAGATGCTCAGCTTCGCAAATGCTTGCTACCCGCAATGTCCTGAGCTTCCTGGAGGTAACAAGACGTGCTCAATACAGTCTAATACAAAGAATTAAAAAATCAACCAACCCGATTATCCAAGCTATCCACAAGTCCTGCCATTTATCCTCTAAGCCAGGGGTTCTTAACCTTTTTCCTTAAGTGAGCAAATTTTTGGCACTTAATAATAGAGTGAGCAACATATATATAAAAAAAGCCTTTAACTTAAACTTAAAGTTTAAATTAGATAAATATTTAACTATTTAAATATTTCTTTAAACGCATGCAAACTTCATAATGCTTAATTAAAATTTTTAGTTATATTGAAAAACATCAATAAGTTCTAATTCTGCAGCTACTATTTCCTCTTGTTTGAAAATTTGTGTCAGATCATCAATCTCGAAATTTATGTAGTTTGTCAATAATTGAAAGTTTGGTAGATGCTCTTTTAAGTGTTTGAACCTCTCTTCGAACTCGTCACTAATGTTTTCGAGTGCTTTTACTACGAGTGATGGACAGTTGCTAGCAGTTTCAGCCAAACATTTTTTAAGTTCAGGGAAATGATTAAGATTCTCCTTAGAAACTTGGCTCTGAAAGTTTTTTTTTTTTAAATCCCGTAATTTCCTCATATAAGGCAACAACAAAATTTTTTCCTTGCAACCTCAGATTTAAGTCGTTTAAATGGCTAAAAATGTCGACCATGAATGAAAATGTTATCTTGAAGTCAGCAGTAAAAATTTCAGGAAAAATATTATCCTTTTTGCTTTGCATTAAAAAAGCAGGCTTTGTTCGTGAGCAACATTTGCCCATTTGAAGAGCAACATGTTGCTCGCGAGCGACAGGTTAAGAACCCCTGCAGTCTAAGCTATGGAATTCTTGGTACGAAAACGTCTGTCTGTAGCTCCACTTAACTTCGACATTACTGTATTACTTCTAATCAACTGTATATATTTCTATCCTTAGTATGTGAACTGCCATTGTATTATTAATATTTGTTATATGGACTATAGTCTGTAAACCTTTTCATTTTCATATATAATATATATATATATATTTTTTTTTTTTTTTTAGTTCAGGAAGAACCGATTCGCCTCTATTTAAAGGGCATATCTCAGCGGAAAAACAAAGAAAAAGTGAGAGGAAAGACAGAGGAAAAAGAAAGGGTGGAGGGGACAGTCGAAGTGGAAAAAGACCAAGGATGACAAGGACTGCAGGGTCGAGCCCCATCATCCTTGGGTGCTAGGGCCGGGAGGGCGCACGTGAAACCTCCAGGAACAAGCACGTACAAACGAGCACAAAGAGCACTCAAGAGCACGAGCTTAGAACCCCCTTGCGGGGATATATATATATATATATATATATATATATATATATATTATATATATATATATATATATATATATGGGAATGAACTCAGAATGGCTAATTTTAATACTCGAAATTAATTTAAGTATAAAAAAATATATAATTATATATAATGCATATATATATACAGGGTGGGCCGAAAGTCTGGATCCATAGGAAAATATTTATTTTAATACATAAATTACAACAAATGGTAAATACTTAAAATGAATATCAACTTTAACTCGTAAATGCGTATCCGTGATACTGTACAGTGGTTCGTACTCCAGTATAAACAACAAATTATAACAAATGCTCAAATTGGCGGCCTCTGACATCGAGACACTTAGGGATGGAATTTATGATTTTTAATAATTCTTCGAATTGACGTTCTCGAGATGCGTGTTTCATTTGATAATCTTCTTGTTGACTTTACTGGACTATTCGTTAAAGTTTCACATACCATTGCAGAGGTATTTTCATCAGTTACAGTTTTTGGACGACCAGAACGCCGTCGATCATGTACACTTCCTGTTTCTTTGAAACGTTTAAACAACTTGCCAACAGTCGCATGTGTTACTGGATGCTTATCAGGATGATTTCTATTGAATTCGGTAGCAACTTCTCTGTGTGTAGCGCCCTGTCTTGCGTACATGAGCACAAGTTCTACCCGGTCTTCTTCTGTTGTTAGATTCGAAGCCATTTCTGGGCTGAAATAAAAAAGTATTTGAGTATTTATACTGGAGTACGAACTACTGTACAGTATCACGGATACGCATTTACGAGTTAAAGTTGATATTCATTTTAAGTATTTACCATTTGTTGTAATTTATGTATTAAAATAAATATTTTCCTATGGATCCAGACTTTCGGCCCACCCTGTGTATATAATATATATATATATATTATCAGAGATGTATCGTTTGGGTGTGGAGATGAGTCATTTCACTCTAAGTATATTACATAATAATATATTGTTTCTAATAAAAGAGACGCCCAACCACAGTTGTTTTTTAATTGACCATGTTCATGTGTAACATTGCACCTAAATTGTGCGCATACTATAGTTCGGAATGATTATTAAATAATCTGAAATTCGCCTACCGCAAGTAAATTTTCTTAAGATGGGGAGAAAAAGTGGGATCCGCCACGGGTTAGGTTTGGGGGGGCAGGCCTTCTCCAGGAATACAGGTGGTGAGACATAACCTACTCTTATTTTAACTAGAAAATATGTTTTTAAATAGTAAGAGTAATAATAATAATAATAATAATAAAATTAACAAGAACTATATCGGAACAACAATGTCCTCTCCTCTATTTATGACCTTGACCTTTGGTGTAAGAACCTAAGTCTTGCTCGAGACAAATCGTCTTGTTATGATCTATATGTATGGGAAATCTCATGAATAGTTAAATACTAAATAGTTGAATAGTTAAAAAATTATGGAGTGCGGCTCCATTTAATCTCTGACCTCTGTGATCCTGATCTTTGATGCAAGGGCCTGAGCCTTGCTCGAAATATATCGTCTTACGACCATCCATAAGTGTGCAAAGTTTCATCAATTTATATTGAGTGGACCTTCATTTGACTTTTGACTTCTATCTGTGACCTTGACCTTTGATACAAGGACCCGACGTGTGTGTGTGTGTGTGTGTGTGTGTGGTGTGTGTGTGTGTGTGTGTGTAAAGTTTCACCAAATTGCGCAGAGCGGTTCAAAAGTTATAGCATGGGCTTTCATTTGACCTTTTGCCTCTATTTGCGACCTTGACCTTTAAAGTAGGGAGAGTGTTACTCAAAGCACATCTTATGATCATCCATATATGTTTTTAATTTCATCAATTTATGTTGAGTACTTCAAAAGTAACGGCATGGATCTCCATTTGACGTTTGCCCCTCTCTCTGTGACCTTGACTTTTGATACAGGGACCCCGAGTCTTGGCATACTCCATGCGCGTGTGAAGTTTCATCAGTTTGCGTTAAACGGTTCAGAAGTTATAGCTCGTACACGAAAGTGTGACGAATAGACGGACGGACAGGTGGAATCTAGTATGGTCTCTCCAAAATTTAGGTTGGGAACATACCTCGCCTCCATCATTCGTTGTACACAATTCTAATATTGAATAATGTACGTTTGTTACTGTGAAATCGTAAAATTACATATCAAATGCTAATTTTAATACTCGAAATTTAAGTATAAAAATTAAAAGGGTCTGTAAAAATTACTGATACGCCAAATGGAGTCTCGGAAGAAAAAAGTTCGAGAATCCCTAACTACTTTAATATACTAAAACAAATGACACTAATATACAGATTTTAGGGAACCATTAAAGTGGAGAAAAATTAATTACACCTTTTACGCAAGGGCACACACACACACACACACACACACGTACGAAATTTAAGATGTTTTCGTCCACTTACAAATAATATTCTTTTCAATTCATATACTGCAGAGATGTAAGCGACAGATTTGGAGAATACTTAGTGGCAACATATTCAAGAAACATCTAATTGTCACGAGCTTGCGATATTTTCAATACTTATTTATAGTGCTGAGGTAAATAAATAAATATACCTTTGGATCTTCCCAAGAGGAGACGTCTTCGGCACCTTGGCGCCGCTGATTGGGAGGCCCTTAGGCCAGGGGTGTTCAAACCTGTGCACGCGGGCACATTTGTGCCCGCGAAGCAATTTCGGTGTGCCCACGAGTAGCCCCCAGATAAGGTTTTAGAGACAGGTTAATAGAAAGAATATTGCAATTAAAACCAGATTTTCACTATGCTCAACATCATACCTAACATCTAGCTCACTATCTGTTTCAGTTCGTAGTGTGCAGCCATGGAGCCTCCGAGAAGCAAAAAAGCCGTTCAGCGCCAGCATTCATTTCAAGTGTCTTGGACCGAAGACTACTTCTTTGTTGAAAAGGTGGACAAGCCGGTGTGTCTCATTTGTGGTGAAGCAGTGTCAGCTTCCAAGAAGTATAACGTTCAACGGCACTATACAAGAGAACACGCATCCAAGTATAAGAAGTATCAAGGTAACGAGCAGACTAAGAAGTTACATCCCTGAAAAGTGGCATGCGGACGCGGCGGGACTGCATCAATTTAGCGAATACACATTGAGCGAGTACACTTTGAGCGAAGGAAATTGAGCGAGTACAAATTGAGCGACTTGACGCATTGAGTGATTAGGCTAACTGAGCGAGTACAAATTGAGCGAGTGCAAACTGAGCGCAAACTGAAGCAAACATAATAAACATTCACCTTGTAAAAAATATTTATTTAAAACAGATATATTTAATTAAAATGTATATTTATTCAAAACAGATTTAAAAATATAGTAAGTTAAGCAGTGAATTATATATGTAATTCCAAATTGTAGGAAACATACGCAGAAAGTCGAGAATATTTTCATCATTATCACCTTCGATCAGACGTTGCAAGCGAACGTTTACTCGTTCGTATTTCTTATAGGGTTAATTCCTATTTAACCGTCGGAAACTGAAATCGGAAACTCATTCCGAGTGGGACGTCATCTAGGCTTAGGTTAGGTTAGAGATCCTACTTACCTTTCCGGGTCCCAAATTCATTATGGGTTACCCATGCCCGGTTAGGTTAATTGAATGCCCGGTTAGGTCAACTGAATGCCCGGTTAGGTCAACTGAATGCCCGGTTAGGTCAATTGTATGTTCGGTTAGGTCAATTGTATGCTCGGTTAGGTCAATTGTATGCCCTTGACAATTGGTTACGTTAAGTTGTGAAGTTTGCGCTCAGTTTGTATTCACTCAGTTTGTAGTCGCTCAGTTAGCCTAATCGCTCAATGCGTCAAGTCGCTCAATTTGCACTCGCTCAATTGTTCACAAAGGCAACAGAAAAAGTAAAGATGTGACAAAAGCTAGCTTCGCAATAAGCCTGATTATTGCAAAAACGATGAAGCCATTCAGCGATGGTGATTATGTCAAAGAATGCATCTCAGAGTTTGTAAACATCTGCTGCCCGGAAAAGAAAAATGTACTGTCGAGGCCGAGTCTTCATAGGAGCACTGACACAAGGAGAATCGAGACCATCTCGCACGCAGTTCAAGGAGACTTGAAAGTGAGACTCAGTGATGTCGCCTTCTCAGCAGCATTGGACGGTAGTAAAGATGTTCAGTCTACTGAACAGCTTCTTGTGTTCGTGCGCGGGATAACAAAGGACTTCGACGTCGTGGAAGAGATGCTCGATCTTCGATCCATGAAGGGTACCACCAAGGGCGGCGATGCCTTTGCCGAGTTCAAGACCGCACTTGAAGGAGCTTCCCTGCTATCCGAGAAGATCGTCGGCACAGTCACGGGTGGCGCACTGAACATGACTGGGACTGAACTTGGGTTCCGCGGAAGTGACGAAGTGGCTAGATGAGTTGTCTACCTCCGATCCTGTGGTGCCATTGTATCATTCACCAGGAAGCACTCATAGCAAAGACTCTTGGCATGGAACATGAGTGATGAGCGTTGTTGTGAAAGCGATTAACTTTATTCGGAAACAAAGCCTTTATCATCGGTAGTTCAAAGAAATGCTAAAGGAGATGGACTCTGAGAACAGTGAGATCCTCTACTTCACAGATGTACGTTGGCTGAGCAGGGCTGCTGTCCTTGCACGAACATGGGCTCTTCGTGAAGAGGTGTCAGCGTTCATAGCAGGCAAGGGGTAACCAGTTCCGGAGTTTGATGATGAAGAATGGGTGTGTGATATGGAGTTTCTCGTCGACGTTACGTCACATCTAAACATTCTGAACAGCACGCTCCAAGGCCAGAGTATGATCATCCATCAGCTCTACAGCTTGATCGATCACTGGTTTCCAGCAGAAACTTCGTCTGTGGGAGAGGCAGCTCACGAGCAACACCTTCGCCTTCTTCAAGGAGCTTGGTACAATGCCCGTCGTGGATGGTAAGAGTATGCTTTCCACGTACAACATCTCTTCTCGGAGTTTGAGGACAGATTCGGTGATTTCAGAGGACAGAGGCCCATGATGGATATGTTCGCTGACCCATTCAGTGCGGACGTCGACGGTGCTCCGGTAGCCCTCCAAGTAGAATTGAGCGAGCTTCAAGTTCGTGTCGAGTTGCGAGCAGAGTACAGGCAACTAGGACAGCAAGAACACAGAAAATAGGAAGAGGATGCTTGACAAGGAGGATCAGTTCGTCGAGTTCTATAAACTGCTCCCGGAAGATCAGTTCAAAGAGATCAAGGCATTTGCCCGGAAGATGATTGCTCTGTTCGGAAGCATGTATACTGTATTTGCGAGCAAACATTTTCAAAGATGAAATACACCAAGGACAAGCTCCGATCAAAACTAACGGATGAACATTTGAAAGACGTTCTGGTAATCTCAGCTTCTCAGAGCACTGTCGATCTTGACGCAATTATCGAAGAAAGAAAGCAATTCCATCCTTCACACTGACTAATAAATCCTTGATGACAAGATCACTGTTTATTTTTAAACATTTCCTTTTAAATATTCTCCTTTTTCAGATTTTCAAATTTCGGTCTTGGTTGCCCCCTAGAATTTTAGACACATTATATTTAATAAAAAAAAAATATATATATAAAATACCGGCACATGGATAGCAGTGGTCGTTAAAAAATATTGTGCGCGCGCGCCCACCTGCGAAAAAGTTTGAGCACCCCTGCCTTAGTCAGTACTACTCTGATTTCCCATGGAATGATTACTGCTTCTGTGTCCGGGACCCCTCCGAGTGCGCTGAGCGCATCACAGGTGATTCTCTCGGGTATGGAGGCGTACGTCCTATATTACGTTCCTACTACTAATGCAAAAAAAACCTTGATTTAACTTTGCTTGTTATAATGCTGTCCGCAACAGAAGAGGCTTTCAGAATGTACCTTAGCTTATATTTCATTTGGCTTATATTTCTGTCCGGAATCATGCAAAATCTGTTCTTCGACTCGCCAAAAATTCCTTCATCAGACAAAAATGTGAAAATCTATCCAATTCTAATTCTTCTCTCTCTTTCTGGCATCTAATTAAGAACCTCCAACAACTTTACTTCCTCTTCTTTCCCTCCTTTTCCATTCCAACGGCACAGTTGCCGTCTTTTCTCCTGACAAAGCTGAACTCTTCGCTCAAACTTTCGCTTACAATTCAACCCTGGACGATTCCGGTGCTGTTCCTCCATCTTCTCCCTCTGACTTTATTATGTCAGAAATTAAAATCTCTTCTAAAGATGTTTTTTCTGCCCTATCTGGGCTCAACTCTAGGAAGGCGTATGGCTCTGATGGTGTTCCTCCTGTTCTTAAGAACTGTGCTTCCGTTCTGACACCCTGCCTAGGCAAACTCTTTCGTCTTTCTCTTTCATCTGATACTCTCTTCTGATAAAGCTCAACTCTTCGTTCAAACTTTTGCTTCCAACTCAACCCTGAACGATTTCAGTGCTGTTCTTCCATCTCCTTCCACTGACTTAATTATGTCTAAAATTGAAATATCTTCCAAAGATGTTTATTCCGCGTATCTGGAATTCACTCTAGGAAGGCGTACGGTTCTGATATTGTCCCTCCCGTTATTCTCAAGAACTGCGCTTCTGTGCTGACAACCTGCCTAGGGTCTCTATCTTTCATCCGGTACTTTTCCTTCCTGCTGGAAGTTCGCTTTCATTCAGCCTGTCCCAAAGAAGGGTAACCGCTCTCAACCCTCCAACTATCGTCCAGCTGATTTGATTTCTTGCCCTTCTGAAATTTTTTAATCTATCCTTAACATGAATATTCTTAACCAACTCTATTCATAATCTTCTTTCAGAATGTCAGCATGGCTCTCACAATGGCCCCTCTACTGGTAGTCTTCTCGCGTCTCTCTGACTGTTGATTCTCCTCCTTTCGGGATTTCGGTAAAACCTTCGCTATTGCGCTAGACATATCAAAAGCTTTTGATAGGGTCTGGCACATACCCTTATTTTTCAAATTGCCCTCCTTCGGTTTCTATCCTACCGTCTTCATCTCCGATTTCCTTTCTTGACTATCAAAACTGCGGTTGTAGATGGCCACTGTTCTTCTCCTGAAGTTATTAATAGTGGTGTTCCTGAGGGCTCTCTCCCGTCACCCACTCTTTTCCTTTCATTTACAGTGACGCTCATAAGTATTCGTACGTAAATATTTTAGTAATATTCATCATTATCTTTGGTACCACGCATCGGAAAGTTATGAAAAGTTCACCGTTCGTTTGGAAAAATTTAACAAATAAAAACATTAGTTCAACTTCAATACATAATGTAAAACATGAAAGAATTTGAAGAAAATAAAAAAAAAATTTAATGCGAAAGTTTTCGTACATTTATTTATTAAGTTACTTTACACTTTGCGCGTCCACCTTTTACTCGACTTCAGTGAGTCGTTCTATAAGTTTCCGACATCTCGGTAGAAATTTTAGCCATCCTTCGAAAGAAAATTGTCGCAATTCATTCGGATTCGAAGGGTTTTTCTCGCACACACCTTTTTCAAATCCAACCATAAATTCTCGATTAAATTGAGATCTGGACTTTGACTGGGCGACTCGAGAAGCTTGAAATTCTTCCGTTGAAGCCATTCCATAGCGCTCTTAATTTCACGTTTTGAATCATTATCTCGTCGCAGGACCCATTTGCGACCCATTCGCAACTCCCGAACTTAAGGCAATACATTTTCTTCTAAAATTTTCCGATTTTTCTTCGAGTTCAAGATTACATTGATGACGACAAGTTTTCCTCGACTAGAGGCGCTGAAGCATCCCCAAACTACTACTACTACTACCATCACGTTTAACCGTGGGAAGATATTTTTCCTCGAATACGGTATTTGATTTTCGCCAAACGTACCGTCGCTCGTTGTTCCCGAATAATTCAATTTTGGTCTCGTCCGTCCGCGAAACTTTCTTCCAGAATGCGAATCGATCATTTTGATAATTCTCGGTGTACTCTAAACGAGCTTCTTCGTACGTTTTTCGTAGCGGGCGTTTTCTTCGCGCGACTCTTCCACGCGAACCATTCTTCTCAATGTACGACGTACGGTAGCGGAATGGACGTATATCTCAGTCTTAATGTTTGGCAAATATCACTCGCAGTCACTCGTGGATTTGCGGCAGTCATTCTTTCAGTCCGTCTAGCTGTACGTTCCGAAATCTTACGAGGTCGTCTACACCTTGGTAAGAGTTTTGATTGTTCCAGAGACTTTCCATTTCTTTATATCCGCGACAACCGTAGCGAATGGAATTCGAAGTTATTCTCCTATCTTCGTATAACTTTTTCCAGACTCATGCGCGGCAATAACGGATCTCTTAAGATCCGTAGAGAACTTTTTACCACGACGACCCATTACTTACTAATGGCTCGTACAGTCATCCGTCTTTCATAAAGATTTACGGAGAAAATTTTAGAATTCAGAATTGCCAACAGTCTCTAATCAATGAACAGCCATCTACTGATAAACATTTTATATTTTTCAAGCCTAAGGCGGACAAACAAAGCGTTAAATAATTTTGTAAATAAATGTACGAAAACTTTTGCATTTTAACTTTTGCATTTTCCATAAATTCTTCAATGTTCTACATTGTATGAGGGGTCCCGCATCTTAAGGTACCTAAGCGCCAAAATTAAAATTCGTCAGAAATCGCCTCCAAAGTTCAGCAATATTCTGGCAATAGTATCTCCGTTATTAATTGAGCTAGAACGTTCATTTTTTTGGCTAAATTAGAGTTCTAAGTATGCTAATGAAGATGTTGATGAGTTTTTTGAATAGATTTTCATATTTTATATTTTATACATTTTTTTTTAATTTTTTGATTTTCTTATTATGCCGAACTTTGGGTGAACTTTTGGCTGGCGATAGAGGTGAAAAAAGTAGTTCGCTTCATAAGGTTTTCAACCATACTTCTAGTGTCATAATGTCATTATAACTCAAACCACGCGATAGAGGAAGGGTGAAAATAGTGATTTCCATCAAAAACACGTTTTCGCCCGTGGTGGCGCTTAGGTACCTTAAGACGCGCGACCCCTCATATGTCGTAATTGAACTAATTTTTTTTATTTGTTAAATTTTTCCAAACGAACCGTAAACTTTTCATAACTATCCTATGCATGGTACAATAGATAATGACAAATATTAACTGAAATATTACTCTGTCCGAATACTTATGAGTGGCAGTGCATCAATGATCTATTAAGTTGCATTTCCTGTCCTATCCACTACTATGCCGATGATTTCACTCTTCACTTATCCACCCGCTTCACAAAGCGTCGTTCTCAACAGTCACTGCATGCTTTGCGTGGAACGATTATGGTGCACCTGATCTCTGATCTTTCTACCATCTCTGATTGGAGCAGAGAAAACCTTGTGGCTTTCAATGGCTCAAAAACTCAACTCCTTTATTTTTCTACTCATCACGATCTTCCACGCAACTATCCCCTTATCACCAATAACACACAATTCAATCCTTTCTCTTCTTTTAACATGCTTGGTGTTTTCTTTCCTGAAAAGACCACATATACACTCTTTATAAAACAGCTAAGAGGTTAGGCGTGTTGTACCGGCACCACAATTTCTTCACCCTCGCTCTGTTGTCTCTACACAGGGGTGTTGTCCGTCCCTGTATGGAGTATCCTTCTCACGTGTGGGGTGACTCAACCCACACAGCCCTATTTGACCGGGTGGAACAAAGTCTTTCCATTTCACCAATTTCCGCACCCCGCCCCCTTCTCCATTACTGACCGTCTTCAATCCCTCTATCTTCGCCGCACTGTTGCCTCACTCTCCCTTTACTATCGCTATTATGACGGACGCTGCTTTTCTGAACTCTCTCTAACCGCATACCTCCTCCTTTAAGGAGAGCACTCAGTACCCGACTTTCGACACTTTCTCATTCCTTTTCTGTCCAACTCTCTCTAACGCAAAAGTTAATCAGTAATATCAATCTTTCATCTCCTCAACCAGTCGGCTCTAGAACAACATTCCTCGCCCCATCGTTCCCCTTGTCTCTGACCCGCAATCTTTCAAAGGCAGAGTGTCGAGACATCTCGAAAACTTTGGATCTTGATTTTGGCTCTCCTCTTTTTCTATTGGGGAGGGAGGGGGGTTGTGGGTATTCGCCTTTGGCCCCTCCTTCCTACGTAAAAAAAAGTTAAAGTGTGAAGTGTAACCGAACTGCTTGCTTGTTTTAATGTGTAGTACAAATAACGCTGAAATAGTACGTTTCTGGGAGGAAGAAAATGTATCCAACTACCCAAATTCTTCCCTGGAATTTTGTATACCCATTATATGACTATCATAATCCCCTTCAAGGAATTACTTTACCCGTGTAAGGTATAATACATGTATATATTTATATAGGGTCTTTGCAAAACTTCCTTGGCCGAATGTACGGGTGCTGTACCCTTCCGTTTTATAATCCGAAATGAAAAATGATTATCAAATGATAGATCCAATCTTACGCGAGCGCCATCTTTCTTACGGATTTTATTATTAAACTTAGAATAGCAAACGTTTTCCCGAGACTAATCGTAGTTAAATGTAGCGCGAAATGCATCCCAACAATAGACACTCGTTCAATCTGCCCCGATACCTGTTTTATAGCGGAAGCGAGCTTCACTTCAGTTTCCGTGTCGTACAAATGCAAACCATAAACATTGAGAGCGGGACTCGCTTGAAAGTCGGGCTGGAGGCTCAACAAACTCAGTTTTTCTTTAATGCCAGGAATGTTGTCTATTTCTTCGATAAATTCGGAAGGCGAAAAACAAACGGGAGATAGATCCTCATCGAATACCACCAAAATATCTTTGAACAAATCGTCCACCCTGAAAACCATATAAACGAAGTCCTTTCTAACTACCGCAGTTTATAGCTCATATAAAAGTGTGAAGGGGATGTTTCTGTAATTATTACATTAATAAAAGGACGCGCGTACGGTAGTTATTCCTTACTTACAAATTATTACGTAAACAGAGTTAAAACAAATTACTTTTCCTTACACAAATCCTTTGTTTTCCGAAGGCAGAAAAACGGTCGGAAAAGCATCCCACGAGGGCAATGGAACGTTATTTTCACAATCCTTCCGAGTAGGAAAATTCTCTCCATATAATTTCGATACTGGATTATTGTAGAGGGTTTTTGGTCTGAAAATAAACGAACAAAGATTATATAACTACGTCTACAATATAAAACGGAATAAAATACATCAAACATAAAATATCAATACGTGAATGTTGTCACAAACGGAACCTAATTTATTATTTATCTTAAAGAGACGCACTCATTTTTCTTTTTTTACTAATTTAGAAAATAATGTCTTGAAGAGTCAGTAAAATAAATAAAAATTATGTACCACTTTCACTCGCATTAAAAAACACACTCACTCATTCATTCACTCTGACAGAGGAGTTTGAGAGTGATCGGATGATGTTGCCCGACGAGAGCCGCAGTACTCAGACCGCGGCCCCGCGTCACTGACCCCTTCGATGTTCGTGCTGTATAATGCTGTATAATTAAACATTTAGCCAAACGGCGAAGTGGTCTTTTACTCTCATCGATAAAGTGATCGATCCCCTTTTAATGAATAACTAATTTAAAAATCCTGAAAATAAATGCATTGTGAAGGTTAGATTTAATTATTAGATGAATATTCTCAATTAAGAGAAGCCGAATTAAAGGAATAAATGATGCGGATAACTAGTGTATTATCATACTTAATTTATCACAGGAGGAGATTGTAGACACCAATCGACCAGAGAAAGTGGGGGGACGTTAGACGGAAGATAGGGAGTGCTGGAACTCTCGTTTCTCCTGTCACTGTCCTCCTTAGCTGATCTTTTTCCGTGTCTCACCTACCCTGTGAGCAGTCTAGCATGCTCTCAAACACACACTTCTCTCCCTATTCTTCTGAGGGCCTATTCCAGCCTACCAGACGCGTCCCCCGGGTTGCGGATGGGAGGAGTCCCCTACTGGGAAATCAGCAGGGAAGCCTCGAATACAAGAATAAGAGGCCGTGGACAGCGGAAAAAGACACACAATGAACTACAACCTAAGAAGGAAAGCCAACGGCGTGAATAGGGGTAATGGTGAATCAGCCAGAGCCACTTCGCCCGGTCGCACAGGTGTCAAAAGCCGAGTACCATGTGACCGTTATCAGGAGATCGGCAAACGGGGGAATGGTCTTAACCCTCCGAGCAATACCAGCCCTGGAAAAAGGCCAAAGTCCACACTACTGCCCCTCAGTATGGACGGGTTACACAAAATGAGGGGCAACGTCCACAAAGTGACATGACAGGGCTACCCCAGGAAGCCCCCCATCTCACCCAACAACAAAAAGAAACGGACTAACTTCACCTACAACCCCAGAGGGGGTACCAGGACACAATGGTCAGTGGAGGAAAAACGAGAAATACTGTGATGTACCACCTATGCCACAAGTGAGCAGTTCCCGAAAAACGGAACCAGCAAAAGGTGCAGAGAAATGCTAACAAAGAGAGGAGTGTTAGATAGGGAGAAGCTAGAAAAAAACCCAGACTGTCGGTTCCACAGCATCAGTGCAAACATCAGACTAGGGAAATCAGAGATCACAAAGGATGAAATGAAAAAGATCAAAAGAGAGGTAGAAGAATATGTCCAAAAGGGAAATGAGAACACCATGAGCGAGTGGACATGGACACTGGAGAGAAATCTGTACCTGTTAGAAAGCCTGTACTTCTAAAATGAGCAATTGAAAGGAAGGAGTTCGATGAGAATGACTAAATGGTATACAGGTCCCAGAAGCGGTACACAGACCATACAGTAGACCGAAAAAAAGTGATTAGGCCAAAACATCATATCCCAAAGACAATTGCAGAAAGAGGAACTGACCATGAGAGGAAACAAAGAGCCACACTACCAACATATGATGAGGCACAGAACAGAAAGCAAAAGAAAAGGCAATGTGGGTTGTGCAGGAACAACTGGTAATAAATGCTGACACCCTAGAAGAACTAAGAACGAGCACAGGGACAGTAGGTAGAGGGAAGAAACAAACCAAAAAAACACAAACTGGCTGAAACACCAGAAAGCCAAGTGAAACCCTCAATAACAGAAAAAACAAAGGAGACAGCCCCAGGTACCATAGTGGAAACACCTTCCAGAGACTGCAAAAGAAGTGGACAAGGATGCCTGCCCAGGGCGGGAAGAGGAGGTGGAAGTGGAAATGAACCACAGGCACACAAACATCTTGCCACCCCCTCCCCCTCCTCAAGTGAACCATCAGATGATGAGGGAGACTCTACATCAGGACCAGGCAATGATAGTGTGGAAGAGATAAAAGAGGAGTGAGGAAGAGAAGGAGATGAAAAGGAGGATCCTAATCCACAGAGAAAAAGATGTACACCAGGAACTGAACCACAGAAGACCATTACCCAAGCTGAGGAACACCTATAAGGTCAGAAAATATATAGAGATAGCAAACAAGGTACTACCTGCAATAACACCCCAGGAGAGTAACCTCACAGAATTAAACAGGTTATATTATGCAACAGCAGTCAGCGTAACAGAGATGGCAGGAGTAAAAACACACAAGTAGAATAACCAGGAGCAAAACCAGGGAAAGAATGGAAATGAGAGGAAGCCAAGGTGGCAGCAAAGACTAGAGAGCAGAGTAGGTAACCTCAGGAAGGAGATCTCAATACTAACTACCCATATGAGGGGGGGAAATAAGATCTGAACTGGGAAGGAGGAAGGTAAATGTATTAATCCAAAGAGAAAGACTGGTCAATGAAAGAAAGATCAGACAAAGCATTGCCAGGAAAAAGCTAGACCTGTCGGCAAAGGCAAAAAGATTGGCAAGATATATATACGCTTGGATAGAGAAAACAAACAAAATGAGATGTTTGAAGACAACCCAACAAAACTTTTTAGATAGTTAAAGAATACCCAGATAAATGTAGAAAGACCACCTGAAAAAGAACAAGTGGAGTATTTCTGGAAGAACATCTACAAGAACGAAGTCAACCATAATGATGGTGCAAAATGGATTGGGAGGCTTTACAACAGCGAAAAGGTGAGAAACATCTCAGAGATGGACATGGACAGAATAACCATGAAAGAAGTCAAGGAGAAAATAAAAAGCAGCAGCAACTGGAAAGCACCAGGACCAAACATGATTAAGAACTTCTGGTTGAAAAAGCTAGCATCACTAAATGGAAAACTAACAAGGTGCTTCAACAATATAGTAACAGCAGAAGAAGAAGCACCAGAATGGCTGACAAAAGGAAAAACAACATTACTACCAAAGTCCCATGAAACCCAGGATCCAAGTAAATATAGATCAATAACGTGCTTGCCAACAATCTACAAAATACTAACAGGAGTCATAGCTGACAGGATCTACAGCCATGCAGAAGCAAACAAAATCATAAGCCCAGAACAAAAAGGATGCAGCAGAAAAACGTATGGGACAAAAGACCAGCTGTTAATCAACAGGGCTATATTGGAGAACAGCATAAGAACATAAGAAATTTTTATAGTGGGCACACTAGGGGCCACTTCAGCCCATCGAGGTGGCTCCACTATGTAAAAACTGCCTGTACATTGGCAACAACCAATTTTTACAAAACTAATTAATTATCAATTTAAAACTAAAGATAGAATCTCTGGATCCAGAGGATCAAAGTCATAATAGGCTACTATCCACAAATATGTTACACTCTATATCTATTTATAACTGACATGCAAATATATCAGATCCAAAGAATCCAGTCAATTTCATTATGGTACACATCAATACCAGTACCTTGCCAACCAAAAATAAGTCACGGTCCATATCAATTGCGGACCAAGTCACAATTACAACCATATACATTACAATATATATACTTAGGAGGAAAAGTGTAGGTGTGACTGTAAAGACTGTACAGTAATGTAGAAATGTGTGTGCACCCATTTTGGGTCTCCCATTTAAAGGTGTTTGTGGGGCAAGTGAAGATCATGAGTTTTTCAATACCTCACATTACTATGGGGGGCACGCTCGGCAGAGGAATCTCTTTAAATAGGGTGTGTAAGGACAGAGAGTATCCCCTAACCCAAGATGCTGCCTCCCTATATCCCACAACACTGTGTTGAGCTGTGGGATCTATCACCCAAATGCACATAATATATATGAAATAAACTAGTACCATTCATGCAATAAAAATGGGCTTAAACACATCACCAGATGTCCCTTGCAGACATCAAACTATCCAACCTTCTTTTGAAAGAATCAAGTGTATCTGAAGTCACCACTTCTTCTGTCAGACTGTTCCAAAACTTAATTACTCTGTTTGTAAAACTATGTTTTCTTAAATTTGTTCTACATCTTGGCTTAAATAATTTCATACTATGACCTCTAGTCTGTTATTGTGATCTTTAATGAAAAGAGACTCAAAATCTATCTTATCCAACCCTTTTATCATTTTATACACCTCTATCATATCACCCCTTAACCTCCTCCTTTTTAATGAGAACATGCTTAGATACGCCAGTCTTTCCTTATATGTCAATTGTCTTAGAGATGGGATCATTCTTGTTGCTCGTTTCTGTACTTTTTCCAGTTTTTCAATATCTTGTATCAAATAGGGACTATTAAATTGAATGCAGTATTGAGGAGGGGTCTCACATATGAAATGTATAGTTGCTTTATAATATTGGGTGATTTGTATTCAATGTGTGTGTGCATGATTGAGTAGTCTAGCATTTGCTTTATTTCTGATTACCATACAGTGATTTGAGGGTTTAAGTTCATTGTCACAGTGACACCCAAGTCTTTCTCTTTATCATCATTTTTAATTCAAATTCCATTCATATTGTATTCAAATTCTGGATTTTTTGGCCCAATATGCATAACCTTGCATTTATCAACATTAAATTTCATCTCCCACTTATCTGCCCAGGCTGTTACTCTGTCTAAGTTTTTTGTATTGTCATTGCTCCTGCTACTGACTTAACATTATGGCCTAATTTTGTATCATCAGCAAATTTTGAGGTTTTACATGATAGATCATTTATATAGACAACAAAAAGCAGAGGTCCCAGCACAGACCCCTGTGGGACTCCGCTCAATACGGGTCTCCAAGTAGACTTATTTCCATTTAGATGAACTCTGTTTTCTGTTTCTCAGCCATTCTTCTATCCATCAGCTATATGACCTCTTATACCATGGGCTCTAACTTTTACCAACAATCTTGCATGAGGAACAGTATCAAATGCCTTTGCAAATCTAAGTATACTATATCTACTGGCTCTTTATTGTCCAAATGCAATAGGACTCCATCATAAAATTCAATCAAGTTGGTTAGACAGGACCTTCCATTTCGAAAGCCATGCTGGCTATCATTTATAAGGTTGCACTCTTCAAGGAACTCAGTAACTTTACCTCTAATGATACTTTCGAGTAATTTGCAAATAATGGAGGTGAGGCTGATGGGTCTGTAGTTTTTTGCCAAGTTTCTATTTCCTTTTTTAAAGATTGGAGCCACATTTGCTTTCTTCCAATCCTCTGGAATTTCAGTACATATCAATGATTTATTAAAAATAATTTCTAGTGCCTGTGCTATATTCTTTTTGGCAGCTTTTATGACTATTGGATGCATTTCATCTGGCCCTGGAGATTTTTCCATTTTTAATTTATCTATTGCTTTTAGATATCTAGTTTTGTTACCCTTAATTCATTTATTTCTCTATCTTGTCCTGGTAGTATAAGATCAGGAATATTATTTAAATTTTCATTTGTGAATACTGATGAGAAGTATTTGTTTAGTTCTTGTTATTTCAAGATCATCATCTATAGTTTTATCATCTATATGGAGGGGGCCAATTTTCTTTTTCACTCTACTTTTCAAATTGAAGTGACTGAAAAACTTCTTAGGATTGTTTTTTGAATTCTTGGCTAGGCTTTTTTCCAGGTCTCGTTTGCTATCTCTGATTACTTTCTTGCAAATGCTTCTTTTACTTTTATATATTTCGGAGTCTGTGCCATTTTTAGTTCTTTTGAATTTATGAAATGCTTTTGTTTTTTCTCTGATTGCTCTTTTTACATTGCAGTTTATCCAAGGTTGTTTTTTATTTTTTCCAGTTCTGATTTTACACTGTGGGATATGCTTCCTTTGTATGTTCATTATTATACTTTTAAATTTTTCCCACATACTAGTTACTGTCTGTTCAGGCTGTAGAATATCTGTCCAATTTATTAGACACAGATCATTTACTAGTCCATTTATATTTCCTCTTTTAAAATCTGGAACTTCTACTTTATTTTCACTAGGTCTTGAATTACAAACAATATTAAACCGAAGGATACAATGATCACCTGAACCTAGTGTTTCTGAAACCGAGATATCCTGGAAGGTATCTGGATTATTTGTTAGAATTAAATCTAGAATGGCATCAGCCCTGGTTGGCTCCTTTACTAACTGGGTTAAACCATTCTCAATTATACAGTCTAAGAATCTCTCATTACTTTCTGGTGTTTGTAATATTTCCCAGTCTATATGCCTATAATTGAAATCTCCAACAATAATAATATTGCTTGTCATTGCTTTATTTATTTCATCAATAAGTTATTTTCTACATACTTATTTTCTTCTCTACTTTTGGGGATTCCTCCAACTGAACATCCCTCAGGTGGTCTATAATACCCCCTATCCTGATTTTCCTGGCATTTTTATGCCCAATATCTATCCATACAGATTCAACTATTTCCTCTTTAACGGAGGTAACTTCAACTGGATTCAGATTTGTCTTGGCATAAATAAATACTCCACCACCCTCTGAATATTTACGTTCATAATAAAAAAGTTCATAGCCATCAATTTCATAAGTAATGGTATTATCTCTTTCACTAAATAGACTATTTGGTATCGTACTGAATTTTGTCCAAGTTTCAGTGACAATCATAACATCAGGATTTTCAATACCTATGTATGCCTTGAATTCATTTATTTTATCTCGGATACTTCTTGCATTTACATAGAAAAATGACAAAGAACCCTTGGAATATTTTGCTTGTAATTTAGTCTGGTTCTTGTTCTGTGATGGTATATTATTTGCATCTCTTTTACTTTCTTTGTTGACCTTTTTCTTTTGAGTTTTGATTATATTTTTTATTAGTTTATTGTTATCAAGAGTATTGGTATTTGTACTAATTTGGCCTATTCCTTTAGTTTTTAGTCAATTATATGATACAATCTTTGATAGTAAATCAGTTCCTTTACTATTAAGGTGAATTCCATCTCTGTTATAGAACTTTTTTTGTAAAATTTATTCCACAGTTCGATATATGTAATTTCCATGCTCTGACATAGTGTCTTAAGCCTACTATTTATATATATGCTTGTGAGTACCACTTATTATTCTCATGTATCCTGGGAATTATACCTGTGATAGATGTTTTAAGGTTAGGTCTCCATTCCTTTAACTTTGTTAATAGCAGTTTATATGACCATGATTTCTTCGGAGTGCTTACCCTTTATATCATTTCTACCTACATGTATAACCATATTCTTTGGTACAGTTAGGTCAATACCAGATCCTTTTTCTATAATTTTATTACTAATTCTATTTATCCCTGCACCTGGATAACAGTAAGCTATGCTCTCTAGGTAATTTAGATCCTAGGCCCCTCACTTGAGTGTCACCTATAAGGGATGCTGGTTCAAACACACCTATAACTTTAGAGTGCCTGGGTTTATATGAGTCTGGATTATTATTGCTAACATTTTGTTTTATAGGCCTACTTTCTTCAGCTTTCTCATCTTGATCCTGGACCAGCAAGAAAGCATGAAATTGATTGGTTAGTTCTATAAGGACACTTTTCCTTGGATCTTGAATTCTAGCTTTCCAGGTTTTCCTAGGTTTAGTCCACTCATCATTTTCAGAAATTGTCTGAGGATACCTAGGCCTGGGCTCACTATGAGGTATAGGGACATTTAAGTTTACTTGAACTACTAATTCACTAGATTTAGGCTCAACTGCAATATCTCTATAAGTTGGTCTGGCCTCTCCCTCACTAATAGACCCTCTGGACTTATTAAAATTTTTTATTACAGTACTATACTTGTCACAAAACCACATCAAGTTTACATTAAGTTTAGAAGCAGCATTTATACCTTTATATATATCATTTGTAAGGCCTTTGCAGCTTACGTGATACCAGTTATCACAGCTATCACATGCAATAGCTCTATCTTTATTCTTAACTTCCATTTTACAAACTCTACAGTCACTGTCAAAACCCATTTTTGTAGGGTAGGCTATGTTGCTGTAGGCTATGTAGGCTATGTGTTAGTACAGCTAACACCAGAGTGATCTCTCATACCAGTCAAAAAAAAAATTCCAAAATGCAGGATCAATCTCAACTGCAGCCCTGGAAAAAAATTTCAACACCACACTCCTGGTTTCAGTAAAATAAATAATTAATTTGAACTTTTTTGTTAACAAGCAATTCTAGGGATGTCCGATTACCAATAGCAAAGACTACTACACAAGACTTGAACTAAGTTCAACGTTCGAGTTCTAAGAGAATGAAATGCTTGTGATTAGGCTAGGCTATCAGAATAAGCTGAGCTAGGGCTGTATCAGAACTTAAATTATCAGCCTTAAATAGCAACAACAGCTAAAATTTAACAAAAAAAAACTTTAAAACAGAAAGAAATAGAGAAAGAAACAGAGAAACCTAAGCATGACATATGACAGTGTACTCCACTCCTGGGTGAAGGAAGTATTGAGACTATACAAGATCCACCCTACCATCAGGATCTTCTTAGAAACAGCTATGACACGATGGGAAACAGACCTAACTCTCTATCATAGGGAACTTTAGAGGTGAACAGTGTGAGAATCAAGAGAGGGATCTACCAGGGTGATTCAATATCCCCTCTTTTGTTTGTACTGGCGCTAAACCCACTCAGCCAACTAATAAATAAACTAAACAAAGGCTATGTAATGACACCAAGGGAAAGAACAACCCAAAAATATCTCACTTATTTTACATGGATGACCTAAAACTATATGCCGCAAACAAAAGTGAGCTAACAGAAGAGGTCAGGGAGATCAAAAAGTTCTCAGATGACATCCAGATGGAGTTTGGTCTTGAGAAATGTGCCACTGTCACACTAAAGAAAGACAAAAGGTGTGAATCAGAAAACATCAGGGTGGACAATATCGTGATAGAAGAACTAGAGCAAGAGGCTACATATAAATATCTGGGGATGGAGGAATCTGAAAAGATGGAAAATGACATCATGAAGGAAAGACTGCAGAAAGAATATTCAAAAAGGATAAAGCTAATCCTAAAATCTCACCTTAGTAAACAGTAAAAATAAGATCCTATCCATAAACTTACTGGTGGTAAATGCAAAAAACTTCACTTTTTTCTACGTGAAGGTCAAAATATGAAAATAAAAACCCACTCTAATAGACAGAGTTTATTTCCACAACAGTTTCGACGCCCACTGGCATCCTCCTTGGGTGGATGCCAGTGGGCGTCGAAACTGGGTTTTTATTTTCTTACTGGTGGTACCTGTACTGTCATACAGTTTTCGCATAATCAACTGGACCCAACAAGAAATCAACAAACTGGATACGATCTCCAGAAAATTGCTCCATGCGCATAAGGTCATACAGGAATTCCCCGCTTATTGTGGTTTTGATTATTGCAATATTCGAGTTATTGCAGTTTATAATTTGCGACTATAATCCCGATTATCACTTTCAAACTTCGAGTTATTGCGGTATTTGAAAATCATACGTCTGGCAAAAATGTTATGTTCCAACGTTTGCACGTGGTTATCGTACAGTACACGTATACCCAGTATCACCCGGCAGCTGGTTGGTGTTCAGTGTCGCTGCAGTCTTCATACAGAACAGTTCGCTTGCATAGTTTACTTGCATTATCAACCCTTTGTACAATGAGTGTGATTAGAAAAGCTGAAGATGCTATTGGAAGTGCTAAGAAGAAACACAAGTGATTACTTTAGAAGAAAAGTTACGTATGTTACGTATGTTAATAAACTTATAAAACTATGTTACGTATGTTAATAAACTTATAAAACTATGTTACGTATGTTAATAAACTTATAAAACTATATACTGTGTTTCATTTACTCATTTTGGCAACATTAACGTTTTAACATGTATTATGCATCCTGATTATTGAGGTTTATTCGATTTATTACGGTTTTTGAAAAGTTTTGGCAGCATTAACGTAATTAACATGTATTATGCATCCCGATTATTGCGGTTTCGGTTATTGCGGCATTTTCGCTGGCAGCATTAACCGCAATAACTGGGGAATTCCTGTATATAAAAATCAATGCACACCAAGGCTATACCTGCCAAGGAGGGTTGGTGGATTATGGCTTGCGCTAATTGACCAAGTGCACAAAGCCACAACAATAGGATTAGCACAATACATAAAGGAAGGAAAAGGAAGGCTAGTCAGATTTGTAAGAGACCATGAACATGAAAAGCCCCAAACAACATCACTCTCAAAAAAGGTAAACGATTATCTAGTGGATGCTGGCATAGGACCTGAACAGCTTGAAGACATTGCAAATAAACCTCTCATGGAAAAGATAAGCACCATCAAAAGAAGGTAAAGGGTGATCCAGAGAAATGGGACCCAAAAGAAACCCCTGTAACTCTTAAAGTATAAGTCCTTTTATAAAATCATATGCATCATTCGAAAGAGGATAGTTACAAGTTTGTACAGGATTGTATAGGTTTTGAAAATACAAGACAAGATAAGATACAAAACAAAATAAAAGTGTTAGTTAAAACTAACCCTTCAAGATGACTGCATGGACTGTGGAACAGCTGCGTTTCATAACTGAGCAATATTATGAGCATGGAAGAAGTGTAGTTTCAGCTCTTAGAAGGTGATTTTGACATCTGAAAATTTGTCTTGAAAGATCTTTGAGCTGAAACTACACTTCTTCCATGCTCATAATATTGCTCAGTTATGAAACGCAGCTGTTCCACAGTCCATGCAGTCATCTTGAAGGGTTAGTTTTAACTAACACTTTTATTTTGTTTTGTATCTTATCTTGTCTTGTATTTTCAAAACCTATACAATCCTGTACAAACTTGTAACTATCCTCTTTCGAATGATGCATATGATTTTATAAAAGGACTTATACTTTAAGAGTTACAGGGGTTTCTTTTGGGTCCCATTTCTCTGGATCACCCTTTACCTTCTTTTGATGGTGCTTATCTTTTCCATGAGAGGTTTATTTGCAATGTCTTCAAGCTGTTCAGGTCCTATGCCAGCATCCACTAGATAATCGTTTACCTTTTTTGAGAGTGATGTTGTTTGGGGCTTTTCATGTTCATGGTCTCTTACAAATCTGACTAGCCTTCCTTTTCCTTCCTTTATGTATTGTGCACAAGTTCAGCAAAGTATACAAAGATGTGCTGAACAGAGCATACATAGAGAGGGATAAAACCGTGGAGTTCCTGGTAAGAGGGGCACTGAGACCAGAAGATGAATGGCTGGTGATGGCAGCGCAAGACCAGGCACTACGGACAAACTGGTTCAAAAGGAATATTGAGGGCAGAAATGAAAGTGAGATGTGCAGATTGTGCTCAAAGAGCCCAGAGACTGTGAGTCACATACTATCGGGGTGTGAAATACTCCTGCACAGAGGAAACTACACAGACAGACAATGCAGTCTGCAAGCTAATCCACTTCAAGCTGCATAAGAAATATGGGTAATTCCAGGACAAATAGACAGATGAAAGTGCCAAATGTACACTCCACCATCTCCAAATTTCATGAAACTTGGTGTGAGGGTTGGTTTTGGTCCAAATTACAAAAATCTGAATTTTTTTGAAAATTGGTCAAGTTGGTCAAATTTTATGGCTTGACCAAATTTTGGTCAAATGAAAAAACCAACAATTTTCAAACGTAAATATCTCAGCTGCTAATTGTGGTAGCGTAATAAGTCTTAAATGATAAAATATGTAAAATTAACTGTAGTTTCTAAATATGTATCATTTTTTTAGGGTAACAAAAATAAAATTATGATTTTTTGGAAAAAATGTCAATTTTTTTTTCTTGCGATTTGGCAGCGAAGATATCATTTTTCGAAAAAAAGACCAAGAATAAAAAATGTTTATTTGATGTATGTACACCATAATAAGTAATAAAAAGTCAGCTTATAGTTTATTATAAGGCTCAAAACTGAGTTTGAAATTAAGTAATAAAATCTTTTTTCAGATGACGAAGATTTATTACAGACTTGTTGGTCCAAAAAAAGACAATTTTCAAATCATAAAAAATACACATAGATAAACCAAAGGAGAAAAAATCTTTTAAAATATATGTACAATGTACATACATAACCTCTCTTATATTTAGGGACAGAATATATTGACAATAATAATGTTTAATTTATAAAGCGCTTATCAGAGTATAAAATACTCTTTCTAATACTACACGTACACAAGTCTTTGAGAATGAATTAAGAGAGTATTCTCATCCAGTGAATCCAAAATTTAGACACTAATAATACAATAATAAGAAAAAAGAATTTGAAAAGATTTTTATAACTATTAAGTAGATACACAAATCTTGGATAAAAATTTTAGAAATATTATATAGACAATCTTAAATACAGTGCCCGCGAAAAGTATCCGATCACTCAAGAAAATACAATATTTTCCCTTGATATTCAGAGACACGTAATTCACTTTCTATTTGTTCTAGCGACATCTGGTAACTTTGAGGTTGCTCGCTGATATGAGAGCTATCCAACGCATTCTCAAATTAGTGTTCTGGTAGCCTTCGTTGCGGGTGGCTGTGTCTCAAATTTGTCAGATTTCACTGTTTGTGTAAATTTCTTGATATTTTTTTTTTTTTACAGAAAGTGGTGTAAATAAAATTTATATATAATGTGTGCTAAAAACAACTTAAGAGTGATTGTCGAGGTGCTATTGTTGCTTTGCATGCATGTGGGAAATCACAGAGACAGATAGCTAAGGAATTAAACATATCCCAAAGTACCGTTAATTTATGGGTTTCACGGGCTAAGAACAATGGTGGCCTAACCACGCCAGTCCCTAAAAAACGATCTGGCAGACCGAGAAAAACAAATTCGCGAACAGACAAACTTATGAAACGTTTAGTATTGAAAAACCCAACAATAACTGCGAAAGAAATAAAATTTAATATGAATAATTTGTTATCTGGTGTTTCTGAACGAACTATCCAGGAGCGGCTCCAAAAAGAACTCGGATTACCATCTCGCCATGCTGCTAAGAAACCGTTCATTAATGAAAAAATGCGTAAAAAACGTGTCGCATTTTGTAAAAAATACATTCATTGGACTGTTGATGACTGGAAGAAGGTTTTATTTAGCGATGAGTCGACATTTTTGACATTCAGAAGTTGTCCAAAAAAGGTTCGCCGGCCTATTGGCTCAAATAGGATGGACCCTAAATACACCCTAAAGACAATGAAACACCCTCCAAGTGTGATGGTTTGGGGTTGTTTCGGTTACTATGGGCGTGGAAACTTATATTTTCTTCCGAAGAACACAACTATGAATGGTGCACGGTATTTAGCAATGCTACAGGATAAACTTCCAATGGCAATGGCAATCCAAAGGACAAAAACATACATGCATGATGGTGCACCATGTCACAGGGCCAAAATAGTGACAAAATGGATTACTGACAATAAATTTGATATTTTGGATTGGCCTGGTAATAGTCCAGATCTCAATCCGATAGAAAATCTGTGGCTAATAATAAAAAATAAGGTTGAATGCCACGACACTGGCTCAGTCGAAAAATTACAAGAGGCCATCAAAAAGGTATGGTGCAAGGAAATATCAGTGGAAGTTTGTCAAAACTTGATTAAATCCATGCCAAAACGTCTAGAACAAGTCATCCAAACCAAAGGACAGATGACAAAATACTAATATAAGGTTAGTATACATTTAAACATTGTTTTTTATGTAAAAAATACAAATTTCAAGGGTGATCAGATACTTTTCGCGGGCACTGTAGTATACATTCGATAGAATTTATTTTATCTTCTTTGAAAAGTTATTTAATTCTTGAAGCGGAAAAATGTATTGTATTCTTGTTTCTCCTCGTAAACTTGCTTCAATACTCCCAAATATATTTTCTGTTGGAACGTGACAAACATCATCTTGCGCAGGAAAAATGTATGAGGGACATACGCCCGAAGGATGGAGAAATTTTATCAGAAAATCATCATATTCACAGTCAAAGGACTGGACTAATCCAAACCATAGTTTATTTTCATACATACAACCCACAAAAGAGCCTGTTTCAATTTCGCGTTGAGAGACAGTATTATGTTCTTGATCCGAAGCAGAAACTCTAATGAGCTCTCTTATTTCGACTGACTGTGCACTCTGAGAGAATGGATAAACCTTCAACGAATTCTTGGAAATTGGGACGAAGCGATGTAATTGTTGAGTACCTTTGATAGAAGTAATAGGTTCACTCAGACGTTTTTGCAAAGAAAGCTCTACATCTACAACTTCTGCCTCAGAGACGTAAAAAAAGTCAATAGCGGTTAGGAATTCTTGAGAGCAAAAATTGTAGAAGTCCTCAGCTGTTAAGATTTGATGGTCGAGAGGCCGTCGTAAGCTTTCTCTGGCGACTGCTCTTTTTACCATTCCGCCAATACCATCGCAGGCATTCTTCCCATGGGATGTCGCGAAAAAATTCTATTCAGCATGAATTTTGAAGTCTTGGAAATGATGGCATAAATTTAGAAAATTTGTTTTATTCTTATACTGAGCCGCGCATCCATCTGTGAAATAATGAATTTTAGTTAGGTTTGAATTTTGTTGTTGGATGCACAGGATTAATTTTTTGAGAAAACTATGAACCAGAATTGTATCATGCCTGCGACAGTTTGAAACGAAGCAGTAACTTTTGCAAATTAGTTTTCCTGCATTGTTTTTGGAATAATAAACGAATGAGTGCACTGTACATTGCGAGTTCTCCCAATGAACCCCCTGGGCACAATCTTGTATGATGAATGAGAAGTTTTCCGCAAAATTGCCCACCAAAACACCTTCATTTTCGGGCAGAGTTTCTTTTAGATTTTTGAAGTAACTCGACTGACATTTATTCGTGAAGTGGTGTCTTGTCAGTTGTGCAATTTTTTTGGTGAGCGATTCCACGTATTCCTCTGGAGTTTCGGTGATATCTTTTAACATACAGTAATCGATGGACACCCATTGTTTATATTTTATCTCTTCCATCACCATGAAGTCCAAACTTTCCAAATAATTTTTGATTCCGACCTCTCGCGGCCATCTTTTGCATCGGTGCATCATACAATCTTCATTGTCCATGCCGCAGATGGATAAAGACATTAATTTTTTGTAGTCTAAATCTTTAATGCCTAATGCTGATATTTGTAGTTTCGGATTTTGGTGATGCGTACATACGCAGACACTGAGTTCCGCTTTGTCCCGCAAGCACGCACCACGATGGTCGAAGATGAGCAAAGGTACTAAAGCCTATTTTGGGATTTTCATCATTTTTTTGCATATTCAGCATATAACTCTTTCAAGTTACACAATACCAGTCTTTTTTGTTTTTTATTTTTTCACCCTCTTCATTTATTGCAAACTTATAATCTTTGATTCCCGGGCACATCCTACTATATTCGTCATTTTCATAAAACTCCTGAATGATTTTTTTCATTTCAGCTGTGATGACCTTCCCTTTCGTCATGTTTGGAATGTTAGGAAGAATCCCAAACTGTTTTTGAAGATTGCAGCTCTTACGCACCATATACTTTGTTGCTCCAAAGAAGTCAGCAGTTTTTTCAATGGGAGAGGGATACAATGATAGTATTTGTAACCTAAGATTGCGATCATTACTTGCTTGAAGTTTCTCCTTTAATTCTTCCATAACCTTTTGATACCTGAAATAAAGTGTATTTGACATTAAGTTTAATTAGTATATTTTTAATTAAACTTTTCATAAAATATATGTATATATATTATATTGTCCGATTATAAAAATGTAAACATATAAAACTTAATTTAGTATATACTTCGATGACTGTATTAAATTTAATTTAAAATGTCAAATTTCAATAACTATGTCCGAAAAGTAGTCTTGCCTCTCTAAATCATCTTCCAAACAACTTTTTTTGGATGGACCAGCTTCAGAATAGTCAATAGGAGCCCCATAAGCAGCTTCAAAACTTCGTTTAACCTTTTCCGTTGTCGATCTGAATTTCGTAGAAGCCTTTATCTGTTTTTGTTCCGGCTTCAATCCAGCTGTAAAACAAATTTATAAATTTAGGTTGCGTGAAATAATCAAATATCAAATATTTTGTATATATGTATTCAAGTGCTGATGCTAATATTTAAAAACAGAAAACTACGAATTTGGCATTAAGAAACAAATGTCCTGAACGGAGTCTCTATTGTTTTATTACCTGTTTTAATAGGGCTTTCATCAAATAAAGGTAAAATATTGTCGCTGAGCAAATCTTTATTGAATTGCCTGTCTTGAACGACAAATTCTTCCAATGGTGGTGGATTCGTGGAATCGCTACTGCTTCGCTCCATACATTCGTTAAGTATGTCTGGCTCAGGTATTGGTGCAGGTCCCGGCTCTCCGGATGAACATTGAACACGTTCTAATACAATAGGATTCTTTTTAATTGTGACATAGCAATTGCTGCATAGTAATTGATTTTCTTTCAAAATTCCATAGCTTGCAGCTGCCATGGCAGAGTTTACTTTTTTGATGTTACAGAAAATTCTTCTTGAGTGTTTTTTTATAGGATCGCAACAAAATTTTGTGTTTTGAGGCATTTTAAGGGTTAGGTAAATTTACATATACTAGAAAATTAGGTATATACTGAAACTGGAAAGAAAGCAAAAAATTGCTAATATTTGGAGGATTTTTTTTTTGTCATTTTTTTTCATAATAATCGTCGATAAGCTGACTTTTTATTACTTATTATGGTGTACATACATCAAATAAACATTTTTTATTCCTGGTCTTTTTTTCGAAAAATGATATCTTCGCTGCCAAATCACAAAAACAAAAAAGGTTTTCCAAAAAATCATAATTTTATTTTTGTTACCCTAAAAAAATGATACATATTTAGAAACTACAGTTAATTTTACATATTTTATCATTTAAGACACTACACTACCACAATTAGGAGCTGAGATATTTACGTTTGAAAATTATTGGTTTTTTCATTTTACCAAAATTTGGTCAAGCCATAAAATTTGACCAACTTGACCAATTTTCAAAAAAATTCAGAAATTTGTAATTTGGACCTAAACCAACCCTCACACCAAGTTTCATGAATTTTGAAGAGGTTACCGTGTACTTCATTTGTCTATTTCTCATAGAATTACCCATATGAAATAAGGCTAGAAACAGAAAACACTGGGAACATATTCCACAAGGAATAGAAGACAATGACAAAGTGCTGCTCCTATATGATCATGAGATACCAACTGACATCAGGGTATCAGGATGCAGACCAGACATAGTTGTGAGAGAGGAGGGAAACAAGTGCCTCTTGGTGGAAGTAGGAGTCCCAGCAGACTGGAATGTGGCAAACTATGAAAGGGAAAAGGTCTTAAAATACCAGAGACTCAAACACGAAATAAGGAGCATGTGGAATGTGGAACCTGACATCATCCCAATAGTAGTGGGGGCAACAGGGGCAGTAAAGAAATCCACAGTGGAGTTCCTGAATCAACTGCCCATAAGCATGACATCTGGAGAAGTTGTAGGGGAGCTATTACGATACAGCACCTTCTATCTTATGCCTAGTACTAGGCTGTACCTAAAAATTCCTTAGGGTTAAGGTTCAACCCCAGAAGTAAAAAAACTCTCTCCACCTGGAGTAGAAAGGAAAACACAAAAAGAACAAAACACTACATATACATACATCTTACACACTACATAATCTTTTCAAAATTTAAAAAAAAACTGCCATCAACTTCAAGAGCCTCAGAGTCCCCTGGGGAGAGGACCATAAATGTCCCCACTTCTGGCTCTCCCACTGCCGATACCAGGAAGCAGACCCAGGCAGCGAGGCTGGATCTGCTACCACCCATTCACAAGACATTCTGGGCCTCTGCCTGATTCACTTTTCTTAAACTTCTGCAACATTCACAGCCTTTTCTCAAATTTTCAATCTGTTGAACACCACCTTTCCTCCTCCAAACCTCATCATCTTTTCCTCACTGAAACTTACGTGTCTGGGACGACTGACAGCAACCCTTTTTCTATCCCCTTTCTTTCTCTATACTCAATTTCACTCCAAAGGTGATGTTATTTTTATGCAGGAAGGAGGGGCCAAGGGCAAATGTCCGCAAAAGTGCCCATCCTATAGAAGGAGAGCCAAAATCAAGGTCTGGGGTTTTCGAGATGCCTAGACACTCTGCGTTTGAAAGATGGGAGGTCAGAGACAAGAGGAAAGATGGATTCAGGAAAATTGTTCCAGAGTTGAGCATACTGATTAACCCTTGCATTAGATAGTTGGACAGAATAGGAATGAGAAAGTGTAGAAAGTCTAGTACTGTGTGGTCTCCTTAAAGGAGGAGGCATGCAGTTAGAGAGTTCAGAAGAGCAATGTCCGTTATGATAGTGATAGTAAAGAAAGAGTGAGGCAACATTGCGGCAAAGAGAGAGGGATTGAAGACAATCAGTAAGAGGAGGGGAATTGATGAGACAAAAAGCCTTTGATTCCACCTGGTCAAGTACAGCTGTGTGGGTTGAGCCACCCCATACATGAGAAGCATACTCCATACAGGGGGTGAACAAGACCCCTGTACAGAGACAGCAAATGAGTGGGGGATGAAGAAACCACGGAGGAGGTACAGCACACCTAACCTCTTAAAAGCTGTTTTAGAAAGAGAGTATATGTGATCTTCCCAGGAAAGATCACAAGAGAAGGAAACACCAAGAATATTAAGAGAAGAGGAAGAATTGAGTTGTGTTGTTGAAGGTAAGGGGGATAGTTGTGTAGAACATTGTGATGAGTAGACAGATGGAGGAACTGAGTTTTTGAGGCATTGAAAGCCACAAGGTTTTCTCTGCCCCAATCAAATATAGCAGAAAGATCAGAGGTCAGGTATCCCATAGCCATCCTACGCAAATCATGAAGTGACTGCTGTGAGGAACATTTTGGGAAGCAGATGGAGAAATGAAGAGTGGAATCATTGGCATATGAGTGAAAAGGACAGGAAGTGCGAATTAAAAGATCATTAATAAATAAAAAGAAAAGAGTGGGTGAGAGGAGAGAACCCTAAAGAACAGGAGAAGAACAGTGGCCATCTACAACCGCAGCTATAGACCAGCCAGAAAGGAAATTAGAGATGAAGGCACAGATAGAAGGATGGAAACCGAAGGAGGGCAGTTTCGAAATTAGATTTGTGCCAGACTCTATCCTGTCCTATTGCTCCAATTCGGCCTGCGGATCCTCCCAAGAGGATCCAAGAGGCATTTCAGCGCCATTGATTGGGACACCCTCAAACAGTACTTCTGATTTCCCAAAGGAATGATTACTGCTTCCGTGGCCGGGGCCCTTCCAAGTGTGCTAAGCGCATCACAGAGGTGATTCTCTCAGGCATGGAGGTTTACACTCCATATTCTATTCCCACTACTAATGCAAAAAAAAACCTTGGTTTAACTTTACTTGTTCTAATGCTGTCCGCAACAGAGAGGAGGTTTTCAGAAGGTACCGTTACCATCCAACTCCTGACTCTCACTCAGCTTATATTTCTGCCCGGAATCATGCAAAATCTGTTGTTTGACTTGCCAAAAATTCCTTCATCACACAAAAATGTGAAAATCTATCCAATTCTAATTCTTCTCACTCTTTCTGGCATCTAGCTAAGAACCTCCAACAACTGCACTACTACTTCTTTTCCCCCTCTTTTCCATTCCAATGGCACAGTTGCCGTCTCTTCTCCTGACAAAGCTGAACTCTTCACCCAAACTTTCGCTTACAATTCAACACTGGACGATTCCGGTGCTGTTCCTCCATCTCCTCCCCCCTCTGACTTTATTGTGCCTGAAATTAGAATCTCTTCTAAGATGTGTTTTCAGGGCTCAACTCTAGGAAGGTGGATGGTCCTGATTGTGTTCCTCCTGTTGTTCTTAAGAACTCAGCTTCTGTGCTGACACCCTGCCTGGGCAAACAACTTTGTCTTTGCCTCTCATCTGGTACTTTTCCTTCCAGCTGGAAGTTCGCTTTCATTCAGCCTGTCCCAAAGAAGGGTGACTGCTCTCAACCCTCCAACTATCGTCCAACAGATTTGATTTCTTGCCTTTCCGAAGTTTTTGAATCTATCCTTAACAGGAAGATTCTTAAACACCTCTCTTTTCACAATCTTCTTTAAAATTATCAGTATGGGTGGGTTCCACAAGGGATGCTCTACTGGCAATCTTCTTGCATATCTCTCTAACTCTTGGTCATCCTCCTTTCGCGATTTCAGTGAAACTTTTGCTATGGCGCTAGACATATCAAAAGCTTTTGATAGAGTCTGACACAAATCTTTAATTTCGAAACTGCCCTCTAATTTCCCTTCGGGCCGATCTATAGCTATGTTTGTAGATGGTCACTGTTCTTCTAAAGCTATTAATAGTGGTGTTCCTCAGGGTTCTTTCCTCTCACCCACACTTTTCCTTTTATTTATTAATGATCTTTTAATATGCACCTCTGATCCTTCTGCTATATCTGATTGGGGCAGAGGAAACCTTGTGGCTTTCAATGCCTCAAAAACTCAGTTCCTCCATCTGTCTACTCATCACAATGTTCTACATAACTATCTCCTTACCATCAACAACACAACTCAATCCTTCCTTTTCTCTTAACATTCTAGGCATTTCCTTTTCCTGTGATCTTTCCTGGAAAGATCACATATACTCTCTAAAACAACTTCTAAGAGGTTAGGTGTGCTGTACCGCCTCCACAGTTTCTTCACCCCCACTCAGTTGCTGTCTCTGTACAGGGAGTCTTGTTCGCCCCTGTATGGAGTATGCTTCTCATTATGGGGTGGCTCAACCCACATAGCCATACTTGATCGGGTGGAATCAAAGGCTTTTCATCTCATCAATTCCTCGCCTCTTACTGACTGCCTTCAGTCTCTCTTTCTTCACCACAGTGTTGCCACACACTCTCTTTACTATTGTTATTATAACAGATATTGCTCTTCTGAACTTTCTAACTGCATGCCTCCTTTAATGAGAGCACGCAGCACCAGATTTTCTACACTTTCTCATTCCTTTTCTGACATTATTTTCTGACTTTCTTTTCTTTTTCAGATGGAACTAATCGAGTGAGTATAATTTCCTTTGTTTTACTTTTTATGGTATATCATAAAAGTAAAATGGCAAATTATTCTTCCTTGATTAGTTTTATTTGGGGGGAGGAAAAAAGTTGCCCACCACCCATCCATATTTAATTGAAACAAGGCACTTTGTTTTTCTCCAAAATTCCTATAGCCATACCCTGATATCCCTCACAAGCACCAATCAGTGGACGGACATACAGAATGCATGACATTTAGTATTGAGAGTGCTTAAAGTGTTGATCATGATGTGAAAATTAGGGTAATATGGTAATAGAAGTAATAACAGTTAAAAAAAAATAAAAAAATATACATTTATATTATATATATATATATATATATATATATATATATATATATATATAGGGAGTTTCACAACTGGTCTGCCATACTTTGGGGGGTGAAAATTGAGTAAAAAGGTTAATACAACATCGGTGCACAAAAAAAATAAGAGAACGTATTAATCTGATGTATTTATTGCTACATTTTATGAGCTACACCTTATAAATATTCAAAATGTTCACCTCGGTTTTCAATGCACAGCCTTGCTCGTTCCAAACAAGAGTCCACTGCCCATTGAACCATTTCGGGGTGTTCTCGTATGTAAACAGCAGCATCCATAATCTGACGCAACAGTTCCTCTCTTGTTTGTACTTTGGTCTTGTAGACCATCCCTTTCATAAAGTCCCATAAAAAGAAATCTAACGGGGTTAGGTCCGGACCAGCACGACCAATCCAATGAGTCCCGTACTGCTGATTCAAGGAATCTGTAACATGACAACCAAAATGTGGTGCCGCCTCATCGTGCTGAAAGAACACCCTGCGCCTTGTCTCCAAGGGCACATCCTCCATCAAAAGTGGCAATTCGTTCGTCAGGAATTTCAAATAAATATCAGCAGTTAATCGTTGTTCTAAAATGAACAGTCCAATCAGCTAATCTCCAATTACACCACACCAAACATTCACTGAGAATTGATGTTGAAAGTTTCTTTCAACGATACTGTGGAGATTATCGGCGGACCACAAGTGAGAATTTTGTCTATTGTTAATTCCATTCTGAATGAATTGTGCTTCATCATTAAACAGTGTGCGATTAAGAATTTAGCGATGCATCACCATCCACTGGCAAAATTGAACACGTTTATTGTAATCATCCGGTTGAAGAGCTTGCACACGTTGCAAATGATAGGGATGCAAACCCCCATCATGTATGGTTCGCCATACACGCGATGCGGATTCACCAATTCATCTAGAAATCCTTCGAACACTGGTAGTTGGGCTACGTTTACTAGGTCCAATATGCGCTCCTCCACAGCAACGGGCTGTCGTGCTAAATGTTCTTGGTTATGTGGAACAATTGTCCCTGTTTCCCTTAATCTCTGGTTCAGAAAACGTCTTTCATATTCCTCAACTGCCGCTCTGCTGTTACTATCACAGAATCCATAAATGAAATGGATATCAGCGTATTCAGCAGGTGTGAACTGTTGATTAATTTTGATTGTTCACCTTAGCGCAACACAGTGTCTCGTACCACAAATCAGAACCAACTGAAAGAAAAAACTTAGGATTAGTAGTGATAACTTCGTTAACCAAAACTACCACCAGTGCTGTCATCTATCGAATTACACACAAGTAGGGATTTGTTGTTTGCACATCTTAAAACGTCCGTAGCGTATTTGGCGGGTGTGAACTGTTGATTAATTTTGATTGTTCACCTTAGCGAAACACAGTGTCTCATACCACAGATCAGAACCAAATAAAAAAAAAACCGAGGATTAGTAGTGGTAATTTCGTTAACCGAAACTACCACCAATGCTGCCATCTATCGAATTGCACACAAGTAAGGATTTGTTGTTTGCACATCTTAAAACGTCCATAGCTCCGCAATGGTTGGAAATAGTACCTATGTTGTATTAACTTGTTTACTCTATATCACCCCCCAAAAGTATGATAGACCAGTTGTGAAACACCCTGTATATACACTTAAACATACTCCCATGGCGTAATGGAGACCGCTCCCCCTCCCCCTCCCCCCTATAGTCAAAACCCCCACACCTTACCATCTTATTGAGCAAATATTTCGCTCACCAATCTTTATATAATATTGTTTGTAAATAGCACGGAAATGGGTGACCAATTTGAACAGTTTTGTAAGGTTTGCAACAATGCAGCCGATCAATCGAGGGCAATTAGATATGATCTTTGCCAATTTCTCTTCGTCATACTTTCACCATTTAAGAAAATATCACTTTGCGTGCACTGGATATTCATACAGGTACTGGCACTTATAATTTACTGTTAGATTTTCATATTAATTAGCTTTTATACAGACTTCGATCGAAACAAGTGTTGCCACTACATATGGCAGATATTTGTATGTATTATTATTTATTTCTCCTGATGAACGTACAGGCCACATCGACCAACCAAAAACAACCATAACAGCATTATTAGAGAGGTTTTATTCTAACATGATTATAGAGATTGAAGGGAATTCGGACTGTCACGTGATAGTGAACAGAGAAACACTAAAGGCGGTAGAGTTCTACAAATCTACAGAAGCTAAGGCTAACAAAGACCCTAAGATCCACTCTAAGGTTAGCCCGAGAGAACGGAAAGAGTAGAGGGTTAAAAGAGGAGAATAAGGGGTGAAGTAAGTAGCAAAACCTATCATTCGTGTGTTAACATTCATTCAGAAAAAGAGAAAGATTCACCATCATCCACCAGCTACCGCCGACAAGTGGGAAAAATAGTCGAAGAGAATAGGAAAGGGGTGAAAGATGAAAAGAAGTAAAATAAGAACGCTTACAAACTATGCAAACAGTCTTAACTCAAACACTGTCATACCATGCAAACTACAGACATGCAAATAAAGAGAGAGAAGAAAGAAAAAAATTAAAAAAAAGGTAGGAAGATTATAACAAAAAGTGGGTTAATTTATACTATGAGCTACATCTACGTTCGTGATAGTCTATTTTTTTTTTTTTTTTTTTTTATTGCTGGCATCGCACGCTGGCATGTCACAAGCTGGCATTAATCGTCAACAGACTCATCCTCGACCACCACCCCAGAGCTCCTGTTGTTAATTATTTTATTATTTTAAACAAGGTTAATATTTTTAAAATGCCTATCTAAACGGTTTTTAAACATATTAATGCTGGTAGAGTTCCCGATGGGTGCGGGAAGATTATTCCATTTATCAATTACTTTAAATGTAAAAAAGTTTTTAGCGATGTTAGTAATGAAACGTCTGCCACGCAACTTAAATCCGTTATTACGAGTATTGCTATTATCGAAAGTGAACAGTTTGTCAAAATTTACGTTATCGATTTTATTAACGATTTTGAAAACTTCAATAAACTCCCCCCTTAATCTCCTAGTTTCGAGTGAATGCAAGTCTAACTCTTTAATCCTATCTTCATAAGGCTTGTTGCGCAATGACAGAATTAGTTTCGTGGCACGACGCTGAACCCTTTCTAACCTATCAATATCCTCACGCAAATACGGGCCCCAAAACTGAACGGCATATTCTAAATGAGGCCTGACTAGGGACTTGTAAATGGGCAATATAATATTCTTCGATTTAAATTCGAAATTACGCGCTATGAAGCCTAACATCCTATTAGCTTTTGCGCAAGACTCCAGGCACTGGTTCCAGGGGCGGATCAAGACATTTCAGTGAGGGGGGGTCCAGAGAAAAAAAAGGGCATTCCCTATATAACAAAAAGGGCACAACAGTATATATTTTCTTGAATAATCACTTGGTTCAATGAGCGAGTGCAATACCAATTTTATTGTTTTATTAGATATCAGTCTTATTCAAATAGACATAATGAAAATCACAATTTCAAATGTCTTGCAAGTTAAATTAATAACTAACAATATTAGATGAAGATGCTACTGTAAGTGATATGGCTGCACCCTCCACAGAGCACGTCTGACCAAACGGACCAGAATATTAATGGCTTATCAGTAAACATACCTACCTGTCTTTTATTTGTAACGGCTGAAAAAAGGGCACCTTAAGATATTGAGGGAGGTCCGGACCCCGCCGACCCCCCTCCCCATAGATCCGCCCATGGGTTCCTAACTTTTAAATCCTTAGATACACGTACACCTAAATCTACTTCCTCGTCAACGCTCGCTAACTGTCTATTGTCCATCGTGTACGTGTAATTATTGTTACGAGAACCTATATGCAAAACTTTACATTTGTCTATGCTAAATTGCATCTGCCATTTATCCATCCACTCCATAATCCTATTTACATCGTCTTGGAGCCTATTTCTATCGTCCACGTTAACAACTTTACCGCCTATTTTAGTATCATCCGCGAATTTTGACACGTTACTCGTCAAGCCTACATCTACAGTATGTCGTTAATGTAGATTACGAATAGCAATGGGCCTAACACTGAACCCTGTGGAACACCGCTACCTACATCCAACCACCCCGATTCACTGCCATTAACAACGACCCTCTATTTTCTAGCACGAAACCATTCCTCTAACCAGTTAGCTACCTGACCACGTATACCGTGCGCTTTAACCTTCGCAATTAATCTTCCTTGCGGAACTGTATTGAACGCTTTTTTAAAGTCTAAATAAATAACGTCAGCCGCTCTATGCCTATCGTATTCGTGCACTATTTCGTTATAAAACTAACAAATTAGTTAAACAAGATCTATGGCGTCGAAACCCATACTGACTACTATTAATCAAATCGCGACTTTCTAAGTGATCGACGATACGGTCCCTAACTACGGATTCCAAAAGTTTACCGACAATTGGCGTTAAGCTAATAGGCCTATAATTGCTAGCTACTGTGCGGCCGCCTTTTTTAAAAATGGGCGAAACGTTAGCTAATTTGAAGTCTTCAGGAATAATCCCCGCTTCCAGTGACTTATTAAAAATTTTTGTTAATGGGCCTACTATAACGTCTTTCAAATCTTTCACATGTCTAGGATAAAGCGCGTCAGGGCCTGGAGCCTTGCTAACTTTTAGCTTATCGATATAATGCGCGATCTCACCCTCATAAACAGTTATATCATTCAAAATAGTCTCGCTACTAAATGGAACGATATCGTCAACGTCAGGGACATTATTTACGTCTTCTACGGTAAAAACTGTCGCAAAAAAGTTGTTAAAAATACCCGCCATCGCCTGAGCGTCAGAAGCCAAAGCGCCGTTAGCGTCCACTAGAGGGCTTATGCTATCTTTTATCGGCTTACTATTATTGACGTATTCAAAAAAAAATTTGGGATTATGTTTATTATCCGCAGCTACAAGTATCTCTAAATTACGCTTAGCATTCCTAACTCATCTTTTAACCTGATGTCTAAGCTCGATATATGTATTAAAGTTAGCTACTGTGCCATTGCGCTTATTAAGTCTATACGCTGTGTTACGCTCGTTTATGAACTCCCCTATTTCCCTAGTCCACCACTTACGCCTACCATGATTTCTAGCGTGCTTGGGCCTACGAGGAATAAACTCCCTTTCGGTATTCATAAAACTTTCTTTAAACACCTCCCAATGAAAATTTGCGTCATTACCCATAAATAAATTATCCCAGTCCACTACTCTCATCCTGTCCGCAAAACTATCAAAATTAGCCGTACGAAAATCGGGGACTTCTATTACGTTACTATCCTAACTGTTTTCTATCAATAGCTCAAACCTAATAATTTGGTGATCGCTACATCCCAAACTCTCACGTACTTCTAAACCTTCGACTATATTATCGTCGTTCGTCATCACCACATCTAAGATATTGTCACCGCGCGTTGGTTCGGTAACCATCTGTCCTAAGAAATTATTTTCTATGAACTCAATCAGTCTCAAACCCTCATCATTACCAGTAAAAGTAATACTACGCGCCCTAACTTTAACGCATTAATTGCTGCTGGAAAATCTATCTTAACCTCAATAGCCCTAAGGGAATTACGAATGTACAGCAAAACGCCGCCACCAATCCTATGTAACCTATCATTAGTAAAGTTTAAAACCCGCTATATCAAGTTCCCCCAACAAGTCCCGAGTCACCCGAGACACGGTATTTAACCATGTTTCGGTTACAGCAACTATATCGTAGTTCCTGGAATAAAATATCGCCTTAAATTCGTTCAATTTATTTCTAATACTAGGCGCGTTACAATAAAAGACGCTTAAATTATTTTTTTCCACGGATCAGCGTTTTAAACTATTTTTCACGTCTGGCCCACGTTTCCCGGACCCACAACGTTTAAAGGCGGCTTCGACCTATACAGCTTTCGAATGTTCTCATCAATTAACCTACCTAACCTAGCATTCCCTATTTCATTGAAATGCACCCATCTTTCATAAAAAGGCTAGGATCACTAAATTCTGACCATAGCTTTACAAAGGGTACATTTTCCTCAGCACAAATCTCTTCTAATTTAGTATTAAAAAATAATGTTTTTGACGTAATCCTAAGACCCAAACCGTGCCTAGGGGTAATACCTAGAACTAAAGACCTATCTGACCTTGCCTTCAGGGACCTAATTAACCTCCTATATCTCTCCAAAAGGTCAGGCACTCTCGTATCAGGCCTATACGAATCGTTGCCCCATATCATCGTCACCAACATCGAGTGACGGGAGGCAACATCAACCCTATCTACTTCGTCTCTAATTCTGTCAACCCTGGCCCCTGGTAGACAGACCCTCCTCCTCTTGGTTGGATTCCGTTCAACGAACTCCTTATCCATATGGCGCACTAAAGAGTCCCCAATTAAAATAGTTTCCCCCTCGTTCACATCCCTATCCAACTGGGCGAAAGGGTTCGAAACCTCCATAGAGGGGTGGGGGATTCCTATCACCTAACGTACGTGGCCTAGCTCCACCCTTAACTTCTCTAAATCCCTCTCCGTCTACTAATCTCGGACCAACCTTAACCCCTTCCTCAACTTTGTCTAACCTTCCCGATAAGCTACCTATACTAGAAACTATGTTCCTCACCTCACCCTTCAAATTACTAACGTCTTCAACGTTAGTATAGGTTCGACCTTCGTCAACTGTAACACTACCCCTGCCCTCATCAAGCGTTGCAAGTCTTTCCGTCACCTCGCGTACACAGTTTTATATCAACTATCTCTTTCCTTAAATCACAAAAAAAAACCGATCTCTCGGTAATCGCCATAGGACCGCCGTTATAATCCTAAAAATCTGTATACCACCGATTGACCCCACACCTAGCACACGACGCTTTCTGCGACGGCATCGCGCAAGTTAAATTAGTTAACGTTTATAACTGTCATAAGTTAAAGTTAAATTAAGCCGGCACGCTATGAAAACTTTTAAATCGCTAAAAACCACTAATATTCAGTTACTTAACTATAACAATGTGAATATAAAAGCAAGTATATAAAATTCAGAACCTTCCAAAAGTAAATTAATCGGCAATATTCAAAAGTAGAAACAATATCAGAGATCCCAGGGAATGCGTCCGCTCAGTAAGGAGTCTGGCTGACGAATCGAGTAAGTAAGGAGTCTGGCTGACGAATCGAGTAAGTAAGGAGTCTGGCTGACGAATCGAGTAAGTAAGGAGTCTGGCTGACGAATCGAGTAAGTAAGGAGTCTGGCTGACGAATCGAGTAAGTAAGGAGTCTGGCTGACGAATCGAGTAAGTAAGGAGTCTGGCTGACGAATCGAGTAAGTAAGGAGTCTGGCTGACGAATCGAGTAAGTAAGGAGTCTGGCTGACGAATCGAGTAAGTAAGGAGTCTGGCTGACGAATCGAGTAAGTAAGGAGTCTGGCTGACGAATCGAGTAAGTAAGGAGTCTGGCTGACGAATCGAGAGTAAGTAAGGAGTCTGGCTGACGAATCGAGTAAGTAAGGAGTCTGGCTGACGAATCGAGTAAGTAAGGAGTCTGGCTGACGAATCGAGTAAGTAAGGAGTCTGGCTGACGAATCGAGTAAGTAAGGAGTCTGGCTGACGAATCGAGTAAGTAAGGAGTCTGGCTGACGAATCGAGTAAGTAAGGAGTCTGGCTGACGAATCGAGTAAGTAAGGAGTCTGGCTGACGAATCGAGTAAGTAAGGAGTCTGGCTGACGAATCGAGTAAGTAAGGAGTCTGGCTGACGAATCGAGTAAGTAAGGAGTCTGGCTGACGAATCGAGTAAGTAAGGAGTCTGGCTGACGAATCGAGTAAGTAAGGAGTCTGGCTGACGAATCGAGTAAGTAAGGAGTCTGGCTGACGAATCGAGTAAGTAAGGAGTCTGGCTGACGAATCGAGTAAGTAAGGAGTCTGGCTGACGAATCGAGTAAGTAAGGAGTCTGGCTGACGAATCGAGTAAGTAAGGAGTCTGGCTGACGAATCGAGTAAGTAAGGAGTCTGGCTGACGAATCGAGTAAGTAAGGAGTCTGGCTGACGAATCGAGTAAGTAAGGAGTCTGGCTGACGAATCGAGTAAGTAAGGAGTCTGGCTGACGAATCGAGTAAGTAAGGAGTCTGGCTGACGAATCGAGTAAGTAAGGAGTCTGGCTGACGAATCGAGTAAGTAAGGAGTCTGGCTGACGAATCGAGTAAGTAAGGAGTCTGGCTGACGAATCGAGTAAGTAAGGAGTCTGGCTGACGAATCGAGTAAGTAAGGAGTCTGGCTGACGAATCGAGTAAGTAAGGAGTCTGGCTGACGAATGCGGATGAAGTTAATAGTAGAGTGAATGGAGGAAAAAGATGGCGGATGCGAGGGTAGAAGGAGGAGAGGAAAGCCAAGAAGGATGGACATGATGAATGATTGCGTGAGTAAGCGTAGACTTGATCTGGACAAGGATAGATATTCTTCCAAATTTCAGGAAATTATTCCTGGATGAATTTTTGAGTAATTCTTCCCCAATATATATATGTATATATATACAAAAGCCTTTATTATTCATCAAAATCTATCGATGTATGCCGTTTAATACCTTTAAATGTTTGCACCCCTCCAAATTATGGAAGAAATATGTAAAAATGGATTTTTTTATGCAGGAAGGAAGGGCCAAGTGCAAATGCCAGCAAAAACGTCTCACCCCCCTGCCCTACAAGAAGGAGAGAGCCAAAACCAAGATCCAAAGTTTTCGAGATGCCTGGACACTCTGTGTTTCAAAGATTAAAAGGCATGGACGAGGGATTGAAGACGGAATATGAGGCGGGGAAGTGATGAGACAAAAAGCCACACATAAGAAGCATATTCCATACAAGGGTGGACAAGACCCCTGTACAGAGACAACAACCTAGTGGGGGTGAAAAAACTGCGGAGCCGATACAGCACACTTAACCTCTTAGAAGCTGTTTCATAAAAAGAGTATATGTGATCTTTCCAGGAAAGAGCATGAGAAAAGGAACACCAAAAATATTAAGAGAAGAGGAAGGATTGAGTTGTGTATTGTTGAAGATAAGAATATAGTCGTATGGAAGATTGTGACGAATAAACAGATCAAAGAACTGGGTTTTTGAGGCACTGAAAGCCACAAGGTTTTCTCTGCACTGATCAGAAATAGTAGAAAGATCAGAGGTCAGGAGCACCATAGCCGTCCCAAGCAAAGCATGTAGTGACTGTTGAGAAGGACGCTTTGTGAAGCGGGTGGATAAGTGAAGGGTGAAATCATCGGCATAGGAGTGAATAGGACAAGAAGTGGATGACAGGGCAGAACCCTCAAGAACACCACTATTAATAGCTTTTGAAGAACAGGAATCATCAACCACAGTTATAAATCGGCTAAAAGAGATATCAGATATGGAGGCACAAATAGAAGGATAGAAACCGAAGGAGGGCAGTTTGGAAATTAAGAATTTGTACCAGTCTCTATTAAGAGCTTTTTATATGACCAGCGCAAGAGAAAAGGTTTCACCGGAATCCCGAAAGAAGAATGACCAGGAGTCAGAGAGAGACGCAAGATCGACAGTAGAGGGTCATTTGCGCAACCCATACTGATGATCTGAAAGAAGATTGTGAAAAGAGGGGTGTTTAAGAATCTTGCTATTAGGGATAAATTCAAAAACTTTAGAATGACAAGAAATCAAATCAATTGGACGATAGTTGGAGGGTTTAGAGAGTTCATCCTTCTTTGGGACAGGCTGAATGAAAGCGAACTTCCAGCAGGAAGTAGTACAAAATGAATAAGACGAAAGAGTTGGTTTAGGCTGGGTGTCAGTACAGAACCACAGTTTCTGAGAACAACAAGAGGGACACCATCAGGACCGTGCACCTTCATAGAGTTGAGCCCAGATAGAGCAGAATAAACATCTTTGGAATATATTTCAATTTCAGACATAATTAAGTCAGTGGGAGGAGATGGAGGAACAGCACCGGAATTGTCCAGAATCGAGTCAGAGGCGAAAGTTTGAGGGAATAGTTCAGCTTTATCAGAAGAGATAGCAACTGAGCCGTCGGAATGGTAAAGAGGTGGGGAAGAAGTAATAAAGTTGGTGGAGAGGTTCTTGGCTCGGTACCAGAAAGAGAGAGAAGAATTAGAATTAATTAGATAGGTTTTTACATTTTTGCCTGATAAACGAATTTTTTGGCGAGTCGATAAACATATTTTGCACGATTCTGGGCAGACATATAAACTGGCGAGAGTCAGGAGTTGGATGGCAACGGTACCTTCTGAAAACCTCCTCTCTGTTGCAAATAGCATTAGAACAAGTAAATTTAAACGAAGGTTTTATGCATTAGTATTTGGAAAAGAATATGAAATGTACGCATCCATACACGAGACAATCACCTCCGTGATGAGCTCAGCGCACTGGGAGGGGCCCCGGCCACAGACACAGTAATTATTCCATGGGAAATCAGAGCAGTACTGCCTAAGGGCCTCCCAATCAGGGGGTCCAAATTGCCAAAGAGGATCAAAAGGCTGAACTGGAGCGATAGGGAACAGATACAAGATTGCGATCAGAGGAACCCAACGGAGAAAAGAGTTGGACAGAATAAGAAGGATGAGTGGTGAGAAATAAATACAGAATGTTGGGCCTATCTCTAAGGCGATCGGGGATACGAGAAGGCTTCATACGATCATTAATAAAGAAATTATTCTATTGTCACTTCTTTTATCGTCTAAAACTTTCCGTCACTTTTTATATATTTCCCCGCATCGCGACAACGCGCGGGAGATTAAAATTAGGAAATTCTTCCCCCAACCTTCTGAATACAAGTACTTATTCCACGATGATTATCCACGAATTTAAAAAAATATCTACCCGTGAATCTGGGTGATGCACGATCAGTGACTGCAAGTAGGTTGGAATGGAGGAGCTTTGTTAACAGTACATAAGTTTAGAACTCTGTCTCTTTTACTTTTGACAAGGACTAGAATCGCCACCACGCATGGCGAATAAAACACCACTGGTATGGAATTTCGACATGTTGGAGGTGAAGGGCACTGATCCATCAAGATGCCTGTGTGAATGGATGTGTAATTTAGGGCGGGTCAAAACAAGTTGTTTTTTGTCTTTTTTTGAAAATGACACTATGTGAGGGTTTTCATTTGGGTAAGTAAACAAATAACATGTCAAAAGTTGAGCTATGTGCGCCCAGCTTTGAACCTATTCTGAACATCAATTTAAGATATGTTAAAAATAAGTTAGAAGACCTTATTTGCCCTTATTTAAATCAAATGTGTATCTTCTTCATTTATGGATACTTTTTTTGTTTGATGCAGGGTTGCCAGATTGGCTACTTTGTGGCCAAATTTCACAAATGTGCAAAAACGTCTGGCAACTCTAATTTTTTGAGTACTTTTTGCAAAAAAATATATTATTTTATTTTTGTTTCAGATTATTGATTATGTGAAATTATTATTGATTATTGGTTATTGATTCAAACTATTGGTTTTAAAGTTAAATTATTGGTTATTAAGTCAAATTAATCATGACAAGAAAAAGTTGTCAAATGCAGCCATTGGACATCCTTCCGAGTTTCCAGCAGCTATGACACCAACAAAAGCAGATGTTGTGAGGCACTACAACTTTGTGCGACGACAAGAAGAGGCTGAATGAAATAAATCGATTACTTTTAATGAATGTTGTAACATAGTCGCAATAGACGTTGAAACCATACGGAGAAGGTTCTCTTTCCCTACAATAAGTACTCGTGGAATCTTTCAGAAAGTTGTTAGTGATAGAAGCAGCCTCAAAGTTGAACAAGGTTCCTATAAACCAGAGATGAGAGATTTGAACAAAAAGTTTCCGAGTATGATGCTATGTTTGATGTATGTATCTGTGATTGCTATGATAAAGGAATTGATAGAAATGCCTGCTGGTGCAAGGATAAAATAACAATTGCTGAGTGGGATTCTTTTGTAGGACAAAAGCAAAGATTAAACCAACTGGGGCCAATTGATAGAAAAGCTGCTTTCATGAGGAAAAGGTCTATTGCTAGAGCTCAAAAAGAACACGAACGCAGAATGAGATAACAAGCAGAATTGACTGAAGCTATCAGAGTTGTCCCTTCAACATCACAGGAATCACAGGATGCAGCCGGTGCTGAGAGCATGGAGGTAGAGACCAACCAAGAGGATGAAGTTTTCGTGCCTGATATAGAGTTAATAGAGAATGAGAACAGATATACCTATGAAGAGTTGGCAGTGACCGCAGATCGTTACAGAGTGAGTTACAGGGCAGCAGCAGCAATTGTTAATGCTGCTTTAAAAGATATGGGAATCCTGGATCAGGACAACATGATTGATAGAAAGAAGCTGCGAGAGGGAAAGAGCACGAGTAGGTAAAAAACTGAGTATCAGGGTTAAATCGGAGAAGATAGGAATAGAATGCATTGGCTTTGATGGGAGAAGATATGACACATTAACTAGGGCAGGCAAGATCAAAGAAGAGCACTACATCATTGTTAAAGAGTCTGGAAATATCTATATCAGGTCATCCCATAAGTAATGTCGTTTTTTACGATAGATTAAGTTTAAACTAGTCCTACTCGGTTTAAGCATAAATTTTCCGAAGGTTATATCTAAGAGGAGATCTGTGTGTTTTGCTTTATGTGAACCCCTCATAAACATGGCGGTATCAGAAGAGCATATCAGGCATATAATGCTTTACGAGTTCAAAAAAGGGAATAGTGCTACTGAAGCAACGCGAAACATTCAGGACGTTTATGGTGCTGGCCCAACAATATTCTGCATGTGAGGAAATGTCAAAGATGGTTTCAAAAGTTTAGGAATGGTGACTGCTGTTTGACAGATGCAGCACGCTCTGGACGCCCTGCTGAGTTTGACGATGACCTGCTGTTATCCGCACTTGAAGAAGACTGTTCAACAACTGTCGAAGAATTGGCCCAGAAACTCAATTCATCCTCGTCCACCATCCATCGACATTTGGAACAACTCGGGAAAGTGCCTGTTAGGAAAATGGGTGCCACATGAATTGTCGGTCGGTCGTTGCGGGTAAACATCAGCACAGCTCTTCATTCCCGTGAACTCCAAGATCCGTTTTTGCACCGTTTAGTGACTGGTGATGAAAAGTGGATACTGTACCAGAATGTTAATCGCCGTCGACAGTGGGTTTGTGCCGGAGAACCAGCGACACCACAGCCAAAGCCAAATCTTCACCCTCGGAAAGTGTTGCTTAGTGTTTGGTGGGATAAAGGTGATGTAATACACTTTGAAACCTTACCACACAACCAAACAATCACCGCTCAAGTCTACTGTCAACAACTGGATCGATTGAACACTGCACTAAAAGAAGAGAGACCTTCTTTGGTTAATCGGATCACTTCTGCTCGGATCACTTCTGCAAAAATTGAGGAACTTGGGTGGGAAAAACTTCCACATCCTCCATATTCTCCAGACCTTGCGCCTTCAGATTATCATCTCTTCAGGAGTCTGCAAAACTATCTTGACGAGAAACAGTATACTTCTTTAGATGACCTGCAAACCAGTCTTTGTACGTTTTTTGCCTCAAAACCGCCTGAATTTTATAAACATGGCATTGAAAAGCTTGTAGGACGTTGGCAGAGTGTCATTGACTCCGATGGAAAATATATACTAGATTAAAAAGTTTCAGTTGAGTTTTTTTTTGTCCTTCAAATTCCGATCTAAAAAACGACATTACTTATGGGATGACCTGATAGATCATGTAACACCTGACCATGGAAAAGCTCGTTGTGTAGCAGAAGAGCTGATTATGATAATAGTGGACTCAAAGTTCAGACACTCTAAAAGCTTTACTATGTGATGGCACTGCTGTGAACACTGGAAGAATCGGTGGAGTAATAAAGCTTTCTGAAATCTATCTGAATAGGTCTGTTCAGTGGCTGGTATGCCTTCTTCATATGAACGAACTGCCATTCTGGCAAGTCTACGAGGCAATAGATGGAAAAACGACAGGCCCAAGTACTTTCAAGGGTTCAATTGGAAATAAATTGAAAACTGACCTAACCAAACTGGAAGTGGTTGCTTTTTCTCCTGTTAAAGGAAACATTCATGAAATTCCATGATGTTGTTAATGCTTTAAGCAGTGACCAAAAGTATCTCTATAATATGTGCCTAGCTGTTCAATCTGGAGATGTCTCCAAAGATCTCGCAGAAAGATCTCCTGGTACAATTCATCATGCTCGTTAGTAACTAGAGCAAATAGAATTCTTAGACTGTGTGTGTCAACACCAAATCCAACCCAAGATCTCAAAGATTATTATACTATCTTATGCTCCAGGATGGCTTTGGGTTAAGTCACATCCACTAGAATCTGACGGATCATCTAACTTTTGGTACTTAGGGTATCTGCTGCGCAACTTGAAGGAGAAATACAGATTGATCATGGAACTGGTGTTTCAGAATAACTCATACTTTGTGAACCCCAAAAATATTCTACTATCGATGATGATAGACTCAAGAAGAGAAGTTAGAGAAGTTGCAATCCAGAGAATAATTTTCTCAAGAACTATATTTTCTGGATCAAGAAACTCTGACCTACCTCAAACTCTTAATTTTGATTCTTCAGACTACACTGAAATGATTGATTGGCAGAAAGAGGTAATTTAGCCACCTCCACTTCTGAGAAACTTTAGCAATAAGGAACTTTTGCTAACAAGACAAGAACCACTCAAAATACCAGCCTTTCCTTATCACAGCCAAGGAGTAGAAAGCGCCGTGAATCTAGTCACGAATGCATCTGATGTACGAATTGGCTATGAAAATTGCCAAAAATATATTCTTAACCTACTGGAATCATGGCAAAGATTGCCTCAATTTGAATGGAAAGGACAGTGGAATAAATAAACACACAGTGTTACTTTCAAAATAGCTTAAGTTTAAGCATCGTGCAAAAGAGCACTTCATTAGGTAATGTTTTTTCTTTTCTTGTAGAAGACAAGTTCTGTTGTTTAATTTCTCAAAAATGTTATGTAATTCGTTGGTTTGCTCATTGTATCAGTTGCTCGGAGACACTAGCACCGGAGACACTAGCACCGGATATACTAAAAAAATACGTAAAAATGTCATTTTCTTTGAGCTTGAATAAAAAATAAGAAACACGAGTTTCACACAGCTGAAACAATTTTTATCGAAGTTTTTACTGAAAAATTTACATTTTGGCAAATTTAAACTAAAAACCGAAAATTTGTGCCGGGGTTAGGAGACTTAAGATACGCAAATATTTTACTGGGTGACTACTGTGACCCATACGAAACCCCAACAATGCGTCACTTTTGAATACAAAATATCAACCCGCCCTAAATTGTGTATGCTTTACTTTCTGCCTTTTCTCTTTTTACACGTGAGTTGTTTCTACCTTCTCACCCTACTTTGTTGGGAAATGTTTTTCCTCTTTAGTTTACGATGTTTCAACTAATATCTCAAAGTACATTTTTTCAAACTTTACTTAAAAAGAAAAAAGATGATAAACATTTTAGTTCAATGACTTCCTAATAAAAATAAAGAAAATATAAAATCATAATATATGCACAGTGATGGGCATCGATACATGAAAATCGCTAAAGCGATACCGATACATCGATACATGAAGAACGTCTTAGGCGATACCGATACGCCGATACTTTCTAGATGTCTTAAGCGATACCGATACCGATACATGCATCGCCGGTACATTTTTATAATTATTCATTTAATATGTAGGTATTAGATATTATTGTTTATACTAGTAATTTTACGCACTGTAAGTAAAATCAACGACATTTTAATGGGTTTTATAGATGTAAATAAAAACAATTGCTTTATTTAATGAAAGTATATTTTAATTTTGTAGGATACATGAATGACTGAAAATATTACACTAAGAATTAAAAGTAATTACTATTACCCTTCAAAAATACCAGCTGGCTAAACATCTGGTCAGACAGTCTATTCCTTTTTGGAGCGTGAATGTAACCAGCCAAACTAAACAACCGTTCTACAGGAGCAGAGGATGGTAGTGGTGTGTTATACTTCAAGAAGACCCGTAGAATTCCTGGGTACTGCCTCAGAGATTGGAGAGAATGACTTCCATCACCCAGATACTGTAAAACTTCCATCTCAGTGGAATCTTGGGTTGCAGAGACATTAGTGGAAGCAGACTCATAACAGAAGAAATCATCTGCACTTCCGTCAGATGCAGCATCACTTAGTTGTTGCTCGGGGGTCTGCTCGCTGAGGCTCTTAACAGCATTAACCAACATTTCTTGAACCCTCTTTTTGACAATGTTAGTATTAAATTTGCCTTTTATTGTCATCCACTTTAACTTGAACAGAGGATTTGAAGACGATGCCAGTATTGCTGCTTTACACTCATGCGACGCATCAAGGCACAGAAACTTTTCAAACCGCTTAGTGAACCCTACTGTGACTGCATTGAGAAGCGGCTGACAATGACGCAATGCCTCCGAATTCAAACGCTCTAGCTTCTTCTCTACAGCTAACAATGTCGGAAGCACAAGTACACAAGTACAAACGTGTTTAAACGTTGTGCTGTACTGTGTGACGTGACCAGTAGAGTAGTACTGTCATTAAATAAATATTTAATAATATTATTATTTATGTATATTCATAAATATAACTCAGTAGTGTCATATTATAACATCTATTTAAATATTTAAAAATTCTTATTAATGTATCGATGTATCGATTTTTTTCGATACATTTAAGAAAACTGACCTTAGCGATACCGATAAATCGATACTTTTGTCAAGTAGCTAAAGCGATACCGATACAAAAGTATCGATCGATACGTATCGGCGATACATGTATCTAGATACTGCCCATCACTGTATATGCAGACAGCATATCTGGTTTACTGGAAGACCTGGGCTGCAATTTCACTCGCACACACAATGGCTAATATATATTATTTTAAATTAAATAATAATATACTTCTTTAAAAGCCTTTGTGAGCGGGTACCACCCAGTAAAACGGTTATGTAATGACGTATGTACGAGGGTCGGTCAGAAAATAAGTTTACACGGCGTATAATTTCGTAACTAAAGGACCTACATTAATTATGTTTGGATCAGGTAAATTCATTAATCATTGTTGGCAACACCACCTCGATTCGGCTGCCATCTACCGTACATTGGTTATATAAGTCAGTTGAACATGACGGTTCGACTGGAACAGTGCCCTGTCATTTCTGCAACGATATTCCGAGTCTGTCAGTGGTCAAGAATTTCTCGAGCGCATTGTCACGGGAGACGAGACATGGGTTCATCACCGTACTCCGAAAACAAAATGTGCAAGCATGGAATGGAAACACCCTGGGTCCCCGCGACCAAAGAAGTCCAAGATTGTGAGGTCCGCTGGCAAAGTGATTGGTACCGTGTTTTGGGACCACAAAGGCATTTTGTTCGCAGACTTTTCATGCAAAAAGGCACAACAATCAATGCAGCTGCATATTGTTCAACAATGGAACGTTTACGAGCGGCCATTAAACGTAAACGTCCTGGACGGCTCCGTAGGGCAAGGCACCGTTCCAGTCGAGCCGCCATGTTCAACTGACTCGTATAACCAATGTACAGTAGATAGCAACTGAATCGACGTGCAGTGTTGCCAACAATGATTAACGAATTCACCTGATACAGACATAATCAATGTAGGTCCTTTAGTTACGAAATTATACGCCATGTAAACTTATTTTCTGACCGCCCCTCGTACTACTTCGGTAGGATGGACGTGGGAGAAACTAAGTAGCCACCAGATGTAATCACCATGCATATTAATTTTTTTTTTTTAAATGAAGGTTCTTCCTCAATTTCGTTCGTTTTTAAATTAAAACCTAAATTTCAATTTGTGATTCACATTAACAAGAAACTTTAGATTTTGGGAACCACACTTTCAGCAACTAAATAAATTAATGGAAGTAACTGTTACAGAAATCTTTGCTATCATTTTGTACAAGATTAATGGTTTAGAGAAAACCAGAATAAACACGGTGACTCGAACAATGTTTTCAAGTTGCAACACTAATCCAACGATGTTCCTACCTGCATACTAGACAAGAGATAAGGAGTAACTTTACTTTCTTGTGTGCCAGGTAGGAACACTGTTGAATTGTGGATGCTCGGAGCTTCCAAGCGAGATCAAAGGACTGGAAAGTGCTACAACTATTTTTTAATTTTACATTTTTGAGATTACAAATGTTTCAGTCAAATGTTACGGAACATGAAAGAGTTTTACAGTGAAAACCTGCGCTACTTCATTACATAGGGTGTGCAATTGTGGACATCGTAAGTAAAAATTAATAATCTCCAGAAAAATCTTTATCGCACCTTCTCTCTGCTTGAGTACCAACAAACAACAGTTTACCTTTCACTACTGGAGGATGACAGGGGCGTGACGTAGGGCACAGACGTGGGAAGACTCGGCTTCCTTTTGAGTACTTGTTGGCCCAATCGCATCGTTTCCGATTCGACCGTGTGCAAAAGCGACTGCAGATCCAACAGAAGCTCTGTGGAGGATCCTTGATGCTCTAACTGGTCCCTCCGCATGTTGCAACTCAGAAATGTGTGTCCATCCTGCTGGTACTGGAAGCAATCTTGCCCTGTGATCGAACAACGAAACAAGACATTGCACTACCATTATCTCTTTACCAAATGAAAAGAGCTGTTATTGAATTTTTCCTTAATTCGGAGAGTGAAATGGGACTGATAAATTCCTTCACAGTAATCACTACTTGAAATTTATGATAAGTTGTACATAAGAAAAAATTCTTTCAACCTATAAAGTAATAAACACCACCAACTGACCTTCATAAAATAATAATAAAAGTTAATCACTGATAAATCCCATTTCAATCAACCAATTTAAATTATCAGCTGATTAGTTTTACAAACAAACCAATAAAAAATGTAAATACTTAACTCATCAATCCCAAAATACACAAATTTTAACAAATATGTCAGAAAGACATCAATGCCCAACCTATATTTGTGACCTAGACCCTTGATGGCCAGCGTTCGTAGTTCAGTTTCCCTACGAGTGAAATGAAGATATTGAGGTCGGGGGTTCGAACCTCAATGATGCTGGTAATAATAATGCAGGAATTAGCAATGGTTCGCATCTGTTGGCCTGAGTACTGTACCAGTTTCTGGCATTCCTGACTGTTATTACTGACCTCTGATGCAAGGACCTGATTCTTGCTCGCGACACATCGTCTTGTAGGATACGTATGTATATGAAGTTTCATCAGTTTATGCCGAGAGTTTCGAAGTTACGACGCAGACACAAAAGTGTAATTAACAGAAGAAAAAACAAATGCAATCCAGTATAGACCTCCAAATTTACATGGCGGAGGCATAACAATTTAAGACCCAGTCTAAACGAATCCTGCGCCTCCACCCACCTCTGCCATCTGCACTTTCCCTGATCTTTTGTTCCTCATACTCCAGCCTGGACTCAAGTTTCATCTCGGGAGTGGCTTGCTCTAACAGGAGTTTCTGCTGCAGGTTCAACCACTCATCATGCTTCTTCTGGTACCCCCTCAGTTCATTTAAAGTGTGCTGCAATGACCTTTAAAGAAGGGATGAGTGTTCATGGAATATTACTTAAAGAGCACGACAAAATTGTCATTGCTGAGACAAAATCTTTTCTCAGGTTTTTATTTATAAAGGAGAATGTTTCCAAGGTTTTAAACAAAGAACTACAACTAACTTCGTATAGACGAACTAATAATACTTAATAACAAGCAGATACAGTGAAGCAACATCAATAGCAAGAAACCTACCACTTTCGATTCAATAACTCATTGTCTCAATCACATTCTCTTATTTATTAAGCGAGTGTCTGAATCGCAGATCAGAAGTGTTTTTTTATCATCACTGGAACGGAGGTGACAAGTTTCCCATTAAGAATGATGTGCAATACTAATGATTTAACCCTTTTAAATTTATTTCAGGTCATGCTCTCACATACATCAACACCAATCACATATTGTCAATGCTAATAAAGTCCTCTTTAAGGTACCTAAAAAAAACAGTTACTGAACAGCAACATTACCCAACTCCGAAGTCCCTCGAGAAGAGGCTGAATCAAATAAATCGATTACTTTTAATGAATGTTGTAACATAGCCGCAATAGACGTTGAAACCATATGGAGAAGGATCTCTTTCCCTACAATAAGTACTCGTGGAATCTTTCAGAAAGTTGTTGTAATAATAATAATAATAATAATAATAATAATAATAATAATAATAATAATAATAATAATAATCTTTATTGAGAAAGAACACATTACATAAGATATACATTACATCCACATTGGTTTACACTTTACACAATGTTGGGACCAGGGCTGTGGAGTCGGTGATAAAATTTGCAGACTCCAACTCCGACTCCAAAAATTTTAGCATTCCGACTCCGACTCCAGAAATCTGACTTGCATAATTACGACTCCGACTCCGATGGAATGTTAAGGCCAAATTATTACGATTAGTTTTATTAGGCCAATGGAGATTCATAAACAAGGCATTTCGTCACCACCACATGACTCATCAGGGTACTTAGTGGCTATAACTATGCCTTAATGGCTTTTTTTCTCTTTATTCAAAAATTACAATAAATCCCAAAATACAAACTGATTGAAGCTTAAACAAAATAAGATTATTATTGGTTTAGCAAGTTAATAAGATGTTTTTGTATTATTATAAACATCCGTAACAAAATGTACTAACCTAAACTGAATTTGTTCTTAAAAAAAGGATCGCTTCCATTAAATCTTCTTTCAGTGATGCTTATCAAAATTATCAAATTGAAATCTAAAAATCTGAAAAAGATTTAGGGTTGCTAGTACAAAATTTTTAAATTTCCTTATTATTAATTATGTTAATTAATTAATTATAATCCTTATTAATTATAAGCAACTATATTTATATATTATTTATATTTATATATTTATATATTATGTATATATTATTTATATATTATATTATATATTAAAACATTAGGTTAAATCTATTTTATTCATAAAATTGAGCTAGGCCTAGGCCTAGGCTGCTATGGTTATAATTGAAGGATTTGCACCGACTCCGACTCCACGACTCCACAGCCCTGGGATTAATGTTTAAGTTTTGTAGTTTAATTAGAGTATTCTTATCTGAATATGCCTTTGGGAAGCATGACAGCTTTTCAGGCGAGTTAGATCTAAAGAAAAAAGAATACATTAACTCACTGCAGTTGTTTTTCCAAAGCATTTTCCAGATGAGCGTGGCACAAAACAGCATGTTTAAGCTTCTTTAAGTTTTCATCCTTGGATGATATGTGAAGAGCATTTTCTAAACATAACACTGACCTGAAGGATAAAATTTAATATATGAAGCCTCGTAACATCGTAAGTTCAAGGGACCCCTCAAACACCACAGTCCGATTCAAGATGAAACAACTTTATTATGAAAACACTAAAATTCATTGTTATCGTCTAAACAAGGCTCCGCATGGGCCACATTACTTTCAAATATAAAAATCCAATAATGCGTTTTATATATTTACGCTTCACTCACTCATTGTAGTAGCCGACCGTGGCATAAACGCATCCGAGCATTTCATGGATAATCGCAGACCTCTTGTGGTGGTCCAATGCCATGTGGAGAACAATAGCCGCGTCTTCGGACTCGTGACTCCGGTGTAAAATGTTACCCAGGTGAAATAAAGGAATATAGCGATAATCCCTGAAATTAATGGAATTCTAGTTCAAGGTTTTAATAAGTAAACATGACATCATATTTCCATTCAAGATGTTGATTAAAAGTATGTAGGTAATTTTGTCATAGTTCTTAAAACATGAAGCTAAATACTATTAATATACACGGTCTGGTACGAATCCCGACCCTAAAAATTCTGAGAAGCATCGCGAGCTGTGATTAACCAAACCAAACCAAACCAAACCAAACCAGTCAGTATTTCGTACGAATTACAGTAAATGTATTAAATGCACGTACAATTGTACAATATAAATTACATGACTATTTCCACTTTATGCTCATGGTAAACGCTTGATAAAACTAGCTATAATTGACAGTATTAACCAATCACATTCTTCTCATTCCTTGTAAATGCGTTCTCGCAAATAAAGTCTATCAGTTATATTGCAGTGAAATTTATTGAAATGCACTGGTTAGATAACAGCTAGTTATATATGCGAGATTACAATTATAATTATCAGTAGTTAAAGAGTACCCAAGAATTATAATCTATTGTTTATCTGAGAAATGTCTTACTCTTTAAACTACTTATCATCATCATCATCATTATTGCAAAGGATTCATGTATCTATTCTACGACACATTAATGTGTAGCCTTTTTCTACTTTGAATACGATACAAATTAAAACATCAGTTATTGATCTTTAGTTTCTAAATCTATATTTCGCATAAAATAATTTCTGTCTGTGACGGAGTCTCTCGACAGCAGCTGCGACAGTACCACTGAAGACCACCAAAAAAGGGGATTTCCTTTAGCTAAACAGACCACTGAGCTTCGAGCAAGTTTGGTACATGCTGCAGTTATATACAAGGCTTTCATAAAATCAATGTGTGGTTTCAAAAATTAATAACCATTTTTAAAATGGGTAAAAGAAAATGGTTATTACAGTACCATTTCAAAGGTAATATCTTCTTATTTTTATTTATTTCTTTATTATTTTTTTTTGCAAATAACAATATTGGTTTTAACAAATCCACCATCTGCACCAACACAACATTCAAATCTTGTTCTCAAAAACGCAAAACATCCCCCATATGTTCTTGCGTTATGTCGTTAATTGTATTTGTGATTCTGTCTTTCAGTTCATCAAGATCTTAGTTTTTGGAAGAGTAAACAGCTTTTAAAATGTTCCCATAGGAAAATATCAAAGGAGGATGGGGGGGAGGGGGTTTCAAGGAAAAGGTTAATATGAACGAGATCCAGCGAAGATCACAGTGTGGTGGATCCTCCGAAAATCAAGTGTAATTAGTCCTTTCTTTTTCGATAAAACCACGGTTAATGAGGAGCGTCATCTGGCAATGATGAACAATTTTTTTCCGTAATTCACAGTTTTAAACTTATTAAACACCAATACAAACACCAAAACAGTTAAACACCAAACAGCAAGTCAGAGCTCCATCACACTATTGCCTTGAATGCTGTAGTTTTAAGTTTTTTAATAAATGTTTCCTAGAAAATGGATCGGTATACTATAGGATAAAAGTCGGGGTAGCACACTGGTTGAGTTGAGTTGGTCGCTTACCCAGTTAATATTTAGGCTTTATAAAGGTGACCCTTGACCTTTTGGTTATTATTATTACCATATATGCGCCTCGGTGTAGTAGTGGTTAGCATCACTGACTACATATCCATCGGCCCCGAGATCGAGACCTGGTGACAGCAAGCATCACGCAGCAAAACCCAGCTTCATGCTTCCACACAATAAAAATTGGTTGGTAGATAAATGGGTATCCTGGGTAGCCTAGTGCAAGGGCAGACTTCATAATTTCTGATCGCCCGGATTCTACGTTACACTGTTTGCTTGTACCTTGTGGGGAATGGACGTGTTGTGTGTCTCTCTGTATTAACACCCAAATAAGAAGGGAATATGATAATAAAACCCACACTAATAGACGGAGTTTATTTCCACAACGGTTTCGATGCCCACTGGCATCCTCTTAGGGTAGATACAGAAAAACGAATGAACAAAAGTGAGGAAACAATCCCGGAAAGGTAAGGAACATTCTAGAAGGCCAGAGACTATTAAGAAATTCACACCTAGGTTAGATCCCGTTCATCCAACACCGGAAGGGATTTTTTTGACCAAGAATCTCATTAAAGGATCCAGCTTATAGTACTTTCACACAAATTAAAATTTTCTTCTTGTTCTATACATACAGATTCTATTATTTTTCTTTTGACATAATTATTACATTTATAAAGTAACTTACTTGATTACTCCGTCTATTGGCGTGGGTTTTATTGTCGCGTTTCGACCTCCACGTAAAAAGGTGAAGTTTTGCATTTATTATGGAGCCCACAATCAGACGCCATCTATTCGCCTTCTTCTTAGTTACCTTTCCCCAGCTTGTATCTTCCTATCGACTATATGAAAAACACTAGTGGCTGTGAAGACCAAGAAGCTGCAACTCAAGTTCCTGCAGGAGTGTTTAGTAGAGCAAGTGTGCCCGAAGTCCTTAATACTGTTTACCTCCAGGAGTAACCATACACCGTTTCCAAATGTTGCCATGGAAATTTTGAAGGAACGTATTCAGGGTGTTAAAAGGGAGATTGACCATACGTATTTCAAACTAAGATATTGTCTACGCGTCCTTAAATTGCATATGTCATGTGAACTACTTGTGGCGCTGTTTGAAACTGACCATCATAAGCGCGATGTGGAGACTAAACGCACCGAACGACTTAACAGAAAGCTATCCAGTTTATGTGATGAAAGTGCTTGGTGAAAGTGTGCGGTGGGCCGGTGGAAGGTTCCATTTTAAATTTATCGACATGTCTCTTATCCAAATTTGAAAGAGAAGTTCTTAATTTAGGGCTGTCCTTTGCCCTTAAACCTGATAAAAACATTGTTTTGGATTTTGTATCTTCCATAGTTAATTCTAGATTGGATGTTTCATGTTTAAATAGTTTGATTCTGAGCAAGTTTCTGGAACATTTCAACTCAATGGACTCGATTCCCAAAAGATTTCGGTAAGCTTTGGACAAGCTCAAGAAGAATGAAGCAATATTTGTTACTAAAGCGGTCAAAAGTAACACTGTGGTTATTTTGGACAAGTGCGATTATAAACAGAAAATGGAAGTATGATGATAAAAAAAGAAAATGGAAGCATTACTTAGTGATGAATTCACCCACACCAAACTGAGATCGTCCCCCCTAAAGCGTCTTTCTGCTGAATTCAACAAAACTATCAAGAACTTATTAAAAGATGTCCCGGCGATTGACCCTAAAAGATTTCTACAGATTAACCCCAAACTCCACCACATTTACGGCTTACCCAAAACCCATAAAAATAATATACCGCTCCGTCCTATTATTTCACACGGGGGTTCCTTTAGTTACAGCTTATCTAAATTTCTTGCAGATAAATTGTTCCCATTAGTTGGTAAATTTTCTGGCTCACATTAATAAAGTTACGTACTTAGATTTAAAGCTGGGAAGAATGATCAGTTTTGATGTTGATTCATTGTTTACGAAAGTTACTATTGATGATGTACTTGTTTTTCAGGTAGAAAATTGCCAACATGTAACGTAGAACTTGGCATGCCCACACTCGTATTTTTAGAATTTATAAAATTCTGTCACCAATAATGCCTTCTCATTCGGTGAGGAATTTTATTTACAACGTTTTGGTATGGGAATGGGGTCCCCTTTATCCCCAATACTGAGTACATTATACATGAAATATTATGAGTCGGAATTGTTACAAACAATATGTCCCAGTAATTTAATTTGATTTCGTTATGTAGATGATATTTTCTCATTTTGATACTTTCTTTCAGTCATTAAATAATCTTGTTCCCTCTATTAAATTTAAGCATGAATGGGAAAACGACAAACAATTACCTTTTTCAGATGTTTTGGTCATTAACAAAAATGGAAAGCCCAATTTCACTGTCTATAGAAAACCCACTCAGTGCAATTTGTATATTCATTATTTTTCATATCATGATGGTGTTAAAAGCTCAATTATTTCTTCCATGTTTCCGAGAGCACTCAGGATTTGTAGCCCACATTTGCTAGACTCAGAAAATTCAAAGATTTGGAACATTTTTAAGGATTTTAAATATCCTGAATGGTTTATCAGAAATGCGTATTTTAAAACCAGGAAATCATTTTATGCCCCTCGAGAACCTTTAGTCAACCAAAAACAATATTTCAGTTTGCCTTACACTTCCGGCTTAGAAAGTGTAAAACCTTCGACAGAAGATTTTAGGTTTGATTTGGCGTTCAAATATTCGTCTACTGTAAAAGGTAAATTGGTTATGAATAACTTTGCAAAACATGAGAAAGCTGGTGTTTACAGCATTCCCTGTAAAAATTGTGATTTAGTATATGTAGGAGAAACTGGAAGAAATAGTGAAACTCTTGTTAAAGAACATAAATATGCCTTCAGATGTTGTAACACTAATAATGCAATTTTTTTAGCACGCCAGCCAAATAATCATGCCAGAGATTGGGAATCAAGTAAGTTACTATATAAATGTAATAATTATGGCAAAAGAAAAATAATAGAATCTGTATGTATAGAACAAGGTGATAATTTTAATTTGTGTGAAGGTACTTATAAGCTGGACCCTTTAATGAGATTCTTGGTCAAAAAATCCCTTCCAGTGGTCGGAGGAACGGGATCTAACCTAGGTGCGAATTTCTTAATGGTCTCTGGCCTTCTAGAATGTTCCTTACCTTTCCTGGATTGTTTCCTTACTCACTTTTGTTCATTCGTTTTTCTGTATCCACCCGAAGAGGATGCCAGTGGGCATCGAAACTGTTGTGAAAATAAACTCCGTCCATTAGTGTGGGTTTTATGGTCACATTTCGACCTTCACGTAAAAAAGTGAAGTTTTGCATTTATTAAGAAGGGCATAAACTACTCGGCGGTTTATTCTGTTCACACGCAAAAGTGTGTAAAGTATCAGTGAATCTGTGCATATAAATTATAGTGAAATTCAGTAAAATTAAGAAAGTGCAATACAGTTTACATAAATTATCACCAGTTTAACGTATACTCGTATATTTGAACCGTAATACGGTTGGCATTCGAGAAATTTTGAAACAAGCCAGGAAAAATGTCATAAAACGCAAAGGTCATAAAACCATCGTGACTATCGAAAGGAAAGAGAAAAAGGAAAAAAAATGTGAATTAATGAATAGCATTAATTAATGAATAGCATGACCATGGGTTCAAATTCTCACTTAATCTGCAATTTTTGTAATCTGGAAACAACTGAAAATGCAGCAATAAGAAGCAATTTCTGTCAAAAATTGCACGACTTTATCTGCATGAATTGGGATGATAGGAAAACATCCCTCGTCTCGAACGCTAAACAGATCGCATGAGTCACATTTCTGTGTGCCGCATGTACACAGACTGTAAACTCCTTTGTGGTATTTAAAGAAATGGAGAAAGCTAATTCGAGTGTTACAGAAAAGGAGGGAATAATAGGGAAACAAGAGTGGGGAAATGTCCCAATGAAAACTCGGGTGGATGAGAGAGAAGAGGAAATAACGAATAAAATAACAATATAATACGGAATGAAGAGATAGATAAAAGAAAAGAGATAAGTAAAGGTTGCTAGGTAGTAAAACTGCCCAACGAGCAAAATGATAAAAAGATAAAGACTAAAAACGTAGAAAATAAACAGCCAAAGAAAAATAATGATAATATAAAAATGAAGAACACAGAAAATAATCAGATAAGAAGAAGTAGAAGCGTAAAGAATACCGTCTGTAAATACTACGCGAAAGGATACTGCAGATATCGGGATGGGCAATGCATCTATGCACATCCCACATTATGTAACACACATTACACAAGAGGATATTGCAAATTTGAAAAAAGTGCAAGTTCCACCATTTTACTGTCTGCAACACCTATGCAAGATATGGGAGGTGCAAATACGGACAAAAATGCCGTTACCACCACCCTCAAAGGAACCCGACAGGTGAGCAGACGAAACCAGCAAAAAAGAGGCCTACCAATTTTTTAGATGTAGCCCACACAATTCAACTATTGAATGCCATCCAACAAATACAGAGCCAACTGACAAATACAGGGATCCGAGAGCCGTACAGAAGACATACAAAAAGACTACATGCGATATCGGGACAACGCTTTTCGAAACAGATAAAGAGAGGAAAATTCTCGGAGGATCACGAGGCAACGAAACCGGCACCACCATTAGAAAATGAATCGGAAACACAAGTATGTAAAAACGAAAGTGGAAAAATAAAAAAAATCCTAGCCAACATTCAGGGCCTTAAATCAAACCATTCCCCGGACAAAATTTTATACCTGAAAGGACTAGTGCAAGAAACCGGAGCAGATTTTGCATGCCTCACGGAAACCCATCTAAAGGACTGCCAGGCGAACTGTGAAAATTGTGAGTTCTGTATTGACAAAAAGGAAATACAAATTGACAACTATAACATCTTCTGAGCTGACAGAACAGTGAGACGTAGAGGAGGTGGTGCTATTTACACACGCGAAAGGCATATGGCAGAAATGACTATAAGTACCTCAAACAGCTATGTAAAATGTGTAGCAACAAAAGTTGAAAAATTAAATATGGTACTAATTGTAATGTACAGACCCCCGAACACGCCAACCTCAAAATTCTCAGATTCCATTACAGATGTAAGAAACTGAGTAAAAGATCTACTCTCTCCAACCCAAAATATTTTTCTCTGTGGTGATTTTAATTTTCCATTCATGAAATATAAAAGGATAGGAAAAATATATGTATACACCAGGTCAAGGGGGGCACACGGGAAGACCAGGAGCAGGTAAAAATGCTCCTAGCTCCAGCTGATGAATTTATGTTAACGCAAGAAATAACAGAAAACACAAGAAAAAACAACTGCCTAGATTTGGTATTCACAAACAACAGCAACCTAATTGATAATGTAGAAATATCCCCAACTCTCATTTCCGATCACAACATTATTAAATTAACAACCAATATAAAAGCAACAAGAAAAGAAACAAGAACAACAGAAAGAAACAAGTTCAAAATTTTTAATTTTCATTCCAAAACTATAAACTGGGAAGGTGTTGCATCCAGCATGGAAGTAATAGAGTGGAAAACCATCTTCGAGGCCAAGACAACGGAAGAGATGCTAATGACCTTAGAGGAGAAGACGCTGGAAATTGTGGAAAGACGTACCAAAAATACAACAAAGAGGAAAGAGAAGCAGGTTCGAGAGACAAAAGAGGTTAATGTTCCGAAAAAGAAAAAGAGTGACTGCAAAATTAAGTAAGTGTAAAGATAACATCAGAAAAATGTTAAATGATAAACTGCAGAGTATCGATTGCGTCATACACAAACTAATTGAGAAGCATACAAAAAAAAGACGACGACGACGCTACAGAAGCGATAAAGGTTAACTCAAAGTACTTCTATAATTTTGCAAAAACGAAGTCGAAAAACCATACGACTATCGGACCTTTGAAAAACGAAGACAGTGCTTTGTCTGATGATCTAACAGAAGTATCTAAAAAATTAAGAGCTCAGTACGAATCATCTTTCAGTATCACAAAAACTGACAAACTGATATGCGATAGAAAAGCGTTCTTTGAAGAACTACAAAGGGAAAGTATGACAGACTTCGACTTTACGACAGATGATATTACACAAGCTATAGGGAAACTAAAAGCACACTCAGCGGCAGGACCGGACAAATGGAATGCCACACTGATCAAAAACTGCAAGAATGCAATCGCTGAGCGCCTATATTGGATATGGAGACGATCACTAGACACGGGGAAATACCGGGCATCCTGATCATAGTCCCAATATATAAAAGAGGAGATCGATCCGAGGTAAAAAACTATAGGCCAGTGTCGCTTACATCTCATCTCACTAAAATATTTTAAAGAATAGTTAGACAGAAAATCTATGACTTTTTGGAAACTCAGAAAAAATTCAATGATAACCAACATGGATTTCGGTCAGGCAGATCATACCTGTCACAACTAATGGAACACTACAACAACATTATTGATGCACTGGAAAGTAATGAAAACTATGATGTAACATATACAGACTTTGCTAAAGCGTTCGACAAGTATGACTATGGAATCATAATACATAAACTGAAATATATGGGAATAACAGGAAAAGTAGGGAAATTGATATATAATTTTCTTAGTGAGCGGCGGCAAGTCGTTACAATACAACGAGTATCTTCATCAGAATCAGAGGTCCTCAGCTCAGAACCACAAGGAACAGTATTAGCTCCACTACCCTTCATAATCATGCTAACTGACATAGATGATGACGTTACCAGAGACAGCACAGTAACATTCTTTGCCGATGACACAAAGATCAGTAGAAAAATAAGAAACCCAGAAGATATATAGTCTCAACAAACCGACATGAACAGAATCTACAAGTGGACGGAAGACAACAATATGAAGTTTAACACTGAGAAATTTCAGCTATTACGGTACGGAAAAAGAGAAGACCTAAATTCCATGGAATATTATACTCCAAATGGACAGGAAATTCAGAGAAATTCTAGAGCAAAAGATTTAGGGGTTGTACTGAGTGATGATGCGAAATTTGAAACACAAAATAAGATAGCAGTAAACAGAGCAAAGAGAATAACGGCAGATACTAAGAACCTTTAAGCGAAGGGATAGGAATATAATGATTCCTCTGTACTGAAAACACTGATCATACCCAAATTGGAATATGCTCGGTCCTAACATCCCCATATAAAAAAGAAGACACTAGACAGCTAGAAGGGAGTCAGAGAAGCTTCACAGCCAAGATCAAGGGGTGCAAAGAACTAAATTATTGGGAAAGGTTACGCGAACTAAACCTATACTCACTGGAAAGAAGAGAGAGATACACCATTATTTACACTTGGAATGGAGAAACTTGTCCCTAAATTTACTCTGAACCCTGTAACTCCCCAAACAACAGTGGAAAGTAGAAAAGGAAGACTGTGTCGTGTTCCCAAATTAAAGGCGAGACAGGAAACATCCTTAACCCTGAAAGAAAATAGTTTTGTTGTGAGAGGACCAAAACTGTTTAATCAGCTGCCCATTGACTTAAGAAACATGAATGGTGTTGCAGTGGACATCTTCAAAAGAAGATTAGACGCTTGGCTTAGAACAATCCCCGATGAGCTGGGCATACCTGGCTATGTGAGGTGAAGAGTACAAGAAACCAACTCACTGCTTCACCAGACCAACTCGAGAGGAGGGGGGCGACAAGTTTGACCTTCGTGAAATGAGGAATCATCGCACGGAACATTTGAAAGGAAAGGAAAAGTATTATATATGAGGCGTTGCGAGTACGAGGGGCGAACTCGCCAAACCAGTTTTGAGATAGACACGTTTAAACTTTGATTATTGTTTACGAGGAGCACATATAGCAAATACACGCATTGAAAATAATTACATTTTGAGAGTACGAGGCGAATATTTGGCTATACCAAGTGTCTGCGGATGGGGGAGGGTTGAACTATTCATTCGTGGAACAATCGCAAAATCGCCAATGTGGTGAGTTCGCTCCTCGTACTCGTGACGCCTCATATATACAGGGTGTTATCAAATTATGTTTCATAAATTAGTATACATAGTCAGGACGTCAAAGTGAACAAAAAAGTTCCTATGAACATAAATCCGCAATCGCTTCGTTTCTAAGATACATTGTTTTTTTGCCGAGGATGATCTAGCTAAAATGAAATTTATTAAAGTTTATCAAAGTTTATTTACAGCAAGTGCTGAAAATTGTTTCCTTGCATCAGAGTACATGCTTCAATGGGTCGTTGAAAATTTTGCGGTATATGTTCGAAAACACCTACATGGTTGCGTATTGTTTCTGAACAATCTTGCACACGTTGCCACAATTCATCTATGTTATTAACTAATCTTGCATAAAAATATTTTTTTAAATAACCCCACAAGAAAAAGTTCACTGCATTTATGTCCGGAGACCTGGGTGACCAAGCGACGGGACCATGCCGCCCAATCCAACGCTGGGATATTCTTCATTCAGAAAATTTCTAGCAGCAATAGTATTTTCATAAATTTTAATGACTTTCATTTTAACTGGATCGTCCTCGGCAAAAAAACAATGTATCAGGTCATCCCATAAGTAATGTCGTTTTTTAGATCGGAATTTGAAGGACAAAAAAAAACTCAACAAACTTTTTAATCTAGTATATATTTTCCATCGGAATCAATGACACACTGCCAACGTCCTACAAGCTTTTCAATGCCATGTTTATAAAATTCAGGCGGTTTTGAGGCAAAAGACGTACAAAGACTGGTTTGCAGGTCATCTAAAGAAGTATACTGTTTCTCGTCAAGATAGTTTTGCAGACTCTTGAAGAGATGATAATCTGAAGGCGCAAGTCTGGAGAATATGGAGGATGTGGAAGTTTTTCCCACCCAAGTTCCTCAGTTTTTGCAGAAATGATCCGAGCGGTATGAGGACGTGCGTTGTCGTGGTGGAACACGATTCCTTTCCGATTAACCAAAGAAGGTCTCTTCTTTTAATGCAGTGTTCAATCGATCCAGTTGTTGACAGTAGACTTGAGCGGTGATTGTTTGGTTGTGTGGTAAGGTTTCAAAGTGTATTACACCACCTTTATCCCACCAAACACTAAGCAACACTTTTCGAGGGTGAAGATTTGGTTTTGGCTGTGGTGTCGCTGGTTCTCCGGCACAAACCCACTGTCGACGGCGATTAACATTCTGGTACAGTATCCACTTTTCATCACCAGTCACTAAACGGTGCAAAAATGGATCTTGGAGTTCGCGGGAGTGAAGAGTTGTGCTAATGTTTACCTGCACCCTCAGATTGTCGACCGACAATTCATGTGGCACCCATTTTCCTAACTTAGGCACTTTCCCGAGTTGTTGCAAATGTCGATGGATGGTGGAAGGGGATGAATTGAGTTTCTGGGCCAATTCTTCGACAGTTGTTGAACAGTCTTCTTCAAGTGCGGCTAACAGCAGGTCATCATCAAACTCAGCCGGGCGTCCAGAGCGTGCTGCATCTGTCAAACAGCAGTCACTATTCCTAAACTCTTGAAACCATCTTTGACATTTCCTCACATGCAGAATATCGTTGGGTCAGCACCATAAACGTCCTGAATGTTTCGCGTTGCTTCAGTAGCACTATTCCCTTTTTTGAACTCGTAAAGCATTATATGCCTGATATGCTCTTCTGATACCGCCATGTTTATGAGGGGTTCACATAAAGCAAAACACACGTCTTCACTGGTCAAGGTCTGTAAAGTATGTAGTAAAACACGATAGATCTCCTCTTAGATATAACCTTCGGAAAATTTATGCTTAAACCGAGTAGGACTAGTTTAAACTTAATCTATCGTAAAAAACGAAGCGATTGTGGATTTATGTTCATATGAACTTTTTTGTTCACCTTGATGTCCTGAATATGTTTACTAATTTATGAAACATAATTTGATAACCCCGTGTGTGTGTGTGTGTGTGTGTGTGTGTGTGTGTGTGTGTGTGTTTTTTCACAACCGGTCTGCCATACTTTGGGTGGTGATATCGAGTAAAAATGTTAATACAACATAGGTGCTATTTCCAACCGTTGCGGAGCTACCGACGTTTTAAGATGTGCAAACAACAAATCCCTACTTGTGTGTAATTCGATAGATGGCAGCACTGGTGGTAGTTTCGTTTAACGAAGTTACCACTACTAATCCTCAGTTTTTTCTTTCAGTTGGTTCTGATCTGTGATACGAGAGACTGTGTTTCGCTAAGGTGAACAATAAAAATTAAGCAACAGTTCACACCTGCTGAATACGCTGATATCCATTTCATTTATGGATTCTGTGATGGTAACAGTAGAGCGGCAGTTGAGGAATATCGAAGACGTTTTCCGAACCGCCGAATACCGAACAGGCAAGTGTTTAGTGACACACATCAGAGATTAAGGGAAACAGGGACAATTGTTCCACGTAACCAAGAACATGTAGCACGACAGTCCGTTGCTGTGGAGGAGCGCATACTGGACCTAGTAAACGTAGCCCAACTACCAGTGTTCGAGGATTTCTAGACGAATTGGTGAATCCGCATCGCGTGTATGGCGAACCATACATGATGGGGGTTTGCATCCCTATCATTTGCAACGTGTGCAAGCTCTTCAACCGGATCATTACGATAAACATGTTCAATTTTGCCAGTGGATGATGATGCATCGCCAAATTCTTAATCGCACACTGTTTAGTGATGAAGCACAATTCATTCGGAATGGAATTAACAATAGACGAAATTCCCACTTGTGGTCCGCCGATAATCCCCACGGTATCGTTGAAGGAAGTTTTCAACATCGATTTTCGGTGAATGTTTGGTGCGGTGGAATTGGAGATTAGCTAATTGGACTGTTCGTTTTGGAACAACGATTAACTGCTGATATTTATTTGAACTTCCTGACGAATGAATTGCCGCTTTTGATGGAGGACGTACCCTTGGAGACAAGGCGCAGGATGTTCTTTCAGCACGATGAGGCGCCACCACATTTTGGTTGTCATGTTACGGATTACTTGAATCAGCGGTACGGGACTCGTTGGATTGGTCGTGCTGGTCTAATATCGTGCCCACCCCGCGAGATCTCCGGACCTAACCCCGTTAGATTTCTTTTTATGGGACCTTATGAAAGAGATGGTCTACAAGACCAAAGTACAAACGAGAGAAGAACTCTTGCGTCGGATTATGGATGCCGCTGTTTACATACGAGAACACCCCGAAATGATTCAATGGGCAGTGAAAACCGAGGCGGACAGTTTAAACATTCATAAGGTGTAGCTCATAGAATGTAGCAATAAATACATCAGATTAATACTTTTATTTTTTTCCAGGCATCTTAAAACGTCCGTAGCTCCACAACGGTTGGAAATAGCATTGACGTTGTATTAACTTTTTACTTTATATCACCTCACAAATCAGCCCCAAAGTATGGCAGAATGTGTGTGTGTGTGTGTGTGTGTGTGTGTGTGTGTGTGTGTGTGTGTGTGTGTGTGTGTGTGTGTGTGTGTGTGTTTTTCTTTTTCGACAATTCATATAAGAAACAAAATTGCAATGCATTAGAAAAGCCATGATTGATCACTTTTTTTTTTTTTTTTTCAGTTTTCGAACCTTTACAATCTTCACACCCTTGCCATAAGAATAAAAAGGGGGAATCAGTTATTTAATCCATATTATATTATACAATAAATATTTAACACACTTCCATCCATTGTAATTAATTCAGTTAACAAATGTATGAAGAAATGAGGCTTCATGAACGATCCATTTTAAATTATGAACACTTCTTCCAAAACCTAATTCTAATTTGAATTCTCTTCGTTCTTTCTGACACCGAACCAAAAACCTCTTCAACAACTTAACTTCTTCAGTCTTTCAAACGCAGTATCCAGGCATCTCGAAACTTACTTCCGGACCTTGATTCCGGCCCCTTCCTTCTTCTATGGACGGAGGGGGGCGCATTTTTGCGGGCGTTCGCCCTTGACCCCTCCTTCCTGCATAAAAAAAAGTAAGGTAACCACCTGGTTGAAAAATATATGGCTCTTCGGATGCACTCGATCGCTCGCTGAGTGTTTCCCTTCACTTTCCAATACTGAGTAGCTAAAGTGTAGAGAACCCACGAAGTTTTATTCTTAACGAGTGCCTCTGCTACGCTGTGACCCCAAATATTGGGGTCCTTTTCACCATTCAGAGTAGAAGAGTCCTCCTCAGGAAGGGCTGTTAAGTTATCTCTTAAACGCATTCCCTAAAAAGGAAAATTTAAGGGTTGATAGTTAGTTAGCAGGAGATTGTATACACCAATCGACCGGGGCAGTACTCCAGGGGGAACATTAGGCGGGAGACGAGGGGCGGTGATGGAACTCCCGTTTCTCCCGTCACTGTCCTCTTTAGCTGATCTTTTTTTTCGTGTCTCATTTATCGTGTGAGCAGCCCAGCATGCTCTCAAACACGCTTCTCCCTCTATTCTTCACTACACATACGAGCATTTTACGCACTACGCAATTTTTTCAAAATTAAAAAAAAAAAGCTGCTGTTATCTTCAAACAAAAACCTCATACAACATATTTACATTTACAATGGACCAATTTGAACAAGATTTGAGAGACTTAAAAAATTAATTATTTACAACTCTTCATTTCATATATTGTCTAGTTTCTGAACCCACAGACTATCTTTTAATGTATGTAAAGCCATTTCAACTAGTTTGAACCCAAAATTTCTTAAGCATACCTTCAAATGCTCCAATGAGAACATTGAAAATGGCAAATCGATCAGAGGCAAACAATCAGGTGTCGAGTGTGTTTCAGTTTTAATGGAAGATTCGAAGTCCAAATAATCTTCAGCACTTGAAATGGAGAATGGAGCATTACAAATTTATATAAATTACTCAAGCAACACAACAAATTCTGGCAACTAACTATTAATAACCTAAATTCTCCTAAAACTTGGCCCAGCTTAGAACTGAGAAAATTAACTGCCTGAATTGAATCACTTCAATTCTTTAAAAACAAGAAAAAAAAAAAAAGAGCAGAATTCTTCAATGTAACATATGATGTCCCTTTGCCCTTAGGCTACAATCCTAGTTAGGCCTAAATTAAATCCTACCTACAGGCAGTTTTATTAATTTGAATCCTATATACCTCGGACACTGTAGAGTTATTTATGTAATAATGTACATGAAACAGTGGAGACTCAATTGAAAGAGGCTAATGCGTGATACTACTATAAAGACTAATTTAATTTTATTATAAAATTAAAATCACTGGAAGAAATGCTAGACCACAACCAAGTTTTACATTATCAGTCTATCATTCCTTTTAGCAATTTTATTAAATTTGGTTAAAACCCTTTATGGACAACAAATACAAAACTTTAAAGTTTCAAACAATCACATTCATAAAGCAAACATGCTAAAACATTTTCCTATTGACCATTAACAAAACTACTAAGATACAAAACAAATGTACAAAATTCAAACCAGAGTGATGTCAATTCAACAGTAGCTCGCTTTAGGCCTAATTCAGAAGGAAAAATGTTAATAATTTCTAAGGTCTTACTCGATACCAGCTGATTTTAGGTCTAATGTCGCACTTGCATATAAATCAAATTCTGTGAGAGGCCTTCCAGCTAAAATACAGTCTGTGTATGTCCGATATATTCTCTCTTCAAGTTGGGTGTCCTAGTTTTAAAGAAAATAATTAGTATTTAGTTCAGGAAGAATACTTACATAATGGTAACTAGTTAGGGTAAGTATGTAGTAATAAAACTGAACTCACTTTATAATAAGTGTTTAAACTAAATAATAATAATAAATAAAAATTCCTTTCATTATGAAAGAAAATGAAAAGACATAAGGAGGAGGCTCAGAAAAAAAAATCATACCTCCCTATTAGACACAAATACAAAAATCAAAGACAAACTAAGAGGCTATAGCTAATCAGTTTAGCTTATGTATGGTACCTTATATTTTTCACACCTGATCACTCAGAACCAAACTTTTGTGAAATAGTTTGTCCCCCAAAGGGAGATAATAAGAAAAGTTTATAACATTTAAATGTACAAAGAGTTAAAAAGTTCTGTCAGCAGAAATTCTGCTTAGGCCTATGGTCCTCACATCACCTTTTAAGCTTTAATCTAAATTAAAATATTAAATGGAGAATACCAACAGGAATAATAACTGGCTGTTGGCTGAATTTATAGGAATTTAGCTCCATCCATGGAATTATAAACAATTCATTATCACAGGCTCCTTGATTGTAAAACAATAACTAGTCCATGACACAAAAAAAAAAAGACAGGACCTACCTTATCTTCATTTTTATCAATATGTGCTTTTTGTTCTACAAGCTCCTTCTTCAATTGTTCTACATGCTTTGCTCTCTCTTCTTGCTGAATCAATGCCAAAAAATCATAAGGACGTCGAAGTTGATAAATGGAATCCATCTGAAATTAAGAATTTAGTATGCAGCCAATTTGTTAATGGTACTACAATGCTCTAATGCTTACTATGAATTTTGTAGCTCACAAACAAGGCCTACCACTGACTATAGTAATTTATTGTTACTAAAGTGTGTCCCAGAAGTCTTGGAGGGGGTTTATTTGGCTATAACTTTTTTGTTTTGGGATCAAATAAAAAAAGGTTTGTAACACTTGAAAATATATTTATTGCAATTTTAATTACAAATTTAATATCTGGTGAAAATCTTCATTTTCAGTGTGTAAATCTAAAATTGCATTTGCATACATTATCCGACTCTGATGATCTTGTGGTTTAATTTCTTGAGCAATCTGAATTTTGTATGGGTAAAAGATTGATATCCTCTCTTAAAATTCAATGTAAGGAACTTCTTGAAATGTTTAATTCCTGGCTGCATCATTGGACTGATGTGGATTTTCCTCAATGCTTTCAAGAACCATCTCAACCCAAGTTGGATTTCAGCTTGTCCAAGGATGCCCAATCCGTGGTTTGTCTCCTTGACCCTTTCCCATACAAAATTTAGTGATGTACCATCAAATAGCTCAATCAGAAGGAGCAGAACGTGTGTTGAATTTTAATCAAAAAGCTCTTTCAGCAGCAATGATGGAAGAGTTGTTTGTCAAATAAAGTTCCACAATAGCCACACTTTGTTGCACTGTCCAGGATTCAATTTTCATTAATCGCAGCAAGGGTACTTTAATTGAAAAATAAAAATAAATAAATTACTCAAAAAAGAAAAAAGTTATAGCCAAATAAAACCCCTTCAAGACTTCTGGGACACCCTGTACTACTACTACTACTATCATCTCGAGGGAGGAGGCATGTGGTTATGGTTCTAGGAATATTTATTCTTTACTTTTTTTTAACTACAGTTCTAATCTTAACCCTTTGAGTGCACAATCAAATTTTGCACTGGTTCCCTTCAGAGTGTCAATTCTCCAAAGGGAACCAGCCCAAAATTTAATTACGCACTCAAAGGGTTAAGAAACAATGCATGCGCTGTGACAGTTATTGTTATTAACTTAAAAATTGTTAACTTGTAATAATAATAATAATAATAAAATTTTCTGATGCCATGGGGTAAATTTGCTTTTCACACTCAGCAGTAATGAACGTTCAGGCAGATATATCCACTTTTTGCACTCAAAGGGTTAAATACAGAATTGCTGTAAAAAATTGGTGTCAGGGCCCTGAGGTCTCCATAAATAGCGTATGAGTCAAAAATTAATGAAAAACAGAGAAAAGGTTTATTTTACCTAATGAAAGTGCTTCAATGGTAATTTCACTAATGAAACTATGCTTCAGCTAGGCTGTTTAGATATTGTTCAATTGCAAATAACCAACTCTTAGGTCAAATAACCAAATTTTACATCAATATTACTTAGTTTTTGAGATACAGCAATTTGAAATTATGCTTTTTTTTTCTTATTTTTTGGTGTCATTGGCAAAATCGCATGAATGTCAAACTTTAGGCAACCATATCTTTTTTGTTTATCCCTTCACAAGGTTGATATTTGGTACATATGGTAAACATAGTCATATAATTGATATTTGATGTCAAATCAAACCTCTCTCTTATAGTTTGCCATCTACAAGGCTTCAAAAATTAAAGAAAGCTTAAAAATTCACTAACAGTTACCCTCTTTTCACTGGTACTGATAAAAAACTATTCATACTTCAGAGCTGAAATTAATTTTACAGGTTGTCATAATGTATTTGTAGTCAGAAATGCTTTCAAAAGCTCTATTATCTATAGAATTGGAAACAATAAATAATAAAAAAAATTTGGAAATTTTATTTTTGCAAAAAGAAGCCTATATTCATGCCATTATTACCCCATTAGGACAGTTACCATCACTTTCATATTTTCACCATATGTTCATATACATTTAGGCAAACTACAGTAACAGTTTGGTTGTCAGCTTCCTTAAATATTTAAGCCGCATCAGCCGGAGGGTGTCTCATGACCCTCACTGTGGCAAGCCCGGGGGATGTCAAATGACTTTCAATCAGATCAAGCCAGAATTTCAAGCCAATGACCTGATAAATGGATGGAACTTCTTGATCTGGCAGTCTGTGAGCTGTTGCCATCAGGGCATCCTCAAATTTCTCATATATATATGGCTCGGTGAGAGCCTCATATATATGATAACCCCATTACCACCCCCCATTCCCCCTCTATGGCACATGGTGGGTTAACATGATCATTGTTTAACAAATATTAAACTTGTTTGAGTTCTTTCAAGAAATATTAGTATTTTGAAAAAACTATATAGGGCTATGGGTTGATTGCCTGTGCCCTCATCCGTTGGAAATTTCCAACAGACTTCAGTGGAGGGTTACCGACAAAAGCCCTATGCTTTTTCGTTAGAGAGTTATAAATATGTAGGTTGTTAAAGGACCTTTTATATTTAAGTGATTACGGTAATTCTAGCGTCGGGATTTGGCGACCTTATGTTAATGAAAACTGAAATTGCCTCACCTTATTTTTGCTGGGTCTTTGTTTGCTTCGATGTAGGGCGTTACGATCATTTCGGTGTAGGGCCGCCACGATGGAGTTACGCGGCGAATTTACTTAAGGTAATTAATATAGGCAGTCACTATATAAACCCCTGAAGGAATAGGCCTATCCTTTTTAGTCATTAGGTTTTATATTATAAGGAATTCACTCAGAACTAGAGGGGGGACAAAGACATCCTCCCAGTTTAAAGCTTCGCTGTAACATAAACAGCCCTGAGAGCCGTTCCTTGGTTCTGGTGTATTATTTGCCGAACTAGCAATTTTGTGTCTACTACCTTTTGGTAGACTAAAATAAATTGGGTTTTCTTGTTGCTATGTGGGCTGATTCATACATACAGGTTCTTTGTACGTATGGCAATTCAATTATTTCATTCCCAATAGGCTATGTCGCCAATCCCGAGGCAATTTTGTATAGATATTTAATTCAATTAATTAATAATTTATATTTAATTATGAAATAAATGTACCACATATGATACCATGTTGTGAGCGCGTATAGTTTTTCCATATACTGGGGGGGGCCGGAGAAAAATTTGTATGTTATAGATCAAAATTTTTTGACAAACTGTGTAAAACATGTAAAATGGATCAAAAGAATGAAGTAGAAATTTAGGAAGAGAGAGGTTACTCAAGACCTATTCAAATATGAAAGTTCAAGAGGCCAACTTCTCAAGTTTAGTTAAAGTTATGTCAATCAGTTTGACTCCCTTTAGGTATAGGAAATTTATGGGATTAAAGTAAAGTTATTAAGCATTTTAACTTTGCTCAGTTTGTGTAAGTTTTATAAGTCACCAGTCTTAATTTTTTCTTGTAAAAGTTTTCTGGCTTTCAAAGCAGTCTTTCTTTGAGGCCTGTCTGGTTTAGTCTGAGTTACATCAGGCACATTGAGAGATTCCTCCCCAATAGTATCCTGATCCATCCTTTGGGGTAATGGTTCTAATTTAGCCCCACACTCCAAAGGATATAGTAATGTGATATCTCTGGTGGTTTCACCAGTTGCTGTTTTCAGTTTTACAACCCTGGTAACTTCGTCTTCACCAGTTTTGAGTTCCAAGACTTTTCCCATTGACCAATGTTGTCTTGGTGTCTTGTCATGTATCAACACAATGTCCCCAATTTTGACTGAATCATTCCAACTTTGTTTTGTTAATTGTTTATGTCTTTCTCTAAGACTTGTTAAGTATTCTTCTCTCCATTTTGTTATAAATTGAGTCTTGATTTGTGTCAAATGTTGGTATTTTGTGTTGAGTTCTTTGTGTCCTATTTCCCAATCTGGATCCTCTGTACTGTTATGTTCAGATTCTGGTAACATGTTTACTGTTTCTCCCTTAATTAGGTGGTTTGGTGTGAGAGGTTCTGGCTCATTAATACCATCTCCCACATAAGTTAATGGTCTGTTGTTGACAACATTTTCAATTTCTGACAGAATAGTCATGAGTTCAAAAAGTTGTAGATGTTTTGTCCCAATAGTCTTTTTAAGGCAGTTCTTTACAGTTTGTATGTTTCTTTCCCAAATTGAACCATACCATGGTGTATTAACAGGAATGTACTTCCAGGTTATGTTGTGTTTGGTTAAATGAGTTTGTACTGTTTCACTGTCACAAATCTGATGAATAATTCTTTCACCAGATTTGAAGTATGTGGCATTGTCTGACCATATAGTTTTGGGTACAGAATTGTGTGCACAAAATCGTCTGAAAGCAGCAATAAAAGCTTCTGCTGTCAGATCTTCTACTATGTCTAGACATATGGCACGTGTGGCAGCACAGGTGAAGAGTACAATGTACACTTTGTATTCCTTTGAATCCATTTTGTCTCCAAAACTCACATTTACCGCTCCAGTGTAGTCAATACCCGTGGTTTCAAATGGCCGAGTAAATGTTACTCGTTCCACAGGTAGGTCTGGAGGGCTTGGGGTCTTAAAGGGTCGTGAATGGATACGTTTACAAGGAATGCATGTGTTTAAAATTTTCTTTGTTTCAGTTCTACCCTTTGGTAGCCAGTAAGTTTTTCTCAGCTCTGTCAGGGTTTGTGGGACTCCCATGTGGTGTATTTTGTTGTGGGTATCCCTGATGATGAGTTTTGTGAAGTGATTTCTCCTTGGAAGAAGAATTGGGTGCTTAGAGTTGTAAGTCAAAGTTGACTTGTTAAGCCTTCCTTTACACCTTATCAGACCCTCTGTATCCAGGTACAGATTTAGATCCATGACAAGTGAAGGAATACCTTTGTTTAATGTGCTACTGGACCTAAGATACTTCAACTCCTTGTCAAATTCTGAAGCTTGTATCTGTTTGAGCCAGTATTTTGTTGCAGTTTCTGTTAAGTTAGAAAAGGCTTTCTGAGGACAGTGTTTGAGAAGGTAGCTATTGACAAACTTGCAGCAATAGACTGTAATTCTCAAGAGTTTGTTAGGTCTGAATAAAGGTGATAGTCAAATATAGGTTTGTCCTCAGTGATCTTTTCAGTTGTTGTAGAGTTGAGTGTGAGGTTAACTACTTTGGCTGGCCAAAGATCCTCACATGTTAGCCATTCGGGCCCTTCATACCAGATTTTATTTGTTTTCAACAGCTTGTAAGAGAGCCCTCTTGTCAAAAAGTCTGCAGGATTCTCTTTGTTTTTATGTACCTAAATTTGATACCAAGGTTTGTGTTTGCAGTTTTGATTTCTGTTAGTCTGTTTTTCACAAATATATTTTTGCAAGAAGTTGTATCTGTGTTGGTCACCCATGTTAGACAAATTTGACTGTCTGTCCTTAAGTAAATGTTTGTTATGTCAACTTCTTTATACACTTGTGAAAGAAAGTTGCTGTTTTAACTCCCAATGAGACAGCTAATAATTCAAGTTGTGGTACAGTTTTCTTTTGGTTTAAGGGTGCCACTTTTGCCTTTGAATAAACCAAGTTACTTTCATTTTCACTTGTTAAATAGGCACAACACCCATAAGCTTGTGTGCTGGCATCTGTAAAAATGTGTAGTGTTTGCGATTTCAATCTGTAGCCAGCACATCTTGGTACGTAGATGTCTTGAACTTTGTTCAAGTCTGTGGCTAATTTTTTCCAATGAAGTTGGTCTTCCACTGAAAGTGGTTCATCCCAATCAATTTTCTTTTTCCATAAGTCTTGCAAAAGGTTTTGGATCTTATGGTTGCTGGTAAATATAATCCAATGGGGTCGAAAATTTTGGATGATTCTGAAAGCACTTGTCTTTTTGTATCGGCATTTGGATTTAAGTTATAACTCTTTGTGCAAAGAGTGTCATCGTGTTCGGAATTCTGTTTTAAAAACCAAAGCATTCCAAGTGTTTTCGTGTAATTGTTTGGTTCAATGTTCCCATTGTTGTCTTTTGTTATTTGTTCATTTAATTTAGGAGAATTAGAAAGAGTTTGTACTGTATTCAAACCTCCTACCACTTCAGACTAGTCAATACCCGTAGTTTTAGTGGAGTAAATTTACTCCTCCACAGGTAGATCTGGAGGGCTTGGGGCTTTGAATCCTGTACTGTTTTTGTGTTGTTTGGCCTATGGCCAAGGGAGGCCACAAGACCCTTTTTGTTTGGTCTCTGGCCAAAGGAGGCCACAAGACCCTTGTTGTTTGGTCTCTGGCCAAGGGAGGCCACAAGACCAATGTTGTTTGGTCTCTGGCCAAGGGAGGCCACAAGACCCTTGTTGTTTGGTCTCTGGCCAAGGGAGGCCACAAGACCTTTGTTGTTGGTCTCTTGGCCAAAGGAGGCCACAAGACCCTTGATGAATATGTTGGGCTATGGCCAAGTGAGACCATCAGCCCCTTGATGAATATGTTGGGCTATGGCCAAGTGACCCATCAGCCCCTTATGAATATGTTGGGCTATGGCCAAGTGAGACCATCAGCCCCTTGATGAATTTGTTGGGCTATGGCCAAGGTAGGCCATCATCCCTTTTGATAAATTTGTTGGGCTATGGCCAAGGTAGGCCAAGGCCCTTTGATGATTTGTTGGGCTATGGCCAAGGGTAGGCCATCAGCCCTTTGATGAATTTGTTGGGCTATGGCCAAGGTAGGCCAAGGCCCTTTGATGATTTGTTGGGCTATGGCCAAGGGTAGGCCAAGGCCCTTTGATGATTTGTTGGGCTATGGCCTAAGGTAGGCCATCAGCCGTTTGATGAATTTGTTGGGCTATGTCCAAGGTAGGCCAAGGCCCTTTGATGAATTTGTTGGGCTATGGCCAAGGGTAGGCCATCAGCCGGTTTGATGAATTTGTTGGGCTATGGCCAAGGTAGGCCAAGGCCCTTTGATGATTTGTTGGGCTATGGCCAAGGGTAGGCCATCAGCCCTTTGATGAATTTGTTGGGCTATGGCCAAGGTAGGCCAAGGCCCTTTGATGAATTTGTTGGGCTATGGCCAAGGTAGGCCAAGGCCCTTTGATGAGTTGTTGGGCTATGGCCAAGGGTAGGCCATCAGCCGTTTGATGAATTTGTTGGGCTATGGCCAAGGTAGGCCATCAGCCCTTTGATGAGTTTGTTGGGCTATGGCCAAGGTAGGCCATCAGCCATTTGATGAATTTGTTGGGCTATGGCCAAGGTAGGCCATCAGCCCTTTGATGAATTTGTTGGGCTATGGCCAAGGTGGCCATCAGCCATTTGATGAATTTGTTGGGCTATGGCCAAGGTAGGCCAAGGCCTTTGATGATTTGTTGGGCTATGGCCAAGGTAGTCCAAGGCCCTTTGATGAATTTGTTGGGCTATGGCCAAGGTAGGCCATCAGCCCTTTGATGTAGTAATTTGGGCTATGGCCAAAGTAGCCATAAAACCCTTTAGAGTAGAGTAGTTTGTTTGTATGTGTCACTGTCTAACCATATAAATTTGGCACAAAATTATGTGCACAGAGTCAGAGCGCAGCAATAAAAGCTTTTACTCTCCGATCCTTGGTTATGTTTAGACAGGTTGTTGTGTTTGAGACACATGAAGAGTAGTGTGTGTGTGTGTGTGTGTGTGTATCATTCCTCCGAATCCAGTTGGTCTTCAAAACTTGGATTCACCACTCCAATGAAGTTAATACCCGTAGTTATGAATGAGTAAATGTTGTGTATCCTACAGGTAGGTCTGGAAGGTTTTGGGTTTTGAAGGAATCCAATCTGTTTGCAAGGAATGCATGTGTCTGTTGATGAAATCTGTTGTGTTTCTTCTTTTAAAAGAAGAATTGGATGTTTGAAGTCGTATGTATATATTTATATACTGTACCGTACGTGTGTGTGTGTAAATGTGTATTTTGTTATAGGGTTTTATTTTTGGGTTTTGTGTTAGGTTAATCAATTTGGCTGAGTAAAGATCCTCAAACGTTGCATTTGAGACCCTTATATCAAGCCTTGTCTGTTTTATGCCTATATGTCAAATAGGAATTGGAATAGGTTGGGCCTATATTGGTCAAATAGGAATTGGAATAGGTTGGGCCTATATGTCAAATAGGACTTGGAATAGGTTGGGCCTATGTCAAATAGGACTTGGAATAGGTTGGGCCTATATGTCAAATAGGACTTGGAATAGGTTGGGCCTATGTCAAATAGGACTTGGAATAGGTTGGGCCTGTCAAATAGGACTTGGAATAGGTTGGGCCTATGTCAAATAGGACTTGGAATAGGTTGGGCCTATATGTCAAATAGGACTTCGAATAGGTAATAGGTTGGGCCTATATGTCAAATAGGACTTGGTATGCCTATATGTCAAATAGGATTTGGAATAGGTTGGAATAGGGTCACGAATAGGTGTTAGGTGGGTGTAGGTTTGAATTCGTGCAATTGCTTTAGGTCTTTGTGATGTTACAGTCGAGTCGAATTTTGTGATGTTACAGGTCTGAGTCGATTTTGTGATGTTAATGAGTCTTATGAGTAAGTTAAATTGCTGAAATAAATTTTATAACCTACACCACAGTTCAATTATAAATTTAGTGTTTTTAGTTAGGATAGGCCTTGAGTGTAAAGAGTAAGGCCTACTTTAAGAGGTAGGCCTATTATGTAAGGTAAAGTTAGGTGGGCCTACTAAATAGGCCTATTTGTTGGGCCTACCAAGTAGGCTTTTGTTTGGGCCTATTATTTTATAGGACCTCAAATGAGTTAAGCCTGTTAAATTAACAAGGCTTAGTTTTGAATTTGAAGAGTAGGACCTATTAAATAGGCTTAATGTACGGGCCTATTATTTTTAGGACCTAAAATAAGTTATGCCTGTTAAATGAACAAGCCTTTGTTTTCGATTAGTGTAAAGGTAAAGGAATCGGTTCCCAGTTGCTTAGGCCACCATATGAAAAAACTATAGTGGGGTTACGGTTGAAATTGGGGTTAGGCCTACTGAGTTAAGCCTAGCCACTGCGTGTGTCAGTGTAAATTTTAGAGGGGCTAGTTCCCCACACACAGGCCACCATTTGAAAAAACTATATAGGGCTATGGGTTGATTGCCTGTGCCCTCATCCGTTGGAAATTTCCAACAGACTTCAGTGGAGGGTTACCGACAAAAGCCCTATGCTTTTTCGTTAGAGAGTTATAAATATGTAGGTTGTTAAAGGACCTTTTTATATTTAAGTGATTACGGTAATTTTAGCATCGGGAGTTGGGAATCCTTATGTTAATGAAAACTGAAATTGCTCACCTTATTTTTGCTGGGTCTTTGTTTGTTTCGATGTAGGGCGTGACGGTCATTTTCGGTGTAGGGCCGCCACGATGGGGTTACGCGGCGAATTTACTTAAGGTAATTAATATAGGCAGTCACTATATAAACCCCTGAAGGAATAGGCCTATCCTTTTTTAGTCATTAGGTTTTAAATTATAAGGAATTCACTCAGGACTTGAGGGAAAATTTAGACACGTTTTCCCAGTTTAAAGCGTTTGCTTGGAATAAACAGCCCTGAGAGCCGTTCCTTGGTTCGCTTGTATTTTCATTATTATTTGCCGATCTAGCAAGATTTTGTTGTGTCTACTACCTTTTGGTAGACTAAACAATAAATTGGGTTTTCTTGTTGCTATGTGGGGCTGATTCATACATACAGGTTCTTTGTACGTATGGCAATTCAATTATTTCATTCCCAATAGGCTATGTCGCCAATCCCGAGGCAATTTTGTATAGATATTTAATTCAATTAATTAATAATTTATATTTAATTATGAAATAAATGTACCACATATGATACCATGTTGTGAGCGCGTATAGTTTTTCCATAAGTATTGCACAATATTACATACAGGGAATATGATAACCTAATCTTGTCTGAACTTGTACATACCTTGTGCAATCCCTGCTACTATATATAAGCTGTCCAATCTCATGAATTCTCATACTTACAGAAATGGAGTTAAAGGCTACACAAAGCTGTTCTATTGGACAGAAATTACATGATGTATGTCATAAAAGGACTTACTCAGAAAAACTTGGTACACTCATGCTGGATCAGTTAACCAGTGAGGATTAAAGCACTGCTGCAATGGAGATGCAATATATTGTTGAAAAACAATGATACTGTGTGTTTTCATCATGAGAAAATGTTTTTGTTTCATTATGAAAGTCTTCGACACTATTGGGTAGACCCAAGAAAGTTCACAGAAAGAAAGTCACAAGTTAGTTTCGTATATATTACATTATTATTGAATGTTGTCTCATGCATTTACATTTTTCTAACATTCCTATCTAATACCAGAAAGTTTATATTTATTTATAACATTTGTAGTTTTGTATCTTATGGCGAGTGAGTTTTGAGAAAAATTTGATTTAGAATTGTATTTTATGATTATCAGAATCCCTATGCACTGTAGACAGTGACACTGCCAGGATGCTGAATATAAAACCAGGACAAAAGCTGTGCCCAGAATGCCACAAGTGCTCCACACAATATGAAAAACAATGCCCACAGCTTCTACTGGATGATGGAGCAGGTACTAGTAGGTCTTGTGGATCAGAAGAAGATTTTCAGCCAGAAGTTCTTCGTCAGGAACTGAACACAAGTGCTACTAGTGTCCTGGACTGTTCTCCTCTAAAATTTGTGAGTGACAAGGACAAAGTGAGTTATGTTAAACAGAATGTTAAAACAATGGAAGGGGCTACCAAAATGAAATTTTGTAAATTGATGAGTGTTTCTAAGGATGATGTGGAATCTGTCAATGTAAATGAGTGCACACAGTGTAAACATTTTGATAGGCTAGTAGAGCTACTTGTTGAAAAGTGCAGAATATCTTCCAGAAAGGACGAGATAAAGATATTGACTCTTGTGCCTGATAGTTAGACTATCAAAGTAATGAAAGATAGACTTAAAGTCAGTGACCATTTGGTAAAGCGAGCTAGGCAGCTGAAAAAGCAGAAAGGAATATTAGCAGAACCTGAGAGGAAAGTAGGAAATCCTTTGAGTCCCAATGTCATAGACAAAGTTGTACATTTCTATGAGTCTGATGAATTCTCTAGAGTATGTCCTCAGAAAAAAAAAATGTCCCAGTTTGTACTAATGAGGGAGAAAATTCAAAAACAGAAGAGATTGTCATTGGTTAATTTAAATGAATTGTATTTGGCATTCAAAGAGAAACATACTGAAAAAATAGGGTTTTCTAAGTTCTGTGAGCTGAGGCCAAAGTGGTGCGCATTCCTGTTGGTTCCAAGTACACATTCCAGTTGTGTCTGCCAACATCATCAAAACACAAAACTGCTTGTAGCAGCCTTACCAGTTCAACTTGACTATAAAGATTTGCTATCAAAACTTGTATGTGATGTGCAAAACCATGACTCTATGTTGCATGCTTGTGAAACTTGTCCTGGTAAAGAAGCATTGCATGCATATTTAACTGATTTGTTATCTACAGATGATTTTGACCTCAGTGTTAAAATCTGCTATAAGCAATGGGTACACACATATCGAACCACTCTCAGTGATTCTTTAGATAATCTCAGGCAGCACCACTTTGTCACCAAGGCCCAGTCAAAAGCTAAATAGAAAAAATGAAGGCGTAGCTTGATGACAAATCAGCCATAGTTCTCTTAGATTTTGCTGAGAATTATAGTTTTATAGTGCAGGATGCAGTTTGGGGGCATCATTGGGATAATTCCCAAGCAACTTTACATCCCTTTGCCATGTACACAAGAGACCTTGAAACTAAGGAGCTTAAGTGTATTAATGCTTGTGTTGTATCTGACTGCATGAAGCATGACACAACTACTGTACATTCCTTCATATCCGCAGTTCTCTCTCACATGAAACAAAAATATCCTCATGTTCAGAAGATTATCTATTTCAGTGATGGTGCAGCGAGCCAATATAAAAATTTTAAAAAATCTATCAAACTTATGTAATCATCAAAGGGATCATAACTTGTCAGCTGAGTGGCATTTCTTTCCCACCAGCCATGGGAAAAGTCCTTGTGATGGAATTGGGGGGCTGTTAAAAGGCTTGTGGCACGAGCAAGTCTTCTGGCCACAACTGAAAACCACATCCTTAATCGTTTTGACATGTTTAACTGGGCAAGGGAAAACATCAGTGATGTAGAGTTCTACTCTATAGACAAAGATTCAGTGCAGGAAAACTCAGTAAAATTTCATTTAGCTAAAAGATTTGAAGAAAAATGCAAAACCATAGCAGGCATAAGGTCCCATCACAGTTTCATACCTTGCTCAAGTAGTAAGCTACAGATGAGGAGGATATCTTCAGATGATATTTGCACCACTGTGACCATAGGCACTGGTGATGATGATGCAGATCTCACAGATCAAAATGTTGGCAAATGGCAAACTTACCAGCCTGGCAAATATGTAGCATTAGCCCTGTTCAAAAATCAACTTTTTCTTATTTTCATAGGTTTCTGTACTTTTTCCCATGCTTTTTGACCTGAAAAGGCCGAAAATCACAACCATTTTGACCTAGGTTGTTGGGAAGCATTGCCGCATGGAGCTTTAAGTTTTCTGCCTTGAAATCAGCCAAAAGCACCAGTTCCGGGGTCCCTTGAATCATGTTTTGCACTATAACTTTTTATCTAAACAAGATAGAGCAACAAAATAGGCACCAAATTAAAGTGTTTTTAATCCTCTTTCTAACTTATACAATTATGATAGTCTTGGAACAAGAAATGGCACATTGGTACATACAAAGATTTCAGAAATATCACAAAATTCGTTTTCTCACACTCAAGGCAGACAAGGCACCTTATTCATGACACAAATTTGAGATTAACATTTTGTCACAAGTCTAATCGATCAAGAAGTGAAAGCATTACATGATGATTAATTTCATAATGACATTTACACAGTCAGTTGTTGAGAGTTTGTTTCTTGAAGCTGTCAAAGCGGCGTCTGTTGAACTCCACAGCTTGAAGGAGATAGTCCCTTTGCTTGGCATCTGTTGTTATGACATTTGCAAAGTCACTCATCATCTTGACACCACGTTCAGCAATGTCATTCACCGCTTTCAGATTCTTAACATAGTCCAACGCTTTTCTGTAGTCCTCATTCTGTGGCCAAGACGTGACAGGTTCCAGAAGCCACTCGGATCCAATATTCAGTGTGTCCAGCAGGAAATGTGATTCTGGGCCAATGAGATCAACCAGGGTGGTCTTAGCTGTGACTCTCTGGAATAGAGGCTTTCCTGTTCTGAAGCTGTCTGGCTTCTCAGTGGCATGTAACTGGGCAGCAGTGATGTAGGTCTCGAAATCAGTCTCAGTCTCGAGACCGATCTCGAGACCCAATTTGCAGATCTCGATCTCGGTCTCCGCTATTTAGATCTCGCCCTCGATCTCAGTCTCGACAGACGCGGTCTCGGTTTTTCTCCCCGAGACCTTTCGAGACCTCTCGAGATCATAATGAAAAATACATGTTATTGGCATACTCATGATGGTGGCTTGGTTGAACAGACACAATTCAGAATGTTCATGAAAGTTTGTAAAAGTAAGGGACTCTAGGTATTCACTAATCAGTCACCCTGTTTTGAGTTGCCACGTTTGTCTTGCGGGGGTGTGTGGGTCTGGATTTTTTTAGGTTAGCGATACAAAAAAATTGCCCCCCCCTCCGCCCCCGTCAGATTAATTGAAAACAAATTGAAAGGGCATGAGCTTGGTCTCGATCTCGGTCTCGAATTTTAAGGATCTCGATCTCGGAAGGTAGATCTCGATCTCGAACCTTTGATCTCGGTCTCGATCTTGGTCTCACAGAATCAGGTCTCGGTCTCAGTCTCGGACTTGGTGGTCTCGACTACATCACTGCTGGGCAGCAATGTCGTGCTTCAATGTGTCACTCAATCTACTGCTGAACAGGGCAAATGGCACGACTTCCTGCATCAGGTACCATTTGTGGTTTTCCATCTTATTAAGTACTGCATCAGCAAGCTCTGGGTCAGTTTTCTTGTACTTCAACATGTCCTGGATTAGACTTAGATCATTCATGGGAGCATCTGCAGCAGACATTGACATCATCCATACAGGAGTGTAGAACAGCGCAAGGAAGGTGTTGAGTCTTTCCAGCTTTGATACAGTGTCTTCGTCGTACTCAAGTTGATCTGCAAACATCAGCATTTTCATGGAGTACAGGTTTCTGGCCATCCATCTGGCCTGATGAATGGCGCCTGGTCGACTCCAGTGAATACCTCGAGGAGGCATTCCTTCAAGAACAATGACTGTCAGTTCAGCCATTTCCCTGTAGTCGGCTCTTGGAAGCCTTTCTGCTGTTAGAATGTCTTGGAGTATTTCTTCACTGTTCTTCTTCTTTTCCTTCAGCCATTTGCTGTTGATAGCCAGCATCTTTGGGTTTTCCTTGGACAAGTCCATCCAAACATCCTTCAGATGCTCAAACCAGGGATTATCTGGCCCCTTCACCTTCCCAAACAGCTTCTCCCAAACTGCTCCTACTAGGATTTCCAGGATGTGATGTCGACAGGCCAGATAAAACACCTTTTTGTTCAGCATTTTCTCTAGCAGTTTGGCAGCTCCTCTGTGAACTCCACTGTTACTGGATGTAGTGTCAAAAACAAGGGCAGTAACATTATCCGTAAGTTCCCATGTCTCCAGTAAATCCATTGAAGCCTCAGCCTGAGCTGTGCCAGAAGAATTGTGGATGACAGGTACTCCCAATAACTTTCCTTCAGTGTATGAAGGTGGACCAGACACTAGCACAGCTAAAGTCTCTGAGGTACTTCCAGGTTCACTGCCCAAGACATCTTTGAGCAACTTTCCATCCCAGTGTAAGGCAGCGTACTGTGGGGGTTTTTCACAAAACTTGGACATGTGACTCTGGCTGATATTATACCTGGACAGCATTCTGTTGCGACGTGTTGTTGAGGTTGAGATGACGAAGTTATCCAGATCAGCCCCTCCAGCTTTCAAGGTGGCAGAAACCATGGCAGTAACTTGATTGTCTGATAAACCAAGACGATCAGCTGTATTGCAGATGACATCACATTCCATGACCTTCCTTGGAAACGTCAAAGTCACACTAGTCACAGTGTCTTGATGAGAACATCCAGGACGAGGCTGATGGTAATCCATGTCCTCTGTGTTAGCGTCGTTGTCAGTTGAGTCACCCCAGGTAATGTCATCCACATGAACAACTGCCTCTTGTTCTGCTGCAGCTGTAAAATAGTACAACATGTTAAGACAGTAATTGTTAAGTACATGCTAAATACCGCAATGGAGTAAACTTAAAACTTTTTGTAACATTCAAAGTAATTAGTTTTACCTTGTTCTTGTCTATGCTGCAGTCTTTCATTCCTCGCTGCTTGCTGCAGGATCTTGTCTCAAAAATCTTGTCATGACCAGACATATGACCTTTCCTCTCAGTCTTTTGGTCTTCGCAGAACCTGATATCCTCATCTTTCTTCTCTCTGGATAACAGTCTGTTGTTCTGTATTTCCTGGATTGCATCTGGAGCTCCTATATCGAACAGGCTGTCTAATTCCAGCACAAATGCTCCTCTTTTTCCTCCAGGGTTACTTGCTCTTCCTTTGCTTTTCACCAGAGCACGATGTTTCTCATGTAGTTTCATGAAGAGCTTCATTGCATTGTACTTGGTCATTGTCTTGATCCTAGCCATCTGCCAGAATGGGATGATAGATTCAACTGTTTCATATGCAAGGTCTTGAACCATGGGCCTCCCTGCATTTTCCGGTAAATTCTGAAGATTAAGGAAATACTGGAACGCCTGTCTGTTGGTGGGAAGCTGGGAACCACTGATAAAAGCTGAAGGGTATCCAACCAGGAAAGTTTCAGTGAGAGATCTGGTAGATGGCCCAGTTGACACCTGCCTGTGGACAGTACGTGGAGGTTCTGAGATATCAACTGTGCACCCACGGAGCTCCCTCAGCTCCTTGCTTAATGCCATTGTGAAGTTGTAACTTGTAGATGGTTTTCTAGATTCTGATTGAGTTTCTGTTGTTTCCTGAAAAATGATAGATAATTATTATTATTATTATTATTATTAATTATTTATTATTATTATTATTATTTATTAATTTTATGCTCTTTCATTTGATACCTAATTTGTTGCTCTATCTTGTTTAGATCAAAAGTTAAAGTGCAAAACATACAGTGTGTCCGTAAAGTCATGGTGGGATTTTAAATAGCTATATTATTGCAACGAAACATGATAATGAGATGAAACAATGTCAAATTGAAGAACAACTCTCAAAGTTGTATCTTGTAGTTAGTCTAGGCTAAGCTTAACCTTTATCTCGTAGTTAGTCTAGGCTGTCCACATGCCTATGTTGAACATGAGCGTAATAGCCCGAAAGTTAATGTGTGGTGTGCTCTAGCACGAGATCGAGTGATTGGTCCATTTTTCTTCGTGGAACCCACTGTGACGTCACACAACTACCTCGCTATGTTGGAACATTTTGCAGTACCCCAATTTATTGACAATAATGTCATCTTTCAGCAAGATGGTGCTCCTCCGCACTATGCCAATGTTGTTCGAGAATTCCTTAATGAAAAATTTCCACAGAGATGGATAGGAAGAGGAGGATGGAAGCCATGGCCTCCACGCTCTCCGGACCTGACACCTTTGGACTTTTATTTGTGGGGTTACGTCAAGCAAAGCGTGTACAGTGTACCCATTAGGGATATTCATCACTTGCACAAGCGAATCACGGAAGCTATCGCATCCGTCACTCCTGATGTTCTTGGGCGTGTGTGGCTGGAATTGAATCACTGCCTAGATGTCTGCAGGGCTACCAGAGGAGCCCATATCGAACTACGTTAAATAAAGTTATTCTTTTAGAGTTGTTCTTCAATTTGCCTTTTTTTCATCTCATTATCATGTTTCATTGCGATAATATAGCTATTTAAAATCCCACCATGACTTTACGGACACACTGTAATTCAAGGGACCCTGGAATTGGCGCTTTGGCCGATTTCAAGGCAGAAAATTTAAAGCTCCATGCGGCAATGCTTGCCAACATCCTAGGTCAAAATAGTTGTGATTTTTTGGCTTTTTCAGGTCAAAAAGCATGGGAAAATGTACAGAAACCTATGAAAATAAGAAAAAGTTGATTTTTGAACAGGCCTAATGTAGCATGTGTTTACAACAGAAACTGGTATGTGAGTAACAGAAAGGATCGAGTTCTGATGAACATTCTGAAGTTTTAGTCACTTTCATGAAAAAGTCACACAAAAGTATTTTGTCTTGGCCAGCAATGTCAAGAACAGATGAATGCTGGGTGCCATTCCAACATGTTATCTGTGTAGTAAGTGCACCAACTCTCCAGGGAAGAGGTGCTCGTCATTATACCCTAAACCCAAGTGACATTAACAAAATTCAAACACCATTTCCTACATTTCTTTAGAGTGCTTTAAGTATGAGATGAATGTTGAGTAATCAAGTAATTAATTTGTAGGAACTTCACTTTTAACACATGTTTAAGCAGTACATTAGGGTGTATCATGCTCAGGTTAAATATTGAAAAACCTGGAATTTCAAAATTGGCAGTATGTATTCCTATGTAAAATTGAATTTTAAGAGGGGTTTGTCTTCTGCAACTTTTGTGAAAAATCGCATTTAAGTGTTCAAAATTGCACTTTCTTGTCAAAAAATGGGATTTTTGGCCAATTTCAAAGACTTGGTAGCCTCAAATGACCTCCATATGTTCCATATTGTTCACATCAGGGATGGGGTCAAATACAATTGCCCAAATACAAATATAGATACAAATACACTATTTTTTTACGGCCAAATTCAAATACAGATACAAATATTTGAATTTATAAATCCCCAAATACAAATATAAATACAAATATGAAGCTTCAAATACAAATAAAATGCAAATACAATTTTTACTGTATTTGCAAATTTCGTACCAATTTCATCCTAAATATAAACGGATAATATTTACTTGACTTCAGCTACCCCCCAAGTAAGACAATACTGGTATAGTACTTATTGTATAAAACTTAACATTGCAATACTTTGGCTCTTATCAAAGTAGACTTCATTTTCACACCAAGGCAAGAAAAGTAACAAATTCCTCTTGTTTATTATTTTTATTAGAGAAAATTATTTCACACTCCTTGATATTTCTGCACTTTTGCATAATTAAAGAAAATAAATTCATATTTCTCAATGTTTGATTTTTACTGTTCATATCAATTTGTAGTTATATGCACAGTTATATTACATTAGTGTATTTGACTGTATTTGAAGCAAGTACAGCAAATAAAAGGCTCAAATACAAATTCAAATACAAATATGCAGCTTTTTAAATTCTCAAATACAAATACAAATGCAAATATCCATTTTTGTGTATTTGTAAATACAAATACAAATACGTATTTGACCCCATCCCTGGTTCACATACACCCTTAAGTATTTCTAGGGACAGGCTTGGACCCATTTAAGATCAGCCAAAGTGGTTCATAACCCCTAAAATAACCAAAATCACCCAAAATGGCCCAAAACTAAGGAATTGTATGATTTTTAGTCCCATATACACCACATTTCGCAGCTGTTCTCTTCATCAGGCAGAATCTTTTTATTCTTCTTTCTTGGTCTTGCACTTTCTTTTTTTTAGAAATGCCTCCACCAATTTTTATTTATTTTCTTTTCAGTATCACTGAGTGTGATGGCAGCTGCCCCCACCTTTCCACAAGCTGCTGTGACGTTCAACCTTTTTTTTGCAATTGCAATTCTTCTTTAATATTTGTATAAGTCCCTCCTCCACCCCCAGCTTGTAATAATATGCTGGTCAACTAAATGTTTTGAGATTTTTTCTTCTGAAAGCATCTTGATTTGTCTAGCAGGTCTTGTAGATATCTAAAACATGTTCATAATGTCTTGCTTTCACTTGTAACTGGCAACAATCCTCTGTGATCGATCCTAGCATGAACAAAACCATCTCTTCTCTCTTGCCCATACACTGCATGAGCTGCAGCTGAAACTTCCTGGACTGCTCTTTCACAGCTTTGAGTATGAACTGAGAAATTCTCAACTTCAAGTGGAGACCTGAGAAGCTCCTCAACTTCTCTTGACATCTTACGAGTAAAGAGTGGCTCATACAGTTTCTCCTTATCCCAATTAATCATAGTAATTGGAGAAGTGGCATCAAAATTTAGTTTAGGGTTTCTATGAGTTATCAGACTCATGTCTCCATACTCAGACTTACCTCTGACCTTCTTGATCATCTCAACCCCCCATGCCCTCTCCTCCTCATCCTCACTGCACAGGAGATCTCAAGGCAATGAGGTTCTCACTGTGGGCATGATATGCTCCACGAACTATCACATTGAGTGATTATGTTCCTGACTTCAGAGGTCTGGCTTCTCAGCAATCCCAGAGCAGTCACAATATGGTGAGGTCCATACCTCATGTGGTGCTTCACCTTGATCTCAAAATACATCTTGAAGTAGAAGTCCAGGCAGAACTTCAGCAGCAGCACCAGCTTTTTCAACACCTCCCCCTTCAGACCATGCTGCCTCAGTCACAGCATCAACAGAGCCTCACCTGTAGTCAGCCAGCGTGACTGATTCAGTGGGCCACACTTCAGACCAGCAACTTCCTTGCTCAAATCTCCTGTCTTGAGAGCTTTGATCAGTAGGTAGCAGTTCTTCTGGTCAGTGCTAAGGTTCTGTACAATGTCTTCTGGCAGTTCAGTTATATCTTCTCCTGGCAGAGCCTTGAAGCTGAAGGTTGACAGACATGTCATTGATCTTCTCCAAAAGTTTTCCTATTGGGCCACTGAACCCAGACTTGTGCATGTAGGGACCATCAAGCTTGATGATCATGTGCCTGAGACTGAGTTCATTAATATGCAACTGGCATATCAGCCAGTGACACTTGTGACCTAGCAGTCTCTCCAAGTAAGTGATGGCTCCTCCATCAAGGCCTGTGTTTGTGGAGTCACCACCAAGAACCACAATAGTATCTTTAGCACCATGAGCACTAATCCACTCAAACAGAGACTGAGCTATCTTCAGTGCAGGTTTCTCATTTCCTTCAAGTTCTTCTGGTGTACAATGGAAGATACACTTCCCCTCAGGTTCCCAGGTAACACTATAGTGCTCTTCAGTTGTAATATCAGGATGGAAACAGCCAGTTTCTTCATTGTACCTCAGGATCTGTCCTTTTCTCCAGGGCCTCCACTGAGGCACCTATTACAGACTCCTTGCCCCTCCACATCTTCATCCTGTCAACAACTAGATATGCCTTATCAGCAGATAGATGGCCAGCTTTGATGAGATCTTGCAAGAAACCAGTTGCAATGGCTGCTGCAGGAGTATTTGCCACCTTCAACCTGACTGCAGCCACAGCAGTGCTTGAGATATCCATGTAGTTCCTCCTGGCAGAGGTGGAGACTTTGCCAGTGTTGACACTGGAGCTTGTGCCTGGTGCATTATTGGAAAAATCTGTGTCAGCAGTAGGAACTGCTCTGCCTGGAGACTCTTGCAAGGAAGTCACCATCTTCATCATCATCACCAGCTCTAAGCAGTAGCTCCTTTTCTTCTTCCTCTTTTCTGTTTCTCTTCTCAGCTGCCTTCTGTTCTTCCTCCTTCCTCTTAGCAGCCTTCACCTGCTTCATTGTTTCCTTCACATCAACAGATGCCATCCGGAAGCCACAAACTTCTGAGGTTTTGATCCTCTGGTAATGGAGCCACTCTAGCTCTAGCTTTGGAATCTTCTGATGCAGAGGACAGTCACAGTTGACATGAACTCTAGCAGCACAGCCAGAGCAGCCAGATGCTTCAGTTCCACAAAGAGTGATATCATGTCTGCAGGTTATGATGTCAAGCAATATATCAAGTTCAGATATTCTCTTCTCTCTCTTTGCAGCCTTCACTCTGCCAGTACCAGTGATACCAAGTCCTTAGCCAAATCTTGCAGAGGGTACTGAGTTCTCTTCATATCATCCAGAAGCAGCTTCTCTTCCTGGAGGAGGATTCCTCTCTGAAACAGCTCTCCAGGTTGAACTTCTGTGGGAAATAACTGCTTGCCTGGACCCACCAGATCACTCAGCTTTGAACCAGAACTTTTTCTGGTCTTTCATCCTTGCTTAGCCATGGTGACTACACAATCTTCACCAAGCTTTGTATCTGAAACATAGAAAATTATCACAGTGAAACTCTAGTAGCCTATAACATCTGTTACAATGGTTTTGTTTGGTAAGAAACCAGTCTGTTACATTTGTACTACAATGTATGTCCTGCATAGCTGTTCTGTACATAACCAGAAAATGAAAAAGTGGAAATTTGAACACTTAAATGTGATTTTTAGCAAAAGTTCAAGAAAACAAACCCCTCCTAAAATTTAATTTTACATAGGAATACATACTGCCAATCTTGAAATTCATACTTCAATGAGCATGATACACCCTCCAGTACATATTTACTAAATTGAGGACATGGCAAATTTAACAAACTGAATATTTAAGTTGGAATCTTGATTTCAGAAATATCTTTCAGTTTCAGGTCCCTTATTAAATGACAGTAGGATGTAAAGTTGTGTCTGTAATTCTCAAATGTTTCAGATGGTCATTTTTCATGATATATGTATTAGTGATGTAGCGGATGTCATTTTTTTCACATCCGCGGATGCGGATGCGGATGAGGATGTTTGATTTCAACATCCGCGGATGCGGATGTCTACATTTTCGTTATTTTTTAGGATATATTCGAGATTTGTTGTGTTTAACGTATATAATAAGTTATTATATAGAGAGAGCTGTAGCTATAATGTAGTATAATTGATTAATTGTACAATAATTGCTGTACTTTTCTCTGAACATATAAAATAATATCAAGCATCTAACTAATATAGAAATCAATCAGTGAATTCGTCTGCAAATAAATTCGTTATATTTTGTTGAGTTTCAGCCACAATTAGAAACCATAATTGTGTTACCAGGATGCGGGACGTGAACCCAACTCAAATGCACCCCACCGACCTCTTTCCCCAACCTCCACCCTTATAGAAAGAGATCTTTAATTAGCTTGATAACTATTTATATTAAGTTTAAAGTTTTATTAGGCATATTTATAAATGAGTAATTAAAATAAAGTAAACTAAGATGTTCATCGTTTAATGTTCAAACTTAATTATAGGAAGGTTATGCTTAAGGAACATTATTTTTCTGCCTTTTCTGCTGCCAGTCTGTTTCTCTTTTCATCATATATTAATCCAGCACTGCTAAATAATCTCTCGCTTGGTACGTTTGTTGGAGGACAGGCTAAATGTTTCCTTGCAAGTTTACTCAAGTATGGATAGATATTCTGCGTATTTTTCCACCAACTAATAGGATTGTCACATGCAGCCAGGCGTTTTTCTTGGTGATAGCTCTCGATCATTTTTACTACATCTTTTGACATCGCGTAGGTCTCGTCATTGCTGCTTGACTCAAGAAATTGAGAGACAGATTCTGTGATAGATTTGCTTGTTGAAGGTGTTGGTTCTGTCACTGAAACTTTTATTCTTTTGGTGGGTGGCGAAGCGACAGATTCAAGAGATTGAAGCTCTTCAACTGCTTTGCCAAGTGATGATTTAACTCGTTCTAATGTACTAGGTGAAAATAACTTAGCTTTGTAACATGGATCTAAGTAGGTTGCAAGAGAGTAACTTCATACAAGAACAGCCTCTCGTCTTGTCGCTTGCATCACTTTTGGGCACAATGAACTAGTTCTATTAATATAGTAGAATTTGATAATTTCCACTTATTAATGACGTTTTATCTCAACGGTCCACATCTGCACGACATCCGCAGTCCAAAGCGCGGATGCGAGAAAATGTGCGGATGTGACCTACATCACTAATATGTATGTGTAATACTGAAATATGTTCATATTACTCTGATATTTTTACTTTGCATTTTCATGTAAATTATGGTAATTTTGAAAAAAAAAATTAAATTGAAGGAAGCTGACCACCAAAACCAAACTGTTACTGTAGTTTGCCTAAATGTATATGAACATATGGCAAAAATATGAAAGTGATGGCTGTCCTAATGGGATAATAATGGCATGAATATAGGCTTCTTTTTGCAAAAATAAAATTTCCCAATTTTTTTTATTATTTGTTGTTTCCAATTCTATAGATAATAAAGAGCTTTTGAAAGCATTTCTGACTACAAATATATTATGACAACCTGTAAAATTAATTTCAGCTCTGAAGTATGAATAGTTTTTTATCAGTACCAGTGAAAAGAGGGTAACTTAGTGAATTTTTAAGCTTTCTTTAATTTTTGAAGCCTTGTAGATGGCAAACTATAAGAGATAGGTTTGATTTGACATCAAATATCAATTCTATGACTATGTTTACCATTTATACCAAATATCAGCCTTGTGAAGGGATAAACAAAAAAGATATGGTTGCCTAAAGTTTGACATTCATGCAATTTTGCCAATGACACCAAAAAATAAGGGAAAAATGCATAATTTCAAATTGCTGTATCTCAAACACTAAGTAATATTGACCTAAAATTTGGGATTTGTGCATAAGTTTGATAGAATTACAAATGATAATTTTTTCAGAAGTTTCTGAGAGGGTGACCTAGGAAGTTGGTCAAAATTTGCTAGGTTTTGAGAAATTCCTATCAGGTTCACCTAGTATAGAGCTAAAAGCTATATTATCGTCAAGAGTGGTTGATCAGATATTAAGAAAATCTTTCAACTCTTACTTACCTGAGCCTGAATTTTTCCTTCACTATTCAAAAACCAATGGGTGGTCGAATGACTAGACAAAAACAATAACTGAACGAGGAAGACATTAATAATCACTTTGTTTTGCATCATGGTTACTGTTTATGGGTGAATTTCTATGAATTTTCAAGGACTTGCACAGTCATTATCGACTAAAATGGCTTGATCAAATGATAACTTGTATGTCTAGGACTATGATGTCATTTTGAAATTATGGTGCTGTGAGCCTAAGACTACACACCATGATTCCTGCAATTGTACAACTTGGCCTAAATTAAGATACACAAATAAAAATTAGAAATGTGTTTCTAACAGTATTAACCTTAAAAATAATAGACAGACAAACTGGCATACTTTAAAATTTTTTTGAGGTATTAAATTATGAATTTTTTACATAGTTGAAATTTAGTAAAAGGGTCATTCCAGAACAAATCATGCAAAAAAAAAAAAAGAAATTTGTAACCACTCCAACTTGGATTCTTCTCAAATTTAGTATATAAGGTTGTTTTTGTGCAAAAACATGAAATCTCAAGTTTTAGCCCAATCTGAGTAATGGCTCAAAATTTATGGGCCCCCCAACTTTGGGGGTGGGGGCTGGCCCCTTAATCCCTAATTGAGCTAGGAAAAAAATTTAAAAACCATTTGAAAGTTCAAATCCTAAAGAATAATTGACTAAGTAAAAAAATGCACTTAATCAAATAGTTAAAAAGTTTTAGCAGTTTGAATATTTGTGAGGGGGCCCACCCCCTATGATACAGATATTCAAAAAAAAATTTTCAGCATTTTCTACCTCAATTACTCTTCTATATGACTTAGTCAATGACTGTGTATTTTTACCTTTAAGTTGTGTATTTTTTGTACTTTATTATAATGTACTTGCTAACAAAAAGATGACATATTAGCCCAGGTTCAGGAATTGGGCTATACTAACTATATAATAGTGTCACACACACACACACACACACTATTAAAATAAGAGAGATAATTTGTACTGCCTGTTTGTAAGGTCGAGTGGTATCACGCTTGTGTAGTCATGCTACAACTTGTCACAGCAAAATGAGATTGTCTGAAGGCTCCTTCTATTAGCATGAGCCTTGGTTATTAAGGGTTCACTCTGCCTTTTGTAACCACATGATAAACACTGCTCATATATGGTATCTGCTTGCCATATTATTTTAGTGCCTTGCCTATATTGACTGTGGTTGTGTTTGCCTGTTATCATTAAAAATCATTAACATTTAATATTCTTTCTACTTATTACAGGAACTGACGCTAATATATAAATTTTAAACATGTCTTACTATTTAAATTATCATAAACAGTGTTGTGACCCCTTTAAGAGACACAAGAAAAGAATCTTAAAAGGTTTAAGAAATTTACCATTAAATGTAACAGAAAAAAATCTTGCACTCTTTAATTGGAAAGTTTGTACAAACTGTTCTTTAAGATTAAATGAACTTGAAGAACCTGATAAATTATTTAATGATGTTTTTGAAAATGAGTCATCTACAAGTACCTCTTCATTTGAAAGCAGTCCAGGAAGTACACATTTGCAAACTGACAATCCTGGTGAGATCAGTGATATTGAAATCTGTAGAGAACATACCAAGAACAGTCTTGAAGAAATGGAGATTTCACCAAATAAAATTCCATAAGTAGTGTATGAATTATAATTTGGGGACTTATTTTTGAAAAGTATAGTTATCAGAAAATGCATTATATGATTTTTAAAAATCATCTAAACTCTTTATCTTTGTGTATACATTGTTTCATAGGTTATCAAAATAATGCAGTTTTATCAAACCTGTAAACATAACATTCTTTAACAATTTAAGGAATTGCAAAAAAATAGTTATGTACAATAAATTAATTCTGATTAGTTATTAAATTATGAAAATTTGTTGCTGTAACTTACAGTAATTCTAAATTTTGGATGATGCCTAATTTCAGATGGTATGAACACTGACAGGATATCTAAAAAGCATCAAACATACCAGTATATGACAAGTGTGTATCTACTTTGAAAAAGAAATTTGAAGTCTTTCTCAGCATCTCTGGATGAGGGAGCATCTACATCCAAGAGATTATAGGGCCTACATGGAAAAAGAATTGGAAAGGTAAGGATTGCTCAAATTTAACTAAATTAGCAACTCATGGTCACAATTAAACTCTCTTGATGTATATAATTTTAGAGGTTTTAAATTTCAATAGCCTAACTTTTCTTCAATATCATTCTTATGTACAGAACACAATCACACCATTTTAACAATGTCTAAAAAATATCCATGGAAGGTAGATATTCTTATATTTTTTCTATTTAGGTCCTGATCTTAGAGTACATTAAATTAATAATTTCATTTTAAGAAAAATCTGATATCCCCTACCTTTTATTTATCTAATATGTACAAAAGTATGATGAGGGAGCTCGCTGAAGCATTCAACTCTACAACTTCCTACCAAAGGAGGTTGCAGATTCTTACTCTATCCCCATACATGATCTCAAAAACTCAGAAGAGTTCTTTGGGGCTAGTAGATATCGTGTTGATAAAGCAAGGAGCATGAAGCAACAGTATGGAATATTGCAAAATGTTCCTAAATACAGTAAAGGGAAAAGATAAGTGATGAAACTATTTCTAATGTGACAGCTTTTTATGAGAACCCAGAATTTAGTCGGGTGTATCCAGGAAAAAAGGACTGTGTTAGTGTCAGAGACAAAGATGGAAACAAAATTTACAAACAAAAGCATCTCTTACTCAGTAATTTGAAAGAACTGTATCTTAGGTATAAAGAAACTGACTCAAGTATAAGGTTTTCAACATTTGCAGCTCTTAGACCCAAATGATGTGTTATTGCTGGAGGTACAGGGACACACTCAGTTTGTATTTGTACCTATCACCAGAACCCCAAATTAATGGTTTCAGCAATTGGTGACAAGGACTTGACTTATCATTCATTGATTCAAAAAAGTGTCTGCGATGTGGACAACATTAAATGTATATTACACCAGTGTAGAGAATGTCCTGGTGTTGCTGGTGTAGATAATTATTTGAACACATTAAATGTACTGACTTCCAGGGATTCAATTGAATATGACCAGAGGACCAGCACTGACAGGGCAACCTTGTCAAATGTAACTGTTACAGTGGAGGAATTAATTTAAAAACTTTCAGAATCAATTTATTCTCTTACTCATCATCATTATATAGCCAAGAGTCAAAGCCTCTACATGAAGACCCTTAAGCAAAATCTCAGTGAAGATGAAGTTTAGTACTGGGAGACTTTTCTGAGAACTATTCTTTCATCACTCAAGATGCACCACAGAGCTACCATTGGACAAATGAACAAGTTACATTACACCCAATGGTTGTATATAAAATGGAAGATGGTAAATTGAGCCACACTAGCTATTGCATCATTAGTGATAGTTTAGATCATAACACCGCAGCAGTGTATACATTTCAACAATTTTTAGTTCAAGACATTAAAGCGAGATTCCCTATTGCGAAAACAATTAAATATTTTTCCGATAGTTGTGCTGGACAACACAAAAACCATTTTAATTTTAGCAATTTATGCCATCATGAAACAGATTTTAGTATAAAGGCAGAGTGCAACTTTTTTGCCACTAGTCATGGCAAAAATGCCTGTGATGGCATTGGAGGAAGTGTGAAGAGAGCAGCAGCTAAAGCTAGTTTGCAAAGAACAACAGGACACATCTTGTCTCCACAGAGTTTCTATGACTTTTGTACACAAAACTTTGAGTCCATCAAGTTTAAATTCATTACAAAAGAACAAATAAATCATAAAACAGAACTCAGTAGTAGGTTTGAAAAAGCAGTGACAGTGAAGGGCACACAAGGTTTTCACAGAATTGTGCCAATGTCTCAGTCACATTAAAGCTTATTTAGTTTCAGACTCCAATAACTACAATGTTGTTAGGGTTATGACCTCTGAACAAGGTGACTCAGACACGAGTCCAGATTTATCAAATGAGCAAAAATTTCTTTCCTGTGGGAAAGTATGTTGCATGTATTTATGATGGTCGAAAATATCTAGGAATCATTTTAGATTATTCAGAAGAATTCCAAGATTATAAAATCAAGTTTCTAACTCCTCCTATTTCCAACAAAAACAATAGATACTATTTCCCAACTAATAATGATGATGATGTTTGTTGGGTAGAAACCAAAAACATCCTTCATGAAATGTCAACTCATAATATTCAATCTGGCACCAGAGTTGTGTATATCTTCGAAATACATGATACTGAGAATTAGGCTAGGTACCAAAAATGTTTTAGATTTAATGTATCATATAGCAATTATTTTTATTCAAGTAATGTCTTAATTTGTTCAATAAAACATAACTATACTAGCAGTATTTTTTTTACTTTTGAAGATTGACAAAGTTGAGAGAGTTATTATTATTATTATTATCATCATCATCATCATTATTGAGTTTTAGGAAAAACTAATAAGTTTATCTTATAGCTATACTTAATCCACTTGTAAGTCAAGGAAAACATCTTATAAGAGAGCTTGATAAGTAAAACAGGCATAATGGTGTAAGTTCAAAGTCCAGCAAATAGAATGTGTTTTTAATCTCCACCACCATCTAATGAAAGGTAAAAATACACAATGTCGTTGACTAAGTCATATAGAAGAGTAATTGAGGTACAAAATTATTAAAAAAAATCTTGAATATCTGTATCATAGAGGGTGGGGCCCCCCAAGAATATTCAAACTGATATAACTTTTTAACTATTTGATTAAATGCATTTTATTACTTGAGTCAATTATTCTTTAGGATTTGAGCTTTCAAATGTTTTTAAAATTTTTTTCCTAGCTCAATTTGGGACCAAGTTATAGACTTTTAAAAATTAAGGGGCCAGCCCCCACCACCAAAATTGGGGGGCCCATAAATTTTGAACCATTACTCTGATTCCTCTGAAACTCAAAATTTTGTGTTTCTCAGCATAAACAACCCTGTATAGCAATTTTAAGCAAAATCTAAGTGGGTGTGGTTTCAGGCAATGCCTGATTTGTCCTGGAATGACCCAAAATTTTTATTGACACCTATTTCTAAATTGTCTTTCAAAGTATAGCCTACTGTTTATGTAACCACATGCCAATAAACCTTACACTAACTTCTCACTAGTTATAAAGCACAATTTATTTCTGTAGCAAAATAATGTCTTACTTTAAACAGTTAAATATGGTTTATCAATAATAATAATTACAAGCCAGTGACTGGGGCCTAGCTCAGTGGGTAAAAACATTTCCCTATAAGTGAAGTGAAGACACTGTGGTCAAGGGTTTGACTCCTGATAGTGCTGGTAATAATAATAATAATCCAGAAGTTAAAGTAATGATGGGCTATGGTATATGATACCAAACTGTGCCAGTGTTTGGGTCTCCTCACTGATTATTATTATTATTATTATTATTAAATTTTTATCATAAAATATGGCCAAGGAGCCACATTACTGAAAATTAATTCAAATATTGTAGGTAGCCAAAAAAGGGTTGGCAAAAACCCAGTTTTTATTGAAAAAACCACACACCTTGGTTTTTTCAGGGGGTTTTAGGTTTTATCAGGCTTTTTCATATTTTCAATGGCCAAAATAGTAGCTATAAGAATAGAGCTAAATAACTGAGAGCTTATTACAAAAATAACTATTTACCAAGATTTGTATTTTCATTGGGCAGTTAGGTATATGTTTTGCTTGAAAATAAAATGATCAAATAATTATAATGTTTGTAATATCTCAATCAAGTTGTCTGAATATGGAATCTTTTATTTATCCATATTTCATATTTTACTGTAGCTATTTCAATAATGAGTGAGGTACTGCAAGAATTAATCTACTACATTATTTTATTAATGGCTCATTGATTTATTTTGAAAAAAAAAAAAAAAAAAAAAAAAAAAAAGAGTTGTGAGAGTTTTGTAGGTTTTTTCCTGGGAGAAAAAAACAAAAAAAAACAGGGACAACTGAGTTGGGTCCAATCAGGCCAACCCTGAGCCTAAGCATCCCATTAATCCTGAGGTTGAAAACCCACTTTTCACACTAGAGCACTAAGCTCTAGTATCTAATCCAGAGCTTTCAAAACTTTTAACGTTGGCGACAAACTATTTAAGCATAACAATTTTCACGACACATTAATTAATTTTTGTTATCAAATATCAAATATCAGATAATTTTTCAGTAGGTGGTTTTATCTTGTAGCCGATTTTGTTGATAGAAAAATCAAAATTTTCAAAATACAAAAAACACTAATGTGTCACGACACACCAGTTTGGAAAGCTCTGATCTAATCTAATAACATGACATTAGGTACTATATCAAATTGTTTTAATTCACTAACAAAAGAGAAATTATTTCACTGAAATTACTATAATGATGCACTCCTAAGATTCAACTACAGCTTTATTACCCTACTAATTTATACCTTATTTGCATCATTGCAGTATGTGATCACACTTTTGCTAATTTTAATGGACTTCAAGACAGTCATTTACTGTACTATTTCTTTTTCATGAAAATTTCATATAAACAGAATTAACTACTTTTGTGTTGATAAGTGATAGGACGGTAACACAGCAATCAGGGTGGATTGGTTTAAACCGTTGTTATTTTTAGTTTTCTGATGGAAAAAAAAAGTTTTTTTTTGTTTTTTTTATGTATATGCTTTTCATTCTTAGTTTTAATGATATTTTAATGCTTTCTATGCACATAAATCAATGATAACAATTTTGTACATCAATTTCATACATGAAACCTAATATTGTGTTTATTTTTTAATTAAGTCTGTCACACTGTCAACAATCAACATCATAAGAAAAAAGTTTGTACTTTCAGCTAAGGTATTTTACTATTTTTCAACAGAAATCCTGACAAAGATTATGTCCCAACCACTATTAAAGTATCAATTACACAAAAAAATTAGAAATTTAGTTTACTATTGCACCAAATAGGGTTGGTTGGTAGTTTACAAAATTTTTAGTTACCTATATAATTTATATTCCTAGTCACCACATTTGACACATTTTGTTTGTATGAACAATACGATTACAGTATATCTGAAATCTGAATAGTGTTAAAGGAATTGATTTCACTATTATCACTATTATTTAGAAAAAATAATAAACAAGCTCATTTTATAATTTTGAGTGTAAACATAGGTAGTTTCTTTCTTGTAAAACTTAGTATACTGCTTAAATAAAATAATTTATGAAAGATAAAATCATTTTATTACAATCAAACACTAAAGAACCAAAAAAAACATTAAAATCAAATAAACCGTGGTTTTTTTTTGTTTTAATAAAAAAAATGTTTTTTGTTTTTTTTTAAATAACCAGGATTTTTTTCCACCCTGACAGCAATGCCTATAAATTACGCAGGCCTGCAATGGTTTTGTTGTCTGAAATATTTTTATCATTTATATAGTAATTTTTGCACACTGATTCTGAAAATAATATTAATTTTTTGCCATCATGTAGAGATTTTTCACAAAATGTCATATTTCATACTATTACATATGTAAGTAATTTTCATTAAAATTGACTCGATTAAATTTTTATTAAAAACTACTGCCTATAAATGCTTCCAGATCACAAGTGACATCATAGCATCTTCTAGAACATTTGAGAAATGCACTGCTACTACATCCTGAAGAGGATGCCAGTGGGCATCAAAACTGTTGTGGAAATAAACTCTGTCTATTAGAGTGGGTTTTTATTATCAAATCTTAAAAAAGAATCATGGATTGCTTTTAAGGATGTTATCAGCAAATTTTTGGGGAAAAACAAGGACCCAAATTACCAAAACATTGAGAACAGCATGCTAAGTTCAGAGTTGGGTTGTAATACGAGTTTAAAATTACATTTTTTACATTCACACTTGGATTACTTCCCTGAGAATCTCGGAGCACTCAATGAAAACCAAGGAGAATGGTTTCACCAAGGCATCAAAGAAATGGAGAAGAGATATCAGGGAAAGTGGGACATCAGCATATGGCTGATTACTGCTCGATGTTGAAACAGAATACTCCAGAATTATTACATAAAAGAAAAGGAACAGTGCGTACATTCGAGACTAAAAGGCATAGATCTCACAAGAAAAGTCAGGACGAATAAAGATGAATATCTAATTGACGTTAATAGTCTTCTTTCTTTTTAAAGTTGTTTGCATTTGTAATTAGTATAACAAAGCGAAATAGGTACCTAATGTAAATTGAAATAAATATTTATTTATGTTGTTGGTTTTCCTTTCCAGTTTGCAGAAAATCCTTACGTGATAGAAAAAAAAATGGACACCTTATTCGAAATCAGCGTAGTTGAATTATATAAAATCACTTAGTAAGAAAACAATGGATAATTAAAGGCAAAATTGCTTGCCACCTACAAGAATTTATTCAATCTGAACCAACAAGACTTAGGTAGAATATCATGCCTATCACAGTTATTAGACCACTAGGGAAAAACACTAGAAATATTGTGTCAAGGACACAACACACGTAATATATAGGTACGGTAGTAATTTTGCTAGAGCCTTTGATAAATGTCATCATGGAGTAATAGCATGCAAATTTAAGAATATACAGACATTAGTGGAAATTTTGGATGATGGATATTTAATTTTCTGACCACCAAACAATGCAAAATAAATGGTAATAAATGGAGTCAAAGCTGAAGTCTCAAGTCATCAGCTCTGTCCCACAAATTATAGTATTAATTCCTTTGATATTTATAATGATGATTACAGACAGTGATGCAGATATTAATGAGAGTATCATTGTGTTTCACAGAAGAGACAAAGATATGCAAGGAAATATCAAATGAAGGCGATATAGAAAAAATACAAAACAACATTTGGTTTGAAGGCTGAGTGGAATTTCTTTGCTACCAGTCATGGCAAATATACTGATGGTATTGTAGGAACTGTCAAAAATGGTGTAGCAAAGGCTAGTTTGCAACAAACTGATGCTGGTCACATTTTGACACCAAGAGCTTTTTATGATTTCTGCATCAAGCACTTTGATATAATCAAATTTTCCTTTGTTCCAAAAGAGCATGTTGTGGCTAAAAAACTACAGTTGTCTAGTAGGTTAAATTGAAGTTTGGCAGTAGAGGGTACAAGGGGATACCACAGAACTGTACCAGGGTCAAAGAATCAGATACAGGCTTATCAGACTAGATACTTTTCAAGAGAATTCTAGTTTATCCAGAATTAGTAAAACTGAACAGGATGTGAGCATTCTGCCAGTCAACAATGACAATGAAGACAAAGCACATCATATTGATCAGTATGTTGCAGAAGTCCAGTATTGGACGCCATAGTGTCAAATGAGAGGCCAATGATGCGGTCCTGAATTCCAAATCATTGCAGCTCCTGGATGACAGCTCGAGCCATTTGTTCACCAGTACCATCCTGGGCAACAGGCACTCCAAGATGATGTTCGAACTCCTTCCCTGTTACCACAACAGCTACTCTGTCTTCCAAGCTTCTAGAGCTTCCCACCAGCAGCTTGGGGTAGTAGCTTGCTGTCCCAGTGCAGAACTAAGAGAGGTGGATCTTTGAAGATTGACTCCTCAAGTTGTTTGGCCATTTTCTCTTGATACTTGGCATGTGCTCAATGAACAGTTGATGGCGAAATAATAATCTGCAATACATCTTGTCTGAGACTTTTAGCAGTTGCAATGAAGGAAGTGCTTGCTTGTTGAATAGAGAGTTGTTCTCCATCCCAATTAGCCACAAGTGTTGGATCAAGTGTGTTCTTGGAACAACGAGGTGACTTAGAGGCCAATGGAGCAGCAAAATCTTCATCATCTGTTCTCACCATTGAGCTAGAGGATGTGCTATCCAGCTTCATTTTCTCAGAGATCTTTTCAGCTTCTTCAGCATGCTTTCATTTTTGAAGTTCAAGTTTCTTAGCTGCTGCTTCTTTCTGTTTGACAGCCATGATATGTTTCCTATCCACCCCAGCCAGTGAAGAACTCATTCTGTCCTCCCTCTGGGAGGACAAGAAAACCGTGTTCTTCTCCGGAACTGAACTCATGCTCATCACACCTTGACAAGCAATGATGAAAAGGTCAGCAAGGTCTCCCTTCCACATCTGATGCTTCACAATGGCTTTGTCCATCTCTCTCAACTTCTCCTTCTTCAAGTTTTGGTACCTACTCTTTGTACAGCTTTAGTATAGCAGCTCTAATGTTCTCCTCTGTCTTCACAGGGATATTCGCCTTCTTCCAAACTTCTTGAAGCTTGATACTCGTAGACTTGATGGCAAGGGGGATTGTTTCCTTCAGCTCCAGGTGATGGTACATAAAGCAGAGGAGGACTTTCTCCCGGGATGGCAATCTTGCTCCTAAGAGCTCTTCGACACGAGTCTTTTCAATCAGCCAGATCTTCTTTCTTTCCATTTTCAATACTTTTTGCACCTGTGAAAGAAAAGAAAACATTACAATATGTTGGAAGTTGGGACATTCATGAGATTTGGTTACAAAGGGCTAAGGTATCAGAGGTGACATAAGTGTGCAACCTCTAAATGGTGTTCAATTTGCTTCAAATTTGATACATATGCTTTACAGATCATAAGGTGTATGGGGAAGAGCAAAGTGTAGTGAAATTCACAACTTGGTAAAAGTGGAACAAAAATGTATACACACTTTAAATAATTATAAAGGCAGTGTTTATTAAAATACATTTCATTTTCAAAATGTAATAGAATCTACAGACATTATTTAATTGTTTTGTTAACGCCTGTTTTCAAACTGACGTCCGTTCTGGTCCAGGCACTGCTGATAACGCGAAGCAATGGAATCGCAAACATCACAAAACATTTCATTTGGTATTTGTGTGTATTCTCGTTCAATGGCTGCTCTCAATTCAGTGACTGTTGCAGGTTTTATAGCGTAGACTTTGTCTTTTAAGTATCCCCATAAAAAAAAGTCTAGTGGTGTGAGGTCTGGTGAACGCGGAGGGTATTCTACGAAACCCCTTCGTCCAATCCACATCCACATCGTGCCAAGTACCACTCGCAATACTCCACTCTTCGGTCCGGATCATCTTCATTAATAGCATGGACTAATCTTGGAATGTAACTTTTCCATTGACAGCGCTTCAAAATGCGTTGGACAGACGATTCTGAAATTCCTACCTCACGACTCGCTTGCCGCACAGATTTTCTTGGACTTTGGTGATACGTTTCCAGTACTCTTTCTTGCTTTGTGGGGCTTGTCGATGTCCGTGGTCTTCCGGAACGCTTCTTGTGGACATTCTGAACAGTTCCATCGGCTTCAAACTTATCTCTAATTCGAGTGATGGTAAGTCGCGTTGGTGGATCTGTTTGAAACTCCCTCCTAAACTGTCTTTGCACTTCAACTGCGTTTTCACACTTCCAGTAGCATTTTAGAATGAATTTCCTTTGTTCAAAGCTTAGTCTGACTGCCATTATTAATTCTAATGGGTTTAACTTGGAAAGAAAGAAACATCAATTGAGCTATCAGCTGTTAAAGTGTGTACACATTTTTTTGGGACGCCCTGTATATACACCGTATATGATGAAAATAACCACAAAGGAAAAGGAAACACAGAATGGTGCTCAAGCACTTTCATCTAATGACATCCTCAGGAACACTGAAATAAATAACAAGTTTGAGACTAAATATAGGTAGGTCACAAAAAAATAAAAAAATAAAAAAAAATTGTAGGAGCATACAAATTTATAAGGTAAAGCTACCAGAGTTTTAGCACTTTGCCCCTCTTGTCTAAATCTGTTCTGAATGAATTCAAAACAATAGGATCAAGCTAAAAAAGGCCCTGGCTAATTTTGAAATTATTTGCAAGTTGAATAATGGCAGACTCAAGAATATTTCTATTAACAATGTTGCTTGAGTGAAACAAAATTGAAGCTTTATTCCAATCAATACAATGGGATAACTCTGACAAATGGACAAAAAGGGTACTGGGTGACTGTCCCATTCTAATGGAGTATCGATGTTGTTTTACAAGTGTGTTCAAATCCTTTCCCATCTGTCCAACATAAAAGTCACATTGTTTACAACCAATTTTATACATAATGCCTGAATTATTGGTAGGACTATTCTTTACTATGATATTTTTCACAATATTGTCATATGAAAATACTACATTAATGTTCAAAAGTTTAAGTATATTAACAATGCCTAAAAAGCCTGGGAAAAATGGAAGTACTAACACATTCTTTGACAAAGTGGAAGAATTATTATTCACATGATAGGAAGCTTGTTTTGCCTTGTTAAGACAAGATTCCCAAAAAGTAGGTGAGTCATTCCAGCTCAACTGGTACAGATTTCAGAAAGTTGGTCGGGTGACCATCTCCAATTTTCTTCAAATTTTCAGGGTTGATTCATACACCATTCAATAGCTTAAATCTAAAATTTTAGCTTCCTCAGTCAAAAACTTTTAATTTTATGGTCGCTTAAATGGCCCCCACCTTCAACAAAAAATGCCCATGTTGGGCTTGATCGGCCAATGCCTTCATTTTGAGAGGCCTTGAAAAGTGTCTTCTAATAGGAGTAGAAGCTTCAAATTTGTCATACCAATACAACTTCTGGTGGGCTTTTCAATTTTGCAAGCTAAAAGGCTGTGGAACAAATAGTTTCTGAGTTACAAGGGCTTAAACATGGCTCCATTTTGAAGCTTGCATCAATTCCTCCCACTTTTACGACTCTACCATTTTCAAAAGTTTTAGTTCTACATCAATCACAGCTGTTTTAATACTCCTAATAGTCTCTATGGGTTGTAAATTTATGAGTGAAATAAAAAATAACCAAAAAAGGATTTATTTTTATTTTCAAAAATTTCCAAAAGTTGATATTTTCATAAAATTTGCAAAATTAACATCAACTTTGGGGCTTAATATAAAGGTGTCCAAAATTAGTCAGGGAGTTGATACTTCTAGTAAAGAAAGATACATATGTATACAAAAACATATATTAAGGAATAGATCTCAACTCAACTCCTTCATATAGTTTTGGCTATTCAAAGAAAAGTACTTTTTGTGAAAAATTCTAAATTTTTTTTCAAAATTTTGAAATGTTTAAATTTCTTTTTACAACATTGAATTGTAATTTTACTTAATTTTATTACTTGATAAGTTAATTCACAAATGTTAAATTATCTAAAGTTTTACTCATAAAAAAGACAATATATATACCTAGATTATTACTACATTTGCAGTTAACCAGTGGTGGGCACGGTTCCGCTAATCTGCTAACCATTAATTAGCGAAGCTAACTTTTCCGTTAGCGGATTAGCGTTTCTGCTAACTTTGAGAACCATTGTAGTAGGGACCACTGATTATCAAATTATGGCAGTTGTGTGTATTAACCTTCATTTCTTTCTCTCCCATACAGGTTTGAATGCCATAACCCCCATAAAATCTAGACCCATAGAATCTAGCGTCAGAATTGTGGTTTAATGTTATCAACAAAAAAAAAACACAAAAGGGGTTTTTGTTTAAGAAGTCCTAAACCTCTTGCTTAAATTATCTTGACTTTATTTTTTGGACTTTCCGGACCAAAGTGAGAAAAATGTCAAGCACGGTATGGGTCCTGAAATTGGTAGGATTGACGATCTGAACAGGCCAACAAACAAAGTGCACAGTGTGACTGGTTATACGGGAAATGTCTGTTGCTGAAGCTAGAAGTTAAGAAAGACAGAAATTAAATGACATTCATCTAATGCGTTTGACTTCTTGAACTCGAACAATCGTCCCAGAACATTCTGAAAGTTTAAGTGGTGGTGCCTGCACATCAGTTAAGGCCAGGTATAAATAACACCTTGCCCTCCTTTCCATTTCGCCTAGTCAGGGTTATTTAGGGTATAAATATTGTATGTGAACAAAAAACTTAAAAAGGACATTTAAGTTTCAAGATAAGGAATCAGGAAGCAACTCATCATTGTTTCTTGATTCATCCTTATTGTAACCCGAAGGAGCCTGTCTTGACCATTGTAATGCGAAGATAGATTGCTTGCTTTGCCTAAGTCCAGTTGTTCGTGACCATGTGTTAACATATATTAATATGTGCTCTTGCGATTGACACTGCGTGTACATTTGCAAATATATATCTTATTGCTTGTCTGCCCGCTTACTCTAATGTCTTTGCTTCACCCTGCCTAACCCCCGTTTCTCTGACTTTTTCCTCCCTTTCATGTGTCGTATAGAATGTAACTTCCCCTTTCCCATCAATAAAAATTGTTCATGGTTTTTCCTCTAGTCTGTTTTTCTTCCAACTCGTTGAGGTTACAGTTTGATTGACTACGGCATTTTCATCGGGAATGTGGTGAGCATTTTTGTTTCATTTTTCGTGGAATATTGGGAGTTCCTGAGGTTGGGTCAGTCCGGTGGGCATTGGGACACTTAACTAATCGCATTGTTTCTCTGTTCTGAGGATAATGAGATCACACCTGGAGGGTCGCGTCGGGATCAACGAGACCGGGAAAGTTTACCGCATCAGGGATTATTAGGCGTCCGTCCTCCCTCAGCCAACGAGGCGTCTTCGGGTGTTTGGTTTTGAAGTAAGTCTTCTCCCCATACTGGTAGAAAATAATTGCATGAATGTTAGTTGTCGGGTGGTTCAAATTGATTCGGACCTTCATTGTTTTACTGGATAACCCCACCGCAACATTTTTGGTGCCCAGACCCGGGAACGGGAGGCACCCAACGTTGACGGCTTCGGCTTAGCACGGACGGAAAAAAAAAAAAAAATGTCAGATTTAGTTGAGCTCAAGACCCAGGTTGCCCAACTTGTTGACCTGGTCAAGGAGCAGAAACAACAAGCTCTAGAATCAGAGCAGAACTGGATGCAGCGGTTGGTGGACTTTGAAACAGTCTGGAAAAGGAAGTATGACCGGTTGTCCAAAGAAAATGACGATCTTGTGGCCCGAAGTGAATACTGGCAAGAACGAGTGGACCAACTGGAGAGAAAACAAGCAGCCAGAGAGGAACAAGAACTTCAGAGTGCCCTTCAGGAATATGAAGACCTCGTACCAGATAACGACATGGAGCAGAAGGAGGAGGTCAGAAAAGAGCCGTCCAAGAATCCTCGAACAAGGAAACGTTCAGACGTCAGTTTCAACAGGGCTTATAACCTCAGTTCCGAATCGTCTCATGATGAGGAGTCAAGCTCATCAGACGAAATCAACGTCAAGGGAGGAAACGCGCCCTAGATACCCATCATCCAGAAAATATCATCATAGGGTCCCGCAGCTAACACCCATGAATGCTCCCGAATTGGATGACTTCAATGTCAACAGTGGACGCTCCTTTCCCGAATATCTTGAAGCGTTTGAGCGCCACTGTACCTCAAAATATAATTGTGAAAGACGAGATTGGACAGGAACGTTAGGAAAGCACTTGACAGGAAAACTTCAAGACTTGTACCATGCTTATGGGGGTTGTGGTATCGAATATGACAACATGAAGGCAAAACTGTTAACATGGCATAAGAGAATCAAGAAGACCGTGACCACTGGAAAGGTTGCCGAATTCAAGAATGCCAAAATGAAGTCAGGGGAATCTCCCGATGTATATGCGGTCCGATTGGAGACATTGGCACAAAGGGCATTCCCTCAGAAAGACATCGAGACCAGCAAGGAGTTAAGGAGAAAGTACCTCGAGACTGTCCCCTCAGCCCTGTCACAACACCTAGCGAGGATAATAACGGAAAACAAGACTCTGCACCATAAGAAGGTCTACTGGTCCAACATTTTGGATTTTGTGGCCTTACAAGAAACTGAAAGATCTGGAAATCCGACCACACCTGAACCAATAGAAGTCTTTCAAATGCAGGTCCCTGTTCAGTTTTCCGAAAATCTTGATACTTCCAGACAGGGATTTGTTCCTCAGAGCCAGCCACGACTAGGTAGGAATAGAGGACGCGGTCGTGGACGAAGCAATGGAAATGGGACAAGCGTTTTCTCACAGAGGCAAGGAGGGTCAAGAGAAAACCAGCAAGGACAGGATCGCTCACGAAATCAACGACCAAATCAGGAAAGCAGTTACATGCCAGGATCCTCGCCCAACCCTAGGGAACAACGACAACCCAGAACTCATGACCAGAGGGAATCCAGCAACGGAGCAACAGATGAAGAGGAGTGTCAGTGGTGTACCAGAAAAGGACATAACGAGGCCAATTGCCGAAGGAAGAATGGTGCATGTTTGTTGTGTGGCGCGTTGGACCATTTTGTCCGTGATTGCTCCAGAAATTCCCAGAGAACACCAACCCCTGACCCTACTGCACAATATCATTGTTCCCGTGTCAGGGCCCTCACCCTGGCATGTATTGTCCCTTGAGAAGTCGACATCAATCGACATCAGGAAATCAAAATATGGAAAATCATGAAGGCCAACAACCATCCCAGTCGGAAAACTAAGCATGTCCAACGAGGACAGGGACTCGTTGGAAAGGATTGTCACAATCCCTGATAATGATGACCATCCCAGAGCTAGATGTACCCCAGAATTTGCCCCCCGAGCAACTACTTTTCCTGAAGACCCTGGTTGTGTGACTCACAGGGATTTGAGAAGTCATGCTCCAGAGAAACCAGGGGAGCTTGGCCAACAGCCAACGACCCCTATTGCAGCTTCTGGAACGATTTTCCACGAACAAGCGGCACCAGTTGTGGAACCTGATCTACCTACCCTTGATTTTCGAGGAGTTAAGTTTGCAGAGCTGGAGCCAGCAAATGTACTCACACTGGATGTTGTGATTAATAACACGATCATAAACAGTCTTATCGACACAGGGGCTCAAGTTAGTTTAATATCGGGAGGGCTGGTTGAGCAGTTGGGGTTGGTTCTGGATACACAAGACAGTATACCCATTCGTGGGATAGGTAAAGACCTTGCATGCCACACTCTGGGGTCAATAAATATTGCACTTTCTCTACATAACATCGTCATGAAGCCTTGTACATTTCTGGTAATCCCGCATTTGGACACAAATTATCCACTTTTCCTCGGTCTAGATTTTTAAGAAAGAATGGCTTGCAAGTAAATTTGTCACGTCGAAGAATATCTGGAACTTGTGAGGATGGATCTAAATGGGATGTGTATTTGGGTTCAGGTGGAACAGAGTGTACGAAGCATAGATACCAAGTTAAATGTTGGGCAGCTGAAAGTGTGCAAAGAAATGATTGTGGACCTGTTCGAGTGCCAGTAGAGTGGAAGGAGAGAGAAAGTGAATTGAATGGTCCTTGCGCATGTTCACAAGGGGCAAGCATGTGGTTTTATGATGGTAGTGCAGTGAATGCTCATTTAGGTGATAAGGTAATTGGAGTGCCAGGTATCATGAATGTTGAGCAACCGTCAGTTTTATTGTATACAAGGGGGAAGTCATTGGGAAAGATTAAAAAGGGAGACCTAATAGGATACATGTACACAATCGTTATACCTGAACATGAAAGTAATGTGCTCCAGTGTAGAACTGCGACGCAGGGAGATATAGGCCCGAGTCAAGTGTCTCCAACTCTTCAAGATTGGACTCCAGAGCGTATACAGTCAGGAATAAGTCTGGATGAGTTAACCCCAGACCAGAAGGAAAGTGTTCATCGCCTGTTGGAATCCCGAAAGGAAGTATTGAGTCGTGGAGATTCCGATGTTGGTGCAGCGAGAATGACCCCACACCGCATCGAACTCTACGATGAAACCCCAATTTTTCAACGTCCAAGGAGATTTCCAGAACCTATCACACAGGCAATTGAAGATCAGTGTCAAGAACTTCATGAACTTGGTATTATTGAACCTACCTTCACCATGGAGTGCTCCGGTAGTCCCGATTAGAAAGCCGGATGGTTCCATCCGGTTATGCGTTGACTATCGCAAGTTGAATAAAATTACCAAGCCAGATAGGTTCCCGATGGCCAACCTTACAGATTCGGTATATAGTCTCCATGGAGTAAGGTACTTCACGACCCTAGACCTTGTCCGCGGCTACTATCAAATGCCTATTGAAGAGGATAGTCGTGACTATACCGCATTCTCAACACCTCATGGCCATTGGCGTTTCAGAAAACTCAGTTTCGGCTTGAGGAATGCTCCATCAGCTTTTCAACGTGAAATGCAGGAAGTCCTGAAGAGTTTTTCCAGAAAGAACGTGCTTGTTTATATTGATGACATCTTGATTATGGAAAAGACCTTTGCAGCTCACCTGAAGTTAGTAGACAGTGTTTTGAAAGTCCTGGAAGATCATGGATTAAGATCAAGCCTCCAAAGTGCAGATGGTTCAAGTCAAAAGTACCCTTCTTAGGACACACAGTTAGCTCTAGTGGATTATCAAAGTCTCCAGAATATATGGAAAAGGTTAGTAACTTCCCAAAACCTACCACCATTCGTGAATTGAGGGAATTTCTTGGACTCATCAACTTCCAACGAAAATTCCTACCGCAATGTTCCCCTCTCGCAAAACCCTTGTCAGAGCTCACTGGTAAATCCGCTTCGACTAATCTTCAATGGACACTGAAATGGAGTCTTCTTTTGACGCACTCAAGACTGAGATGCAGAGGGAGATAGAGCTTGCATTTCCAGATTATCGTGAAACTGCCGAAAAGATAAACCTATGGGTGGATGCCTCCGCTATCGGCGCCGGAGCATGCTTAACTCAAGTTCAAGATGGGAGGGTTAGGATTATCGCACATGCCTCCATGACCTTCTCGAAACCCCAACGTAAATATTCCGTGACTGAACGCGAACTAGCCGCAATGCGATGGGGTGTGAAAACCTTTCGCGCCTTCTTATATGGCATCCCTTTTGTCTTGAATACGGACCATCAGGCTCTATTTTACCTCCACAACATGAAACTGGTAAACGATAGAATTGCTCGGACGCTAGAAGACCTGGCCGAGTTTGATTTTGAACTCCATTACATACCAGGAAAAGAAAATCAAGCTGCTGACACTTTATCACGTCATTTCCAGACACCCCAGGAAGATGGAAAAGAAGTGACACCCACTGATTTTCCAAAGGGATTAATGGTGCTTTTTAAACCAGAAGGAGGTGGTGACTCATTAATCGAATGTCTCTTGCATGTCTTGACTCAAGTTTTGGAAAAGGAATGTCCTGACAGTGTCACCTCGCTCAGGAAGCAGCTCGTGGGTGAACTGATGACTAAACCCTCACGATATAAGATCCAATTGAATGCAAAGAAAAAGCAAAGTCTTCGGTTGATGACATTGTCTGGTCAGCCAATGACTCTTGAAGTTTTGCTGGTTTGCAGTCATTTATATAATCTGGATATTGTCTTGCATTTCGGTTCAACTCATCCCCTCGTGTTTCAAGTCCCCTCAGGAGTGGGTGATGATAGCAGAGAAAGAGTACACCTTCAGTGCCTGGGTGGGATACACTTTAACTTGTTGCAGGAAACGAAAACATTCCACGCTAATAACCTGTCTCTTATAAACACCATTAATTCTTATGACGCCACTGACTCAGATCCGGATCCAGTGAACCCAATTATGGATAGCCATGAAAACTATGATCCTCAGGGGCAGGAGGTTAACCTGCATTTTCCTGAGTATCAAGTTGATATCGTATGTGCTCATTCATCTCGATCTAGAGCAATTGTTCCTCTTGAATGTAATGGCCAGACTTATTGTGCTCTCGTGGATTCCGGAGCTGAGATTAGTTTGGTGTCTGAGACTACCTGGAAAACATATTAGGTGAGCAGGAAGATTACTCAAAAGACATAATTGTAAATATACAAGGGATGGCTGAACGTCGGGTCATGGTGACCAAATTCGTAAATTTGGATGTATCATTGAGAACGCAAGTGAAAGCAAAAGACCATCCATTTGCTATCATGGATGATGATTCTCTCCCATCATGCTTTTTGCTTGGAGCAAATTTCATGACTACTTCAGGACTAGTGCTAGATCTATCCAACGATAGTGTCCTGAAGGAGGGAGAAGTGGTCGCTACCTTCTTGGCAACTGCAGTAGACCCATCAGAGGGTCCTGAAGTGATCATTATCGGAAACGTTAGGCCGTATTCTCTTCTCGAACGGGTTAATGTCGAAACATTGCAGAGAAACGATCTAGAATTGCGCAGGCTTAGGAATTATCTAGGGAGAAGGAATGCGAATGCCCGTTGCCCGAGAAACTTATCTCGGTACAACCGCTATCTTAAAGACATCTGTATAGAAAACGGGATTCTAGTTAAATACGACTCATTAGATCTTGAACTGTATCCACAGAACTTGATCTCATTTAACTTCCTGATTGAACTTGCCATCAGTGTCCATCTTGAAATGGCCCATGTTGGCCGTACTAAAGTCCTGGAAGTTCTTTCTCGAGACGTATTTCATCCTCATTGTATCAGGTTGTACAGGAAGTGGTCACGTCATGTTCACAGTGCCAACTGAACAAAGTCTCAAGTCAAATTAAGGGTCCACCTACCTTAAAGATCATGACCAGGTCACCTTTTGAATTGGTGGCTGCCGACTTGGTAGTGTTCCCGAAGACATCTCGAGGGAACATTGGTTGTCTGGTAGTCGTAGACCACCATTCAAAGTGGGTGGTAGCCATCCCAATCATGAATAAGACTTCCAGCACCATTGCAAGATTGTTCGAGACCCGTGTCCTGCCTAGTTTGTTGAGGAGGCCATGTCGGTTATTAACCGATAATGGGCCCGAATTCAGGGGTCAAGAATTTGAGCAAATGTTAGCTCAGTATGGCATCGTTCATGTTTTTACGACACCAAATCGTCCTGAAGGGAATGGGGCAGTCGAGAGAGTCAATCGTACCATTGGCGAGTTTCTTAGAAACCTTGTTCAAGGTCCTAGCTCGTGGGATTTACATCTTCCCAGAGCCATCATATCATACAATGGTACTGTGCATACGGAGTTAACGATGTCTCCAGCGCAATTTTTATTGGCTAACTCGCATCCAGACCCAATTCCAGCCCTTATCTCGGCTCAGATTCAAGAACAATGGGCTCCTGGTCACCCTAGTTTTTGTCCCTTCTCTAGAGGACAGCTGGTGATCAGGAAGGTAGTCCAAAAGGGGCACCTTGTCATGAACAAGTTTCTCCCCAAATATTGTGGCCCATTTTGTATTGATCGGGTAGAGTCAAATGGAGTCACTTATGTGATTTCTCCAGCCTACCCAAATGACCAACCATTCTTGACAACATCACGTGCCCATCACACACAGTTACGCGCTTGGAAGGAGGCTCCTATTTTTCTCAGGAACCATCCAAGCTACTCCCGATTGGTAAAACTTCCCTGGGTTATCCCAGAAGATCAGCCTGATGTACCTGATCAGGAATATTCTTGTCCGAATGAAGTCCCAAACTATGCCTATCTGTTCGAAAGTTCATCCGAAGAAAGTTCGTGGGATTCTTCTAGTGATTCTCATGATGAGGTGGAATCGGGAAAGCAGGGGGTACCCTTGGTGCATCCTTGGATTTCCGTAGCTCTGGACTCTTCTGGGGAGTCTTCCAGCGAATTGTCGGAGAGTTCACTTGGTTCAAATGAACCGGATTTCTCAGGTTTTCCTGGCACTTCTCCAAGTTTGTCAGAGTCTCCTGATAGTCGTCGAGATTTCTTGGGGTTTCCTGACAATTCTCCGGATTCCCCGATGCCTCTATTGTTAGGCCCATTCTCAGACTGGAGTCGCGAGTGGAAAAAGTCACATTCCGAGATTGTCCTGAACTGTCCAGTAGTGATTTGGATACGCGATTGGTGAGATGTTGCCGATTCCCCATGCGACTGGCCAGGCACGGGAATCGCCTGTGGATGATAAATTGGTTAGCTGTGATAGTCCACCTCACCATAGTTCTCCTTGCAGTGTCGCTGGGTCAAGTGGTTTATCTTCTCCAGACTCTTCCTCCCTAGTGAAATCATTAGAGGTAACTCTAGAGCTCATTCAGGAGGATAGGGAGGAGATATACCAGTTATTGGAAGGCCAGATAAGTTTGTGTGAACAGGGTCTTGATGCTGGTCATGAGGATGGGCGCCCGACTAGATTGAGTCTGTCACCCATGAGAGAGCTGGTTTTAGAGGGACGTGCCCTGATTCAGGAAAACCGGAGGAGATCTCGAGAGCGATTGGTTGCCACACGAAGACGGCTGGGGGAGGTGCTCCCGGCATTAACTGGCAGTTCTCCTCCACAAACCCGCTCCCGCGGACCAGTCATGGATCTTTCCCACGTCCCGAAGAAACCAGTTGAGTATGACCATGACTTGCATCGGTAGATTCCGGAATATTATCATGTGAATGTTTTGGTTTATTTATGTTCAAATTTTTAGAATTGCCATTTCAATATCAATAGTTCCATGTATAATAAAGTTAGCTAGTTAGAATCTATGTAAAATGGAAAGGAAATTCTAAGGATTTTTGTAAATTAATGTAAATAGATTATTGTAAGGTATTGCTAAATGGAAGGAGAGATTTTGCTAGGGATGGTATTTGGATCTGTTGGGATGAGAGTGGTTCCCTGGTGGATTGGTCTTTTTGAGTGGCTCTGCCGCTCAAGGGGGGAATGTAGTAGGGACCACTGATTATCAAATTATGGTAGTTGTGTGTATTAACCTTCATTCTTTCTCTCCCATACAGGTTTGAATGCCATAACCCCCATAAAATCTAGACCCATAGAATCTAGCGTCAGAATTGTGGTTAATGTTATCAAAAAAAAAAAACACAAAAGGGTTTTTGTTTAAGAAGTCCTAAACCTTTGCTTAAATTATCTTGACTTTATTTTTTGACTTTCCGGACGTGAGAAAAATGTCAAGCACGGTATGGGTCCTGAAATTGGTAGGATTGACATCTGAACAGGCCAACAAACAAAGTGCACAGTGCGACTGGTTATACGGAATGTCTGTGCTGAAGCTAGAAGTTAAGAAAGACAGAAATTAAATGACATTCATCTAATGCGTTTGACTTCTTGAACTCGAACAATCGTCCCAGAACATTCTGAAAGTTTAAGTGGTGGTACCTGCACATCAGTTAAGGCCAGGTATAATAACACCTTGCCCTCCTTTCCATTTAGCCTAGTCAGGGTTATTTAGGGTATAAATATTGTATGTGAACAAAAAACTAAAAGGACATTTAAGTTTCAAGATAAGGAATCAGGAAGCAACTCATCATTGTTTCTTGATTCATCCTTATTGTAACCCGAAGGAGCCTGTCTTGACCATTGTAATGCGAAGATAGATTGCTTGCTTTGCCTAAGTCCAGTTGTTCGTGACCATGTGTTAACCTATATATTAATATGTGCTCTTGCGATTGACACTGCGTGTACATTTGCAAAATATATATCTTATTGCTTGTCTGCCCACTTACTCTAATGTCTTTGCTTCACCCTGCCTAACCCCCGTTTCTCTGACTTTTTCCTCCCTTTCATGTGTCATATAGAATGTAACTTCCCCTTTCCCATCAATAAAAATTGTTCATGGTTTTTCCTCTAGTCTGTTTTTCTCCCAACTCGTTGAGGTTACAGTTTGATTGGCTACGGCATTGTCATCGGGAATGTGGTGAGCATTTTTGTTTCATTTTTCGTGGAATATTGGGAGGTCCTGAGGTTGGGTCAGTCCGGTGGGCATTGGGACACTTAACTAATCGCATTGTTTCTCTGTTCTGAGGATAACGAGATCACGCCTGGAGGGTCGCGTCGGGATCAACAAGACTCCGGGAAAGTTTACCGCATCAGGGATTATTAGGCGTCCGTCCTCCCTCAGCCAATGAGGCGTCTTCGGGTGTTTGGTTTTGAAGTAAGTCTTCTCCCCGTACCGGTAGAAAATAATTGCATGAATGTTAATGTTGTCGGGTGGTTCAAATTGATTCAGACCTTCATTGTTTTACTGGATAACCCCACCGCAACACCGTTAGCAGACCAATTAGCTTCCGCTAAATTTAGTTCCGCTAACTTTAAGTCCGCTAACCCTAAAATCATACACGTTTGTTCCAGTCTGTTCTGAGCATGTTTGCAACAGTCAGTCTGGCACACTATTGGCTGACTACGTGTAAACACACGACGTGATTGGTCGATGCAGCAGCAGCTGAGCAGCGTTGTGTAATTCTGCAGTTCAGTTCACTTACGACGTTACAGTCTTACAGTGTCAGCGACAGGGTACGTTATCATAAGCATATTTTCATCAGTTTACTGAGTCTACAAGTTTTTGCAATGGAAAGTGAAGATGTTTTGGTTCCGCCTGAGGATGTTGGGCCTGTTGATGGCCAGGTCTGCCAGGACCAGCCCAACGAGGAGTCTCAGAACCTGTGGTCCCACTTGGAGGACTACTTTGTCTTTATGTCAAGGGATAAGAGAAACGCCAACCTCTTGTACTTCCAGTGCATCTTGTGCCAGCCCAAGGAGACCACCATCAAGGGACACGCGTCGAGCCTCTACAACTTGAAGTCGCATGTCAAGAGGAACCACCCAGCGCATGCCATCCAGTTTGAGGAGAGGATCAAGGCCAGCTCTTCCCGTGGGAAACACAGGCAATCTCCTGGTAGCAGTGCCAGTAGCAGGAGCAGCAGCCAGTCATCGCAGCCACCTGCAAAGAAAATACGCCAGCCCACCATTGGTGAGGCATTTGGCCAATCAGCTGCTGGCACTGGCGTCCGTCAGTCTGTGGTGGACACAAGGATTGTGGACCTGTTCATCTGCAACATGCTACCGCTGCATGTAGTGGAGTCCCCCACCTTTGTCAGCTTGATCAAGATGCTGAACCCCAGCAAGACATTGATGTCCCGCCGCACCCTGGGCAGGAGGATCTTGGCCAGTCATAACCAGCTGGAGGAGTATCTTATAAGGTATTTATAATTTAAAAAGGTTATTAAATTATTATTAATGGTTAGAGTTGCACCGATGTATCGGTATCGGTATCGACCGTATCGGCCACTTTTCATAAAGTATCGGTATCGGTCGATACCGTTCTGAAAACCGATACCGATACTTTGAATTACTGTTTTTTGAAGAAATTATCTTATTTTATATAAAATTAAATTTTTTTATTATTATACAGTAATATCTTATTTAGTTGTTTAATATATATTTTATCAAAATTAGCAATGTTTACATTTACTAACAAAACAAAAAATCATAAATGTAACTATAGGCCCCTATACAGTGCCCGCGAAAAGTATCCGATCACTCAAGAAAATACAATATTTTCCCTTGATATTCAGAGACACATAATTCACTTTCTATTTGTTCTAGCGACATCTGGTAACTTTGAGGTTGCTCGCTGATATGAGAGCTATCCAACGCATTCTCAAATTAGTGTTCTGGTAGCCTTCGTTGCGGGTGGCTGTGTCTCAAAGTTGTCAGATTTCACTGTTTGTGTAAATTTATTGATATTTTGTTATTTTTTACAGAAAGTGGTGTAAATAAAATTTATATATAATGTCTGCTAAAAAACAACTTAAGAGTGATTGTCGAGGTGCTATTGTTGCTTTGCATACATGTGGGAAATCACAGAGACAGATAGCTAAGGAATTAAACATATCCCAAAGTACCGTTAATTTATGGGTTTCACGGGCTAAGAACAATGCCGGCCTAACCACGCCAGTCCCTAAAAAACGATCTGGCAGACCGAGAAAACAAATTCACGAACAGACAAACTTATGAAACGTTTAGTATTGAAAAACCCAACAATAACTGCGAAAGAAATAAAATTTAATATGAATAATTTGTTATCTGGTGTTTCTGAACGAACTATCCAGGAGCGGCTCCAAAAAGAACTCGGATTACCATCTCGCCATGCTGCTAAGAAACCGTTCATTAATGAAAAAATGCGTAAAAAACGTGTCGCATTTTGTAAAAAATATATTCATTGGACTGTTGATGACTGGAAGAAGGTTTTATTTAGTGATGAGTCGACATTTTTGACATTCAGAAGTTGTCCAAAAAAGGTTCGCCGGCCCATTGGCTCAAATAGGATGGACCCTAAATACACCCTAAAGACAATGAAACACCCTCCAAGTGTGATGGTTTGGGGTTGTTTCGGTTACTATGGGCGTGGAAACCTATATTTTCTTCCGAAGAACACAACTATGAATGGTGCACGGTATTTAGCAATGCTACAGGATAAACTTCCAATGGCAATGGCAATCCAAAGGACAAAAACATACATGCATGATGGTGCACCATGTCACAGGGCCAAAATAGTGACAAAATGGATTACTGACAATAAATTTGATATTTTGGATTGGCCTGGTAATAGTCCAGATCTCAATCCGATAGAAAATATGTGGCTAATAATAAAAAATAAGGTTGAATGCCACGACACTGGCTCAGTCGAAAAATTACAAGAAGCCATCAAAAAGGTATGGTGCAAGGAAATATCAGTGGAAGTTTGTCAAAACTTGATTAAATCCATGCCAAAACGTCTAGAACAAGTCATCCAAACCAAAGGACAGATGACAAAATACTAATATAAGGTTAGTATACATTTAAACATTGTTTTTTATGTAAAAAATACAAATTTCCAGGGTGATCGGATACTTTTCGCGGGCACTGTACAAGATTACAAATATTCAATACAGTAATACAGTATCATATAAATATACAATTTCAAATTACAGTAATAGTTTTCAGTAAAAATGAAAGTTTTGTAAAGTTGTTCATAGATGGCACCACACGGCATGCATAATCATAATAAACCATTCAGTTGCTTGAATGCTTGAATCTCGTGTGTAAAGTTATTGATAATACACTACCATTATATGCATTCATTGGTTTAGAACTTTATATAATAAGATATATATATATATTTTCTTAATTTAATTTCAAATATATATATTGATAAAATAAAAAATATTTCTGGTAAATAAATTTACAATTCTTATGTATTAATAATGGTATAGGGCCCAAGTAAGCTAGACCAGCCTACAGTGATAGCAGTACTTTTACTGTATGTACCCTAATATACCAGTGTATGATAATATAGTTTACAGTAATGTTATAAAATTATCATCTTTGTATTAATTTAATTTAAAATATTTTTATACAACATTAAATTTACATCTCCTAACTTTATTAGTAATGGCTTTAGGGCCAAGGCCCTAAGTTGGGATTGGGAAAGGCATTTTAAGTTAATTGAGATATTATATCATTTACTTGAACTTTTATTAATAATCAATTTTAAAACTATTAATTAAAAGTATCGGTATCGGCACTTTTTTGTAGTATCGGTATCGGTATCGGTATCGGCCAAAATATTGGTATCAGTGCAACTCTATTAATGGTATTTCATATTTTTTTCATACCATTTTATCTTGACTATGATTAATCTATAATATAATCTATATATTATAATATATATATAATATAATAATAAGTTTTTGCATAAAATAAGTTTGATTTTTGTTAGCCAAATCTAAGTCAATTTTCTGCCAAATTCTCTACTCCCACCTCCACGATCTAGTTGCCATGTTGCCTCTGTTGATAAGCGAAAAAACCAGAATTCCATATTTTTTTTATTATTCCCAAAATACGTCAGATGCACTAGCGTAGCTATAGGGGGGGCGGAGGGGGCAGTCCACCCCGGGCGGCACTTTTGGTCTACTGCAATGAAAAAAAAAGTTGTTTTTTTTATGTCGGGACAGTAGAAGGATACAAGATGCCAGACACAACTTTATTTTTCCACGAAAACACCTTACTTCGTTAATTTCCGACAATGGTAAGGATTGTGTTCCCTTGAAGATGGCCTTATTGACCATCATACCTATTTAAGCGCTTAGTTGTGCTTAATTAATAATAGCATTGGTATAAATGCATTTATTTCATTAAAAAGGGAAATAAACAGGGGCGGCTCTGGCCTAGAGGCTGTAAGGCTGCAGACACCCCAACTAAAATGACGAATAATGCGTCTCTACAGTATCTTTATTTTATTTAAAGTGTTGTATTAAACAAAAAATGAGATTCTAAACTAAACTGATTTTTATATATTAATAATGTGACGAAATAAAGATAACTTCTAGCAAACAATGATGAATAAAAGGTTATTTAAAATGTAATATAAATATAGGGCCTACCGCGCTAAGATGTAAATTTTAAGGCTGCAATCGTGCAGTCTATATACAGTATACACTCAGTCACTATACAGGGTATGAGATTTAGTGAGGACTGTGAGGTGAGTGCGGTCACTGCACTGCTGCCAGGTGCACGATGTCCCTAATGATTAATTTCACATTTAATTCGCTATATTTGATGAAAGTTGATCTATTTAAATTATACTTCCATCACCCTGTGTTAATATCAAACTATTAAAAACTGAATTTTCAAATACATTATTGGTAAAGTAGAAGATAATGATATGATATGCAGCAAAATTTGGATCTTTTAAGTCTGCAGCAGATGCAGCCTGCTAGCGTACAGTTGCAGACGGCACATGACGGCAGTGTTCAGACGCTGGTTATCAAGTGTGGTCAGTCATTGTTTCCTGTGCTAGGCTGATCGTGCTTCTTTTTCAATTAAATTTATTATTGTGAACCAGATTTCTACTGGGTTATTTTGATTCAATTAGCTTATCTAAAACTTTTATTTCTCCCTTACATACAAGCCATGGAAAATACAGTGACGTTTTTGAAATCAATTAAATTTTCAAGCCTAACCTACCTCGAAAAGGTTGAGATTAAAAACAAAGGCCATCCAACTCCTGCTTTAAATATGGAAGAGACAGGTAAAAGTAGAAATAAGGATTACGTTCACAAATTTAATTCAGCTATTTATGATAAACATGATTGGATTTGTGGCTGTGAACAAAGTAATTCTCTGTTCTGTTTCCCATGTTTATTATTTGGAGGAGAAAGTGAATGGACAACGAATGGCATTTCTAAATTGAAAAACTTGCCTCCAAAGATAATAAAGCTTGACAAATTAAAACTCAAAACGGAACTATCCGTTCTTTATGGTCGAGATGATATCTGCTCAAACGACAAGCTCACTGATTTATTAAGTGTTCTCTTAGACAATAATTTAGAATCAGCATTTTCAGATTCAACCTTAAAAAGAATAAAAACATTTCTTAGAAACTCGATGTTGAATCAAAGGCTCACGGCTTTAGCAATGCTGTCAATTGAAAATAGAATGATAAGTGATATCAACAATTTTAATGAAAAAGTGATTGATCATTTTGCAACGTCCAGAACCCGAAAAATGGATTTTATATTTAAATAAAATCATTTCATCCATTGGTAAGTAACCATACTAAGTATTTATAATTGAACTATTATTTTATTAAGCTAGTTTTCTTAATTTTTGTACCTTATAAGTATTTTCGAAAGCTACAGCCTTCTCACTTTATCGAGTCTAGAGCCACCACTGGAAATAACCCATAAAGTTCTGTAAATACGTTATAATCTATAAATATACGTTTAATATTTATAAATAATCAATATCAAAACTAATATGCTGGTATTAGTTGTAAAATGATAATGGTAATCCCAGGATTCGGCTGAGAAGGAATTTGAGAAGAAATACTTCAGAAAGTTGAGGTAAAATGCTTCCCGATGGGTGGATCGGGAAGCGACCAATCGCGAAGCGAATTCCGAGACATTGATAAGGAAGAGTTCCTCGTTGAGAGAAAAAGACCAGCATTTTATTGCTGTTGCTGCTACGCAAGACGAAACAGAGACGTGGAAGAAAGGCCCCCTTGAACTTTTGCAGTTTATTCAAAAGTATAATCTTGGTAACTCGGTTCCAAATATTGTAATACCGCTGCGGATTTTTCTCACAATTGCTGTTAGTGTTGCTAGCTGTGTTGCTAGTTAGTGTTGCTAGTTTTTCTAAACTAAAACTGATAAAGAATTACTTAAGATCTACTATGAGCACCTTGCGGTTGAGAAATCTTGCCATACTGTCTATAGAACAACAATTGACAGACGAAATAGACTTCGACAATGTCATCGAAGATTTTGCTAACAGAAAAGCAAGAAAAATAACTGTGTAGAATGTTGTAGTTAATTTTTTCACTTCAGAAGTAAACATGTTGTCCTAATATTTTTCACAGGTTTTTTCCTATACGTCATTTTCACTTTTTGTTTAAGTATGTTTGTTATGTGTATTGTGTTGTGTTTCAGGGGGGCGGCAAACTCAAGGACCACCCCGGGCAGGACAAACTCTAGCTACGCCACTGGTCAGATGGTCCCCTTAAGCAAATCATATGATATGATATGATTTGCTTATTAAAATTAATAAATATAGACAGACATAGTCATTACTTAATTATATATTTTTAATTTTACAACTTATGTCTCTTTACAATTTATAATTTTTAATTACAGATTGCTGAAGGATGTCCCCTTGGTGGCGACCACCGCGGACTGCTGGTCGGCCCACAACAGGTCATACCTGGGGATGATGGCACACTGGCTGGACCCCAAGACCCGCACGAGACAGTATGCCATCCTGGCCTGCTCTCGGCTCAGAGGGCATCACACTTTTGATGTTCTCGCCGAGGCCATGGTGGACACCCATTACAAGTTCCACCTGCAGGACAAGGTGACCAGGACCATGACGGACAATGGCAGCAACTTCGTCAAGGCGTTTGTACAGTTTGGCACAGAAGCTGAACTCTTGCCAGACATTCCTGAGCCTGCTGCCGATCCGGATGTGGGGGGCATCGAGGATGTGGACATGGACGTGGATCCTGGGGATGGGGCTGTGGACGAGGTGGAGTACATCTCTGTTGAGGCCGCCCTTGAAGAGTCCAGCGGCCTAGGCCACAACCTGCCAGTGCACATGAGGTGCGCAGCCCACACCTTGAACATGGTAGCCAGCGTGGATGCCGACAAGGCGCTTGACAGCGCTCCATTCAAGTCGGCCTACAGGAATACCATGCCCAAGGCACAGGCGCTGTGGAACCAGCAGAGCCGCAGCACGGTGTCGGCAGACAGCATTCTGGACAAGTTGAAGAGGAGGCTGGTGGTCCCCAACAGTACCAGATGGAACTCAACCTATGACTCTGTTGTTGTCCTCAACAACCTGCTGGAGAAGAAGAGGGGAGCTGTCCACAGGGTGATGACGCAGCTGAAGCTGCAGACCTTCACTGATTCTGAGGTCAGCTTCCTGAAGGAATATGCCCAGGTGATGTCCATTGTTGCCAAGGCCTTGGATAAGATCCAGGGGGAGGACCAGGCCTATCTCGGGAGCCTTCTGCCAACTGTAGTTTCTGCCATCATGAGGTTGAAGGATGCCAAGTCCAAAGGCCTCCTGTACTGCAGTCCTCTGGTAGTCGCGATACTGGCAGGCATCACCAAAAGGTTTGGGCCCCTCCTACAAGACCAGGAGTGCCAGCTGGCCACTGCCTTCCACCCCAGGTTTCACCTGTTCTGGCTGGAGAAGCATAATCACAGCCAGCTCAGCAGGGTAAAGAAGGCCATGGAGACTGGCGTGGAGACAGCCCTGAGGGAGACCATTGAGGAGGGCAGCAGCACCAGCTGCACCACCAGCAATGAGGATGAGGAAGATGACTTCTTCAGCAGCATCACTCAGCCCCAGGTGAGCAGGAGCCACAGGTCACTGAAGTCCAAGGCACAGATCTTGGTGAAGACCTGGCTGGAGGCCGGCTCGAAGGAGGTCCTGACTGACGTCGCCTTCTTGGGTGAGCAAGTGTTGATCAACCTGTTGATCAACCTGTTCATCAAGTACAACACAGCCATCCCATCCAGTGCTGCAGTTGAGCACCTGTTCTTCATAGGCAAGGACATCTTGCGCGCCAAGAGAGCCACCCTGTCAGATGCCAACTTTGAGAGGCTGATGTTCATGAAGGGCAACCAGCATCACATTGAGGCGATGGAAAAGGAGCAGGAGGCCAAGCCAGAGTGAATGCATTATTAGATTATTAAAGTTATTTTTTATGTGTATTTTTATTTCTTAATATTTTTGATTCGTTTAATACTTTTTGTACTGTAAATAAACTGTATGTTGAATGTAAACTAATGTTTAATTTCATTTGTTCATTTAATTATTTATGTACACCTTGATCATCATCTTGATCTTGACATGCTATACCTTTTTGGAAAGCTCTATGTCTAAGCTGCAACATATTAAAATTTCAGCTCTCTTTATGGGTTTTAGAGCCAAAAAACCAAACCGAAGCTAAATTCATATAATAAAAGTTAGCGGTTAGCGGTAATTGTTAGCTTCCGCTAAATTTTTTAGCAGTTTATCGGTTTAGTGTTATCGAAGTTAAGTTTTGAGTTAGCGGTTCAGTGGTTATCGAAGCTAACTTTTCGGTTAGCTGTGCCCACCACTGCAGTTAACGCAACAGATGGACCAGCTTGTAGGCTCAATACTTGGATCTACCTAAGTAAATCAGGTAGAACCGTGTTCTACTGCTCTTTAAGCACTTCCTAGTAATTTAAATTATGCAGTTAGTACAGATAAACTAGCAGTAACCACCATTTTCAGTACAAAACCTTAAATTTAAGTAGCTTTGTTGTATTACTTCCCTTAATACAAGTATACAGTACTTAGCTATATACAACAATGAATTCCTGAGTTTTTAAGCATGTGAATTATTGGCTACAAGTTCATATTCTTTTTTTAATATGTGTTGTTTTATGTAAATTTGTATGTAAACTTATATATAGCTAATAACTCTTATGTTTAGACACTGACTCAGGAATTTATTATTGTACTCAGGCTTTAAGTCTGATTGTCTTCAACACTCCATGGCCTCACAGCCATAAATTGGCAATTTATTATTCAGCTTGATACAGGTCTGTAGTTACTTAGGCTTTTTTTAAAATACTCCTCAATTTTAGATAAACAATCATTTGATAACTTGTACTGTCTCCCCATTTTCCCAGCAACTGTAGGTGGTTCAATTGAACACAAAACATGTTGGAATGGAATCCAGCAAACGTCCTCTTGTTCAGGCCATTTAAAAGGATTCTTTTTCATGAAATTTACTAATAGATCCTTCTCAGTATCACACACTTCAACTATGTTTCCAACAAACCAGTCACCTTCATAGAAACAGGCCACATATGTACCAGGTTTATATTGGTAAGCCACATTTTCTTGTGTAGCATTGAGGAAGGAAAGTTGTACGTTAAAGAAATTTTCATCACTAGAAATTTTGTACAGTTTAATGCCTGTTGATGAAGGTCTAAAGCAGTGATATGAACGGGTTCCTGGGATTGTCTTAATTAAGGAATACCTTTTTTCTAACTCAAATAAATTAGCATTTTCCTCAATTTTAGCTGAATCAATGTACAGAAATTGTATACCATTAATATTAGATTTGCACCAATCGAACATCTCTTTTGGATTGGTGATGTGACCTTTACTTGTTGCTTGTAGACTTGCCCGGGCAACTAACCTTTTGACGGTGCCACCAACACCATCACAGGGGCTCTTTCCGTGAGAGGTGGCAAAAAAGTTCCATTCACATGTTAGTTGGAAATCTTTTTCATGTAACACTGAATTAATATAGTTTTTATATTGACTTGCTGCGCCATCGCTAAAGTAACAAATATGTTTTAGTTTAGGATTCTGACTTTTAAGTAATTTCAAGGCTTCACATAAAAAAGAATGAACTGCAGTTGTGTTGTGTGTAAGTGAATCTGATATTACACAAAAATTTGTAACTTTTAGTTCACCATCAACTTTTTGATAGCAGACTACCGGATGCAAGGTAGCCTGGGTATTGTCCCAGTGATGCCCTTGTACGGCATCCTGAATTATAAAACTATAGTTTTCAGAGAAGTCAACAAGCACTAATGCTGTAGAATCATTGAGGTTTTCTTTACAGTCGGACAAATATTTTGATTGGGCTTTTGCTATGAAATGGTGTACTTTCAACTTTTTTGCACTTTCACATATGTCTTCTACTACATTCGAAACACTTTTTGTCATTGTGACCAGTTGGGTATGGTCTGTATGAAGCCACTGCTTAAAGGAAACCTCATCATCCATGTCATAATCATTGTTTTCAAAAATGGTAAGAAGCCAATCCCGTAATTCATTTAAACCAGGACATGTTTTGCAGTTATTAATCATGCAGTTTCTGGTTTCAGTGTTGCAGACTATTTTCCCTAGTAACTCTCTTAATTCTACTTTGACGGGGAGTGATTCACATAAAAGTTTAAAGTTCTGGTGTATTTCACAAATGCATACATTGTGTGATCCTTTACTCCCCACACCCATACACCATTTTGGTCTCAGTTCAAAAAACTTTGATTTGGAGATTTTGTCATTTGGATATTTATTTTTGTAAAGCGTATATAATTCTCTGATATTTGTCAACAACAGTATTTTCTGCTTGTGAACCTTCCCTTGTGGTGTTTTTATTGATTTGTAGTCTTTTTTACCAGGGCATTCTCTAGTATATTCATTGTTTTGGAAAAATTCTATCACTCTTTCCTTTATTTCATCGCTTATACCCTTGCTACTCTTTTTATTTCTCATTATAGGAAGGATACCTTCTTTTCTCTTTAAGGCCCTCACAGCATTAACCATTCTGGCTGACACTTCAAATTCTTTCATAATTCTTTCTCTGGACCAGGTTTTACCAATTGGAAGGAGTGTTAGAATTTGTATCTTTTCTTGTCTGGTACTAGTTTTACACTTTTCTTTCAGTTCCTCTATCATATGCTGATAACACTTTTCTTCCTCACTCTCTATAGGTTTCTCCGCTTCCTCATCCAAAATGCTAGGCTTCATATGAAGTACTTTTGACAGCTTTGATTTTGTTGATGTTTCAATTTGCTTTAGTTTCCTTTTCGCGTAAAACTTTCGATCTCTTGCTCTTACATACTTAATGGGTGAGCATTCTAGTGAACCTAACGTTTCGTCAAATGTCTCCTTAACTATTTCTTCTGGAACATATTCATCACTACCTGAGTCTTTTTCATCTTCAATCGTCTTGGCTCTAGAGAAGCATGTTGAGCAAAGTTTCTGTCCTGGTATCAGATTCAGTCTAGTTGCTATGTCTTTGTCAATAATTTGTAGTGATTCTGCAAATAAAGTAGGGTAATGTAAACTCTAAACACATTGGAAAATAATTTTAAAACCTCAACATTTGGTTATAGGCTATTCGTATAAAATATTCAAAACATATGCATTCAGTAGCACAGTATATAGCCTACCCTATTAAAATTAAATAGCTAATTTAGGTTACAATTTACAATATAAACTTCTTTATGAAATATAAATATATTAGTACCTATATTTACTTACTTGTTATCTTCTTTCGATGATTTCTCCATGGATCTTGGCAGCTACGTTGCATTTGTTGGTAATGCATTCCAAACATTTTTTCATGGTGGTAGCATACAGTAGCACTATTTGGGTTGATTACAGTTGCTTTTGTTCTCCACAATAGCAGTTTCCTTGTTTCATCTGTCAGCTCATGTAAGGTATACATACCCACCTTCCTGGTGAGTCTGTGTTCATGACATGGATCATCCAAGTACATACCAAAGCTGCACTTTGATTCTTGATTAGAATAAGCCATTATTACAGGCAGTAAAATTAAGTTAATTGCTCTAGTTAAATTTTCTGAAAATAAAAGATCATGATCTATAAAATAGGCCTGGACATTAATGATTAACCATCATGTTTTACATTTATAAGAATATACAAAGCGAAATGAGCTACCCAGAGCCCTTCGAGTCGCTGGTTGTTTTGACAGACATATTAAATTTCTTGTATGTTTTAGACTTATTTACATATTATTACAATTGTAAATCAACTTAATAAGTAATAAAATGGAAGTAAAATTACAATTCAATGTCATAAATAGAAATTTAAAAATTTACAAATTTTGCAAAAATTTGAGATTTTTCACAAAAAGCACTTTTCTTTGAATCACCAAAACTATATGAAGGAGTTGAGTTGAGATCTATTCCTTAATATATGTTTTTTTACACATATGTATCTTTCTTTACTAGAAGTATCAACTCCCTGACTAATTTCGGACACCTTTATATTAAGCCCCAAAGTTGATGTTAATTTTGCAAATTTTGTGAAAATATCAACTTTTGGAAATTTTTAAAAATAGAAATAAATCCTTTTTTGGTTATTTTTTTATTTCACTCATAAATTTACAACCCATAGAGACTATTAGGAGTATTAAAACAGCTGTGATTGATGTAGAACTAAAACTTTTGAAAATGGTAGTCGTAAAAGTGGGAGGAATTGATGCAAGCTTCAAAATGGAGCCATATTTAAGCCCTTGTAACTTAGAAACTATTTGTTCCACAGCCTTTTTGCTTGCAAAATTGAAAAGCCCACCAGAAGTTGTATTGGCATGACAAATTTGAAGCTTCTACTCCTATTAAAAGACACTTTTCAAGGCCTCTCAAAATGAAGGCATTGGCCAATCAAGCCCAACATAGGCATTTTTTGTCGAAGGTGGGGGCCATTTAAGCGGCCATAAAATTAAAAGTTTTTGACTGAGGAAGCTAAAATTTTAGATTTAAGCTATTGAATGGTGTATGAATCAACCCTGAAAATTTGAAGAAAATTCGAGATGGTCACCCGACCACCCCTGTACCAATTGAGCTGGAATGACCCAGGTGGGTAACACAGATCACTTCCAATATTGTTGATTTTTTCTAATTTGGCATTCATATATTCTGGACTGGTGATCCTAAGAGCAGGGAGAAACATTGAAGAAAATATGACTTCCTTGATGGTCTTCAATCGGTAATTATGTATGTTGCAAATGATATGGCATGAAGTTGAAATCAAAAATACATTTTTCTAGTGTTTTTGGTGTGCTCTGTTCAAATATAACCTTCATTTCTTGTGCAAATAAACAGAAATACATGTTTGGGCCATGTAATGACAACTGTATTTCTGTTTATTTGCACAAGAAATGAAGGTCATATTCGAACAAAGCACACCAAAATACACTTGAAAAATATATTTTTGACTAAATTTTATACAATAAAGCATAACTTAATATGCTCATGTTACGAGATCTCATAAATGACGCATTACCACAGGAAACATGCAAAACACCTCAAAATTAACTAGAAAAGTTTGCTCTCATCATTTTCTTTTAAACTAACAAAATTATCACGACAACCTAACCAATCATCAAGGGTGTACAGTTGACCTAACCAGGCATTCAATTAGCCTATCAGGTTAATATTGGTTATTTCACCTAAATATCATCTGATCTTTTTGTATTAGGCACTCACTGTCACATTTTGGGCAAATTAAGGATGAGAAAATAACACTGTAATTGATAAAAGCATCCAATGCTTTGTCTTCATCTAGGGCACATGATCAATCAAGTTCTCAAAGTCAAAACCACACAAACAACATGTCATAATTCTATCACAAACACCACCAAAGTGAATCCAATTAGAAAAAAAAATAGTCAGAACAGAAATCAACAAACTAATTAAGTCGGAGAGTAGTGAAAAAATAGCCCAAAATTATACTTGTCAGACCAAAAATGAGTGTATTTATATATATATTATTAGTACCTATCATAATTTTCACCATTAATATGCATTTCCACAAAAAATGAGTGACAAATTTGAATAAAGCGACTAAAACTACCTCATAAAAAGTTATTTTGATTTACAGGTCCAGCCCATATCATTTAAAACATATTAACCCTTCAATGTTAGGTTAAGCTGTGATATTTTCCTTAGTTTTAACAACTGTAAGGCTATTCAGGTCTTGGGTAGTTTCTTCCCAATCATCAATTGGATTGTTTCATCCTGGAGATGAAATCCCCCAGGCAATGAATCTACCATAAACCATATTTGACTGCATAATTACCAATGCCAGAATCCATACACACTTTGGAGAGGTCCACAATTACGGTACTAACCTAGCCTATTCCTAAACTATTATGGACTCTAAATCCAAACTACATATGGCTTCTGGAAATTTGCTTGGTTAAATTTAAATCCAATCATTATAACGGGCCCAATTTAAGTAGTATTAGATTCTCCAGTTCAAAGTTCCTAAAAACTTTTGTGGGTGTGATGCCCAGGCCTATCTGCATAATTCAGCAAAGAATTGATGTCTCAAGGAAAATTATCAGTACCAGGATAGACTTTAGGAAAAAATTCTAGAATCCAGGTGCAGTTCAGAGGCAAATTTCATAATAGCCTAGTAATGCAGGTTAATATTCGTCCTTGAACCCACTCACATGCGGTTAAAACAATACAATATATTGAATTGCCATTCAAAACTGACTAAGAAAATATATATCTTATCTTGCGCAGATTTGTATAAAATATGTTTTTTTTATTAAAATATATGGTAAATTTATAGTATTACACCTGTCTCCCTTTGGAGGTGAAATTTATGTTTTTCCTATGGTTTTTGATATGTTTTGAACGAATCTGACCTTCAAAACTGTCGGAAATGACTCGTTTTTGAGATCCCCCCCCCCCAGCCGGCAATGTGGGGGAAATCACAGAAAATGAGTCATTTCCGACAGTTTTGAAAGTCAGATTCATTCAAAACATATCAAAAACCATAGGAAAAACAAATTTCACCTTCAAAATTGACCTAGCCTAACCTATCCTAACTAAACCTAACCTATCCTAAAAGAAAAACAGGAATTACCTTTAAAATCTAAGACAGAATAATCACAGTACCGTCTTTTCTTCGTTTTAAGCACAACGTAACTTTTTCTACAACGTCACAGTTTCTGGTCTTGATGATATGTACACTCCGTTTTACAATGTGGACACTTCACTACTGTCGGTAGAACACTGTGAGCACACAGAAACTCAACACTTTTTTCTAAATTTTCATAGAAAGCGACAATACAGCGGTAATAATCGAACGAACACATGTCACACAAAACCATTCCAGTAACAAACTAATTCAAATTCAAAATGGATGGAGTGCTCTGATTGGGCAGACATGTGACGTCAACACACACGAACACACAAACGAACGTACAAACACACACTAGATACACACCAAAAAAACGTTTATATCTCGAAAACGAAGCATTTGCGATGGAAATGCTATAGAAGAAAAGTGTCTTAGAATTTAAAAATCTACCTAATGAATATATAATAATTGCTGGACATTGGACGGGTGTAATACTATAATAATACCAAATATATTTCCTATTTATCATGTTTTTTCAATATACAGGGTGTCCCATAAGTCTGGCATCATAGGAAAAAATAATAATAAAAGGCAAAACAAAAGCTTTTATTTACAGAACATGCTCAATATGTCCACCATTGTTTTCAGTACACAAATTCAGACGTGATACCCAGTCAGCAAGCACACGGTGAATGATGTCAGGAGTAATGGTATTACATGCCCCAATAATGCGCTGCCGCAAATGTTCAACACTCCTAATTTTCTCTGCATATACCAGCACATTCAAGTGGCCCCAGAGATAAAAATCTAGTGACGTGAGATCCAGGCTTCTAGCTGGCCATTCCACAGGCCCTCGACATCCTATCCAATGACCAAGGAATTGTTGGTACAGGTATTCCCTTACTTGGGTGCTGTAATGTGCAGGAGCGCCATCTTGCTGGAACCATGTTGGGGAAATTTCCTTCTTCATTCAAGACACTGGGAAATGCTTCTTCCTTGAGCATACGTAGGTAGGTGCCTCCAGTGACATGTTCATCAAAAAAGAAGGGGCCTATGATGCGATCCTTCCAAATGCCACACCATACCATCACCCGAGATGCACCTTCTTCCTTTGAAGAGGTATACCAGTGAGGGTTGTTTTGAGACCAGTAGCGGGTGTTCTGTCAATTTATCTCACCATTTCCATAAAAAACATCCTTGTCACTAAACAGAATGGTGGATGGGAAATTGGCATTCTGAGCATATTGTTCCGTAGCCCATTCACAAAATTCCATCCACCAGTCGGGATCATCTTCACTTAATTTCTGTAGGATCTGAAGTTTATATGGATGCCATTTGTGAGCCTGAAGGTCTTTAGGTGAAGTAAAAAAAATCCTAAAAATAAATGCGAGAGTCGTTTCAGTGTTTCAATCTTTAAGGGGAGGTGGCTAGAGCATTGTAACTTTTTGGCGCAAAACATTGGACGCCTGTGGAAGGAAGTGAAATCATGGGTTTTACATGCTGGGAACAATCGCCCTCATTACCTGAAATATTTTGCGCGGTACTTGTTCCTAGCAGAACATACCGATGAGTCCACAAAATTGCATCACTTCCTGACTGCAATTGCAGAACTCTACCCTCCGCAATAAGGTAAGGTATTGTGTATAATTTAGGTCTCGGGGTACAGGGGTGGAGCCCCCGTAAAGATCACGCATCACAAACTGATCAGTCCTAATGATGAGTGCAAACTTTTCTGGTTAATTTTGAGGTGTTTTGTACAAAACTACCATCCATTTCCTGTGCAAATGTGTAGTTTTTGAGATGACGATATCTCAAAAACTACGCATTTGCACAGGAAACGGATGGCAGATTCGTGCAAAACACCTCAAAATTGACCAGAAAAGTTCCTTCTCATCATAAAAACAGACTGGGTGTAAAAACAAATAATTACCGTAATGCATTGTTAGGTTAGGTAGGCTATGTTAGATTTTTTTAATTTAAGTTAATAATTATGGCCCATCCAAACCAAGTCTGGATTCTAGAATTTTGCCATGATTTCAATTACAACTCTTGCTCAACATATTGGGTGCAAGAATTCTATGAGAAAAAACTCCTTGCATAATGCATTGGAAAATTCAAGCAGTTTTGCAATCTAGGTCAATGAAGTGACTCCATCAGTCCATGTCCTATGGGAAAGGAAAAAAAAGTGATAAAAATAGTAAGCCCAAAATCTCGTATTTATTATTTATATTAATATACAAAGCGAGTCCTTCCAGAACCAAAACATATTTTCACTTGAAAAGTAACACATCGAGTCTGGTAAATTTCTGCCAAACTTCTCAATTTATTTTGTCTTCTGCAAGGTAGGCTATTTAGCCTACCAGATTGTACTCCGGGGTCAGGAATAGGCCACTAATTTTATTATTTTGCCTTCATAATGTCCATAATTTACACAGTTCCAACAACTTAGTCACACAGTTTACATTAACTTTAAAAACTCATTAATTTGGTCAAGATTCTTCATCAATAGAGCCTACTACAAGTTATATGATAGATGTAGCCTAGGGCCTACCGATCATCACATCTTTGATACACAACAGCCTTAACATTAACGTAGCCCAAAAGCTAATCTCCTTCATACTCCAGTGTAGGTATATTATATATATATATATATATATTTTTGTATGAGCATAATCGATATATATATATATATATATATATATATATATATATATATATATTTTGTATGAGCATAATCGATATATATATATATATATATATATTTTGTATGAGCATAATCGATATATATATATATATATATATATTACATTCAACTGCTAAGAACACGCAGTATAAATAACGTAAAGAACGACGCTTGTATAGGAGATATTCCGCGCAAGACGAGAGAGAGAGAACGAAACAAATGAAAAAATGAGGTAACCACCTGGGAATCGAACCCGGGATCTTCCGATTGCCGGTCAGACGCGATACCATTACACCATGGACCTCACTCTTCCAAATGCCGTAATTCTTCTACATACTCGCAGAAACCAATGCCCCAAGGGGGCACCTCCCGCATGCCGTAAATTATACATATTCAACTGCAAAGAACACGCAGTATAAATAACGTAGAAGAATTACGGCATTTGGAAGAGTGAGTCCATGGTGTAATAGTATCGCGTTTGACCGGCAATCGGAAGATCCCGGGTTCGATTCCCAGGTGGTTACCTCATTTTTCATTTGTTTCGTTCTCTCTCTCTCGTCTTGCGCGGAATATCTCCTATACAAGCGTCGTTCTTTACGTTATTTATACTGCGTGTTCTTTGCAGTTGAATGTATATAATGTTACGGCATGCGGGAGGTGCCCCCTTGGGGCATTGGTTTCTGCGAGTATGTAGAAGAATTACGGCATTTGGAAGAGTGAGGTCCATGGTGTAATGGTATCGCGTCTGACCGGCAATCGGAAGATCCCGTGTTCGATTCCCAGGTGGTTACCTCATTTTTTCATTTGTTTCGTTCTCTCTCTCTCGTCTTGCGCGGAATATCTCCTATACAAGCGTCGTTATTTATGTTATTTATACTGCGTGTTCTTTGCAGTTGAATGTATATAATGTTACGGCATGCGGAAGGTGCCCCCTTGGGGCATTGGTTTCTGCGAGTATGTAGAAGAATTACGGCATTTGGAAGAGTGAGGTCCATGGTGTAATGGTATCGCGTCTGACCGGCAATCGGAAGATCCTGGGTTCGATTCCCAGGTGGTTACCTCATTTTTTCATTTGTTTCGTTCTCTCTCTCTCGTCTTGCGCGGAATATCTCCTATACAAGCGTAGTTCTTTACGATATATATATAATATATATATAATATATATATATATATATATATATATACAGTGTGTCCGTAAAGTCATGGTGGGATTTTAAATAGCTATATTATTGCAACGAAACATGATAATGAGATGAAAAAAAGGCAAATTGAAGAACAACTCTAAAAGAATAACTTTATTTAACGTAGTTCGATATGGGCTCCTCTGGTAGCCCTGCAGACATCTAGGCGGTGATTCAATTCCAGCCACACACGCCCAAGAACATCAGGAGTGACGGATGCGATAGCTTCCGTGATTCGCTCGTGCAAGTGATGAATATCCCTAATGGGTACACTGTACACGCTTTGCTTGACGTAACCCCACAAATAAAAGTCTAAAGGTGTCAGGTCCGGAGAGCGTGGAGGCCATGGCTTCCATCCTCCTCTTCCTATCCATCTCTGTGGAAATTTTTCATTAAGGAATTCTCGAACAACGTTGGCATAGTGCGGAGGAGCACCATCTTGCTGAAAGATGACATTATTGTCAATAAATTGGGGTACTGCAAAATGTTCCAACATAGCGAGGTAGTTGTGTGACGTCACAGTGGGTTCCGCGAAGAAAAATGGGCCAATCACTCGATCTCGTGCTAGAACACACCACACATTAAATTTCGGGCTATTACGCTCATGTTCAACATAGGCATGTGGACAGCCTAGACTAACTACGAGATAAAGGTTAAGCTTAGCCTAGACTAACTACAAGATACAACTTTGAGAGTTGTTCTTAAATTTGGCATTGTTTCATCTCATTATCATGTTTCGTTGCAATAATATAGCTATTTAAAATCCCACCATGACTTTACGGACACACATCACCGCCTAGATGTCTGCAGGGCTACCAGAGGAGCCCATATCGAACTACGTTAAATAAAGTTATTCTTTTAGAGTTGTTCTTCAATTTGCCTTTTTTTCATCTCATTATCACGTTTTGTGAAAATCCCACCATGACTTTACGGACACACTGTATATATATATATATATATATATATATATATATATATATATATATATATATATATATATATATCGATTATGCTCATACAAAATTCAGTTATGGTCAAAAGGTCATATTAAATCGGAGTATAACTCAGACTCTGGATAAGTTGGAAAAAATCTTACTCGGAATTTGTCCGAGTTGTACAGGTAAAGTCCGAGGTGACCACGTGGTACACTCCGATACCCGTTAACAACATGGAAAACCAACGACATAACGTGATACCCTCACAAAGTACCACTTATTTATCATTACATTTTACTTTAGATTAATTATTTATTCATACTAGCTTAACTGCTTAAGTGGGCCCTATGGGCCCATTTAGCTAGACCTACGGTGCTTGCTGAGGCCTTTGGACTCAATAATTGGGGTGCCTGCGGCTCCCCAATTACTGGCGAGTCAATTATTCGGTCAATAAAACTATAGAAAAGAACGCAGCCATGAAAATCTTAAGCTTCACAAATCTTGATACAATGAGTTCGGATGTGAAGCTTAAGATTTTCATTACTGCATTCTTTTCTAGCTAGAGTGGTCCCTTCGGGCCTATTTAGCTAGAACTATGGTGCTGGGGACTTCGGCCTCAGTAATTTGGGTCCTCAGACCGCCCCCCCACCTCCTCTCCAATTACTGGAGGGTCAACTGTTAAGCTTCACAAAAGTTCCCTGTGTTGTGAACTTAAAGTAAATATTAAGCTTTCACTACCACAGTATTTTTTTTCAAAATCTTCCGTATCCAATTTCAGCTTTTGAAATAATTTTTTTAACAGACTCTGCCTCATTTATTTTTTGACAGATTCTGCCTCAGTTATATTACAGATGTACATTGTACATTTATACAATTTTTTTCTTTTAGAAGCATTGTTTTATTACACTTTATTCATTTATACACTTTAAAATAGTTTTTTGCAATCTTTAAATTTTACCTCTATAAGACGGAATCCTCTATTTCTCGGACTAATCCCGCCCCAATTTGTCCGAGTTATACAGGTTTTACTGAATAAATATAAGCTACAGTAAAAACACAAGTGTAAAGACTAGAGGGGTACGACGTAGGTATAATGTCGCAACACTGCTTAGTAGTAATGACCGACAAAAGGGGAGAGTGCATCATAGACGGTGTAGAGCATCTCCCTAAACGCAGCTATACTACATGACGCCCTGGGCGAACCTCACCTTCAGCGCCCCCCCCCCCTGTTCGCCAACACACACACATTCGAATCCCCCCAAAATAAAGGACAGACATAACTCTTTCACAAAATAACTTTTTATTGGACTAATTGTTGGAACTTCAGAACCAAAACAAAGACTCAAATTTCTGAATTTTACAAATCCTTCATCACGTAAATAGAATAACTCACTTAAGAGAATGTAATTATGATACTATGAACAGGAAAAATACAAATTAAATTGCACAACTGCCATAAATAAACTAGAGAATCAAATTTCTAAATTGTACAAATGCTCTATCACATAAATAGAATAAGACACTTAAGAGAGGGTAATTATTATGCTACACTTTGAACAAGAAACAAAATAAATTGCACCACAGCACAACTGCCATCTAAAGCCTGACTCTTCTTACCTTCCTTGATGCAAAGTCATGAATTAAATCATCATATGAAATCTGCTCAGCAATTGTATGATTTATACTGATGATGGCCAGACCGGTAAGGCGTTCCTGTGACATAGTTGACCTCAGGTAGGATTTGATGAGCTTCAGCTTTGAAAAGCTCCTCTCTGCTTCAGCAACAGTGACTGGAAGAGTAAGACCAATTCTGAGAGCAGTCCACAAATTTGGATATATTTCAGAGAGCTCCCTTTCATGGATAAATGTCAGCAGTTCAAGCAAGGATATGGTCTTTGATGGCAAGTCAGGCAAGTTCTTCAGCTCCTGTGCAAGCTCTCTGCCATCCAAGTCAGATTGTCCCTTAAAGTGTAGTGTAGTACTAAGGTTCACACATTGTTCTGTCAGCTCCTCAAATGTGAGATTTTGGAAATGTGTCAGCACTCCAAACTTCTCTCCCACAATTTCCAACGTGGAAAATCTTTCCTGAATGGCTGATGTTGCAGCATCAACCACTGCATTGAAAAATGTCACCTCCAGCTTCTTCAAAGCATCAATCAAGGGCTCATCAGATGCTTCATAGGAGAAGTGCCGCTTTGTGGACCTCAGCCGTTTTTGTTTTAACACAGCCTCCACATTCATTTGTTCACAGATATCTGTGGCTGCCATTTGTGCAGCCACAAAACCTGTTGCCCTGTAATTGCGGAGACCTCTCTCTGTTTTTTTTAGGAGATTTACTGCAACATCAACGTGCATGCTAGGAGACTGCATCTGCTTGCTCACATGCTGAATTTGGCACAACAGGTCATGCCACACCACTGAACAAATGGCGAAGCGGTATGACCCAACCTCCTCTGACAGAGATTGAGCCTCGACCTTTATTACAGAGTCTTTGGTGTGGTCCCTCACCTCGATCAGTGCATCTCTCACTGCAGCTGCCTGATATCTCAGGGGCTCCACACTCTTGATCTTGCTTTCCCACCTTGTATCAGACCACATCTTCAATGTGATGTTCACATGTTTTTTCAAAATGGCCCATCGTTGTGTGGAGGCTGAAAACAAGTTGTAAAGCTTCTGCAAGATGCCAAAGTAACTTGTGGCATCAATAGATCCCTTAGCAGCATCGGCCACAAGCAAATTCAGAGAATGAGCCCCACATGGAACAAACAGAGCTCTGGGATTAATTTCTAGGAGCCTGGATTGAACACCCTTGTTTTTTCCCCTCATGTTGGCCCCGTTGTCGTATGATTGTCCTCTACAGTCCATGAAAGGAACTTTTAGCTCCTCCAGTCTCTTCAGAATCAGAGATGCCAAATGTTGACCAGTGGACTCCTCTGCCTCCAAAAACCCCATGAAATGTTCCTTTATATGGGGCTTCCCCTCCAGTGACACAACCCGAATCACAACTGACAACTGTTCAGTGTGGCTGATATCTGGAGTGCAATCTAGAATTATTGAAAAAAACTTTGATTGTTTGATGTCGCTCACCATTGCTGAAATGGTCTTGCTGCTCGACAAATCAATGAGTTCGTTTTGTATGTGGTGGCCGAGGTAGCTGGTGTGACTGGAGGTCCCTTTTTGGACACGGTTAATGTGCTCTTGCATTATAGGATCAAATTGTGCCATCAGTTCAACTTCTTTCAGAAAATTGCCATTTGATGGTGAGAACAATTTTTCTGTATGTCCCCTTAGTGCCAAATTCCTAACTGCCAGAGAATGCACAATAGCAGTGAGACGTGTCAGCACCGCTCTCCATCTCAACTTCTCAGCCTCCAGAAGTGCCATCTCCTGCTTGTCAATGGTCTCCCCCTTTCTCATCCTCACTGCCAGTTCTTTCCAGATTTTCATAGAATTTAGGTGTTCTGAACTGTTGTCATGTGATGTGAGCAATGAGCTTGCATGCTTCCAGTCCGAGAGTCCCAAACTTGTTAAATTTATTTTCCTCTTGGAAAATAATGTACAACAGAAACAGAAAAGGCTGTTGTTTTTTAAGGAATAGACCAACCAACTTCTGGTTATATTTTCCCCACTAACCAATGACTTCCTGAAGTATTGATGGTGGAAACTTCTTCCGTCACTGTCGTTTCTAGGGAATACAAAGTCAGATGGTACTTGACTTGGTCCCCTGGAAACCAGTTGTGTCCGAATTCTCTCAGTCAGAACTGAAGGCCAGTTAGCAGGGTCGGTGGACAGAGACTCATCCTCAGGAGGCGATTCTGCTCCAGGCATTTCTAATAGAAAGAACAAGAGCATTACTCATTAGTATACACACCTAAGTTAGATAACACATTATTCACAGCACTTTGTTATGGTGGTGGTGTTATGGAATTATGGTGGTGAAACACCACACATACCCAGTAACCCAGACCCAGTGATAATAACATTATAATTTATAACTGTTTGCAAAATGCTTTGCAGGGATGCACACACATACACATACACACACCACACACTCACAGACATATGTGCACACAAACTCACCTGAAGAGTCCTGCCGGGGAGAAGTAGAAGCAAATGGGTCTTCATCCTCAGGATCAGACTGCATTTGTGGAGACATATGTGAGGCTGAGGAGGTAGATGGCTCCTCAGCCTCAATAATGGCAGAAGTAGACGGCTTCTCATCCTGGCTAGTGGCAGAGGGTGTTCCAAAATATTTCAAAAGTGCCCCTGCAAATAGTAAAATAGAACATAACAGACCAATGCATGAATAGGCTAGTACAATTAATTTAACATGTTATTAAGCACAATTTATTAAACTTTTAGAATAGGAAACAAATGAATAATACAACCTCCTTGGTTAATGGCTAATTATATACATAATAGTACACTTCAAATGACTCAGAAAGCTATATCACAAAATAGCAGTGCAATATAGCAGTGAAGAGTAGATGACATAGCTCTATACCTTTATCTTTTGCTCGTTTCTCCTCTTCTTCTTTCCTCTTTTTTCTAAACTGAGCACCTGATAGCTTTGACCTCTTCTTATCCATTTGCGGTTATTTGACAGACCTTAGTGGCTTAGTGTGAAGATTCGTTCTGTAATAAATAATATACATTTCACTATTTAACCAAACCCAGAAAAATAACATTACATATGTTAAAGTATGGGCCTTTATTCCCAATAATATTAATCTGGAAGCATTTTGCATTGTTTAGGTCTTTTATGGGAAGGTTTATGGAAAATGCAATAGATGGTTTTTTATTAATAAAAATATATTTATTGATCTTTTATTATTTATTTTATTTTATTTTTTATTTTTATTTATTTCTTTATTTATTTATTCTTATTTTTATTTTTATTTTTTTTGCAGGCGCTCATGCCGCCCCTCCACAAATGCCGCCCTGTGCGGCTGCCCATATTGTCCATATGAGGAACCGCCACTGCGCTCAGTAGTAGTAGTATAGCCGAAAAAAGGGAGACAGAAAATGGATCGATTTGAAATCCCCCCCCCCCCCCCCCCCTGGAGATGCTCTACACCGTCTATAATGCAATCTACCCTTTTGCGGCCACAATGAGAGCTGCATGTGACAGAGTAGTAATGACCGACAAAAGGGGAGAGTGCATCATAGACGGTATAGAGCATCTCCAGGGGGGGGAAATTTTAAAATCGATCCATTTTCTGTCTCTCTTTTTGCGCTATACTACTACTAGCCGCGTTTAGGGAGATGCTCTACACCGTCTATGATGCAATCTACCCTTTTGCGGCCACAATGAGAGCTGCATGTGACTGAGTAGTAATGACCGACAAAAGGGGAGAGTGCATCATAGACGGTGTAGAGCATCTCCCTAAACGCGGCTATACTACTCGCTCAGTAGTATAGCCGCAAAAAGGGAGACAAAATGGATCGATTTGAAAATTCCCCCCCCCCCCTGGAGATGCTCTACACCGTCTATGATGCAATCTACCCTTTTGCGGCCACAATGAGAGCTGCATGTGACTGAGTAGTAATGACCGACAAAAGGGGAGAGTGCATCATAGACGGTGTAGAGCATCTCCCTAAACGCGGCTATACTACTCGCTCAGTAGTATAGCCGCAAAAAGGGAGACAAAATGGATCGATTTGAAAATTCCCCCCCCTGGAGATGCTCTACACCGTCTATGATGCAATCTACCCTTTTGCGGCCACAATGAGAGCTGCATGTGACTGAGTAGTAATGACCCTTAGCTGCATGTGACTGAGTAGTAATGACCGACAAAAGGGGAGAGTGCATCATAGACGGTGTAGAGCATCTCCAGGGGGGGGGGGGGAATTTTCAAATCGATCCATTTTCTGTCTCCCTTTTTGCGGCTATACTACTACGCGAGTAGTATAGCCGCGTTTAGGGAGATGCTCTACACCGTCTATGATGCAATCTACCCTTTTGCGGCCACAATGAGAGCTGCATGTGACTGAGTAGTAATGACCGACAAAAGGGGAGAGTGCATCATAGACGGTGTAGAGCATCTCCCTAAACGCGGCTATACTACTCGCTCAGTAGTATAGACGGTGTAGAGCATCTCCAGGGGGGGGGAATTTTCAAATCGATCCATTTTCTGTCTCCCTTTTTGCGGCGCGAGTAGTATAGCCGCGTTTAGGGAGATGCTCTACACCGTCTATGATGCACTCTCCCCTTTTGTCGGTCATTACTACTCAGTCACATGCAGCTCTCATTGTGGCCGCAAAAGGGTAGATTGCATCATAGACGGTGTAGAGCATCTCCCTAAACGCGGCTATACTACTCGCTCAGTAGTATAATCTACCCTTTTGCGGCCACAATGAGAGCTGCATGTGACTGAGTAGTAATGACCGACAAAAGGGAGAGTGCATCATAGACGGTGTAGAGCATCTCCAGGGGGGGAAATTTTCAAATCGATCCATTTTCTGTCTCCCTTTTTTCGGCTATACTACTACTGAGCGAGTAGTATAGCCGCGTTTAGGGAGATGCTCTACACCAGTGGTTCTTAACCTTTTTACTACCATGCCCCCTCTAGGAATTGGTCCTTCCCTCCACGCCCCCCTTGCATCAAAATAACATTCTCAATAACTTCTCAATATTAGCCCATGCTCTCGTTAAGAGAATAACAAATACAATTAGAGAAATTCCTGTTTCTAGGGGGGCGCGCCCCCCAGGTTAAGAACCACTGCTCTACACCGTCTATGATGCAATCTACCCTTTTACGGCCACAATGAGAGCTGCATGTGACTGAGTAGTAATGACCGACAAAAGGGGAGAGTGCATCATAGACGGTGTAGAGCATCTCCCTAAACGCGGCTATACTACTCGCTCAGTAGTAGTAGTATAGCCGCAAAAAGGGAGACAGAAAATGGATCGATTTGAAAATCCCCCCCCCCCCCCCCCTGGAGATGCTCTACACCGTCTATGATGCACTCTCCCCTTTTGTCGGTCATTACTACTCTGCTTCCATAGATGACTGAAATTAAGAGCCATTGGATGACTGGGTCTGGGTTGAAGGTGAATGGGAGTCCGTCTTCTGGGTTCAGAAGCTGTACCTATCCGTGGTTTGGATTCCACGTAAAGCTGTAAGTCCCCTCCGTCAAATAACCACTGGTGTTACCATAGTGTAGCTCTGTACAATGTACATACTACATATACTGTACAGTGTTGGGCTGCCGGCATTTTCAGCCTGCGCGGAGATTTGACAAATTCAGCAAGCAGTTGCTCTTGACTGTTTCCCCAAAGCATAGTCACCGCTTGAATAGGTAATATGTAACCTACATCCTACTAGATATATAAAAAACTATGCGTAAGCAGCTTACATAACATTTTAATAATTAGGCATAGTTAGACACTATGCATTAGCTTCCAGAGTTTGGCCAGGCCGAGCCCAAACATTACTCACTAACCTCACGCAGCACATCATGGATGGTATCAACTCCAGACGACCAGCTCAACGTATACTATTAGCAACAATAGACATTAGTAAAGCATTTGATGTTATCCCACGCTTCCCTCTCATAAACAAAATACTCAATACAAACATGCACAATAACACCAAAAGGTGGCTGTGCAACTATCTTTCAGGAAGTTACTCACGTGTCACATTTAGTGGCAAGTCCTCCAAAAACAACTTTTTCCGAACGGGGTTCTTCGAGGCTTTGTTCTCTCACCAACACTGTTCAACTTATACATGCATGACATTCCAACACCCATAGATAACAAGCTTACCTCATCATCATATGCAGATGACATCACTCTAACATTCACCCACAACAACATCGAACCGCTACAAATAACCTACAAACATACATAAACAGCATACAAGACTGGCTCACACACAATAGACTCAAAGTAGCGCCCACAAAATCAATCATCACCTTGCTAACAAGCAACACAAAAGAACACCAGATAACTCCACAGCTTACAATAAACAACACCAACATTCCACACACACACAGGACCAAAATACTTGGGGTCACATACAACAATTCATTATCTTTTGCAAACCACATTCAGGACATTAAAAACAAATGTACGTCAAGACTTAACACGCTTAGGGTACTAACAGGCACAAACTTTGGACACCAGCAGGAAACAACATCATCACTCATATACAAACAATATATTCGCTCAGTTATGGACTATGCTAGCCCATGCTGGGCACTCATTATCTCAAACACACATAAACACCTTACAGACAATACAAAACAACGCACTTCGTATCATTACAGGATGCATTCAAACAACACCAATAGAACACCTGCACATTAGAAACAAAAATACTGAAAATTAGGGAACCTTTAGACATGAGGGGATCACAATTCATGGCAGTAGCAACAACTATCCCACAACACCCTTGCCCAGGTCCGGCGCCAGCCTATTTGGCGCCCTTAGCAGGACTGCAGCTGGCGCCCCCACCCGCCTCCCACTTCACGATTGGGTTTGCCCACAAAGTAATCAAGGTACCATATTGAAGAAACTATTTGCCTTACACTGATCTATTTTAATTTGCTAATACATACATTTATTATAAAATTATAAAATCATTTAACAGTTCAAGAAAGTGTCATGACCAATCAAAACAGCGAGTAAAGCGAGGCATATGTAGTAACATATTGACGACTCCCGGAACTCATATTAAGCCGTAAATAAGCCGAGTCGCTTATTGACGACTCCCGTCTGTGCGCGCAACATTTTTAAATCGCTTATTTACGACTCCCGTCCCTAAAGGGTTAAAGGTCGTGATAGTGAAAGTTCTATAATGACCCAATAAGATGAATAAGTTAATTATGTAAATATCAGTCAAGCTAAACTGGTGTACATACGTCGTACAACCTTTCATCATTTGTCTATGCTTCTCATTCCTTCATTATTTTTTTCATGTTGTTCTTACATAATACTATCAGACGTGCACAGGGCGGGAGGCGCTGGCGCCCCCCCAGATCTTTGGCGCCCTTAGCATTTACTAACCTCGCCTAATGGAAGCGGCGGCCCTGCCCTTGCCACTATATGTACAATTATGCACCGACACCTCTGCACCATTAAGGTAACACCAGAGAGACATTATAACCAAATACTCCATTCCATACCACGCCCCACAGACATCACACAGTACAGAAAACACACACACACACACACACCTAACCCACAAAGCAGTAGCACTGACACGACTCGGTCCGAATGCGGTCCTAGGTGCGAAGCCGCCACTCATTAACAGGTCAGAGACCAGCCTGAGCAGATCGGATCGAGTTAACTTAGCACGATTCCGATGTGGACATCACCCCAACTTACAGACATATAAACACAGACTAGACAACTCCACAGACGACACCTGCCACCTGTGCCAGGACACACCACAAACAATTGAACACATTATGACAGACTGTACCGCTCTAGCACAACATAGAACACAACACAACATCACTAGTGCGCTGAACTTCTGGTCCATTCCGGAGAGGGCGATCGGTTACCTGCGTGCCGCCGGCTTGCTCGATCAGGGTGGGCTGATCGGCTAACCACCAACAACAACAACAACACAGTTTCGGCTCCTCACGAGCCCTTCTCAATTGGTAATCCAATTGAGGAGGGCTCGCGAGGAGCCGAAACTCTATTGGTGTTAAGAAATAAAAATTTACGTCTTCCTGACTGAGGAGTGGTTTCCTTGATACTTCGTCGCAACAGTGCGTTATTTTACATTTTATATATATATATATATATATATATATATAATATATATATATACACACACATATATATATATGTATAGAAACGACGTAAGTATAGAGGAGCGTTCTGCACACGAGGAAGAGAAATAACGAACAAATGAAAAATGAGGTGAACCGCCCGGGAATCGAACCCAGGAACCCTCGTGTGCAGAACGCTCCTCTATACTTACGTCGTTTCTATACATTAATATACTGCGTAGTCATTGCAGTTAAATGTACATATTCACGATTTGCGAGGGTGCCCTCTCAGGGCATTGGTTTCTGCCCTATGTAGGAGAATTTCGACTTATGACTGATCGAGGCCCGTGGTGTAATGGATAGCGCATCTGACCGGCAATCGGAAGATCCTGGGTTCGATTCCCGGGCGGTTCACCTCACTTTTCATTTGTTCGTTATTTCTCTTCCTCGTGTGCAGAACTCTCCTCTATACTTACGTCGTTTCTATACATTAATATACTGCGTGGTCATTGCAGTTAAATGTATATATATATATATATATATATATATATATATATATATATATATATATACTGTATACACGAGGGGCGGTCAGAAAATAAGTTTACACGGGGTATAATTTTGTAACTAAAGGACCTACATTGATTATGTTTGGATCAGGTGAATTCGTTAATCATTGTTAGCAATACTGCACGTCGCTTCGGCTGCCATCTACCGTACATTGGTTATATTATTTTTATTGGTTATATTATTTTATTGGTTATATTACATTGGTTATATTATTTTTATTTTTATTGTAGTTGCTTAATCGCCGATTCGTACCTAGAGTGGTACATATCTCGGCGAATATATATATATATATATATATATGTTAAACACAGACCGTGCATGGTATTTGTCATTTACCATTACTTATTCGGACTATAGTGGATTTAATTTTCCCAGAAGAGTTCCTTGTTGCATGCACGGTCTGTGTTTAACATATAATTGTCTCAGTGAACCATTCTGAATTTGTGTGTGTATATATATATATATATATATATATATATATATATATATATAATCATGCGGGTTGCTTCTACAGAGCTTCAATTTAATATTTAGGAGAAATCCAATGACAAGGAGAAATGTAAATGCCATGAAAAGTCTTCTTTAATGCGCAACGTTTCGAGCAAATACGCTCATCTTCAGGCTGTATGATAACAATGTGAAATTAAAATCAATAATTGAATGAAAAACAAGACAAAGAAAATTTCTATAACCTATTCATAAAGGCAAACTTTAAAAGACTGAAAAAGAAGGGTTAAATCTAAGTTATACAGATTTACATTTAAAATTAAGAAGCTATTTTTAAATACATTTGTAAATGTGAAATTAATACACTGGAAAATTAACAATAGTACACTGGAATAATGAAACTAACTAACCTTTCACTGCAATTTCCGAGGCTAGACTGATTTAAGCAAAGGCAAAACGAGAAAACATAAGATAAGATAAGATAAGATACGATAAGATAAGATGGTGAGGGCGATTGGGGAAGGGGGGATTATAGGAATTGGGAAGGAGGAGGGATTATAAAAGTTTACAGGACAGCTGATGAGTCAACATTTAGCGTAGGGGTCAAAGTTTTAATGTAAAGCGATTCCAAAATTCTAAGTGAGTTGGACAATATTCAACCAAGAATTTTAAAATTGTCTAAAGTGACATCAGTTTTACATTTTATACTGTTCCCGAATACTAGAACTTCTTTAGTTTTTAAAAATTTTACCTGTTCGGCCACTTATTCCCATATGCGAATAAAATCTAGCCCTGAGAGAGCGAACAGTGCTGCCAATGTAATTCCCAAGGAGACACCTAGGGCAGGTAATAAATATACAACACCGCTACGCAACGAGTCAGGGGTTCGATCCTTCGCTGAGAAAAAGCTACCTAAAGACGTTTTATTAATAAATATGATGCGGAAATCAGTATGATAAAAAATTTCCTTAACAACTTTGTAAATTTAAGCTTAAATTCCTTATTCAAAGGACCCATTTCAGGTACCAAGAAATATTTTATATCCTTCGCACTGTATACAGGAAGTTGAGGGCTATAAACATTATTTAAGAAGGATCTAATTAGTTTATCTACATATTGAACAGGAAACTATTATTGGTAAAGTATGATCTTAGATTATTAAATTCATCATTAAGTAAGGTAAAACTAGAGGTCAAATTATATCCTCCTCTGAACAGGAGAGTTTTAATACAGATACTTATAGTTGAAATCAGTAAAACTAAAAAAATTCATGCCCAAACCAGTGAAAGTGGGTTTCCTGTAAACTGATGTAGTAATAGAATCACCGTTTTTCGAAATTAAAAGATCTAAAAAGGGAAGGGAGCCATTTTTCTCAGTTTCCCATTGTATACGTTATATTGGGGTGCAAAGAATTTAGGAAGTTAAAGAATTGTTGCGCTTGTACCGCATTATCAAAGACAGCTATCGAATCATCAACGAGCGTCGATAGAAAATTGGCTTGAGATGAGTGGGAGATTGACTAAAAATTACACTTTCTAAATGAGTCATAAAAAAATCAGCTGCTAACGGTCCGACAGGTGATCCATCCCTACACACCATCAATTTGTTGGTAAACCTTATTGTTGAAAGTAAAATAGCATTGTTTGAAGACCAATTCTAAAAGTTCCTTAAAATGAGACAATGAAAAACCATGAAAATATCAACCGAGCTAAAAACCCTATCTAAAATAATGGCATAGTTTTCAGATAGGTACATTTGTGAAAAGCGACTTTACATCAAAGCTGACAAAAACTTTTTTGAATCGAAGTTCTCACAAGAAGGTCTTTTTGGATTCAAACGAGTTATTTATAGTGTAAGCATTTTTCGCAAAGGGTGACAGGAGACGAACAACAAATTTTGCCAATTGAAAGGTGGGTAAGTTATACGAAGCTAAAATAGGACGGAGAGGTGTTCCAACTTTATGGATTTTAGGCAAACAGTATAATTGAGCAAGATTAGCACCAGATGCGAACAACTGAGAGTAAGTATCGTTTTTTATTATCTTTAAGGACTTTAGTCGTGACAGAAATCTATTAACCTGGTCTTTTAACCTTACAGTGACTTTATTGACAGGTTCAAGAATTTGTTTGAATTTAGTAAGATCACTTAGGATTTCATTAGTTTTGTTTATGTAGTCCGATTTATTCAAAATAGCCACTCCGTTACCCTTGTCCGGTCTAGTCACGACAATCTCCTGGTTCTTTGCCAAATTCTTAATACACTGCAAATCACTCTTCCTAAATATGAAAGATTGAAATTTAAGATTTCTAAGTTTATGAAAAAATTCTTGAGTTAAATTTGAGAACTGACATTTGAAATTATTGAATTCACCCACATGGGGAACATTTTTCAAGCCATTAAAAAATTTTTCAAAGTAAAGAAAAAACGAAGGCTTATATATTTGGAACAACGGAAGCTTAATTGCAAACCAAGTGACAGTAAAAACTTTTCCCGAGGGGAGAGTGTGTAACTAGAAGATTCGAAATTACCTTATCTGAATTGAAAAAATTTGGTGAATTCATTCCCAAAGCCTTTAACTTACGTTCATGTGTTTCCAAGATGGTAGAGTGAAATTTTTCTAGTTCACGTTGTACAAAGAAATTATTAATAAATAGTCCAACACGAAAAGGTATTTTAAGAGTAGTTATATAATGCCCAAGAGACTTATTATGCGAGTCTGAAATTTTGATTTTTATAATTAATTTCATTATTTAATAAATATTCCAGGGACGATTGATAAAATTCAGAGTCATATAGATTGTCACGGTAGAGTTTGAAGTAAACAAATTTCGGGAAAACCCTGCAGGTCCGACACATTTCAAGAAAATAACAGTCCAGTTTTTGACTTGAGAAACTTTCGTGAAGTCTTCCAAACATGGCGATAAGCCCTAAGGCCATCTTGTCCATACCTTGAGTATATATAATCATGCGGGTTGCTTCTACAGAGCTTCAATTTAATATTTAGGAGAAATCCAATGACAAGGAAAATGTAAATGCCATGAAAAGTCTTCTTTAATGCGCAACGTTTCGAGCAAATACGCTCATCTTCAGCTGTATGATAACAATGTGAAATTAAAATCAATAATTGAATGAAAAACAAGACAAAGAAAATTTCTATAACCTATTCATAAAGGCAAACTTTAAAAGACTGAAAAAAGAGGGTTAAATTCTAAGTTATACAGATTTACATTTAAAATTAAGAGCTATTTTTAAATACATTTAGTAATGTGAAATTAATACACTGGAAAAATTAACAATAGTACACTGGAATAATGAAACTAACTAACCTTTCACTGCAATTTCCGAGGCTAGACTGATTTAAGCAAAGGCAAAACGAGAAAACATAAGATAAGATAAGATAAGATACGATAAGATAAGATGGTGAGGGCGATTGGGGAAGGGGGGATTATAAGGAATTGGGGAAGGAGGAGGGATTATAAAAAGTTTAAAGGGACAGCTGATGAGTCAACATTTAGCGTAGGGGTCAAAGTTTTAATGTAAAGCGATTCAAAATTCTAAATGAGTTGGGACAAGTATTACAACCAAGAATTTTAAATTGTCTAAAGTGACATCAGTTTTACATTTTATACTGTGTTCCCGAATACTAGAAACTTCTTTAGTTTTTAAAATTTTACCTGTTCGGCCACTTATTCCCATATGCGAATAAAATCTAGCCCTGAGAGAGCGAACAGTGCTGCCAATGTAATTCCCAAGGAGACACCTAGGGCAGGTAAATAAATATACAACACCGCTACGCAACGAGTCAGGGGTTCGATCCTTCGCTGAGAAAAAGCTACCTAAAGACGTTTTATTAATAAATATGATGCGGAAATCAGTATGATAAAAAAATTTCCTTAACAACTTTGTAAATTTAAGCTTAAATTCCTTATTCAAAGGACCCATTTCAGGTACCAAGAAATATTTTATATCCTTCGGCACTGTAATACAAGGAAGTTGAGGGCTATAAACATTATTTAAGAAGGATCTAATTAGTTTATCTACATATTGAACAGGAAAACTATTATTGGTAAAGTATGATCTTAGATTATTAAATTCATCATTAAGTAAGGTAAAACTAGAGGTCAAATTATATCCTCCTCTGAACAGGAGAGTTTTAATACAAGACATCTTATAGTTGAAATCAGTAAAACTAAAAAAATTCATGCCCAAACCAGTGAAAGTGGGTTTCCTGTAAACTGATGTAGTAATAGAATCACCGTTTTTCGAAATTAAAAGATCTAAAAAGGGAAGGGAGCCATTTTTCTCAGTTTCCATTGTATACGTTATATTGGGGTGCAAAGAATTTAGGAAGTTAAAGAATTGTTGCGCTTGTACCGCATTATCAAAGACAGCTATCGAATCATCAACGAAGCGTCGATAGAAAATTGGCTTGAGATGAGTGGGAGATTGACTAAAAATTACACTTTCTAAATGAGTCATAAAAAAATCAGCTGCTAACGGTCCGACAGGTGATCCCATCCCTACACCATCAATTTGTTGGTAAACCTTATTGTTGAAAGTAAAATAGCATTGTTTGAAGACCAATTCTAAAAGTTCCTTAAAATGAGACAATGAAAAACCATGAAAAATATCAACCGAGCTAAAAACCCTATCTAAAATAATGGCAATAGTTTCAGATACAGGTACATTTGTGAAAAGCGACTTTACATCAAAGCTGACAAAAAACTTTTTTGAATCGAAGTTCCACCAAGAAGGTCTTTTTGGAATTCAAACGAGTTATTTATAGTGTAAGCATTTTTCGCAAAGGGTGACAGGAGACGAACAACAAATTTTGCCAATTGAAAGGTGGGTAAGTTATACGAAGCTAAAATAGGACGGAGAGGTGTTCCAACTTTATGGATTTTAGGCAAACAGTATAATTGAGCAAGATTAGCACCAGATGCGAACAACTGAGAGTAAGTATCGTTTTTATTATCTTTAAGGACTTTAGTCGTGACAGAAATCTATTAACCTGGTCTTCTAACCTTACAATGACTTTATTGACAGGTTCAAGAATTTGTTTGAATTTAGTAAGATCACTTAGGATTTCATTAGTTTTGTTTATGTAGTCCGATTTATTCAAAATAACCACTCCGTTACCCTTGTCCGGTCTAGTCACGACAATCTCCTGGTTCTTTGCCAAATTCTTAATACACTGCAAATCACTCTTCCTAAATATGAAAGATTGAAATTTAAGATTTCTAAGTTTATGAAAAAATTCTTGAGTTAAATTTGAGAACTGACATTTGAAATTATTGAATTCACCCACATGGGGGACATTTTTCAAGCCATTAAAAATTTTTTCAAAGTAAAGAAAAAACGAAGGCTTATATATTTGGAACAACGGAAGCTTAAATTGCAAACCAAGTGACAGTAAAAACTTTTCCCGAGGGGAGAGTGTGTAACTAGAAAGATTCGAAATTACCTTATCTGAATTGAAAAAATTTGGTGAATTCATTCCCAAAGCCTTTAACTTACGTTCATGTGTTTCCAAGATGGTAGAGTGAAATTTTTCTAGTTCACGTTGTACATACAAGAGAAATTATTAATAAATAGTCCAACAACGAAAAGGTATTTTTAAGAGTAGTTATATAATGCCCAAGAGACTTATTATGCGAGTCTGAAATTTTGATTTTATAATTAATTTCATTATTTAATAAATATTCCAGGGACGATTGATAAAATTCAGAGTCATATAGATTGTCACGGTAGAGTTTGAAGTAAACAAATTTCGGGAAAACCCTGCAGGTCCGACACATTTCAAGAAAATAACAGTCCAGTTTTGACTTGAGAAACTTTCGTGAAGTCTTCCAAACATGGCGATAAGCCCTAAGGCCATCTTGTCCATACCTTGAGTATATATAATCATGCGGGTTGCTTCTACAGAGCTTCAATTTAATATTTAGGAGAAATCCAATGACAAGGAGAAATGTAAATGCCATGAAAAGTCTTCTTTAATGCGCAACGTTTCGAGCAAATACGCTCATCTTCAGGCTGTATGATAACAATGTGAAATTAAAATCAATAATTGAATGAAAAACAAGACAAAGAAAATTTCTATAACCTATTCATAAAGGCAAACTTTAAAAGACTGAAAAAAGAGGGTTAAATTCTAAGTTATACAGATTTACATTTAAAATTAAGAAGCTATTTTTAAATACATATAGTAAATGTGAAATTAATACAGTGGAAAAATTAACAATAGTACACTGGAATAATGAAACTAACTAACCTTTCACTGCAATTTCCGAGGCTAGACTGATTTAAGCAAAGGCAAAACGAGAAAACATAAGATAAGATAAGATAAGATACGATAAGATAAGATGGTGAGGGCGATTGGGGAAGGGGGGATTATAAGGAATTGGGGAAGGAGGAGGGATTATAAAAAGTTTAAAGGGACAGCTGATGAGTCAACATTTAGCGTAGGGGTCAAAGTTTTAATGTAAAGCGATTCCAAAATTCTAAGTGAGTTGGGACAAGTATTACAACCAAGAATTTTAAAATTGTCTAAAGTGACATCAGTTTTACATTTTATACTGTGTTCCCGAATACTAGAAACTTCTTTAGTTTTTAAAATTTTACCTGTTCGGCCACTTATTCCCATATGCGAATAAAATCTAGCCCTGAGAGAGCGAACAGTGCTGCCAATGTAATTCCCAAGGAGACACCTAGGGCAGGTAAATAAATATACAACACCGCTACGCAACGAGTCAGGGGTTCGATCCTTCGCTGAGAAAAAGCTACCTAAAGACGTTTTATTAATAAATATGATGCGGAAATCAGTATGATAAAAAAATTTCCTTAACAACTTTGTAAATTTAAGCTTAAATTCCTTATTCAAAGGACCCATTTCAGGTACCAAGAAATATTTTATATCCTTCGGCACTGTAATACAAGGAAGTTGAGGGCTATAAACATTATTTAAGAAGGATCTAATTAGTTTATCTACATATTGAACAGGAAAACTATTATTGGTAAAGTATGATCTTAGATTATTAAATTCATCATTAAGTAAGGTAAAACTAGAGGTCAAATTATATCCTCCTCTGAACAGGAGAGTTTTAATACAATTTCATTGTTAAGATAATATACCAAGGATGACCTATAAAACTCGGAAGAATAGAGTGAATTACGGTATAGTTTGTAATATATAAAATTAGGAAACACGCCACTATTCCTGCAGATTTCTAGAAATTCAAAGTCCAATTCAATCTTCTTGAATTTTCTGAGAGACTTCTCAAGTTTACGGTGGAGTCTCAAACCCTCTAGTCCATAACGTGTAGATACATATGAAATAGGATCCCTCCTAAGGAGACGTAGTTTTACGTTTACATTTTACATTTAACTATTTTACGTTTGAATGATTTTAGTTTTGTTTTATTTTTATCATTCGTATATTTTTGTCACTTATATAATTTTTATTTTATATTTGATTTTAGCTTATGCCAGTTTTCTGCTTTGTAATTTTAATTTTCATTCTTGAACAGTTTTAATTTTTGTACTTTAAATTAGTTTTAGTTCTTGACATTCATATATTTTGTTCATGTATTAATTTTAGCTTTTATTTATTAGGCCTTGAAAATGGGTAGAGTTGCCCGAAACGTCGGCTGCAGCCAAATATAATGTCATTTTTGCTCTACGTCTTCGTTTTTATCCTAAATATATATATATATATATATATATATATATATATATATATATATATATATTGCTTATTTCTTTATCAGCAAATCCCACTCATGGTTTTTCACAAGCATACGCGTTCAGTCCCTCTCTCTCTCTCTCTCTCTCTCTCTCTCTCTCTTATTAATAAACACCTTTCACGTAACAGAAGTGTATTAACTCAATATCTTTCGTAATATTCTTCAACTCCCTTCTCGTAATATTATACGGATTAATAAAATGTCTTTCGTAATAGACTCCATGGAAAATGATATTTAAATTAATCCTTTTCCTGAAAAATTCGAAATAAAAATCCGATAAATAATCTTTTCGCCTTCAGCAAATGACCCATCGCTTATCTCAGAAAAAAGTTCATCTAATTAAATTACGAGCCATAAACGATCTTCTATTCTGAAAATATACACACACACATGCTGTTTATTCATTAGCAAATCTCACAAGACTCAAGATAAGATCTGCATTTTATTTTGTAACTCACAGATACGGACCCATCCATTTCGCACGATATTGCGTTTATTGGTCAGTATATCAGAATTCACCGTCTTTATCTATTGAACTTTATATATATATATATATATATATATATATATATATATATATATATATATATATATATATATATATATATATAATATCGTACGCATTTTAAATTCGCAAGCATCTGTTGATTTATCGTGTGTTCTCGGCTTTCCATGATTTGTTTGTCACACACACGCATATTGATTATTTCTTCCTCGAAGTTAATATAAATCGATTTTAAGGTTTATATATATATATATATATATATATATATATATATATATATATATAAATAAAAATCTTGTTTGTTTATGTGAATATTAATTTGATAAAATACAAAAATTATATCGCTCATTATTTTAAAACGTATATTCTCTCTCTCTCTCTCTCTCTCTCTCTCTCTCTCTCTCTCTCTCTCTCTCTCTCCACGAATCGGACCAGCTGGCACGCCCCAGAATTCACAGGACAACCAACCACATCCCTGTGGACGGCTCCCAGGACACCTGGTTGGCCGATATGCAGGCCTACGCGTCAGGTCCCGCCCAAAAATCACCGCTAGCTAATATGAAGCTAGCTATTGTGTTTTGTGGGTTGGTCACAGGCCCCCTTATAAAGGGAACGTTTCGGGTCAGAGACTCAGTACGTACATTTCCCGCTTGCGAATTATACGCAATGAGCCAATCATCTTTGTTCAATTCACCCGATCTGATTGTGGATGGTGAAATTTATGCCCAGGCAGCGCGCCTAATTTTCAGATCTGTAGATCAGGATGCGCTAGTTTCTAGCCAGAGTGTTGCGGAAAATTGTGGTGAAATGCAAGAACCGTTGAATGAAGGCGCTGCTGAGATGTGAGTAATCCCGAAGTGACATAATAGCTGTTTTGAAAATTAGTTTGTGATTATTCTCGTTCTATATGTAGTTTCAAACGGTGCTAACTTATAAAAGCGGCTATAAAGGCGTTTTCAAAAATATATTTATTCTCTGTTACCATTGTGATTATATCAGCATACAGTATATATATACAGTATGTATATATGGTGGAATTTTAAGAATATTTTTCACGATATATATATATATGATGGACCAGACAATAGTTAATAATATTTTTCTCGAAAATTAAAGATGTATTTTTCTCGTTTATATTTGACAAACTAATTTCCTTTATTCAGAGTTATCCCAAAACGTAAAAGTTAATTCCATTGTTTTTAATTATTGTCTGTTCCCTCATTTATATATATATATATATATATATATATATGATGGAGCTTTAAGAATATTTTTCATGATAATTCAGTACCGCAGTGGGGTTTTTAAATCGCCAAACTGCAATAAACGTGTTTCAAAAATATTTTTAATCATTGTCTGTTCCCTAATTTATATATATATATATATGGCGTGTTTTTATTTACGCGTTTCTTGCGGAATTTTTATAAAACTTACGGTAGAAATATTAAAACATCAAGATTTGGCTCCGTTTGGAAAAATAGTTTGTGCTTATTCTCGTTTATAATTAGTAATATAGTTTCAATCGGCTTTAACTTATAAAAGGCGGCTATAAACGCTTTTTCAGAAATATTTTTAATCATTGTCTGTTCCTTCACTTATATATATATATATATATATATATATATATATATATATATGGTGTGTTTGTACATTTCTTGTTGGATCCTAAACAATAAGTTAGGCTAGGCTAGGTCAGGCTACGTTAAATTAGGTTATATTATGTACCTGTTTTATATATATATATATATATATATATCTCGTAAACGCTGATGAGATGTGAGTAACCCTAAGTGTCATAATATTTGTTTTGAAAAATAGTTTGTATTGTTTCCCGATTATAATTAGTAATTTAGTGTCAGTTGGTACTAACCGTAAAAGATCGCAATAAATGCGTTTTGAAAACTAATTTTCATTCTCTGATATATATATATATATATATATATACATTTCAACTGCAAAGAATACGCAGTATAATTAACGTAAAGAACGACGCTTGTATAGGAGAACATTCCGCGCAAGATGAGGAGGGAGAACAAACAAATGAAAAAATGAGGTAACCACCCGGGATCTTCCGATTGCCGGTCAGATATGATAACCACTACACCATGGTCCTCACTCGATCAATAGTGTGTTTTTACATTTCTTGTGTAGTTTTAAACAATAAATTAGGCTAGGTTAGGATACGTTAGGTTAGGTTATATTATATCACTGTTTTATGTGTATATATATATATATGGTATGCACAAGACGAGTTATCTGCATCCAATTTCGAGATTTCGTGATATTAATCTCTATTTTAATTACAGGGCCGAATCCGAGCTTGATCTTATTATACCTACTTTTGATGAAGGGGTGGTAAATGAAAGTGGTGTTTCTCCGCCCATCCTGCCCAGTGACCTGAATACAGATGTCGAGGTATTGGCACACATTCGGTCTAGCGAGTGCCAGATCGTAGAGGAGATAATGTAAATATTTTTTGAGTTTAAGAACAAAACGCAATATATTTTCATTTATTAAATTGCAGAAAACATGTACAAAAAGGGGTCAGTATCCGATACATAAGGCGCATTGGCTACAGTTACAAATGTATATACAACTTTACACAATATAGATACAAGCCTTTACACATTACAGGGGGTACTAACGTATGGGAACCTTTTTTTTATCTGTTTGCATACACTTTTATCGTTCAGCTGTGTCGCACAAATCGAATAATTTTTAAAAATTCATAAATCCCTTCCCACGTGACATGTGCATGAGAAATAAAATGCAATACAATCCACATGTTTCAGTATAATATCCTTGGAAACGATATGGGGACCAAATAATTTCAGGCACACCTAGTTGGGCTATAAACTTCACAATTGCCGAATCATTCCATGGTGGAAATCCTAGTGAATCAAAATAGTACATTCTTTCCCTATTTTTAGAATAGATTGCATACCAATGAATCCCCTCATCCCCCACAATGTCAGTGTTAACGATAATCCCGTACCAATTTCTCATACTTGGCAGATTTAATACTTCATTCTTCGCGAACACTCCGATAAATTTTGAGCGCGCGAAACGGTCACTTTTCTTCCCTCTCTGGAGTGTACGCGCATCCATTCTAAAAGTCTGTGACCACGTTTCTGAAACGATCAACTTCTATTAGTGCCTGTGCCTCGAGGTAAGCTAGTACAGTTATAGGCGCGTCTATAGGCTTGGCAAATTCCAACCTAACTGAGATATTCCCACTCTGCTGTCGGCTTAAATGCGTATCTGTGTCAGCCGACAAATCCGGCGTAATATCAAATGAATAAATGTTAAATTCTTCGACAAATTTTTTCTGCGTTACACCAAAACCAAGCTCGTCACAGGCGCCTGTATTATGAGCCAGACTACTATATGCTCTCGCGCAGAGCAGGAACACAGCATCTGATGAGTAGTCCGTATTCAATGTCCCTCCCAGAGCAACCCCATTTACGTGTTGAGTAATATTTTTAAGGCCGAAATTCTCGAATTTAAAGGCACTCTTTTTATATTTTCCATTCGTCGAGGCGTGGTCCTGCATGCCAATTAATACCCTTTTAGGTAGGACGCCTAGGGCGACGTTTTCTAGCTGCTTCGACGCCAGCCCTGCGGGGACCGTGTACAGTTTTATCTGTACCCTGTTAATTGGGTATGTTACTGTGGTGTGTATTAAGTCCTTCTCAATTTCTATTTGTTTCGGGGAGCTTAATTTCATACGGCGTATACGCAAATACGTTTCCATGATGTGTATCACAACGGGTTTCGCGCCTTCTTCTTGATCAGACCCCAGATTTATGCACATCTCAGGAATCGTGCGGGTAAGCTTCAACTTCATATCCACCCTGTTCATAAGCAACTTTTCCTGGAATGTGAAGTTTGTATGCAGGCGTCCAAAACATTCATATATTTTTATTTTAGAATTTTTAAATTTAGCCTTTATTCCATTTTCATCTTTAGTGTGGTAATACGCCTCGGCTGTTAAAAAGGTTTCCTTCGCTTCTTTTGAAAAGTTGGACATTTTCCAGATAGGCTCGTAGGTGGTAGTACCCCGTACCTGCCGAGAGGTTAACCTGGTTTAAATACACTTTACACTGGCTGAATATGGAGTGTAGAAAGTTGGTTTCAGGGTAGGCAGAGTAGCTATCATCGCAGTCCGTTCAATCAGAATGGGCTATACGCAGTTTAGCATACACGTGCATACAGCTCTGGTCAAAAAAGTAAGGGCCTGAGCTGGGTATCACGAATTCTATAGGGGCACTGGGTGAACTAATTGTGTTTAATGGGTTAATTGTAATAACGTCTCTATGCTCAATAGAGATCTGAGTGGGGGCAATATCAAAGAGGGACAGTTCCGATTTACAGCATTTTGAACAACACGGATGGATGAAACGTGCCATGACGAGTCAGAAATAGTACCACCTCCCACGACAAGTATTAGTCAACCTTCTTTCCGCCGCCACGCATTTTTCTCTTAGCATCTTTGATGATTTCATCCCTTGTAGGTTTTAACCATTTTTTTAGAGCTTCTTTAGGCTTAGTGCCCCCATTATGTCTTCTGCCGCATTAAAACCTGTTTGTAACGCCTTCCGCCCTAGGTACCTGGCCCCATTCTTCAACAGGGGGACAGCGGTGCGTAGTATGGATGAAAAAATGGAACCAAGACCACTCCCACGCTGGTACCTCACTCCTCGGTATACTGCGACCGGTCTTCGAGTCATTATAAACGACGAAAGTGTAGTTTCACTGTTAAGCTCCCATCACCTAATGGGAAATTTTATCCCTCAATCGTTCTTATTTATATCGAGATGTTGGTTAATAGATTAGTCACAACATTCACGTAATGGGGCTTGTTATGTGTAATGCTCATGCTTTTCCCTCTATGGTTGGGGATGTGTGCAATGCGCAGCAGACGTGCCTGGGTGTCCCCAACAAATTGGTGCTCTACAATATTGCTGTAAATATAGAACATGTCTGGGGGCGGAGAGCTTTCACCCAACTTCTCCATCTTCAATTGATACATTAAGCTGGACAAGTCATGCTGTGCCTGCCTCGTGAAAGGTATCTCTTTGGAAGGCTGCGCTATATCGGTCCTCAGCCACAATTGTGAGCAGCTCTTTATCTTTAATATTTCTACTAAGCGTTGATTTAGTTTCAATGTGCATGCAGGCGTGTCTATGTTTACGACTTCAAAAAGTGAATCGTTTGTCAAGTACGACTTTTCAAGACTCTTGTTTAAACCCGCCACAATGTCCATGGCTGTATCATAATGCCTGATTCCTAGCGATACATCTATGCTATAGTACCGTTCCTCACCGCACAGGGTTGAACGAATAGTATTGTCTAAGGTTATGCCTATTTTTTCGCATTAATCGGTTCTTCTGTGGATCAGAAATATGATTTGTTCATTTTCAAGAGTTAAAAATTTGGTAGATAACTGAAGTTCACATAACCCCGCCTCATACGAATAACGCTTCAATCCAATGGGCCCGTGGGGTTCTGTCACAAAGTTGGTGAGGGTGTTGTTAGGATGTACAGAGAGGGATGAGGAGGACGGGAGTGTGACGTAGAAATGGTTAGGAGCCATGCTGCATACTATTTAAGCTTCATTATTGCATCAGCTTTTATATAGGTGTTGAAGCTTTCTGGGTACCCTAGCCATTTCACCAGGTACATTTTTCTCTTTCCTGAACCTTTGCTTCCTATAATTTTCTCAATTTTAAACAAATTTTTTCCTAAATTAAATGCTACTTTCTGCAACTCCTCGCGGTAAAATCCCCCTGCGATTTCTTCCCCATTCAAATCTTCAATGTAATACATCATTGCCTCACCTTTAGACCTCATAGCCCTAACTTTAAAAATCTCACGTGTCCACCCTTGCTCAAATCCCTTCGCGAATTTATTCCCCTAACGTGATAGCCTTACATAATCATTGATTTTGAAGCATGCAGAGTGTGGTGGTGTTCTATCTCTTCTCACCTCTGGGCGCGTACCTCTTTCTCAAACTTCGTTAGGCGTTGTGCCGATCGTGCGATGATGTGACCGGTTGTAGGATGAAGCCAATGACCCGAGAACGTTTATATATCTGTATGTGATTTTATGTGTAAAATATCGGTGCATGCGCTCCTTTATGGTAAGTTGAACTCTTTCAGCTAAAAAAGCCTTATGTATAGAATTGGTAGTGTAATAGCTGATATTAAGCTCTGCCAGCATGTTCTGAAAAGCGCGTCCTGTAAATTCTTTCCTCATATCCGTAAAAAATAGCCAGGAATCCTGTTTTCTTTCAACATCAACGTTTTGGTCGCTTTAACAACTGTTTCAGGCGATTTATTTTTCATGGGTATTAACCACAGGTATCTAGAGAATACGTCTATTATGAATAGGATGTAGCGGTAACCATCGTTATACGCTGAATATTTTTGCATGTCTGTTAAATCAGCTTGCCAAATAGAGTCAGTCGATGCAGCTGTTGTCTTGGCCGTTTTAAACCTTTTTCTCACCGGCTAATGGAGTGTATAAGCATCCTGTTCCCGCAAAAGTCTCTCAACATCTTTTTTCCTTACACCGTAAACACATCTGTACAGTCTATTAAAGCCACCATAAGAGGCGGGGTTAGAAATGTCATAATAACGTTTACTTAATACGTTAGCCATTTGCGTATTTTAGAGGCACGTGGATAAGGCTGGCCGTTTGTTCTCTTCTTTCTCCTCTCCAAAGACACTGCTACTGCTGGGGGCGATGGTGTACTCAGTTGTGACACATACGAGACTTGATCCAGGTCTTTAAACCAATTCAGATTACCTATCAATGTTTTGGGACATTTATTTGTTGTAGTCTTGCTTTAATATGCTTCTATCCTGTTGGTGAGGGTCTCTCCCACTTTCTCACCAGATCATGAACAATATCAACCACATTGGAACCTTGTACCCTTGTTCCTTCAACAATGACCTCGCCTGTATCGGTCCACTGTATGATGGGGTCATCACTCAATAGATTAACAAAACTTAACCCTTTATTCCTCAATGTATGTGGGAGGCTGTTTTTTAGCACATGTTCGATGTGTTGTGTTCCGTTGTTCTTTTGTTGATCAGGTCCTGTGTCGCTATGTTCAGCACTACTCGCGCTGTCTAATAACCACGGGAGCTCTGTAGCTTGCTTATAATCTTCATACTCATGCAGAAATTTCTGCAAAGCCTCTTGGTACAAGATCCTTTTTCTCATCAGATGAATTTACAGTATAGGGTGGATCGATTTTACATTTGTTTCGATTTCCATATTCTAATAGAGACAAAAACTTGCGCATGCATGGGAAAATAGCCTCTGCAAAATCTTAGCTTAATAGATAATTATCTTCTGCCCCCGGCAGAGCGATGAAAATCATAATTTAGTAGTCAAAAATGTATTTTTCTTATACTGTAATTTTTAAAATATTTCAATATGCATCAAAATTATTCCTAATAACTATAAAGTCGATGAAAAAGACCTCATATGATCGTTTTTCCAAGCGCGCTGTCCTACGTTAATATCTTTTGCCCCCAGCAACAACGTCGTCAAATGTTGAAAAAATAGGTAATTTATATACATATTTTCAGATCGGCTCTTTGTCTTAAATAATGCATTTATATATTTCCCATAGCATTTATATCGTTGCTTAGGCATGAAATAACACACACGCAAAATTTTATGACTCTAGGCTAGGGTTTAAAGGTCATCTCTGGTGAGTGCTGCCAGCAGCAGCTGCCACTGACGCGCCAGTACGCACTGCGCAGTTCCCTCAGTTGCCTTTTGACAGCGTCGAAGGCAGGTGTGTATTTTGCAGCTGGCTCCTCGAGTCCTCATTGTGTGTGTGTGTGTGTGTGTGTGGCTCCTCACTCAGAGTCCTCAGTGTGCTCAATCTCTCTGCTCATATCCTTGTTTGTTTTTCTCATAACTGTTTTTTCGATTTTATTGCGTAACAGAACAATACATTATTCTTTAGTCTTTACAGGATGGCTACCGCTACAACTAGAAGATCGGTTACGTGTCCAATATTTGGTGCTGGGAAAGATTTGAATTTGCGATGTTTTCCCACATGTGAAGATGTGATGCAATACTACCATCATGTGAGAACTGAGTTGAGTCATCAAAGAAGGAACCTCCATTCAAAGACATCGCCGCTGTGGTCACGGAGAGACTGGAATACTTGTTGAAATTAGCTTCCATTCCAACAGTTTCGACAGCACGGATAAATCAAATGTTGAAAAGTTATCGTGATAAAATGGCTAACATCATCAAATCACTGAACGCGAAAAAGAAGAACGAATCGTTACAGAAAAATCTTGAGGCCTTCAAGAAATCAACTAAGACCACCTTATTTGACATATCGGCTTGTAAATGCCCTGAATTGACAAAATGCAGCTGCCCTCGTGAACGACGAGTACCACTGAAAGAGCAACAGTTTTTACTCGACCAAAGAAGTGATCGCAAAATGGCAATAGGAACTTTGGATGTTGAAACAACAAATAAAAACAAGATGACTCTTGCAAGAAGATTGGCGATATTGAAACAAGAAGGAATAGCAGAACATCGAGAGCCGTCGACTAGTAAACGACAAGAAACTTCTCAAGAACAACCTTCTTCGTCAGCCTCTAGTGAAACCGAGGATACATCTATAGAATCATCGTCATCGTATGAACTAACACCGAGAGATAAACATGACATGAAGGAAAAAACACGAATGAAACTCCAGGTACTTGCTGAAGCTTGTGATCGTACGGGCGTCTCAGACAGAGCTGCTTCATTTATTGCTTCTTCGTTGTTAGAGGATGTTGGCTGGATACGAGAAGATGATGTCAGTTCAGTGATTGATCGAAATAAGATAAGAAGAGCCAGAAAAAGAGTTCATTCTGAGCATCAGCAAGATGACAAGATCACGCTACCATTACAGGGCATTTTCTTTGACGGACGTAAAGATAAAACAATGACACAAGAAGAAATAGACAATGTGAAGCATAGAAGGACTGTGGTAGAAGAGCATATAGTTTTAGTTCAAGAACCAGAATCCCAGTACATGGGGCATTTCACTCCTGCATCAGGTTCTGCCACTGCAATAACATCAGGTATCATCAACTTTCTAGAGACTAACAATATTAGCACGGACGACATTGTGGCTCTCGGCTGTGATGGTACCGCAGTGAACACGGGTCGAAAGGGTGGAGCCATTCGTATGATTGAAATGAAACTACAAAGGCCAGTTCAGTGGATCATATGCCTATTACACGGTAATGAATTATCACTGCGACACCTCATTCAAGACTTGGACGGCAAAACAACTGGGCCAATGGGCTTTACTGGACCAGTTGGAAAACAACTGAACGACTGCGAAAAACTTCCAATTACAGAATTCGATGCCATTCCATCTCCCGACATTGACATAAAAATTAGCCAAAAATTGACCAAAAATATTTGTTAGGCATCTACAGAGCAGTGTCGAGCGGTAGCTGCTCTTCAGCTCTCGCGGCTCGAAATCCAGGTAAGATGGCGCATTCCAGGTGGCTGACAACAGCAAATAGATTTCTGCGCCTCTACGTTTCAACCAGTGAACGAACCCTCCAGCACCTTCAACGAAATTGTGCGATTCATTATGACAGTTTACGCACCAATTTGGTTTAAGATAAAGAAAAACTCCAGTTTCACTGAGGGCGCAAAACATTTTTTCGAAATGATGCGTCTCTCTCAGACCATGCCTCAAAGATCTAAGACAATCGCCAACAAAGTCCTCCGTAGAAATTCTTTCTTTGCTCACCCAGAAAATATTTTGATCTCCATGCTACATGCCGATGAGCAACACATAAGAGAATTGGGATGGAGAAGAATATTAAAAGCACGATCAAAACAATCACCAGCGGGGGAAATTCGAGCCTTCGCCATGCCTGAGCTGCTCTACGATAGTCAAAACTATTACGAAATGATCAACTGGCAAACGGCTGAGGTGACCGAACCCCCCGTTACAAAAACAATACCTGATACCCGAATAAAAGAGTTTGTTGAGACGGGAGACCAGCCTGATGGACTGATCCCACTATTCCCTTGTCATACTCAAGCGGTCGAGAGACTCATCAAATTAGTAACCGAAGCCTCTGCCAGTGTAAGTGGAATAGAAGAGAGGGACGGATTCATCCGCTCCCGTCTTCATTCCCGAACAAAAATTCCACGATTTGATTCTAGAAAGATTACCGTATGTAAATCGACATGCAGCCAAAGGAAGGGTGGTTGGGGCTGGATAGGGTGGAACTCGACGTACAGCCACCTCCTCGTGGTGAGTTCTGGGTTGCTAATTTTAGAAAATTAGCAAGCGAGGAGCTGTACTTAGTACTTATCGTACTTATAACATCGCATTAACGTAATTATAATCCACATTTAGACTTTTCTCGGGGACAGAAGATATTACTCTAGAGTCATAACATTTTGCGTGTGTTATTTCATGCCTAAGCAACGATATAAATGCTATGGGAAATATATAAATGCATTATTTAAGACAAAGAGCCGATCTGAAAATATGTATATAAATTACCTGTTTTTTCAACATTTGACGTTGTTGCCGGGGGCAAAAGATATTAGCGTAGGACAACGCGCTTGGAAAAACGATCATATGAGGTCTTTTTCATCGACTTTATAGTTATTAGGAATAATTTTGATGCATATTGAAATATTTTAAAAATTATAAGAAAAATACGTTTTTGACTACTAAAATATGATTTTCATCGCTCTGCCGGGGGCAGAAGATGATTACCTATCAAGCTAAGATTTTGCAGAGGCTATTTGCTCATGCATGCGCAAGTTTTTGTCTCTATTAAATATGGAAATCGAAAGAAATGTAAAATCGATCCACCCTACAGTTTACACTGTTTAATAGGGCTAGCAACTCGTTTTCCATTCTTTTAAGCCTACTTTTACGGGTTCTAGAACCGTGTCTGGAGTCTTTGAACTTTGCAATGAAGCATACACCTCGTGCGGAATCACAACCACCTTCTTCATTATATTAATCTAGTCAGTAAGGACCCAAAACTGAAAAAAATAGGGGGGAATGATCCTCCTCTTTGTACAATAATACGCTTTTTCTTACCCACAGTTTGACTTTTATGAGCGAGCGCTCGTATTATGTTCTTGTAACGACGTAAGCGAGTCTTCTGAGAGGGTTTCATCGGTACATTACATTTTATAACATTAAGACAGATTTCACAGATGCATTTTAAAAAGTCAGAGTCGATATTTTTAACAAACATCTGTTGCAGTGTCCGTGGCAATCGTGATAGATTTTTATTAATTCGCGGTATTTCTTTAGCCTATTGTCATTCTGGAATATACACCGTTTCAGTTCGCTTGGGAATATATTCGTTCTTAGAAGCACCCTAAACGTGTTTCGCGGGTGAAGGTCACAAAGCAAATATCCATAACGCTGGTTTGTGGCCTCTTTATAAACTCCAAAACTCCTTACGCTGATTCGGGAACATTTGATTGGCTAATACCCCAATTTGTGACACATCTCTACGTTGCGCGAATAAGACTAGATATTGCGTATTTAGCGACACATCGCGCATGTATCTATTTTGAAAAATAGATTCTGGTTGATGAAGAATACGCTTATGTTAAGATGGTGGGAGAACACTGTAAATGTCTCGGAAACGTTTTATCCATCTCCAACATGAGACGTCAATTACAATGACTGTATGTTCATTTCCCTTTAAATTAACGTCATAGACCCCCTTGTGGAACAAAATATCCTCTTGGTACTCGTTGAACACTGATTGATACGTCGAATAGCACCATATAACTTTATGCACAAATTTTGAGAACATCTCCCCCTTTTCTTTAATGATTTTAAGCATAAACACCGTTTTACCACATCCTGTAGGTCCAGATATAATACATGTGGATGGGCTTGTAAACCTGAATTTTTCTACAGATTCCATTTCTAACACGTCACACTCCTAAGTGGACCATTTACAAAATATTACAAATATTGAGTGCTGCTCCTTATATTTTGTTTTCTTCTTCCACAGAACAGTGAATGATGACGACGATGTACAGCACCCCATCATCGATATCACGGACGACCCCGTTGACCCTCGCTACAGAGTCTCCCCCCCGACGAGCCCTCAAGCGATGTGTAGCATGCGCCAGTTCAAAGCGGAGGCGTGATGAAGAACCCTCCATGTCAGGTATAAAGCGCTCCAGGATTGCTCCGGTTGTTAGACCGCCAGTAATAGAACCCCAACCCTCAACGTCTTACGTCGCAGTCCTCACAATAGTACCTTCCCCATATATACCCCCTTATTCATCCTCCACAGTAGCTCCCCGTTCTGTTGAGGCTGACATAACATTCGAGTTGGTGAGCACCGCAACCCCCACCCTGGCACTGACTAGAAATCGGTATATAGTCAGGGTTGATCCTAGGTTCATGTATAGCAATGGTGTTGAACACGGACTATGGCGCATAGTTCAACGTATTGTAGAGGTTGCCCTTCAGAATCGCAACGAACGTAAAGTCAGGACGAGGCTGTCCGAATTCGGGTCAGATGACGGTGATGTAGATGATTTTTGGGTGGTAATACCGTTCAGACGCTTGTCAGCTGAAGATATAGAGTATATATTCGGCCGTATAATGCAGGCCTCTCAAAGTAGTATAGCCTTCAATATGGACAACTTTACGGTAAATATTGACCGTGTATTCGGTGTTGCGGGTCATAGTGACACAACTTATACTCTTAACTTCAATTCTCAGGCCATTTTTAGACGGCATATAAATGTCGATCGTGGTTGCGGCTTTATAGCAGTAGTCTTAGCTCGTATGTTTACTGTACTAAATACATAGACCCCAAAAATTTGGCTACCTACGGTAGTGGGACATGCCCGTAAACTAGCTGTAGACTGTAAACTTGAGTTTGACTGTAATATGGGTCCTGAAGAGCTGAGAAGGGTAGAACAGGAAATGAATGTTCGTATAGTTGTATTTGGACTGGATGATCGTCGTAGAACTGTGTATGTTTTTAAAAGCTGTGTAGAGATCGTACAAGACCCCTACTTATTTTAGGACTGTCAGGGACAAAATCTCCCCATCCGTAATATAAGGTGCCTTTACGCAAGTTATGACAAAAGTCGAAAATATGGACGACATCATGATTTGTGTAAGGGGTGTATCGAGTTTGCGGATGATATAGTGAAACATTGTAAAGATTGCCACATGGTATGTGAGCAGTGTAAAAGTGCCAAATGCGAAAGCCGTGTAGTTGTAGCTGAGAAGAGGGATTGTAATTGTGTAGACGCACATTTTTCAATAATATGTTTTGAGCTCCATAAATCAAATGGTACGTGCCGGAAAATGAGAATCTGTGAATGTGTATGTTTCATATGATGGATAATTGGGGAAATTTCAACACAAATGTGATGAAATTCACTGTTCTACATGCCATGAGAAATATAAGGCGGTTGGAGTAAAGCATGTATGTTATATGAAAGATGCCAAGCCTAAAAACAACCCTTGTATAACTGTGTACTACGATATAGAAACATACACGAACGCTGAAACCAAAGAGGTTATTCCGCATTTACTTGTAGCCAGACTATCTGTGATGAGTGTATGGAGATCGAGTGTGATGAGTGTCACAAATGTGGTAAAGGACAAACGTTTTTAAAACGATGCCCGCGATAGCCCTGTGAAACTCTTTGTGTCCTATATTGTCAAGTTAGCGGACAAGTTAAAAAAATGACTGTGTATATTCTCGCCCTAACGGGCAAAATTTGACACACAGTTCCTTTATAAGGAGTTGCTTGAGCACGAGTCCTCTGAGATATTTACAGGTGATCCCTTGAAAAGAGATAAAAACTAATACAGATGCAAATAAGAGGTAATGTACAGTTTAAAGACACTTTATTATTCACACCTTGTAAATTAGCAAAGCTACCAAGGTGAAGTTTCAAAAGGTTATTTCCCTTACACATTCCTCACTAGCGAAACTTTAAATTACGTAGGTCTACCTCCACCCAAACATTACTTTAACTATGAATGTATGAGTACAGATGAACGTGAAGATTTTGACCGATACTACCCAGTTTTAATGAATCTAATCCTTATAATATAGCTGATGAATGTGAGCGTTATTGCGTGAATGATGTGCGCGTGCTTAGAGTATGCTTTCAAGCCTTTAGAAGGATGTACATATGCCGTTTCAAATGCGATCCGTTGCAAGTCGCACCACCATCGCCATGTTTTACGTGTTCAAGAATAACTTCATGCCTAAAGACACCTTAGCCATTATCCACAGAAACAACCCCCGCAGTTATGGCCAAGGCTATTTACTGGCTCATACACCTACAACAGCAGACAGGTTATACATAAAGCATGCTCGCAACACGGGTGAAGTCCCATTAAGGTTAATGGTCGTGTTTTTTGGGTTGATGGTCTAAGTGAAAACCGTGCCACTGGTGAGAAGACTGTGTACTCCTTTAACGGCTGCTGGTGGCACGGATGCCCCCGTCCTGAGTGTGGAATCGTAGGAGATATCCACGGTAGATCTCCTGCCGACTGTCTTGCGTGGACCCGCACCCGCGATCAACTTATAGGATCCCAGTTCACTCACAAAGTTTTGTGGGAGCATGAGTATGATGCGTGGATGGATGCAGATGGCCAGTACCGTGAAGAAATAAACACGATCAAACGTTCAATGGTGCTGGAGCCTCTCAAATGCGGTGATAGCTTGTTCGGAGGGCGTACAAATCCCTTCAAGCTATACTTTCCGCCTACGGAGGGTGTGAAGCTCCATTACTACGACTTCTGTTCTTTATACCCCTACGTGATGAAGAACAACCCGTACCCCGTAGGCGCACCTGAAAAAATGGTGGGTCCCGCTATACCAACCATCGAGGAGTTTTCAGCCAACTTGAATGAGCGCTACTTTGGACTCTCTTTCGTAGACTTGCTCCCCCTCGCGATTTATGGATGCCGATCTTACCCGTCGTTATAGATCACAAGCTCATGTTTCCCCTGTGCGTGAAGTGCGCAGAAGAGAACAATGGTGATTGTGACCATACACCCCACCAGCGTAAGATCAGAGTGTGTATACAAGCCCTGAACTGGCCCTAGCCGTTCGCCATGGGTATAGAATAATGAAGATACATGAGGTGTGGAGGTTTCAGAAGCTACCCAACCTTTTCACACCATATATAAACGCTTTTTTGAAGGATAAGGTTGAGGCGTCAGGATACCCGCGAGGGGTTGATACCGAAGATGAAAAACGTCTTATATTCAACGTTACCGTGACCGTGAAGGTATACAGCTTGATCGTACCCAAATTGTAAAGAACCCTGGCAAGCGCTTTAGTGCAAAATTGTGCCTAAACAGTCTTTGGGGAAAATTTGCACAGAATACCGGCAAAGGGAACGTTCATTTGGCACAAAGTTATAGTGAAGTCTGGGATTACGCCAACGCACCCGATAAAGAGGTCATGGAGATTGTGAATGTAGGTAATACTTACATAATAAAGTACAACAATACCGAATTGGCCACAGATACCTCACGGTTACAAACATTCCTGTAGCCAGCTTCACAACAGCCTACGCACGCATCAAACTTTGGGGCCTATTGCATTCTCTTGGGGAGGGTTTTGTATGCCGATACAGATAGCGTGATATTCACAGCGAGAGGGGTGAATACATGCCTGCTATTGGGGAGTTCCTCGGAGAGCTAACTGACGAGATCAAGGATGAGTATGGAGACATCGCATACGCAGACTCGTTTGTGTCAACAGGCCAAAAACCTATGGGGTACGGGTGAGGATAGGGGATGATACGAAGTATATCGTGAAGGCTAAGGGTATCACACTTAACCATGCGAATCGGCGGGTCGTTAACTTTGATTCGTTGAAGGTTAGTGTGCTTGGAAGATGATGAGGGTGACCAGCTACCCCATCTGACTGTAGGCACCCACAATTTTCGGGCACAGAAGCTGGGGGCGTGAAGGAACTTAAGGGTACAAAGGTGTGCCGTAACATCTATAGGAAAGGCTACCTGGTGCCTGTTACCTATGAACCGTGCGAAGGACCGAGGTGTTCAAATACTCTACGGGTATTCTGGCGAGGGGGTTGTAGGATTTCGCAGTACAGACGATGTATTGAAGTATGTTATAGAGCTAAGCTTTATAAAGGCACACATATACCGCGAGGTAGAAGAAGCAGCACGTTCAGAAGATAAACAACAGTTATGAGTAGTGAGTCTTGTGGATGAGTGGTATGACAAGCGGTATTATATCATGTTACACCATACTACTACCCTACGGTTGAAAATGTAAATCTTGTCATCATGGAGAATCTTAAGTATTTTTACCACTGTATTAATATACAGGGTGTTTCAGGAGGAAAGGTCAATACTTCGGGAGGTGATAGCATCGGTCATTGTGAGAGAAAAAGTTCATATAAACATGTGTCTAATTCTGAATGGTTACGGAGATAGAGCTGTTTGAATCTACAAATACAAAAGCATTGTTAATGGTAATCAAGAAA